>CM019151.1:7418719-7420408 GCA_009733165.1 Naja naja | reverse complement strand
CTTTTCCCTGATCCTCTCCTCCCTGCATGCCCTGGGATGGATAAGGGATGGGCCTGGATCCTCTTCTGATTGCTCAGCCGGTCTCTGCCCTTCCCCAGCCTCCTCCACCACCTCTGGAGCTACACTCCCACTCCCTGTTGGCTGTTGCTCCTCTTCCTCAGAGTCAGTCTCCACCAGGGGCATGACACCTAGGAGGCTTTCTAGTTCAACCTAGGGGTGGGATTCAAAAATTCCAGCAAACCAGTTCGCTGCCTGGTTGCTGGGTGGGCATGGCTATGGTGGGTGTGGCCTACCAGAACTTCCTGGAGGGCTGTTTTTTTGCCTTCCCCAGGGTCCAGAGGCTTCCCTCGGGCCTCTGAGAGGGCAAAAACCACCTCCCTGGGCTCTGGAGGCCCTGTGGAACCCGAAACAGGCCCATTTCACAACTTCCGGTATTTCCGGAAGGCCCGTTTTGCCCCCTCCCAGAGTCTCCATGTGGACTCTGCACTTACCTGCATCAAAAATGGGCCATGTGATGACTCCTGGGAGGGGAAGGGAGGGGTGGGTGAGGCCAGCCGGTGGGGTTCAACTACTGGTTCGGCGAACCAAATGGAAATTTAACACCTGGTTCTCTCGAGCCGGTCCGAACCGGCTGAATCTCCACCCTGGTTCAACCCCTTGCCTGGATAAGAACCTGAGACCATCCTGAAGAAGAGTTGAGGCTTTGGGAAAAGGGCAGAGAAGAGCAAGTAGGATGATCAAAGGCTGGAGGCTAAAGATACAGAGAGTGGTTGTTGTAGGATTTGGGTTTGGCTAGTCTAGAGAAAAGAAGGGCCAAGGAGGACATGATAGCAGCCTTCCGGTATTGGAGAGGCTGAAATAAAGAAGAGGGAGGTCAAGCTATTCTCCAAAACATCTGAAGGCAAGAGAAGAAACAATGGATGGAAACTGATCAAGGGAGAAGCAACCTGGAACTCCTCCTCCTCCTTTCATACAACCCTCCCCATCAGCACTGGGATATTACCTAGCTGGGTAATGAGATGTCTTCAAGGAAACCTGCCCAGATTACAAAGCACCCCAGTCTTTTCCTCCTCCTCCTCCTCCTCCTCCTCCTCCTCCTCCTCCTCCTCCTCCTCCTCCTCCTCCTCCTCCTCCTCCTCCTTTCCACACAACTCCTCCCAGCACTGAGGATATTACCTAGCTGGGTAATGAGATGTCTTCAGGAAGCAACCAACCCCAGAGAACACCAAGCACCCCACAGTCTTTTTTCCTCCTCCTCCTCCTCCTCCTCCTCCTCCCTCCTCCTCCTCCTCCTCCTCCTCCTCCTCTCCACACAACTCACTCCCATCCAGCACTGAGGATATTACTTAGTTGGGTAATGAGATCTTCAGAAACAACCAACCCAGAGACACCAAGCACCCCACAGTCTTTTTCCTCCTCCTCCTCCTCCTCCTCCTCCTCCTCCTCCTCCTCCTCCTCCTCCTCCTCCTCCTCCTCCTCCTCCTCCTCTCCACACAACTCACTCCCATCCAGCACTGAGGATATTACTTAGTTGGGTAATGAGATATCTTCAGGGAAGCAACCAACCGCAGAGAGCATCAAGCACCCCACAGTCCTCCTCCTGCTCCTCCTGCTCCTGCTCCTGCTCCTGCTCCTGCTCCTGCTCCTGCCTCCTCCTCCTCCTCCTCCTCCTCCTCCTCCCTGCAAACC
>CM019151.1:7403719-7408719 GCA_009733165.1 Naja naja | reverse complement strand
AAGGGACCTTAGAGGTCTTCTAGTCTGACCCCCTGCTCCAGCCGGAGATGCTCTATCATGTCAGACAAACAGCTGTCCCGTCTCTTCTTCAAAGCTGCTTGAGGGAAGCCCTTCCACTGGTTAATCGTTCCTGCACCCCCAGTTTGGAATCCAGACTTTTCCCAGCCTGTCATTTAAGACGGAGACAAACGAGCTTTCGGGAACTTACAAAACACGGTTAGGCTGACGGACGGGGAGATGCTGAGGCTGTTCCCATCAGCGGTCTGGGCTTTGCAGTAATAGGCTCCGGCGTCCTGGGCACTGATGGGCAGGAAGGTGAGGGTCCTTTCGGTGAGCCCTTGGAGGTGTTTGCTGTTCCGGTACCAGGAGAAGCTGGCATCCTCTGGGAGGCTTCCCATCACGTCACAGGTGAGGCTGACCTGCTCCCCTTCCAGCACCTCTGGGGATGGGCTGAGCAGAATCCGGGCCGCTGGATCCCCGGGAAGGGGAGAGTAGGAAAATGGAAAGATATGTTGAAGAATAACTGGAGGAAAGGCATCTTTGCATTTAGAAAGAGGAGAAGGAGGGGGAAAGGGGGGAGGAGGAGGAGGAGGAGGAGGAGGAGAGGAGGAGGTTGAAGAGGAAGAAGAGACAACAAGAAGGGGGAGGGGTAGACAAGAAGAGGAAGAAGAAGGAGGAGGAGGAGGAGGAGGAAGAAGAGGAGAAGGAGAAGAAGAAGAAGAAGAAGAAGAAGAAGGGGAGGAGGAGGAAGAGGGGGGAGAGAAGAAGAAGAGGAGGAGGGAGAGGAGGAAGAGGAAGAGGAAGAAGAAACAAGAGGAAGGGGGAGGAGGAGGAGAGGAATAGGGAGTTGGAAGGGAAGGAAGTAAATGACCGGAAACGAATGGGAAATTCTCTCCCTCACCTTCTCTCTCCTGTCTTATTTATCTATCACCTATCCATCTGTCTGTCTCTTTGTCTATCTCCATCTATCATCTACCTGTATCTATTTCTTTCTATCTATCTATCTATCTATCTATCTATCTATCTATCTATCTATCTATCCATGCATCCATCTTATCTCTATCTATCTCTATCTAATTGCTATTAAATTGTAAAGGTTGTGCAAAGACCGTAATACAGTTAGTCCTTGACTTACGACCCCAACTCAGCCCGAAATTTCAGTTGGGAAGCGAGACCATCGTTAAGTGAATTTTTGCCCCATTTTTTTACAATCTTCCTTGTCCCAGTTGTTCAGTGAATCCCTGCAGCTGTTAAGGGACTCATGCAGCCGAGAAGCAAATCTCACTGACTTTCCTGGCCAGAAGCTCTCCAAAGCGGATCATGTGATCCCCCCCAACTCCCCCCGGGGACACTGCAACAACCGTCATAAGTCTGAGCCCATTGCCCAGCGTCCCAACTTTGACCACGGAGACCCACAGGAGAATGCTGCAGCGGTCTTAAGAGTGAAAAACGGTCCGGGGTCTGTTTTTTTCAGCGCCGTTGTAATTCTGAACGGTCACTAAATGAACCATCGTAAGTCTAGGACTACCTGTGAAGGTGTGTGGGTTTGGCGTTCACCCCCCCCACTGAAGCTCCCACCGCAAGAGTAACAAAGTAACAAAGCTGGCCCTCACTTTGCACCCGGAAGTACAGCTGTCTGGAGGCAGCGCCGTGTGCATTGGTGGCCGTAATGTTGTAGATCCCTTCATCTTCCGGCACAACCCTCGACATCTCCACATGCATGGTGTTGGGTCCAGTTGTAACGCTGATCCGATGAGAGGCCGGATCGTTCTTTGGGTGGCTGGTGGCCAAGACGGCATCTCCTTTGCGCAGAACCCAGGTAGCTGGAGGATGGCTGTCCACAGAGCACTGGAAGATGGCCACGGTTCCCTGCTCGCTCTCCGTGAAAATGGACACCTGGAGATTCCTTGGGGCATCTGAAACCAAAGAGCATCCCTACTTAGGGCGACACTGTCAGGATTCCAGCAATCGCCTTAATTAAATCATGATTCTTGAGCCAAACTTCAAAAAACTTCCATGGATCTATTAGAGGAGGCATACTGGCACTGCCCTGTATGAAGCTGTGATGACCCAGGGCGTGACACAAAAATAACAAAAGTCACAAAAGTAGAATAAATTCCCTTTAATGCCTCCAACTTGGGCCCCAGTGTCCAATTATCCTCGGCTGGATATCAAGCTCTTCCAAAAACAGTCTACGAAGGGCAGAAATGCAGTCCGAACCCAAAGTAAAGATAATTAGAAATTTTAAAAAACCCAACACAAACCACACTGACGTAATTAACACGGCAGGCCAGGATGATAAATTGCAGGCTTCCGCCAGATAATGCAGCAACCACAGTTGGGAGGATGCCAAAACCCAGATAAGACTTGACAAAGGTAATGCATGCTTTGCTTCCAGCAAGGAGCTGTGTGCAAATGCCCTTCTTATATCCTGTTCTCCCAGCTGCAACTAATGAAAGGGATCAGGGCCTTTTTCTCTCCCATAAGCCACGTTGCTCCCTTCTCCGTTCCTCCCTGCGTGCCCTAGGATGAAGAGGGGGTGGCCCTGGGTCTTCCTCTGAATGCCCAGCCGGACTGTGCCCTTCCCCCATTTCTTCCACAGCCACTGGAGCCACACTCCCACTCCCTGTCAGCTGCTCAATCTCCCCTTCAGAATCAGACTCCAACAAGCGCATGACAGAAGCCAACTCTGGCATACATAATTTACAGTCCCCTGTGACTCTGTTTCCCCTCTGGGTGTCTCATAAACCAGATTCTCCAACTGAGCACCTTCACGGGCTGGGTGTCATCAATCACATTCTCCAATTAAATATAGTCGTGGGCAAAAGGTCTGGTATTTTAGCTACAATCTTTTAAAGATAAGAGTTGAAATGTACTTTTGCTTTCAAACTGCTCTTCCAGATTTCCTTCCTCTCTCCCCACTTTTTTTATGGCAACTAATAATAAACAGGCCTAGGAATGTTTTATGGGTTGACAGACATGACATTAGGTGGGAATGCAAGGCCAGCAAGAGCAGAAGGCACACAGTTGGAGGGCACACATCAGAGTCATGTCCGGGGGTGGAATTCAAAATATTTTAACTACTGGTTCTGTGGGCACGTGCTTCGTGTTCTAAAATGGGCACTCTTAAGCATGAAAACTTACCTTACCATCAGCGCTAGTAAGCAATGCTTGTCTGGAAACAAGCAGGGGGTTTGTAAAGGATTTAGAACAGATTTCCAAGAAGGTACAAAAGCAAAAACCGTGCAGCAGAGATTTGGAGATGAGTCAGTGTTCGCAACCTTGGCCATCTTAAGATGTACAGGTAGTCCTCCATTTATGACCAAAACAAAGCCCCCAAATTTCTGTGGCTAAGCTAAGCGTGTTTTGCCCCGTTTTACGACCTTCCTTGCTACAGTTGTTAAATGAACGACTGTAGCCGTTCCAGTTAGTCACACGGTTGTTCAGCAAATGGGGCTTCTCCCATTGACTTTGCTCATCAGAAGGTCACAAAAGGTGGGTGTCACGTGACACCCCCCCGGGGGACACTGCGACTGTCATAAATATGAGTCGCTGGCCAAGCGCCTGAATTTGGATCCCGTGATCCTGGGGATGTTGCAACGGTTGTAACTGTGGAAAACGGCCCTAAGACACTTTGGGGGGCACCCATTGTACAGGGTGGGCTTCAAAATTTCAGCAAAGCGTTCTCTGCCTGGTTGCTGGGTGGGCGTGGCCATGGTGGGCACGGCCTAGTCCAGTGATGGCGAGCCTTTTTGTTGTGGTGTGCTGAAAGCACGTGTGTGTGCCAGCACCCACAATACAATACCCCCCCCTGCATGCACATGCAACACCCCGCCCAAGCCCCCTTACCTGCTGTGCATCGTGCACCTCCCAGCTGATTTTTGGCCCGTTGTGGCCGTTTTGCTCCCAGGTTGAAGGAAGCCTCAGGAGTCTCGGGAGGCAGAAAAGCGGGCCCATTTCGGTACTTCGGTATTTCCAGAAGGCCTGTTTTCGGCCTCTTGAGCCTGGGAGCGACCTCAAACTGGCCAAAAATCAGCTGGGAGCATGCATCTGCGCAGTGCAGGTATGTTTGGCTGGGGCTTGCATGCCCACACAGGTATGCTTGCATGCCCACATAGGTTCACCATCACAGGCCTAGTCGGCCTCCTGTACCTGCAGGGTGGGGAGCAGGGGTGGCATTCTACCAGTTCGCACCTCTTCGCTAGAACCGGTTGTTAACATTCTAAGCAGTTCAGAACTGGTTGTTAGAAAAAATTACTGGCCTAATCCTGTAAGGAAGGCAGGAAGGAAACATTCTGGTGTTGCTTACAGAAACTGCCTCTCCATTAACCCTTATTACATTCTTGGCAGGACTAGACTTCGTGTCTCAGGAACTTCTCTGGAGTTTTCTTTCCCTCCTTTGCTGGTACTTTGCTTGTGTGGGTGACCATTTAAAGTTACAATGGCACTGAAAAAGTGACTTGACCATTTTTCACACAACTGTTGTAGCATCCCCACAGTCACGAGAGGCCAGGCGAGGAGATGCGTGCCTCGATGTGAGTGATGTTGAGTTATTACGCAGCCAATAACATGACCACCAAGCCATGTCCACCCCCAGTCACATGACCACCAAGCCACGCCCACCAAGCCACGCCCACAGAACTGGGTGTTAAAAAATTTGAATCCCACCCCTGGTGAAATTATTGCCCTCAGGACTCCGGGCTTCCTCAAGCCTCGGATGAGAAAACAGCTTCCTGGGCTCGGGAGGCTGTCTGGAAACTGGAAACAGGCCCATTTGCGGCATTCTCAAGGGAGGCCTGTTTTTCACCCTCCCGAGCCCACATGGCCCCCTTCCCTGCATCCAAAACAGGCCACATGGGGATTCCTGGGATGGTGGGAGGGAGAGGGTGGGCGTGGCCAGCCAGGAGTGGGATTTGAGTGGGTTCTCCGAACTGCTCAGGATCTTAGCTAGGGACTCTCCCGAACTGCCTTGAACCCCAGCAGCCCAGCCCTGCCGTTCA
>CM019151.1:7362680-7402719 GCA_009733165.1 Naja naja | reverse complement strand
CTGCAGAAAAAAAACAATGGCTACCAACCTGCCTTCCACTGAGGACCTGTATCCTGCACGAGTCAAAAAGAGGGATGTGAAAATATCCACAGACCCCTCACATCCTGGACATAAACTGTTTCAACTCCTTCCCTCAAAACGACGCTATAGAGCACTGCACACAGAACAACTAGAACAAGGGAGTTTCCCAGCCATCACTCTGGTAAACAAATAATTCCCTCAACACTGTCCAACTATTACAAAGTCTGCATTACTATTACTATTAATCCCCACATCGTTCCTATCACCCATCTCCCCTACTTGTGACTGTATGACTGTAACTTTGTCACTTGTATCCTTAAGATTTATATTGACTGTTTCCTAGTATGATTTGATTGCTTATTGTACCCTATGACTATCATTAAGTGTTGTACCTGATGATTCTTGACTCTTGATGAATGTATCTTTTCTTTTATGTACACTGAGAGCATTTGCACCAAGACAAATTCCTTGTGTGTCCAATCACACTTGGCCAATAAAATTCTATTCTATTCTATTCTATTCTATTCTATTCTATTCTATTCTATTCTATTCCATTCCATTCCATTCCATTCTCTCTATTCTATTCTATTCTATTCTATTCTATTCTATTCTATTCTACACTACTCTATTCTATATTCTATTCTATTCTATTCTATTCTATTTTCTATTCTATTCTACACTACTCTATTCTATTCTATTCTATTCTATTCTATTCTATTCTATTTCTATTCCTATTCCTATTTTCAAATTCTATTCTATTCTATACTATTCTATATTCTTCCAGGTGGCCGGGCCGTCCCAAGACCGAAGTTTTTGGGGGCTCGAAGCAAAGAGGCCAGCGACCTTCCAAGGTGCAGGACCCCCGGTGGGGGCGGCGGGGGTGTTTAAAGGTATTAAGGCCTGGGCGCCGGAGGAGAAGGAGCCCCGGATCTCGCTCCACCCCGGAGGCCGCAAGGAAGCTGAGCCTAGACTGAAAGGCGGGGAATGGGGCCCGGTGGAAGGGAGGCCGTCCCGCGGCACCCCAGCCTTGGGGCTCGGCCCCTCCGCTACTGCAGCCTCCCTGTTGCCTCGGCTTCCTAGACCAAAGGAGCCTTCCTGCCCTGGAGCACTCTTTTACCCCGGAGGAACTCGTTTCCCCTTCCCGTGTTCCGGGGTCAGACCGGTTTCGGCGGAGCTGTTCTTAAAGCTATTCTAGATGCGTTCCATTGGATGGGCCTTGGGCAGGATGATGGGGTTGGTTGTCCTCCCTCTCCGTCTGCGCCTTCTTCCGCAGGCCGCCGGCTCTCCGAAATGACCTTGGCTTTCCTGAAGGAGGCTGCGGGCCCACCCCCGGCCGCAATGGGGCTCACTCCCGCCTTTCTATTCCCACGAACGTGTCGGACTCCCGAAAACATTCTGGGAGCCAGACTTCTTAAACCTGGTCATAAAGGGAAAAAAGAGGGGCGGGCGGGCGCAGAACCCCCAACCCTTCCCCCGCCCGGAGGAAGAAATAAGGAGAAAGCCGCAAAGAGGCGGTGGGCGAGGGCGGGAGCGGAGAACAGAAACGACCATTCGCACGAATAAATTCTTCGCTGGGACTCGGGTTCCGCGGCCGCCTCGCGAAACCTGGGCGCCTGCAAGCGAGCGCGGAGAAACTCCGCCGTTTGGATAACTTAAGTTTAACCAAAAGGGCGCAAACCCCGAGGGGAGATGGAGTGGGGGGACGGAAGAAAGACCTTCCTGCATTTGAGAACGGCGGTTTTCTGCTGTTTCACACACACACACACACACACACACACACACACACACACCAGTCCCGGGTTAGAATTCTCGTGCAAAGGAAGGGGAAGTAACTTGGTTTACTTTTTACCTGTCAAACTCCGCTTTTAAGCTATGCTTTCATCCGTGTATTTATGATGCTGTTGTAAACCGCCCGGAGTCACGTAGGTGAGGTGGGGCGGTATAGATATTTAATAAAACGAATAAATACTTAAGGAATACCCTGCACCTCCTCCCCATCCGTCCACCTGGTGAGCGGCATCTCTCTTCCCCAGAAATCTGCGGAGAGGGTTTCTCGTTCTTCTCTTCTTTCTCCCTTCTCCTTTCCCTTGTTCCCCTTCTCCTTCTCCGATGGTGGCCTCTAGTCACCGGGGCTCTAAGGCCTGGGGCTGGCGAAGGCCGCCTATAGCAGCGATCCGACCTGAGTCCCAACAGAAGCCGTTCCCGGGCCAAGAAAGGCAACGGAGGGAGGTCAGAGCCTTGTTAAACTCCAGGAAAAATAAAAAAAATATGCATGAATTAGAATCGTATGGAATGGGGAGACGGAGATATTTTTTGTCAAACAGGCAAGCTGGTGGGCCCTTCCTTCTTCCCACCTTCCATCCTTCTTCCCTTCCCACCTTCATCTTTTCCTTCCTTCCTTCCTTCCTTCCTTCCTTCCTTCCTTCCTTCCTTCCTTCCTTCCTTCCTTCCACCTTTCTATCTTCCTTCCTTCCCACCTATCTTCTCCTTCCTTCCTTCCCATCTTTCTATCTTCCTTCCTTCCTTCCTTCTTCCTTCCTTCCTTCCTTCCTTCCTTCCTTCCTTCCTTCCCACCTTTCTATCTTCTTCTTCTTCTTGTTTTCTTTCTTTCTATTTCTATTTCTCTTTCTTCTCTTTTCCTCTCTCTTTCCTCTTCCTCTTTTCTTCTCTTTTCTTTATCTCTCTTTCTCCTCTTTCTCCCTCTCTCCTCCTCCCTCCTCTTTCAAATTGAAATCACTTCCTCTAGAAGCGTACATCACAAATAAGGTGCATATTTATACAAACATACACCAGTTGCCTATATCTTGATTTTCTGGCGGAAAATTACAAGCGAAGGTCCTCAGCATATTCCGACTGGCGGCTTTCAAACCGAAGGACTATATCCGAAGAGCACTTCATACTTAAATCCCGGTCCTTGTTGAAGGATCAGGAGGGGAACCGCTTGGTTCCTGGGTGTCGGAGAACGTTTTTCGTCATCGCGACTGGAGTGTGTGTCTGTTATGGCGACACGATGCTGATCCGCCTGGAAAGTCCTCATTTTAACTCCAGCAATTAATCTGGGTTTCTATTCAACCTTCGCCTTCGAATTCCCTCCTTCGGAAGCGGATGATGGGCCTCCTGATTATTGTGGGGCTGCTCTGCAAACGAATTCCTCGCTGGAGAGAGTGCTTAATGGATTCTATGGCTAAGAGAACCCCGCTTTCTGCTCGGCTGTCCCAGGGATGATGGGAGGTGTAGTCCGGGCAGAGTGGCCTCTTGGAGTGTTACTCTGGCCTTGGACAACCAGCAAAGCTATTTTTAAAGTGAGGGGAGTCCGAAGTAGAGTCCAACGACCCTTCTAAGAGACCACTGACTCATTGAAAAAGAGACACAGGGTGGGCGCATCCTACGACTTGTATATTTATTTGAAACATTTATATAGCCGCCCAGAGCTGGTTGAAAGGTGGGCGGCTGTATAAATCTTTTAAATCAATGAATAATGCGGTCTGTTCTGGTTGTAAAAATCCACCTATCTGGATGAGATCCCTGTTTCCATCGCGCCTAAACACCACAGGTGCAAAGCGCGCGCACTGGGAACTGCGCCCGATCCAAAGCCCGGCGCCCTGCCCGCCTTTTGGACTGGAGGACTGGTCTCGCAACTGCACACTTTAACAAAGAAAAGCAAAGACATCGGAAGGAAGATAACCCTCCCTGGCATCGCAAGTCTACCCGCAGGGGGAATGGTCCGGGTTCAGACGACGCCCTAAATACCCGAATGCTGCCAAACGAGGCCAATTGCGCGATTCCTTCACTCACCCTCCCTGCGGACAGATAAGATGCGTCCACGCAGCCAGATCCAACGGGAGGCGAATCGGATTAAAGTAGAAAGAAATGGTCTTTTTTAATTTAAAAGAAAAAATAAATAAAAACATTAACAGGGTTTTAATGATAAAAAAGAAGGGTCTTGGTTGTTTTCTTCCAGACGTTTCATGACCCAACTAGGTAACATCATCAGTGCTAGAAGGGAATGGGGTTTGTGGAGAGGAAGGGGAGGAGAAGGAGAGGAGGGGAAGGAGAGGAGGAGGAGGAGGAGGAGGAGGAGGAGGAGGAGGAGGAGGACTGTGGGGTCCTTGATGCTCTCTGAGCTTGGTTGCTTTCTTGCAGACGTTTCATGACCCAAGTAGGTAACACCATCAGTGCTAGAAGGGAGTGGGATGTGTAGGGGGGAGGAGGAGGAGGAGGAGGAGGAGGAGGAGGAGGAGGAGAATGACTGTGGGGTTCTTAGTGATCTCTGAGCTTGCTTGTTTTCGTGCATTTCATGACCCAACTAGGGAACATCATCAGTGCGAGAAGGGAGTGGGGTTTCCAGGTAGGAGGAGAAGAGGAGGACTCTGTGTGTGTGTGTGTGTGTGTGTTGTGTTTCTTTGCAGCAGCAGTGGGCCCTGGTCCTCCAGAAACTTCACCAGCCAGATGGCAAGGTTGTTAACAGGGCAAAGGGAAGGAAGAACCATGAAGTGAAAGGTGTAGGTGTTGAAGTTCTCCATGAAAGTCCTTGGAGAAGACATACAAACTCAACGTGACCTAGAGAGACCAGAATTGTGCAAGCAGAATTGTGGTCTCTCCCATGAGCCTCTGTGGAAGGAAAAGTTGGACTTTGAAAAAAAACGGACCGGAAGAAGATGGAGACTTTTGAGTGTTGCTGTTGGAGAAGGCTCCTGAGAATCTTTCATGGGCCACCAAGAAAATAAACAATGGAACATCAAACATATGAAGACAAGAGTTCCAGTCTAGTGAAGGGAAGGATGAAGAGGGATTTCATCCAGGTACTTGCAGGGTTCGTGGTCCTTCTGAATGGCTGGTTAGATGAGCTCAGAGGCTCCAAGGAGATCTTGGCTTGTGGAGAGGGCATGTTTCCTTGGGACAGGACCAGAATAACAAGAGTTGGGGAAGGGACCTTGGAGGCCTTCTAGTCCAGCCCCCTGCTCAAACAGGAGATCGTATATCACCCCAGACAAATGGCCGTCCAATCTCTACTTAACAGCCTCCAGTGATGGAGAACCCACAACTTCTGGAGGTAATCATCCACTGATTAATTGTTCTCAGTGCCAGGAAATTTCTCCTTAATTCCAGGTTGTTTCTCTCCTTGATTAGTTTCATCCATTCCTTCTTGTCCTGCCTTTGGGTATTTTGGAAAATAGCTTGACCCCTTCTGCCTCTCTGTGGCAGCCCCTCAAATATTGGAAGACTGCTATCATGTCACCCTAAGTCCTTCTTTTCATTAAACGAGACATACTCAATTCTTGCAACTTGGCTGGGGATTTCTGGGGTATTGAAGTCCTTGAGTCTTAAAGTTGCCAAGGTTGGACATCCCTGACCGGAATCATAATTCCAAGTGCATAATATACCTTATTATGGCACAATTCCCACAGAATCCTGGGAGCTGAAGTCCAATCTCAATGGTTGAGAAATCCTTGAAGGAGTGAGTGAGTGAATGAGTGAGCTGGAAGGGACCTTGGAGGTCTTCTAGTCCAGCCCCCTGCTCAGGCAGGAGGACCTATGTCATTTCACTGTCTACTCTAGACTCTTCTTATTTTATTTTTTTATTTTATTTATTTGATTTGTCAATTGCTTACAAGATAATAGGTATAAGTATAAACATGAGTAAGAATACAGGAAATAGGTACGAATGAATGGGGACAAGAGGACAAGGACGGTAGGCCCGATGGCTTACTTATGCATGCCCCTTATGCGAAATATTATTCTTATTCTTCTTCCTTATGCGAAATCTAATACGGATCTCTGCAATCCATAGGCATGTTGTGGGTGCAATTGCTGGCCAAGGAAACAACATTTGACACTAGTTTGTATCAGATACCTGGTGGAGCTCACACCCAACCCAAGGAACTTCAAAGCCCATCCTTCCCCAACTTGGCCTGTATGAGGTTACAGCTCCCGTCTGTTCTCTGACAGTTTGAGGAATTATGGGAGCTGTAGTTCAACAGTTTGGTGACCAATAGCGCCACCTGGCTGTGGCTTTGAGATTTCCTTCTTAAGCTGCCTTGGTTCTTAAATTTTAATCTTTTCATAGAATAGAATAGAGTAGAGTAGAGTAGAGTAGAGTAGAGTAGAGTAGAATTATTTTCTATTTAGAATTCTTTTAGTCTTTTCATTCTAGTTTTGTTTTCTTAGCCCTTTTTAATCTTTTTTATTATTATATTGTATACCACCCAGAGTTGCTGTATTAGTGAGATGGGTGGCCTAGAAATTTAATAAACAAATAATAAATATTATCCAGGAAGGATGGGGAAAAATCTACAGAGAAACAGTAGTTTTCACATGGAAGAATGTGACTTCTAACGTTGATTTTATTTCTGGGGGTTCCAAGCAGCCCCATTTCCCAAAATTCTGAAGTTTGCAACTGAACTGTTTGGACAGCTCTCTTTTATCCTTTTGTTATTTATGATATCCTTTTCCAAATGTGGACACTGAAATTATATACCATATTTCAGAGGCAGAGGCACAATATATTTTACATATTGGCATTGTTGTGTTGGTAGTTTTAACAAAATAACAGAGTTGGAAGGGACCTGTGATGACCCGTAGTCTCTCAAAATAACCCAAAACCCAAAACATGAATTAAAGTCCGGCAATGCCTTCAACTTAACTGTTTTATTAGTCACAGTTTAAAGTCCCAAAAGTAAATAAGGAGGCAAAAGGAAAACAAGAACAAACCATCTCGTCGAGAGTTCCAAATCAAACCAAGATAAGTAATCATACATTCCAAACAGATAACCAGGGAAAGTCCTTGGGAAGAACGCCAACAAATATAAACCTCTTTCAAAGGAAACACTAACTTTGACTCCAGCAATTCTGCCTATGCAGTTACAAACTTATATACATAGCTCCCAGCTGTAAGCCCTGAGGAGGATCATGGTCCTATCCTCCTGAGTAGACCACACTTTTCCCTGATCCTCTCCTCCCTGCATGCTCTGGGATGGATGGGGGATGGGCCTGGATCCTCTTCTGATTGCTCAGCCGGCCTCTGCCCTTCCCCAGCCTCCTCCACCACCTCTGGAGCCACACTCCTACTTCCTGTTGGCTGTTCCTCCTCTTCCTCAGAGTCAGTCTCCACCAGGGGCATGACAGGACCTTAGAGGTCCTCTAGTCCAGGGGTCACCAACCTTTTGGACCTCAGGGACCACCAAACTCATAATTTTAAATCCCAGGGACCACTCACCGGTTCTGTGGGCGTGGCCTAATTTGTGGGTGTAGCTTTGTGGGTCTTGTGACTGGCTGGGCATGGCTTGTATATAAATATTATAAATATTTATATAAATATTGATTTTTTTTATTAAAAAAGAGCAACTTTTACCCAAAATCAGGCAAAGCAGGCAGGCAGATTGAGTTGCTCACAGAATCACAGATTCATTCAGAGATCTATCTATCTGCCAATGGCTAGCTCAGTCTATCACATAAAATTTGCTTGCAAGTAAACTCATAAAATTTGCTAGCAAACAAACTCACAAAATTAACTCACAACACACTATGTATGTAAATATTGAATTTTTTTTATAAAAAAGAGCAACTTTTACCCAAAATCAGGCAAAGCAGGCAGGCAGATTGAGTTGCTCACAGAATCATTCAGTGATCTATCTATCTGCCATCACCTAGCTCAGTCTCTCAAATTTGCTTGCCAAGGGAGGTTCAGCTGTGCTTAAAAGCAGAGCCGAAGATCTAAAGACTAGTTAGCAAGAAATCCAACCATTTCCTGCTTTCTAGCTAATCTAAATCTCCTGCCACAGCAGAACAGATGATGGTCGGAAGAAGGAAAAATAACAATTTAGCAGGCTGATTTTTTGGCTACCAAGCAGTAAGGCAGATTCTCCTTCTGCAATGGAAGCAAAATAATTTCCCTCATTTTGAGATCTCAAATACCCAGCACTAGATCCTTGAAGACCCTGGAGAAGAAAGGATGGTAAAATAGCAGAGCAGAGATGATGTTGGTATTCCTTCTGGGGATGACAGTGGAAAACTATCAGGACAGGAAGTTATTTGAGCTGTGATGGAATGAATGACAGTGATGTGGATGCCCCAAAGCAGGGGTGGTATCTGACCTGTGTAACTACCGGTTCGGTGATTTACAATTTGTGCGCACATGCTCACTTTGCGTCGTGCGCGCACGCTGACATCAGCCTGCTGCCTGCTGCAGGTGTGCAGCAGTTGAAAAAGCACTTTTTTCCCTGCTTTTTCAACTGCAGCTGTGCCGTGCAAAGCAGCTGAGGTTGAAAAAGCAGGAAATAAAGGTCAGGTAAGAGCCCGGGCAAGCAGGTGGGCCAAAACAGCAGCAGACATAGAACCGGTTCTATGTCTGCTCCTCTTCAGAGCTACCGGTTCTACAGAGCCGGACAGAACCGGTAGCATCTCACCCTTGCCCCAAAGGTGCTTTTTCCCCCAAAAGACAACTGGACTTTCTTGTTTCTTCCTCCCCTTTGTAGAGGTTTTGCTTGATGGCATTTTGCAAGGATGTTTAAAGATAAATCAACTAAATATTGGAAATGCCCCAGATACCTGGATCGTATTATCATATGTGGTGGACATGTGTAGAAGCCAAAAAATATTGGACAAAAATACATACATGGTTGGAAGGGATGATACAACAGCACATTGATTTAAAACCTGAAATATTTTTGTTGGGGATTTTACCTGAAATCTATAGTAAAGAGAATGTATATTTGATTATTCATGTATTAACTGGAGCTAGAACTGTATTTGCACAAAACTAGAAAAGTGAAGAGATCCCTACTGATAAGAATGTGATCAGGAAAATATTAGAATGTGCAGAAATGAATAGGTTAACACTTGCAATTAAAGAGAAGGAACAAATTGAATATTATATGATATGGTAATGCTTCTATCGATGGTTAGAGAATAAATATGAAAGAAACAAAAGATTAGTGAAAATATTTTAGAAAATATGTTAATAGAATTAAATAAGTTAAGATGAGGATTGTTATAACAATTAGATATATTATGTATATCAGTATTAAGTTAAGAGTAGATAATACTAATGTAAAGAATATGGCTGTAACTTTAATTGTTATTGCACAAGATATTTATACCCAGATGTCACACTGTTTAATGGATGATGGATTGTTTGTATTAAAAATAAAATAAAAAATTATATGAAGAGGTTTTGGTTCTCATCCAAGAAGCCTCTTCCGTTTCCCACCATTCACTTAGAACTGAAGAAGCTGTCAACTCATAAAACTTTTTTATACATGTTTTATAGTTCACAACAGAAAGAGGAGAGGGGAGTTTCAAAGAGCAGACGGCAGTGTGGAATCGAAAGTACATTCCATTCATATTTTCTTCAGAGACTGATTAGATGACTGGAGCTTCTGCCCACAAAAGTCTAATTGGAGAACATGATTGACGACTCTTGGCTATGGACGTTTTTCATTGGATGATATACCCAGAGGGCTAGGGGGAAAAGCAGGTTCAAGGATGACAGTGAATTACATATCTCAGAGTTGCCTATGCCCAGGTAAATGCCGGACGTAGAATGTTACCTTCAAATAAATCTTTTTTAGTTTTGGGAGTGTGGCTCGAGGCTCATGATTTAATTGGAGGAACTGCCAGAATCCTGACAGAAGCTTCTTGGATGAGAAGCAAAAACTTCTTCAAAGGGGAAAAGAAAACATGAGAAAGTCTAGTTGGCTTTTGGGGAAAGCATCCTTTGACCTGGAAGTTTGAGACTCTTCATAGACAGGGAAGTGGAGGCTATAAATGGGGTTCCCCTTGTGGATCCCCTCTAATTGTCAGGGAAAGTTGGGGCGGAGTACTAGCAGTGAGAGGACGCGGTGTCTCAGTGGCTAAGACACTGAGCTTGTTGATCAGAAAGGTCAGCAGTTGGGCGGTTCGAATCCCTAACGCCGCGTAATGGAGTGAGCTCCTGTCCCAGCTTCTGCCAACCTAGCAGTTTGAAAGCATGTAAAAAAATGCAAGTAGAAAAATAGAGACCACTTTGGTGGGAAGGGAACAGCATTCCGTGCACCTTCAGTGTTTAGTCATGGGGGCCACATGACCACGGAGACGTCTTCAGGCAGCGCTGGCTCTTTGGCTTTGTAACAGAGATGAGCAGCGCCCCCTAGAGCTGGAAATGACTAGCACGGATGTGCGAGGGGAACCTTTACTTTCACCTTACTAGCAGTGAGAAAGGACCAGTAATGGTAGCTGAATTACCTCTGTTCTTATTTACTTGTTTGTATTCCACCTTTGCTATTTTTACAAAACAAGGCACTGAACATCACCAACACATCTTCCTCCTCCTATTTTTTCCCCTCCACAACGACAACCCTGTGGGGTAGGTTGGATCAAAAGAGAACGAGGAACTGGCCCAAAGTCATCCAGCCGGCTTTGCGTGCCTAAAGGCAGAACTAGAACGCATAGTCTCCTGGTGCTTGGTCCAAAGTCACCCAGCAGGACGATGCTACAACTCACGGCCTCCGGCTTTCTTGCTTGGTGCTTCAACGTGGGACCGAACAGGCTCTCATTTAAAATTAAAAAAAAAACCCAGAAAATTGTTGAATTTGGAAGTGGACATTTAGCGTGGGTGAAAATGGTTGCATTTGGCCACCCCTGTTATGCTCGGGAGGGAGGCGAAGAGAGTCTTTGTGCAAGGATGAAATCAAGATTGAAAAGGTCTTCAGACAGAGAGAACTTCCTCCACCCCTCAATCTTTGTCCAGCCTGATCAGCCCTGGTTTGGCTCGCTTGTGCACCCATCTGGAGGTCTTCTTTGATACGTTCACAAGGTACTTGTACAGCTGGACTCAGACACAGCCTCTGTCGGGCCAGCGCCAGCCTTCCAGAATAGCCTTCTATAGGACAAGCAGGGCCGTCCAGCAGGAGGAGTATCAAGGGGCTCTCTGTTCAACTGTGGAAAGAGCAAGGAAGCCAGTCAGAAAAGGAACCTCAAGGTATCTATTTCGAGCCAGAGAAAGCTTTTCAGATGCCAAAGCAGACACCAGATAAAGGTGAAGGTAAATGAGATGACCCAAAGGGGCGTGGCACAAAGGCAACACAGTCACATAAGTAAGAAAAGTCCCTTCAATACCTCCAACTTTGCCCCCAATGTCCAGTTACATTTGGCTGGAGAAAAAAACTCTCCCAAGAACAGTCTTTAAGTGGAGGAAATTCAGTCCGAAAACCAAGTACATATAAACGGTAAATAAAAATCCACACAAACCAGCCTGCAGCAATTAACCATTCCATTCCATATTCTGTTCTGTTCTATTCTATTCTATTCCATTCCATTCTATTCTATTCTATTCTATTCTATGAATATCCAGGGACTTCTACCGTGTTTCCCCGAAAATAAGACCTACCCCGAAAGTAAGACCTAGCACTATTTTCTAAACCTGACCTAGTATTTTCTAGAAAATAAGACCTAGTGTAAATCTCCAGTTCAGGAAGACTTTTCAGGGACCGTGCACCCCGAACACCCCCCACACACTCACACACTATTTGGCACCATAAATATATAAGACCTACCCTGAAAATAAGACCTAGTGTGTTTTTGGGAGCCAAAAAAAATATAAGAGTGTCTTATTTTCGGGGAAACACGGTAGCTGGCTTATGGCAACTGCTGATGGATGGATGCATGGATGGATTTTGAAGACCACCCATTTCCTACTTTGGGTGCCTTATATTCTTGCATTCTCCTGCCCAAACAAGCTTGCCAGCCTTGGCAACTTTAAGAGCTGTGGACTTCAATTCCTAGAATTCTGGGAGTTGAAGTCCACCAAATTGCCCAGAACTCCTGGTCTAAACAGTGACCTTGGGTGCCTAACATCTCCCTACCTCACTGATGCTGGATCACATCTTCTGAAATCCATGTCTGGATGGGCTAGGAGAAATTAAATGGTCAGACTCTATAACGCTTGGCTAACTTTCTTCTGAATGGCCTTCTTCTCTCTTCCAAGCCCAGTTGCCTCCAAATGTGTTGCTTATCTACCGAGAATAAACATTTGTCAGAGTATATTCATGAACTGGAATAGACCATGGTAACAAGGTCAGCCAATGAGGACTGTTTGGAAACTGAAACTAGAAGTAGCCTAGGCATGGTTCTATGTTAAACTCTGCAGCTCTGTTAAGCTCTGAGTCTGTCTATTGAAAATGAAACTGCTTCTCTCCTCTGCTGTGTGTCTTGCTTACCTGCTGAACTAAAGTGAAACTGATGTCTGTTTCTGAGCTCCTGCCTGTAACACGCCTGCTTCTGTTTGAGTTTGCTCCATGTTGGACAAATCTACAACTGGTATTGTAAAATGTACTTTGTAAGTTTATAAAGAAGTTAAATGAAGCCTCAGTCATCTGTGTTTACTTTTCTGGTGCTGAATTTACACTGCAATACTCTTATCAACTCCCCCTCCCATCGGTCACGATGTTCTTCCAGATCCAAGAGGTAAGCAGGATTTCTCCACAGCACCAAGACACACCTGAACTGCGTCTTCTCTGTTTCCATCTGGCCGCACCTCTTCCTTGTTGCTCTGCTCTTTTCTCCACGTGATCCACTTTTGATATATCCTGCAAAAAAGATGATTGGTGGGAATTGTCACTTCGGATATCACCCAGCTACCAACTCAAATGGTTTCATCCTGCTAGAAGGATAGAGCCCTAAGGGTGGAACAGGCCACCAGATCAGCTAATGCGGCGGGGTGTCTCTTGAATTTGGCAACTTTTAAGACTTGTGGTCTTCAACTCCCAGAATTCCCCAGCTAGCATGCTATGTAGATTTTAGAAGAGAATATTTGGAGCTCAGGGTTGAACTGTGGGAGAAGGAGGAGGAGGAAGAAGAAGAGGAGGAGGAGAGAGAAGAAGAGGAGGAGGAAGAAGAGGAGGGAGGAGGAAGAAGAGGAAGAAGAAGAAGAGGAGGAGAAGGAGGAAGAAGAAGAGGAGAAAGGAGGAAGAAGAGGAGGAGGAGACGGAGAAGGAGGAGGAAGAAGAGGAAAGAGGAAGAAGAGGAGGAGGAGGAAGAAGAGGAAGAAGAGGAGGAAGAAGAGGAGGAGGAGGAAGAAGAGGAAGAAGAAGAGGAGGAGGAAGAGGAGGAAAAAGAAGAGGAAGAAGAAGAGGAGGAGGAAGAAGAGGAGAAAGGAAGAAGAAGAGGAAGAGGAGGAGGAGGAGGAAGAGGAGGAAGAAGAAGAAGGAGGAAGAAGAAGTGGAGGAGGAGGAGGAGGAAGAAGAGGAGGAGAAGGAGGAAGAAGAAGAAGAGGAGGAAGAGGAGGAGGAGGAGGAGGAAGAATGGAATTTGGGAGCGAAACCGGCAGTAAACAGCAGATGAAGACTGCCCTAGAAGAAGGACTCTTCATGACCCCATAGACCACAAAATGCCAACTGATCATAATTCAAGGACTACTTCTATGGGTGTAGCTAACCTGACTGTCAGCCTAAAGGTGAACTTGGGAGGGACCCTGCCCCACCCAGGGCTGCCCTTCTCAATGCCCACCCCCCTCAGCCGAGTCTCACCGGGACCTGTTCTTTTGCACGCCATAGACCAGGCCGGCCACAGCAGCTAGGCAGAGCAAGGCAATGGCTATCCAAGCCACAATCTTCCAGATGGTCACTTCAGAGACCACTGCAGGCAAAGGGGAGAGAGACAGAGAGAGAGAGAGAGATGGTGGGGTCTTTAACAGAATAACAGAGTTGGAAGGGACCTTGGAGGTCTTCTAGTCCAACCCCTGCTTGAGCAGAACACCCTATCCCATTCCAGACAAATGGTTGTCCAGTCTCTTCTTAAAAACCTCCAGTGATGGAGCCCCCACAGCTTCTGGTGGCAAGCAGTTCCACTGGTTAATTGTCCTCACTGCCAGGAAATTCCTCCTTAATTCCAGGTTGCTCCTCCCTTTGATGAGTTTCCATCCATTGCTTCTTCTCCGGCCTTCAGGTGCTTTGGAAGATAGGCTGACCCCGGCAGTGGTGGGATTCAATTTTTTTTTACTACCGGTTCTGTGGGCACAGCTTGGTGGGTGTGGCAGGGGAAGGATATACTGCAAAATCCCCCTTCCTTCCCCACCCCACTAACCTGCTTTGCAGCTCCGTTCTCCTGTGTCAGGGCAACCAAAGGACACCCAGCTGATCAGCTGGGACTCAATGGGAGGCAGAGAAGAGACGGGGTTGGCGGGGCCAGTCAGAGGTGGGATTGGCCGGATCTCCAAACTACTCAAACTTTCCGCTACCGGTTCTCCAGAATCAGTCAGAACCGGCTAAATACCCCCTCTGGACCCCTCTCCTCTTTGGGGCAGCCCCTCAAATATTGGAAGTCTGCTATCATGTTACCCTTAGTCCTTCTTTTCATTAAACTAGACATACCCACTTCCTGCAATAGTTCTTCATATGTTTTAACCTCCAGCCCCCTAATCCTCTCGGTGGCTCTTCTCTGCACTCTTTCCTAGAGTCTCAGGGTCTTTCTTAAGTTCTTCTAAGCAAACAGTTGTTTGGGACAATTTCCTACTGGAGAGTGGATCCCGTTCCAGGATGGTCCAAGCAGGCCTGGAAGGATCTTGCTGCCTCCAGAGGTTTTTGGAAATGCAGGTCTCAGAATTCCTGGTGGACTCCACCTCGCTTTAGGGAAAGAGGTGAAGAACCTGTGATCTTCACATGTTCCTATATCACAACTCCCAACATCCTTCATTCTTGGCCAACTGATGGAGAGGTGGTTGAAGGAACATAAGGTTCCTTCCTTCTGGTTCCTGTATTTCTCATGCCCAGGTGGCCCTCCACTTAACAACCACAAAATTGAGCCCCAACCTTTCTGTTGCTAAACAAGACAGCTGTTAAGTGCATTTGGTTTCATTTTACGACCTTCTTTGCCGCAGTGGTTAAGCTAGGAATAATACAGTTGTTCAGTGAATCTGGCTTCTTCCTTGACTTTGCTCGTCCGAAGGTCGCAAAAGGGGATCGAAAGAACTCTGGAACGTTGCGCCTGTCATAAATCTGAACCGGTTGCCAAGCCTCCAAATTTGGATCATGTGACCATGGGGTTGTCAGGGCTCCAAGAAATCCACCCCCGTTCAAATCATAAGTCTCTAGCCGCATCTCTCAGAGTAAAAAAAAAATGATTTATTAGGAATCACCATGTTGGTGTTAGCTGGGTGCAGCCGACACTAAAATACTTCATTCATTTCCCCCTTGACCCTGGTCTTCCCCCCACCCCCTGGATGTATATTCTCCGATGGGACACATCCATAGCCAAGAGTCATCAATCATGCTCTTCAATAATATTTTTGCGCGCCGACAACTTTGGGCTGCCAGGGCAATTATAGATTGGGTGAAACCAGGCTCAATAGCAGTAACTGTGAGAGGGATCTTGGACTCTTAGTGGACAACCAGCTAAATATGAGCCAGCAGTGTGCAGCAGCAGCCAAAAAAGCCAATGCAATCCTAAATTGCATTAGCAAGGTTACAATCAAGATCAAATGAGGTACTAATACCACTCTATAAAGCCTTAGTAAGACCACACCTAGAGTACTGCATCCAGTTTTGTTCACCACATTATAAAAAAGATGTTGAGACTCTAGAAAAAGTGCAGAGAAGAGCAACCAGGATGATTAGGGGACTGGAGCCTAAAACATACAATGAACGGTTGCAGGAACTGGGCTTGGCTAGTCTAGTGAAGAGAAGGACCAGGGGAGGCAGGATAGCTGTCTTCCAATATCTGAGGGGCTGCCACAGAGAGGAAGGGGTCAAGCTATTTTCTAAAGCACCTGTAGGCCAGACAAGGAATAATGGATGGAAACTGAAGGAGAGATTTAACCTGGAAATAAGGAGAAACTTTCTGACAGTGAGAACAATCAACCCATGGAACAGAAGTTGCCCTCAAGCTTCATCACTTGAGACTTTCAAGAAGAGACTTGGACTGCCACTTGTCAGAAATGGTGTAGGGTTTCCTGTTTGGGCGGGGGGAGGGTTGGACTAGATGACCTATAAGGTCCCTTCCAACTCTGATTATCTGTTTTCTAGGCACTTAAGGAATGCACTGTTTTCCCCACTCTCTTTCTGCTGGCAGCTAAAAAGACCCAAAGGAGTATCTTTTTAGTTGACAGGGTTCTTAAGTCACTTTTTTCAGTGCCATTGTAACTTCGAACAGTCACTAAATTAATGATTGTAAGTTGAGGATTACCCATGTTCTTCCAGATGCATCAGCTCAACTGGCAGAACCTAGGTAGCAATTCTAGAAGTTGAAGTCCAAAGGTGGCAAGTTGGAGAAGGCCAGTCCACCATACATCTCCTACTCTATCTCCACCCTGTCTCTCCAGGCAGTCTACTTACCTCCTGCACTGAAGGCGATGCTGCTGGTTGCGTTGCCGCAGATGTTGTTAGCTTGACACACAAAATCTCCTGAATCTTTTCCCGTGAGGTTCTGAATTTCCAGCCTCAGCCTGTTATATGAGTAGAAGGTGTGGAAACGCTGACCAGCTGGTGAGAAGCCTTTGGTGACAGGCAGGCGTTGACCTCCTTTGTACACAGAAATTGTCAAATTGGAAGGTGGGTAGCTCTCCACTTGGCAGGTGATGATAGCCAACCTCCCATTCTGAACGTCCAGGTAAGTGTTCATGGAGGGGCGTTCAGGTGCATCTACATTAACAAGAATAGCAGAACTTCCTTGGTCAGCAGCCGGAACAATCGGCCATCAACAGGCACAGAGAGATAAACAACGTTTACACACCATTCGAATGAGAAGAACTAAAAAGCTAAAGGACTACAACACCACCTTGCCAGCAATCAACACCCACACGGGCAGAGATTAACGCCAAGATGAACACCAGATCAGCAATCAAACAATAACGAATAACCCAATCGAGGAACTATCAACTCAGACAAACAATCAAAGGGTAAACAACAGCCTAATCAAGGAATCACCAAGAACACTCCCACCAACACCAGCAGGGCAAGCCACTAATCTATAAAACGAGAGGAAACTCTATTTCCTTCTAGCACTGATGATGTTACCTAGTTGGGTCATGAAACGTCCTAAGAAAACTACCTAGCTCAAAAAGCTCCAAATATGCCGTGGTCTCTTTCCTCCCATTCCTCCTCCTCCTCCTCTTCCTCCTCCTCTTCCTCCTCCTCCTGCTCCTCTCCTGCCTCCTCCGCTCCTTTCCTTTTCTCTTCCTTCATCTTTCCTCTTTCCACTCTGATCCTCCTCCTCCTCCTCCTCCTGGCTTCTCTCCTTCCTCGCTCCTCCTTTTCCTCCTCTCCGCCTCTTCCTGCCAGCTTCTCTGATCTCTCTTCCTCCTTTCTTCCTCATCCGATGTTCTCTTTTCCTTCCTCCTCCTCCTCATCCTCCTCTTCCCCTTCCTCTTCCTCCTCCCCTCTTCCTCCTCTCCTCTTCCTCCTCCTTTTGATCCTTTCCTCTCCTCCTCCTCCTCTCCTCCTCTTAGCTCCATTATTTCTAGCTGATGATGTTCTAGTTGGGTACTGTAATGAAATGTCTGCAAAAAAAACGACTAAGCTCAGGGAGCATCAAGGACCCTACAGTCTTTCTCTTCCTCTCCTCTCTCTCCTCCCCTCCCTTCCCTTCCCCTCCTGTCTCCGCAAACCCACTCCCGTCTAGCACTGATGACGTTACCTAGTTGGGTAATCAAACATCTGCAAGAAAGCAACCAAGCTCAGAGAGCACCAAATCTTTTTCCTTTCCCTTCCCTTCCCCCCTTGCTCCTCTTCTCCACAAACCCAACTCCCTTCGGTACTAATGATGTCACCTGGTTGGGTCATGAAACCTCTGCACAAAAACATCCAAACTCAGAGACCACCAAAGACACCCCCCCCCTGCGACAGATCCTTTCCTGGCTTCGGGCCTGTGGACCAGCTTAGCCATTTGCCTGCTGGGGCTGTTCCTTATATGGCCATTGCTGCAGAGGTGGTATTTAGCCGGTTCTGACCGGTTCTGGAAAACCGGTAGTGGAAATTTTGAGTAGTTCAGAGAACCAGCCAATCCCACCTCTGACTGGCCCCATCAACCCCATGTATTCTCTGCCTCCCAAGTCCCAGCTGTTTGGCTGGGTCTTCTTTGGTTGCCCTGCACAGGAGAACGGAGCTGGAAAGCAGGTTAGTGGGGTGGGGAGGGAAGGGGGATTTTGCAGCATCCTTCCCCTGCCATGCCCACAGAACCGGTAGTAAAAAAAATTTGAATCCCACCCCTGGATGGCAGATGCCCTCCAACCTCTGTTCCCTCGTGCTAAGAGAAGATGAGGGGACTAGAGGCTAAAACATACGATGAACGGTTGTAGGAACTGGGCCTGGCTAGTCCAGGGAAGAGAAGGATCAGGGGAGATAGGATAGCATCTTCCAATATTTGAGGGGCTGCCACAGAGAGGAGGAGCGGGGTCAAGCTATTTTACAAAGCCCCTGAAGGCCAGACAAGGAACAATGGATGGAAACTGATCAAGGAGAGATTCAACCTGGAAATAAGGAGAAATTTTCTGACGGGGAAAACAATCAACCCACGGAACAGAAGTTGCCTTCGGAAGTTGTGGAAAGCAGGTTAGTGGGGTAGGGAGGGAATGGAGATTTTGCAGTAACCTTCCCCTGCCATGGCCACCAAGCTGTGCCTACCAAGCCACACCCACAGAACCGGTAGTAAAAAAAAATTGAGTCCCACCACGGCGTGCTGAGAGGTGAAATTGCCCACAACGTTCTCGAGCCACGATACTCACAGTACACATTCAGAAGGACAATGGCCGAGGTCAGACTGCCGGTTTTTCCAGTTGCCTGGCAGTGATAGGCCCCTGTGTCATGCCTGGTCACTTGGCTCAACAGGAGGGATGGATCGGGGCTATCCCAAAGCCACCGGCTGTTCTTGAACCAGGTGTAATTCATGGGCCCCTCCACCTGGCTGACAATCTCACAGGTCAGGTTAGCCGGAGTGCCTTCGTGGACATCTGGCGATGGGTCGACGGTGATTCTTGCACCTGAAGGGTAAAGAACCAAGGAGGAATGCAAACAGCCCGCCACTTTGCTGACTTGCTTTCTCCACCTCACCCCACCCCTTCCCTGTGACAAGAGGGTTGCGTTCTCACAACCCACTCATTGAAGGGTTTAAGCAGGGTGTCAGGATTCCAGTAGTTACCCCATTTAAATCATGAGTCTCGAGCCAAACTTCCAAAACTTCAGAAGGATTTATTGGGAGTTAATGTGCTGGCACTGTCTGGGTGTAGCCGACTCTGAGACACATAATTCATTGTCACCCTTGACCCTGGTTTTCCCCCCACTCCCTGGGTGTATCATAATCCATATTCTCCAATGGGACACATCCATAGCCAAGAATCATCAATCATGCTCTCCAGTTCAAATTTTGCGTGGCAGGAACTTTGGTCACCTGGTTACTATCTTTGAAAACATTTGTGCAATGCGCTTTCGATTTCCAAGCTGCTACACTGCTGCCCCCCCCTCCCTTTTGGTTGGCAACTCTAAAAAGACCATAGAAATATTTTATGATTTGACACTGGGCTAATGTTAATCTGGGTCAGTTTGGGGCTAGTTTAGGCTGGGTTGGAACACAGCTCATTTGACGAGATCTTCAGCCAAGCCGATTTTGGAAAGCGGACCATGTTTTAAATCAGAACTTGGATTAAGCATCTGGTCTGAATGCTGAGAGGAAGAGGAAGTGGAAGAAGAAAAAGAAGAGGAGGAGGAGGAGGGGGAAGAGGAGGAGGAGGAGGAGGAGGAGGTGATGGGGCAGAGAAGGATGGTGGAGAAGGAAAAAGAGAGGAAGGGGAAGAGAAGGAGAAATGAAAAGGAGAAGAAGAAGAAGAAGACGGCATCCTGTCGGAGATCTTAGCCTACAACTCCCATCCTCCTGAGCCACCCAACATACCTCCCTGGCTTGGAGAAGTCTGGCGTAGAGTAGAAAAGAGAAGGGAGGAGAAGAATTACTCACTCGGCACCCTGAAGTGGATTGAGGCTGCAGAGGTCCCGTAGGCATTCTTAGCTAGACAGCGGTATTGCCCTTCGTCCTCCTGAAGGATCTTCTGGATCTCCACTCTCAGGACGTTGTGAGAGGCATGAACGATGTACCGTTGAGCGGGCGAGTGCCCCGAGTGCCTGCCGGAAGCCGCCACCACCACGTTTCCTCGGTGGAGGGTCAGCTCCGAGGGCGGGTAGCTCTCCACGGCGCACTGCAGGACTGCTTGGTTGCCTGAGGACCTTTCCAGGAAGGAGGTGAGGGTGACCTTCTTGGGCTCGTCTGTGGAGAAGACCAGGTGCGGGATGTCAGCCGTGAAAGGGGACGCTGTTTCTGGGGCAGGTGGGAGCCGCCGGTTGCACACGGGCATCCCGTATAGGCGGTTCTCGACTTACAACGGTTCATTGTGGGACCGTTCAAAGTTACAACGGCTGTGAAAAAAGGGACTTAGGGCCGTTTTTCACACTTACGACCGTGGCAGGATTCCCCCCGTGGTCAAGTGATCAAAATTTGGATGTTTAGCAACTCCTTCCTCTTCCTGGTCTATCTTTTCCTGTCTTTCTCTTTCTCTTCTTTCTTTTTTTCTTTCTCCCCCTTCTGTCTTCTCCTTTCTCCTTTCTTCTCATCATCTCTCTTCTGTCTCTTTCTCTTTCTTTCTCCCCCTTTCTCCTTCCTTCTCATTGTCTATCTTCTCCTGTCTCTTTCTTTCTCCTCCTCCTTTCTCCATCCTTCTCATCGTCTATCTTATGCCTTTCTCTTTCTTTCACTTCTTTCTCTTTCTCCTCCTCCTTGTCTATCTTCTCCTTTCTCCTCCTCCTTGTCCTTCTCTCCTTCTCTTCCCCCTTTCTACTCACTCAGGGTATATATATCCATGACCTCAGAAGGCCAGATCAACCATTATAGGGCATTAGTGTAAAACAGCCCCTCCAGGGTCCCCAGACTTTGGCAAAAGGCTCTGATCCCCTTTCCAACCAGGTGACTTCCAGACCTGTTAAAGCCCCCTTGCCACCTTCTCCAGTCAGTAGTTCTCATCTCCCCCAAGAGCAAGGGCAGCAGTTCATTGGAAACAAGGCAGAGGACAGACTTGTCAGAGTATATTCATTAACTGGCAGAGACATGGTTAACAAAGTAAGCACAGCAACAGGCCAGCCAATGGGAGCTGACAGCCTGGGTGTGGTTTGGCTCTGTGTGCTTTGCTGAGAATTGAAAGTGAAACTAACTTGCTTGCTTGCTGAAACTGAGTCCTGCTCTGAGCTGCTGCTGCTTGTGTTTTTGCTTATGTTATGTTGAAAGAATCTACAAATGGTATTGTACATTTACTTATCATGTATATAAAGAAGTTAATGATCCTGCTGAATCAGTCACCTGTGTGCTTTCTGGATTTGAATTTGTGCTGCAGACTCTAACAAGACTGCTGTGGGTCTGGCAGTATGTGGGGTCCAGGGAGACAGACAGACAGACAGGAAGTTCTGTCCTCCACCCCTGTTGGAGGTTAAAACCCATCCCTCTCCTAGAAAAATGAAATATTTTAGGATATACTAAAAAAAGGGCAGAATATTTCCCCAAAAAGAGAAGTAGAAACTCAGAGAGGCAGAAACTCAGCCCTCCCCCCCCACCTTTGTTAATGGGCCACAAAGGCCTGGGCCAGTCTATTCTACATAACAAAGACCTACCTCCATCAGGCAGAGCCATTTGATTGCCCTTCATTGCACCACCCACCAAGTCTCAACCAAACTTAGCACACGGACAATTTCAAATCTCTAATTTTCTGGCTGAATATAGAGACAGGCAGTTCAACACTACAAAGGCTTCCATACAAAGTTACTTTATTGGATTATATCAGGCATCCTCAAAGTATAACTCACAGTTATGCTGAGATTCATCTAATGTCCAATCTTTGCATTAATAGTTGCCTCCATAGTGTGGAAAGATGGTTATCTTCATCCCATAGCGATATACCAAAGGAAAACTCCAGCACGATGCTGGGGTCCAGGTAAGAATGCCCAAAAACTCCTTCAGCCCTCCAGAAATCAATTCAATGACCAATCAGGATTACAGATGTGACCACGTGACATGAACTACATCTCCGAAGAGGCATTAACTACATTTCCCATGAAGCATTCCCTTAAGGGGACAGCTCTTATTCCCAAACTAACTATATACTGTCTAACCAGCACAGACAACCTACAGAGCTAGCTATGACCTCTGACAGCAACCAATCAGGATACTCTTCCTGAAGTTCAAATCCCAGAGAGGGCATAAAACCCAGGGACTCTCAGCATCTCTTCCCTTTTTCTTCACCCAAGAGCTCCAAGGCATGTGATCCTGTCCACCAATAAACCATCTTTCCAAGCAATCACCATGTTTCCAGTGTCTTTCTTCTCCACTTGGAACTGAACCCAGAAGGCTAATTCTTCCAACACCCCAAAGCCAGAAGGTACTCACAGTGCACATAGAGAGTGACAGGTGGAGACATCCTGATGCCCCTTTCGTCTTGAGCCTGACAAGAGTAGGATCCCATGTCCTGGGGGGTAACAGCTCTGAACAGGAAGGAGGTGGCCGAACCTTCTGCCAACCACCTGGCATCCTTGTACCAGGTGTAGAGGGCCGACGGTTGGAAGTTGGCATCTTCACAAGTCAGAGAGACACGCTGTCCTTCGTGCACATTTGGGACGGGCTCAATCACCAGCCTTATAGCTATCCGGGGAGAAGAAGAGTGAAATGGATGGTTGGCAGATGCCCTCCAACCTCTGTTCCCTCATGCTAAGAGAAGAGCAGGCAAGTGTCAACTCATAAAATATTTCTCTGGTCCTTTTAGAGTTGCCAACAGAAAGGGAGGGGGGAGCAGTGCAGCAGCTTGCAAAACAGGAACTGGATTCCACAAATGTTTTCAAAGGTAGTAACTAGGTGACTGAAGTTTCTGCCACTGCAAAATTCTAACTGGAGAACATGATTGATGACTCTTGGCTATGGATGTGTCCCATTGGAGAATATGGATTACGATACACCCAGGGGGTGGTGGGAAAACCAGGGTCAAGGGTGACAATGAATGATGTGTCTCAGAGCTGGCTACACCCAGACAGTGCTGGCATGTTAACTCCCAATAAATCCTTTTGAAGTTTTGGAAGTTTGGCTCGAGACTCATGATTTAAATGGGGTTAAGTGCTGGAACTTTGACTCCAAGAGGATTAGGAGACTGGAGGCTAAACCACATGATGAATGGTTGCAGGAACTGGGTCTGGCTTGTCTAGTGAAGAGAAGGACCAGGGGAGATAGCAGGATAGCAGTCTTCTAATATTGGTGGGGTTGCCCCAGAGAGGACGGGATCAAGCTATTCTCCAAGGCACCTGAAGGCCAGACAAGGAACAATGGATGGAAACTGATCAAGGAGAGATTCAACCTGGAAATAAGGAGGAAATTTTCTGACAGTGAGAATAATCAACCACTGGAACAGAAGTTGCCCTCGGAAGTTGTGGGACCCTCATCACTGGAGGCTTTCAAGAAGAGATTGGACTGCCATCTGTCAGAAATGGTGTGTGGGGTCTTCTGCTTGGGAAGAGGGGGTTGGACTAGATGACCTACAAGGTCCCTTCCAACTCCGTTAATCTGTCTGTCTGACAGAATAATTTATAACTTAAGCCAATGGTGCTGCAGGTGTTATGTCTACCTTATATGCATAAGGTACAGTAAACACCTACAATAGAGAGGAATGCATGTAAGGTATGCATATATACCTTATATGCATTCCTCTCTATTGCAGTTGTTTGCTGTATCACATTGCCACTCTAGGATTCATCTCTATTGTTCCGGTGATGCATTTCCTGTCCCTGTTGTATTACTCACTCTCTAGGAAAAGGCTTACTGCAGAGTGATGGCTTGTAGTGTGCTTACTTACTCTCCATGAAGCAAATGGGTTGAGTGAGCAACCTCAGTCACCGCCCCTAAATTGTCTTCTTTTACTCTTTGGACCCTTCACCAACCTATCAAGCACCTGACTGACCAGAAGGAACTCCATGTCCTACACAGCAGGTTGGGGACCCCTGTTCTAAGCCCTGAGCCCTCTTACTCACTCTCCACAGAGAGATTGAACGATGCCTGGGCTTGGCCAAGAGAGTTGCTTGCCCAACATTCGTAGTGCCCTTCATCCTTCAGGTTGACATCTTGGATCTCCAGCCTCAAGGAATTTGGGGAGGAAGCAGCCCTCAGCTTCAGGCCTGGCACCCCACGGACTTTGGAGGTGGTGGTCGCCAAGACTTCATCATCACGGCGGAGGGACAGCACAGAAGGCGGGTTGCTGTCAGCGGTGCACAGGATGATGGCCACCTGGCCTTTCTGGATCTCCAAGAAGGACTTGACCAGCACATTCCTGGGTGGATCTTCCAGAAAAAGAGGAGATATATGTATATATATATATATATTAAGCCATAGGTAGGTCATGGAGGCATGGACCCCTAGGGTTGGATCAGACCTAGTGTGATGACCCGTAGCCTCTCAAAATAACCCAAAACCCAAAACATGAATTACAGTCCGGCAATGCCTTCAACTTAACTGTTTTATTACAGTTTACAGTTTATTACAGTTTACAGTCCCAAACGTAATTAATGAGGCAAAAGGAACAACAAGAACAAACCGTATTGGCGAGAGTTCTGAAATCAAACCAAGATAAGTAATCATACTTCCAAGCAGACAAGTCCTTGGGAAGCACTCCAACAAATATAAACCTCATTCAAAGGAAACACTAACTTTGACTCCAGCAATTCTGCATACGCAGTTACAAACTTATATACATAGCTCCCAGCTGTAAGACCTGAGGAGGATCATGGTCCTCTCCTCCCGAGTAGACCATGCTTTTCCCTGATCCTCTCCTCCCTGCATGCCCTGGGATGGATAAGGGATGGGCCTGGATCCTCTTCTGATTGCTCAGCCGGTCTCTGCCCTTCCCCAGCCTCCTCCACCACCTCTGGAGCTACACTCCCACTCCCTGTTGGCTGTTGCTCCTCTTCCTCGGAGTCAGTCTCCACCAGGGGCATGACACCTAGGAGGCTTTCTAGTTCAACCCAGGGGTGGGATTCAAAAATTCCAGCAAACCAGTTCGCTGCCTGGTTGCTGGGTGGGCATGGCTATGGTGGGTGTGGCCTACCAGAACTTCCTGGAGGGCTGTTTTTTTGCCTTCCCCAAGGTCCAGAGGCTTCCCTCGGGCCTCTGAGAGGGCAAAAACCACCTCCCTGGGCTCTGGAGGCCCTGTGGAAACCGGAAACAGGCCCATTTCACAACTTCCGGTATTTCCGGAAGGCCCGTTTTGCCCCCTCCCAGAGTCTCCATGTGGACTCTGCACTTACCTGCATCAAAAATGGGCCGTGTGGTGACTCCTGGGAGGGGAGGGGAGGGGTGGGTGAGGCCAGCCGGTGGGGTTCAACTACTGGTTCGGCGAACCAAATGGAAATTTAACACCTGGTTCTCTCGAGCCAGTCCGAACCGGCTGAATCTCTACCCTGGCTCAACCCCTCGCCTGGATAAGAACCTGAGACCATCCTGAAGAAGAGTTGAGGCTTTGGGAAAAGGGCAGAGAAGAGCAAGTAGGATGATCAAAGGCTGGAGTCTAAAGATACAGAGAGTGGTTGTTGTAGGATTTGGGTTTGGCTAGTCTAGAGAAAAGAAGGGCCAAGGAGGACATGACAGCAGCCTTCCGGTATTGGAGAGGCTGAAATAAAGAAGACGGAGGTCAAGCTATTCTCCAGAACATCCGAAGGCAAGAGAAGAAACAATGGATGGAAACTGATCAAGGAGAGAAGCAACCTGGAACTCCTCCTCTTCCTTTCCATACAACCCACTCCCATCCAGCACTGAGGATATTACCTAGTTGGGTAATGAGATGTCTTCAAGGAAGCAACCAACCCCAGAGAACACCAAGCACCCCACAGTGTTTTTTCCTCCTCCTCCTCCTCCTCCTCCTCCTCCTCCTCCTCCTCCTCCTCCTCCTCCTCCTCCTCCTCCTCCTCCTCCTCCTCCTCCTCCTTTCCACACAACTCACTCCCATCCAGCACTGATGATATTACCTAGTTGGGTAATGAGATATCTTCAGGGAAGCAACCAACCCCAGAGAGGATCAAGCACCCCACAGTCCTCCTCCTGCTCCTCCTGCTCCTGCTCCTGCTCCTGCTCCTGCTCCTGCTCCTCCTCCTCCTCCTCCTCCTCCTCCTCCCTGCAAACCCCATTCCCTTCCAGCACCAGTAACTTTACAAAATCTGTTAATGAAACATCTGCAAGAAAAGGTCCAAGCTCAGACAACACTCAGGACCCAAAGCAGATATTCCGAAAAGGACACCATTTCTCCAGCAGCTCCCTCACCCTTAAGGCCATGACACTCTGCAGGTGCAGCCTGGCTTACGGGAAGCAGGTTGTATAACACCACCCATCTAGCCCTCCAGCCCCACCCCACCCGTCCAGGACCTACAGAGGACGTTCAAGGTGCTTAAGGAGGAATTGCGCATCGTCTCCGCGCTGCGCGTGCAGTGCAGTAGTAGCTGCCGGCGTCTTCTATGGTAGCCTGGTGGAACGTCAGAGTCCGGACCTGGCCTTCTGCATACCACTCGTTGTTCTTAAACCAGACGTAGTGCATCTCCCCGATGGCATCCGAGTCCACAGCACAGGTCAGGTTGACAGCGTTCCCTTCCAGGACGTCTGGAGGAGAAATCCAGAGCTTTGCGGCTGGAAGGAAAACAGAAGGCCTGTTAACCGGCACATCAGAAGTGGGATTCAGCTGGTTCTGACCAATTCTGGAGAACCAGTAGCGGAAATTTTGAGTAGTTCGGAGAACCGGCCAATCCCACCTCTGACTGGCCCCGCCAACCCCATCTCTTCTCTGCCTCCCATTGAGTCCCAGCTGATCGGCTGGGTCTCCTTTGGTTGCCCTGCACAGGAGAACGGAGCTGGAAAGCAGGTGGGGGTGGGGAGGGAAGGGGGATTTTGCAGTATCCTTCCCCTGCCACACCCACCAAGCCACGCCCACCAAGCCACGCCCACAGAACCCATAGTAAAAAAAATTGAATCCCACCACTGCAGCATATCCAGGATGGGGAGTGTTTCTGGAAGGTCTCTGGATTTATATCCGGTATTACCCAGAGGTAGGGTGGCAAAAAGTTCCTTAATCAGCTGCCTCCCCCAACATATCAGGGTGAATTGCTGGTTCTGGTTCAGAGGTGTTTGAAATCATATAGAGGTTTCTGCCTGAGCAGCGGGTTGGACTAGAAGACCTCCAAGGTCCCTTTCCAACTATTCTATTCTATTCTATTCTATTCTATTCTATTCTATTCTATTCTATTCTATTCTATTCTATTCCATTCCATTCCATTCCATTCCATTCCATTCTATTCATTCTTGTTCTATTCTATTGTTATTTTATTACACGAATTTTATCTATTACATTTATATGCCTCCCATCTCACTATCGAAATGAGTCTGGGCAGCTTATATGTCAATACTGGGGGTAACTTTCATTTTAGGTGTTTGTTCTCCATGGCTGAAAAGTTTTTGTCCTTTGGGGTATAGAGAAACCGAAAAAAAACTCCACCTTCTCACAGGTGGTGGCGGGGAGGAGGAAGAGGAAGAGGAGAAGGACCATTTGGTTCTTGATGGTCTCTGAGGTTGATTGCTTCCTTGGTAACAAGAGTCCTAGAAGGAGTGGGGTTTGCCCTCTCTGTATAAGTGGCAAACCCCACTCCCTTCTGGCACTGATAATGGTACTTAGTTGGGTCATGAAACATATGCAGGAAAACAACCAAGCTCAAAGAGTACCAAGGCCCCCATACTCCTCTTCCTCCTCTTCCTCCTCCTCCTCTTCCTTTCCACACTGATGATGTTACCTAGTTGGGTAATGAGATGCCTTCAAGGAAGCAACCAAACAGAGAGCACCAAGGACTACACAGTTCTTTTCCTCCTCCTCCTCCTCCTCCTCCTCCTCCTCCTCCTCCTCCTCCTCCTCCTCCTCCTCCTCCTCCTCCTCCTCTCCACACACCCCACTCCCTTCTAGCACTGATGATGTTACCTAGTTGGGTAATGAGCTATTTTCAAGGAAGCAACCAGTCAAACTCAGAGAGCACCAAAAATGCCACAGTCCTCCTCCTCCTCCTCCTCCTCCTCTTCCTCCTCCTCCTCCTCCTCCTCCTCCTCCTCCTCCTCCTCCTCCTCCTCCTCCTCTTCCTCCCCCTTCTAGCACTGATGATGTTACCTAGTTGGGTCATGAAACATCTGAAGAAACTGTACTGGCTTTTGATGTCAAATTGCGGCTTCACATTGAGAATACCTTCTCAAATTCAGCCGGCATCGGAGCCCAGGCTGCTTGGGGACACAGCCAAAATGCACTTTTCCAGAAACCTCCCTGACTGCCCCCTGCCAGGATGTGATTTCTGGGCACAAGACTTTTTGGGTACCCTGGTCTCCGCACGGTCCTTTCCCCGAAGCTGCTGATAACCAGGACGTCCCTCCTTCCTACTCACTCTCCGCTCTGAAGGTGAACTTGGCACTCTCGTTGCCGTATCGGTTGCTGGCCAAACAGGTGTATTCCCCTTCGTCTTCCATCACCATGTCCCAAATCTCCACTCTCAGGCTGTTGTACGCGGGGGAAATCTTGACCCGCTGCGGGTGGGCAAGACTGGAGTCTGTGCTGGAGGCCAAGAGGTCCTGGCCTTTGTGTAGGGACAGTTGGGCCTGGGGGTCGCTCTCCACCGTGCAGTAAAGGACACCGACTCGGCTGCTTGGCGTCTTGAGGAAAGCCGTCATGTGGGGTTTCCGAGGAGGGTCTGTGGAGAAGAAACCAAACAGTTTGCAAAAGCCAAGGGTGCATGGAATCCAGAAAATGGAGGTTCCCTATCAGGTGGAACATCTCCAGATCGAAAAAGCTTGTCATAGAGTGTGGACTGGAGTGGAAACCGAACTGTTCCTGTTGGGAACAATTAAAGGAGATTATTCCCTAAAGTAAGATATCTAATCATCCACTTATTAACAGCGGCACGGATTTCATTAGCTCAATCTTGGAAGACACCAAATATACCATCAATACATGTTGTTATTCAAAAGACTTACGAATGTGCCCAATTGGAGAGACTCATGTTCAAAATTAATGGGAAGGAGGATACAGATTACTACCAGATATGGGATAAATGGTATAAATGGGTAGATCATAAAGGAAAAAAAAACGCTTAAAATAAATGAACCTAAGAATCATATTATACTCCGCAATCTATATGAAATACATAAAGGTAACGAAGGTTTTAAATCTTCTTTTCTCTTCGTTATCATTATTATCTATTTATTAAGTTACTTTATTTATTATTTAAACAGTACGAATGTATCATTGGCGGAAAAATAGTTATAAACCAACGGGAAGATTAGTAGACAATTGTCATTTAGTGTTTAGGAAGTGATAGTAAATGAAGGTGTGATAAGTATTAGTTTGTACTGACTATTAGAATGTATCAAATTCGATATCAATGCAAAGAGTATTTACATATTAGTGTTTTTGTATTTTGTATCAGTGTTTTTGTAGTTGTATGTTTTTAAGTTTTGTAAATAAAGTTGTTTTTAAAATTTAAAAAAGAAAAGAAAAGAAAAGGCTTGTCAGCCGAAGTTCTCCATAAATGGAAGGATGTGGTATCTCCTCTTGCCCTTTGCAAAGATATATATATATATATATATATGTGTGTGTGTGTGTGTGTGTGTGTGTGTGTGTACGTATATATATATATATATATATATATATATATATATATATATATATATATTTGTTTTCGTAGATTTTCACGGGCAAAGGTATGTAGGTCTTGGTGTATTCGGGTCTTGTCCCGTGTAAGATTGAGAATACCTTGGCAACGTTTCGACGAAATCTCATCCGTCATCTTCAGGCTGGTGTCTTCAGCTTCATTCTTCTGGGAGAAGTGTGTGATAGTGGCTGTTTTCCCTTTTAAACTCCAGAGTTGGCTGTGTTGTTACTTCTTGATTGGTTGATGGAGTTGATGTATGCAGATTGGATGGCTTTTTCCTGAGACCCTGTGTGGCTGAGGTGCTGGCTGTGTGTCTCTCAGCCTTTTGTGTTGTAACGACCTGGGTAATGGGCTGTGTGATGACCTTCTGAGTTCTGTGTGATGACCTTCTGAGTTCACCCAGGATGTCACAACATCCTGGTGGGATTCCACAATTTTTAAACTACTGGTTCTGTGGGTGTGGCTTGGTGGGCATGGCAGGGGAAGGATATACTGCAAAATCCCCCTTTCCTCCCCACCCCACTAACCTGCTTTTCAGCTCCATTCTCCTGTGCAGGGCAACCAAAGAAGACCCAGCCGATCAGCTGGGACTCAATGGGAGGCAGAGAAGAGATGAGGGCGGGGCCAGTCAGAGGTGGTGTTTGCCGGTTCTCCGAACTACTCAAAATTTCCACTACCGGTTCTCCAGAACCAGTCAGAACCTGTTGAATACCACCTCTGAGGGGTAAGGTATTTTATTATTGTATTATTGTATTGGTTGGTGATTCTACTTCATCAATAAATGGACCTTCCTCCTTCTTTCCACTCAGCCTCTAGCCTCCATTTTGTTTTCCGGTGTCTTTTAGTTCCTGGCTTGGAACTGAACCAGATGGATTTCCTTTCCAACAGACAGCTGCAGCATTTGAACCAGCCCCTCAGCCAGGGGTGGGATTCTACCAGTTCTGTCCAGCTCTGTAGAACCAGTAGCTCTGAAGAGCAGCAGACATAGAACTGGTTCTATGTCTGCTGCTGTTTTGGCCCACCTGCCCACCCGGCTCTTACCTGACCTTAAATCCTGCTTTTCAACCTCAGCTGCTGTGCGAGGCAGCTGAGGTTGAAAAAGCAGGAAAAAAGTGCTTTTTCAAACGCTGCTTCCCTGCACACTGCGCTGCTCAGCTGTCCAGGCAGCAAGCTGACGAAGATTTACACGTGCCTGCAGCACATCGTAAATCACCGAACTGGTAGTTAACCCTGTTGGATCTCAACCCTGCCCTCAGCCCATACAAGACAAGAAAGCAAGGACAAGTCATGTCTCAAAATACTGCCAAGAAAACCTCTTGGATGTTTCCAGGAGTCAAGACTGACTCAACATCACTTTAAAAAAAAAATACACCAGTGGTGGGATTCATTATTGTCAGATGATGATAACAATTATTGTTGGATGACGGACCTATGTTTATCCAGGGGTGGGATTCTACCGGTTCTGTCCACTTCTGTAGAACCGGTTGCTCTGAAAAGCAGCAAACAGAGAGCATACATAGAACTGGTTCTACGTTTGCTGCTGTTTTGGCCCACCTGCCTGCCCGGGCTCTTACCTGACCTTTATTTCCTGCATTTTCAACCGCAGCTGCTTTGTGCGACACAGCTGCGGTTGAAAAAGCAGGGGAAAGGGCTTTTCCAACTGCTGCGCACTTGCACACAGCACTGCTCAGCTGTCCGGACAGCTCAGCAGGTCATAAATTGCACTTGCGCGACTCGCACGGCTTGCGTGACTCACACATGCACGCATGATGCAGAGCAACAGAACTGGTAGTTATACCAGTCAGATCCCATCCCTGTGTTTATCCCAAGCATGCTTAACCTCAGTTACGGAGGACCAACCAATGACCTATTCTGGAATTTGGTTCTGTGAAGCCATATTTTCTAAAGAGAAGAGAAAGTTTGTTTCTCAGGTTTGAACTGAGGGCTCCTTGGTGCTCTCAGAGAGGAGCGATGACGATTTATTAAATTTTTAATGCCGTCCATCTTGCTATCAATGAACTTGAATCAAGTCTGTGCTCAGAGAGCACCAAGGACCTCACACACTACACTCTTAAAACCTGTGATGGCTTTTCTTGGAGCCCCGTACTATGGCAGCCATGCTGGCTGGGGGATTCTGGGAGTTGAAGTCCACAAACTTGCCAAGTTTGGAGACCCTTTCTGGTATAAGGTCTCCAACGGGATTGGACTAGATCAGGGGTCCCCAAACTTGGCAACTTTAAGACTTGTGGACTTCAACTCTGAAGTTGCTGGCTGGAGAATTCTGGGAGTTGAAGCCCACAAGTCTTAAAGTTGCCAAGTTTGGAGACCTCTGGACTAGATAGATGACCTTCAAAGCCCCTTCCAGCTCTGTTATTCTGTATTCGGCAGGGCTGGTAAATAAGCCAATAGCACCACCTGCTGGCCGTAGAAGGCACAGCTAGGAATCAGTTTTCCATGAGTTTAAATGGGAGGGGCCCAGTTGTGGGGGGCGGTAGGGGAGAAAGGCATGCTGGGATGGAGGAAGACCTCCCACCTTCCTTATTTTGACTTCACCTTTCACAAGGGGGTGCTCTAGGGAACGTTTCAGTGGAAAAGCAGAGCTAAAAGCATGCAAAAGTGCACTTAATTTTATCTAAAATCAGCTTTCCCAACCTTGTACTTGGGGCTACAATTTCCAGACTCCCCAGCCAGCCGATTTCCTGCCACAACTCCCCTTTGAGTTGAGACTCTTTTAGAGAGAGCGCAGAAAAGGGCAACAAAGATGATTAAGGAACTGGAGGCTAAAACATACGGAGAATGGTTGCAGGAATCTGGTACGTCTCATTTAACGAAAAGAAGGACTAGGGGTATCATGATAGCAGTCTTCCAGTATTTGAGGGGCTGCCCCAAAGAAGAGGGAGTCAGTTTATTTCCCAAAGCACCTGAAGGCAGGACAAGAAACAATGGATGGAAATTCATCAAGGAGAAAACTGGGAATTAAAGAGAAACTTCCTGACAGTGAGAACAATTAACCTGTGGAACAGCTTTGCCACCAGAAGTTGTGGGTGCTCCATCACTGGACGCTTTGAAGAAGAGGCTGGACAGCCACTTATTTGGGATGGTAGAGCACCTCCTGCTTGAGCAAGGGGTTGGACTAGATGACCTCCAAGGACCCTTCCAGCACTATCATTATCATTATCATTATCATTATTATCATTATCATTATCATCATCATCATCATCATTTAATCTTTAGTGAGATTCACAGCCTTTGGGGTTGGTTGGTACCTCAACAGCTCGAGTCCTAACCAAGGACCTAGGAACTGTTCAGATAGTGTCAGGGGATATAAGCTGTTCCAAGTCGGGTGGTTTTTTGTAGAATCAGGGTATTCAAGTCTGATAAATTCAGGATTTCCAAATAATGAGGCAGCCCTTTAGGTATTGCTCCAAGGGCTCCAATCATAATTCGATAACACACGATTTCTTTTTCCAAAGTCTCAACTTCAATTTGTAAGTCCCGATACTTTGTGATTTTTTTCCTTGCTGCATGTCTTCAATTTTCTTCAATTTTCTTGCTGCATGTCTTCAAAGAGCCTTGGTGGTGCAGGCTATTAAACGCCTAGCACTTAAGTTCCAGCTGCCTGCAATTAGTGCAGGCTCGAATCCCACCAGGCTCAAGGTTGACTCAGCCTTCCATCCTCTTGGGGTAGGTAAATTGAGGACCCAAGATTGTTGGGGGCAATAAGCTGACTTTGTAAAAATGCCGCTTAGTAATAAGCAGGCATATACAATGGAAGGAAGGCTATTGCTGAGCACATTGGGTTGTGCTCCAAACATTGTAAGCCGCTCTGAGTCTCCGGAGAAGGGCGGCATATAAATATAAATATGAATAAAAATAAAAATAAAAAATAAATTCGTGCATCACCAGGTATTGCAATGTCAATGAACCAACCCTTTTTCTTCTCAAGTATTGTTATGTCAGGTGTGTTGTGGGCCAAATGCCTGTCTGTCTGAATTCTGAAGTCCCACAAGAGCATCTTCTTCTTCTTCTTCTTCTTCTTCTTCTTCTTCTTCTTCTTCTTCTTCTTCTTCTTCTTCTTCTTCTTCTTCTTCTTCTTCTTCTTCTTCCTCCTCCTCCTCCTCCTCATTATTATTATTATTATTATTATTATTATTATTATTATTATTATGTTTATCACCCTAACTGGCTGTTCAAAAACAACTGAACAAGCCAGTACAGAGAAGGGGGGGTTCTGTGAGCTTCAATTACATCACAGGGGCCACCATCATGACACCTCTTAACTTCCAGATGCCCTTGGAAGCTAGCTATGGGAAGGCAACTGTTGACCCTCCTGGACTGAATAACAGGGTTGGAAGGGACCTTAGAGGTCTTCTAGTCTAGCCCCCTGCTCAGGCAGGAGACCCTATAGCACCTCAATCGAATGGCTGTCCAGTCTCTTCTTCAAAACCTCCAGTGGTGGAGCACCCTCAACTTCTGGAGGTAAGTCTTTCCATGGGTTAATTGTATAAGTTCTCCTGTTTGAGCAGGGGGCTGGATTAGAGGACCTCCAAGGTCCCTTCCAGCTCATTCTATTCTAATTGTTCTCACTGTCAGGATTCCGGCAGTTATCCCCATTTAAATCATGAGTCTCTAGCCATATTTTCAAAGCTCAAAGAAGATTTATTAGGAGAAGACATGCCGGCGCTGCCTGGGTGTAGCCGACTCTGAGACACATAATTCATTGTCACCCATGACCCTGGTTTTTCCCCCTACCCCCCTGGGTGTATCATAATCCATATTCTCCAATGGGACACATCCATAGCCAAGAGTCATCAATCATGCTCTCCAGTTAGATTTTTGCCATGGCAGAAACTTCAGTCACCTAGTTACTATCTTTGAAAAACTATTTGTGGAATGCACTTTCAGTTTCCAAGCTGCCACACTTCTTTCAAACCCCTTTCCCTCCTCCCTCTGTTGCCAACTCTAAAATGACCATAGAAATATTTTATGAGTTGACACTCACTGTCAGGACATTTCTCCTTAGTTCTACGTTGCTTACCTCCTTGATTAGTTTCCATCCAGGTGCTTTGGAGCAGAGGTCGCCAACCTTTAGACCTCAGGGACCACCAAACTCATCGTTTTAAATTCCCGTGAGACCAGAGACCCTGGGAAAATCCCCCCAAAAAGTCTGCAGGAAAATTCCCCAACCCGTTTTCCTACGATCGATCATTGTTTATTTGGGATCGCAGGATACTGTCTCCAGCTCTGTTCTCAGGGAGGGAGGAGAGAGACTTTTGCTTCATGCAAGGGAAGCAGCAGAAGCAGAAGTCTTCTCTCCCCCAACTCTGCCAGAGATAAGTCTTTGTGAGACTTGTTGTGCGGAGCAGCCTCTTGGAGCAGAAGGCCTTTCAGGGGTCCCAAAGACTCAGTTCTGGCAGAGTTTGGGGGAGAGAAAGAAAGACTTCTGCTTCTTTCCTTGTGTACAGCCAAAAGCAGAAGAAGAAAGAAGCGGAAAGAAGCAGCCTGGTGGCCAGGCAGATGAGTGGGGTGGGTGCGGCAAGTTCCCCTCCACCCTTTCCCCCCTCATCACTACCTCGTGTTGTTCGCCATGCAACAGAGTGCAGCCTTGTGTTCCCGCAGGCCATGTGGGCAGCTCAGGCCTTGTGTTCCTGCGCAGCCTGGATTAATTGCTTTGGGGTAACATTTCTCTGCAGACCACCAAAATTTTCTCGCGGACCACCAGTGGTCCCTGGCCCACCAGTTGGCAACCACTGCTTTGGAGAATAGATTGAATCCCCCCCCTTTTCGTTTTGAAGGGGAATGCTACACTTAGAACACCCAAGCAAGAAGGGACCTTAGAGGTCTTCTAGTCTGACCCCCTGCTCCAGCCGGAGATGCTCTATCATGTCAGACAAACAGCTGTCCCGTCTCTTCTTCAAAGCTGCTTGAGGGAAGCCCTTCCACTGGTTAATCGTTCCTGCACCCCCAGTTTGGAATCCAGACTTTTCCCAGCCTGTCATTTAAGACGGAGACAAACGAGCTTTCGGGAACTTACAAAACACGGTTAGGCTGACGGAGATGCTGAGGCTGTTCCCATCAGCGGTCTGGGCTTTGCAGTAATAGGCTCCAGCGTCCTGGGCACTGTGGGCAGGAAGGTGAGGGTCCTTCGGTGAGCCCTTGGAGGTGTTTGCTGTTCGGTACCAGGAGAAGCTGGCATCCTCTGGGATATCGATCAAATCGATCAATCGAACTGCTTAAAAAGGATCTTGCTGGGTTTTCAGAGATGACACTGACAGGGGAGAGAGAAGAAGAAGGGGAGGAGGGAGAGGAGGAGAGGAGGAAGAGGAAGAAGAAACAAGAGGAAGGGAGGGAGGAGGAGGGAAGGAATTTGGGAAGGGAAGGAAGTAAATGACCACAAAACGAATGAGGAAATTCTCTCCCTCACCTTCTCTCTCCTGTCTTATTTATCTATCACCTATCCATCTGTCTCTCTCTATCTCCATCTATCATCTACCTGTATCTATTTCTTTCTATATCTATCTATCTATCTATCTATCTATCTATCTATCTATCTATCCATCATCCATCCACTCTATCTCTCTCTATCTAATTGCTATTAAATTGTAAAGGTTGTGCAAAGACCGTAATACAGTTAGTCCTTGACTTACGACCCCAACTCAGCCCAGAAATTTCAGTTGGGAAGCGAGACCATCGTTAAGTGAATTTTGCCCCATTTTTTACAATCTCCTTGTCCCAGTTGTTCAGTGAATCCAGCTGTTAAGGGACTCATGCAGCGAGCAAATCTCACTGACTTTCCTGGCCAGAAGCTCTCCAAAGAGGATCATGTGATCCCCAACTCCCCTGCGGGACACTGCAACAACCGTCGTAAGTCTGAGCCCATTGCCCAGCGTCCCAACCCACGGAGACCCACAGGAGAATGCTGCAGCGGTCTTAAGAGTGAAAACGGTCCGGGGTCTGTTTTTCAGCGCCGTTGTAATTCTGAACGGTCACTAAATGAACCATCGTAAGTCTAGGACTACCTGTGAAGGTGTGTGGGTTTGGCGTTCACCCCCACTGAAGCTCCCACCGCGAGTAACAAAGTAACAAAGCTGGCCCTCGCGCGGAAGTACAGCTGTCTGGAGGCAGCGCCGTGTGCATTGGTGGCCGTATTGTAGATCCCTTCATCTTCGGCACAACCCTCGACATCTCCACATGCATGGTGTTGGGTCCAGTTGTAGCAGCTGATCCGATGAGAGGCGGATCGTTCTTTTGGGTGGCTGGTGGCCAAGGCGGCATCTCCTTTCGCAGAACCCAGGTAGCTGGAGGATGGCTGTCCACAGAGCACTGGAAGATGGCCACGGTTCCCTGCTCGCTCTCGAAAATGGACACCTGGAGATTCCTTGGGGCATCTGAAACCAAAGCATCCCTACTTAGGGCTGACACTGTCAGGATTCCAGCAATCGCCTTAATTAAATCATGATTCTTGAGCCAAACTTCAAAACTTCCATGGATCTATTAGAGGAGACATACTGGCACTGCCCTGTATGAAGCTGTGATGACCCAGGGCATGACACAAAAATAACAAAAGTCACAAAAGTAGAATAAATTCCCTTTAATGCCTCTTGGGCCCCAGTGTCCAATTATTTTCGGCTGGATATCAAGCTCTTCCAAAACAGTCTGAAGGGCAGAAATGCAGTCGAACCCAAAGTAAAGATAATAGAAATTTTAAAAACCCAAACACAAACCACACTGACGTAATTAACACGGCAGGCCAGGATGATAAATTGCAGGCTTCCACCAGATAATGCAGCAACCACAGTTGGGAGGATGCCAAAACCCAGATAAGACTTGACAAAGGTAATGCATGCTTTGCTTCCAGCAAGGAGCTGTGTGCAAATGCCCTTCTTATATCCTGTTCTCCCAGCTGCAACTAATGAAAGGGATCAGGGCCTTTTTCTCTCCCATAAGCCACGTTGCTCCCTTCTCCGTTCCTCCCTGCGTGCCCTAGGATGAAGAGGGGGTGGCCCTGGGTCTTCCTCTGAATGCCCAGCTGGACTGTGCCCTTCCCCCATTTCTTCCACAGCCACTGGAGCCACATCCACTCCCTGTCAGCTGCTCAATCTCCCCTTCAGAATCAGACTCCAACAAGCGCATGACAGAAGCCAACTCTGGCATACATAATTTACAGTCCCCTGTGACTTTGTTTCCCCTCTGGGTGTCTCATAAACCAGATTCTCCAACTGAGCACCTTCACGGGCTGGGTGTCATCAATCACATTCTCCAATTAAATATAGTCGTGGGCAAAAGGTCTGGTATTTTAGCTACAATCTTTTAAAGATAAGAGTTGAAATGTACTTTTGCTTTCAAACTGCTCTTCCAGATTTCCTTCCTCTCTCCCACTTTTTTTAATAATAAACAGGCCTAGGAATGTTTATGGGTTGACAGACATGACATTAGGTGGGAATGCAAGGCCAGCAAGAGCAGAAGGCACACAGTTGGAGGGCACACATCAGAGTCATGTCCGGGGGTGGAATTCAAAATATTTTAACTACTGGTTCTGTGGGCACGTGCTTCGTGTTCTAAAATGGGCACTCTTAAGCATGAAAACTTACCTTACCATCAGCGCTAGTAAGCAATGCTTGTCTGGAAACAAGCAGGGGGTTTGTAAAGGGATTTAGAACAGATTTCCAAGAAGGTACAAAAGCCAAAAAACCGTGCAGCAGAGATTTGGAGATGAGATAGTCAGTGTTTCGCAACCTTGGCCATCTTAAGATGTACAGGTAGTCCTCCATTTATGACCAAAACAAAGCCCCCAAATTTCTGTGGCTAAGCTAAGTGTGTTTTGCCCCGTTTTACGACCTTCCTTGCTACAGTTGTTAAATGAACGACTGTAGCCGTTCCAGTTAGTCACACGGTTGTTCAGCAAATGGGGCTTCTCCCATTGACTTTGCTCATCAGAAGGTCACAAAAGGTGGGGGGTGTCACGTGACACCCGAGGGGACCTGCGACTGTCATAAATATGTCATAAATGGCCAAGCGCAATGGCCATCCTGAATTTGATCCTGATCCTGGGGATGTTGCAACGGTTGTAACTGTGGAAAACGGCCCTAAACACTTTGGGGGGGGGGGCGGCCCATTGTACAGGGGTGGGCTTCAAAAATTTCAGCAAAGCATTCTCTGCCTGGTTGCTGGGTGGGCGTGGCCATGGTGGGCACGGCCTAGTCCAGTGATGGCGAGCCTTTTTGTTGTGGTGTGCTGAAAGCACGTGTGTGTGCCAGCACCCACAATACAATGCACCCTCCCCCCCTGCACATGCACATGCAACACCCCCGCATCGCCCCCTTACCTGCACTGTGCATGCGTGCACCTCCCAGCTGATTTTTGGCCCGTTTGTGGCCGTTTTCGCTTCCCAGAGGTTCGAAGGAAGCCTCAGGAGTCTCGGGAGGCCGAAAAACGGGCCCATTTCGGTACTTCCGGTATTTCCAGAAGGCCTGTTTTCGGCCTCTTGAGCCTCTGGGAGGGCGAAAACGACCTCAAACTGGCCAAAAATCAGCTGGGAGGCGCATGCATGCGCAGTGCAGGTATGTTTGGCTGGGGCTTGCATGCCCACACAGGTATGCTTGCATGCCCACATAGGTTCACCATCACAGGCCTAGTCGGCCTCCTGTACCACGGTGGGTGGGGAGCAGGGGTGGCATTCTACCAGTTCGCACCTCTTCGCTAGAACCGGTTGTTAACATTCTAAGCAGTTCGGAGAACTGGTTGTTAGAAGAAATTACTGGCCTAATCCTGTAAGGAAGGCAGGAAGGAAACATTCTGGTGTTGCTTACAGAAACTGCCTCTCCATTAACCCTTATTACATTCTTGGCAGGACTAGACTTCGTGTCTCAGGAACTTCTCTGGAGTTTTCTTTCCCCTCCTTTGCTGGTACTTTGCTTGTGTGGAGTGACCATTTATAGTTACAATGGCACTGAAAAAAGTGACTTATGACCATTTTTCACACAACTGTTGTAGCATCCCCACAGTCATGAGAGGCCAGGCGAGGAGATGCGTGCCTCGATGTGAGTGATGTTGAGTTGGCCACGCCCAGCCAATAACATGACCACCAAGCCATGTCCACCCAGTCACATGACCACCAAGCCACGCCCACCAAGCCACGCCCACAGAACTGGGTGTTAAAAAATTTGAATCCCACCCCTGGTGGGGAGGTATTTTTGCCCTCCCCGGACTCCGGAGGCTTTCCTCAAGCCTCCGGGAGGGCGAAAACAGCTTCCCTGGGCTCCGGAGGCTGTCTGGAAACTGGAAACAGGCCCATTTGCGGCATTCTCAAGGGAGGCCTGTTT
>CM019151.1:7320180-7360180 GCA_009733165.1 Naja naja | reverse complement strand
TCTATCTATCTATCTATCTATCTATCTATCTATCATCTATCTATCCATCATATCTATCTATCCATCCATCCATCCATCCATCCATCCATCCATCCATCCATCCATCTATCTATCCAACCAACCATCCATCCATCCATCCATCTATCTAACCAACCAACCCATCCATCCATCCATCCCCTTGGAGGTCTACTTACAGAGCACATGCAGAGTGACGGGGGGTGAGATGTGGCTTCCTTTCTTGTTCTCGGCCACACAGTAGAAGGTCCCAGCATCTTCTCTGGCCACTGCTGAGAGGACCAGGCTGTCCTTCTGGCCTTGCTCTAGCCACTTGGCATTCTTATACCACGTGTACGTGGTGTCTTCTTCGCTCCCCACGGTGGTGATGCAGGTCAGGGTGACTCTCTGGCCTTCAACCAGCTTGTCGGAGGGGCTGGCCACCACCCTGGCAGCTGTAAGTAGGAGAAGGAGTGGAGGAGAAGACCATGACTCTCAGCCCTTCCCGGTGGGTCAGCTCAAAGAAGCAACTTCACAAGAAGCTCTAACTCTACTTTGTTGAGTTGGGCTCTTAAAAATCTGAAAAGTGAGGGACGCAAGTGGCTAATCTTTGGCAGATTCTGAGACGATTATTATTGTTTTTCAATTTATCTTTTTAATCCATAGGTGGTCCTCCTTGACTGATGACCTCAACTGAACCCAGCGTTTATGTTGCTAAGCAAGGTAGAATAGAATGAATGAGCTGGAAGGGACCTTGGAGGTCTTCTAGTCCAGCCCCCTGCTCAAGCAGGAGACCTTATATAATTCCAGACACATGTTTCTCCAATCTCTTCTTAAAAACCTGAAGTGATGGAGAACCCACAACTTCTGGTGGCAAAGCTGTTCCACTGGTGAATTGTCCTCCCTGTTAGGAAGTCTCTCCTTAATTCCAGGTTGCCTCTCTCCTTGATTAGCTTGCAATCGTTGTTTCTTGTCCTGCCTTCTGGTGCTTTGGAGAATAATTTCACACAGACCCCTTCTTTTTTGGGGCAGCCCCTCAAATATTGGAATACTGCTATCATGTCCCCTCCAGTCCTTCTTTTCTCTAGACTGGCCCAACCCAATTCCTTCAATTGTTCTGACTATGTTTTAGTCTCCAGGCCTTTGATCACTGGTGGGATTCAATTTTTTTTTACTACCAGTGGGTGCGGCCTGGTGGGCGTGGTGAGCATGGCTTGGTGGGCGTGGCAGGGGAAGGATACAGCAAAATCCCCCTTCCCTCCCCACCCTACTAACCTGCTTTCCAGCTCCCTTCTCCTGGGCAGGGCAACCAAAGGACACCCAGCTGATTAGCTGTGGGCGTGGCTTGGTGGGTGTGGCAGGGGAAGGATATACTGCAAAACCCCCCTTCCCCACCCCACTAATCTGCTTTCCAGCTCCGTTCTCCTGGGCAGGACAACCAAAGGACACCCAGCTGATCAGCTGGGACTCAATGGGAGGCAGAGAAGAGATGGGGTTGGCGGGGCCAGTCAGAGGTGGGATTGGCTGGTTCTCCAAACTGCTCAAAATGTCCACTACCAGTTCTCCAGAACTGGTCAGAACCGGCTGAATACCACCTCTCCCTTTGATCCTCTTAGTTGCTCTTCTCTGCCCTTTTCCCAAAGACTATAAGTGCATGTATAAGTGTTTATCAGAATGTATAATTTTATAAAGAGGAATGTGCCAGTGAACTGAAGTTTGTCCCATTTTAAGACCTTTCTTGTCACCGTCATTAAGTGAATCCCCACAGGTGTTATAAGTTCCCTCCCAGAAAGTCTGGGCTTTCTAAGGAGGCTTTGTACACATTGCAACACCCCCCCTACACACACACACACACACACGCACACACACAGACACACACACACTTACTTTGGCTCCTGAAGAAGCTGGAGGTGGTGGCATTCCCGTACTTGTTGGTGGCCATGCACTGGTACTCTCCCTCATCTTCCGGCGTGATCTTCTGGATCTCCAGCTTCAAGGAGTTGCGTGTGGCCACGATGCCGATCCGTTGGTTGGGCGCCGAGTGGGAACTGGTGGTGGCCAGGAGTCGCTGCTCCCGGAAAAGGCTCAGCGTGGACTGGGGGTTGCTGTCCACCGTACAATGGACAATGGCTAGCTGGCCTCTTTGGGTCTCCTGGAACAAGGCCAGGGAGGGGGACCGAGGAGGATCTGTGGGAGAGAAAGAGGGTTAGGCTGGGCCATGGAAGCTCTTCTCTGCCCTACAAAGGGGGCATTCCTTGAATAGAGGGTGGTGCATCATGGGTTTTGGGTCCCAGCGGGCAGGAAAAGCCAAGCAACTGTGTCTAAAGTTGTGTTTCTCAACCTTGGTGGCTTCAAGATGGGTAGACTTCAACTCCCAGAATTCCCCATATCTTAAAACAGAGGTCTCCAAACTTGGCAACTTTAAGACTTGTGGACTTCAACTCCCAGAATTCTCCAGCCAGCCGTGTCTGTTTCTTTTTTTTCTTAACCTCCCAAAATGGAGCGATTGCAGAGGAAGGGATTACAAGAGAGTAAGCTAGAGGAAGGGATTACAAGAGAGTAAGCTATGCTGGCTGAAGAATTCTAGGAGTTGAAGTCCACAAGTCTTAAAGTTGCCAGGTTTGGGGACCCCTATCTTAAAGCATGCTGTCTGGGGAATTCTGGGAGTTGAAGTCCATTCATCTGAAGCCTGCTATCTGGGGAATTCTGGGAGTTGAAGTCCATTCAACTTAAGCATGTTGGCTGGGGAATCCTGGGAGTTGAAGTCCGTTCATCTTAAACACACTGTCAAGGATTCTGCAAATGGAATCCACACATTTTAAAGTTCCCAAGGTTGTAAAATAAGGTTCTCAGGATATGAAGCAGAGGCGTTAATTTTGCCCAGATGCATAAAACCATGAAAAACATCCAAGTTTAACTATGAATAACATCCAAGTTTTAAACCTATCCACCTCTGTTGATAAACTGATGAAGTTCAGCCTGCTGTTATTTTTACAATTGTCTGCAAAGCTAAAGAATCCTGGGTCTCATTTATGCAGCAACTCCCCAGTAAATGTAATTTAAAACAGGCAGCCATCCATCTTTCAGGCGCCAAATGTATTTTACATACTGAGGGTTGCGGAGGGAGTGGGCTTCCACATTTTAATGGCCCTGAAGCATTGGAAATCAGCCTTCCTTCCCTCGAACTGCTTGGGGGGGGAGATAGGATGGCTGTGCCCCCCCCACAAATAAACTGAAATCCTTAAAGCATTTGTGGGGGGAGGGCAGGGTTGGAGAAAGGCTGTAAGAATAAACAGTTGCCAAAAAAAATTCCCCTCTAACCTATCCTGACTGTGTTTTGGTTTTGTTGTGCTTTTCTCCTTGCAGCAAAAAACTGTTTCCTATGCAATTCTCACAATCCTTTTTTTTTTTAATTCATATTTATATCCCGCCCTTCTCCGGAGACTCAGGGCGGTTACAATTTTTGGAGCGCAACCCAATGCGCTCAGCAATAGCCTTCATTCCATTGTATATGCCTGCTTATTACTAAGCGGCATTTTTACAAAGTCAGCTTATTGCCCCCAATGATCTGGGTCCTCAATGTACCACCCGAGAGGATGGAAGGCTGAGTCAACCTTGAGCCTGGTGGGATTCGAGCCTCCACTAATTGCAGGCAGCTGGAGCTAAGTGCTAGGCGTTTAACAGGCTGCACCACCAAGGCCCTTGGAAATCATGGTTTCCCCTATCTCCCGATCCTGGTTTAATGAAGCCTGCAACATACCATGGCTTGGCAGAGTTTTGGAATATCCTAGGACGATATTTGTGACACTGTCAAACATCCAGATCTGCCTATTTCAGCATCCCAGGTCCTTGGGAAAGACTCGATAGGTAGACAACAATGCCCCAAACCCAGTCTGAACATCTGGCAGATTGTGCAATGAATAATAATAACTATTAGTTATTATTATTAGTAGTAGTAGTTAATAATAATAACAAATAAAAATAACTACTTAGAACGCCATAACCAAGTTGCTAAAATCATGCATTGGAAACTGTGCCAAAAGTTTGGATTTGAATATAGTAACAACTACTGGGAACATCAAGGTTCTGGAGAATGAAAAAGTCAAGATCTTGTGGGACTTCAGAATTCAGACAGACAGGTATTTGGCCCACAATACACCTGACATAACAATAGTTGAGAAGAAAAGGGTTTGGTTCATTGACATTGCAATACCTGGTGAAATCACAAAGTATCGGGGCTCACAAATTGAAGTTGAGCGACTTTGGAAAAAGAAATCATGTGTTATCCCAATTGTAACTGGAGCCCTTGGAGCAATACCTAAAGGGCTGCCCCCTTGGAAATCCTGAATTTATCAGACTTGAATACCCTGATTCTACAAAAAACCACCCGACTTGGAACAGCTTATATCCTCCAACACTACCTGTACAGTTCTTAGGTCCTTGGTTAGGACTCGAGCTGTTGAGCTACCAACCAGCCCCAAAGGCTGTGAATCTCACTAAAGATTAAATAATAATAATAATAATAATAATAATAATAATAATAATAATAGCAGCTAAAAGCAGGAAAGTTAAAGAAAGAGACTGAGGGATTCATTCTGGCTGTGCAAGACCAAGCCTTAAGGACAAATGTATACAAAGCCAGAGTTGAGAAGACAGAAACAGACAGTAAGTGCTGCCTATGCAAGGAAGCTGAAGAAACATTGGAAAACCTGGTAAGCTGCTGCAAGAAGATTGCCCAAACTGACTACAAGCAGTGGCAGGATAAAGTAGCGACAATGGTGCATTGGAAGATCTGCAAGAAATATCATTTGCCTGTAAACAAGAACTGGGGGGACCATAAAATAGAAAAAGTCATAGAAAATGAAAAAGTTAAATTGCTCTGGGACTTCAGAATCCAGACAGACAGGCACCTGCCACATAACACCCCGGACTTTAACAGTTGTTGACAATAAAGACAACAAAGTCTGGATAGCGGGTGTGGCAGTGCCTGGAGACAGCAGAAGAAAAAGGAAGAACTGGAGAAGACAACAAAATACAAAGACCTACAAATAGAAATAGAATGACTATGGCAAAGGCAAGCAAGGGTAGTACCAATAGGAGTAAATGCCTTGGGTCCAATACCAAAACAACTGGAGCACCATTTGAACACCATAGGCACTGACAAATTTGTCATCAGTCAATTGCGGAAGGCAGCTTTACTTGAAACAGCTTCCATCCTGCGGCGATATCTGTAACACCATCAAACATCCAGATTTGCCTATCCCAGGTCCTTGGTAAGGACTCGATAGGTAGACAAAAATGCCAAACCCAGTCTGAACATCTGCCTGACTGTGCTATGAATAATAATAACAATAATAACATTAATAAGCAACCTTGACGGGCTGGTTTTTGCTAGCCACATTTCTCCAAAGAGAAAACACACACAAAAGAGAAATTGTCCAAACTTACAGAAGACGGTTAAGCTGAGGATGGAAGAGATCTCGCTTCCTTTATTGTTCTGGGCTTTGCAGGTGTAGTAGCCTGTGTCGCTGGCAGTTGCCTCCTGTAAGGTCAGGATGCGGGCAGAGCCTTCCTTGAACCAGATGTTGTTCTTGAACCAGCTGTAGTGGATCTCCTGAAGGTCTTCTCCAGGGACCTCGCAAGTCAAGGTGACCATCTCACCTTCTCTGATGCTGGAGGAAGGACTGGCTGATAGTACAGCAGCTGGGAAGTTGAGGAAAATGGGATTGTAAACCACTGTAAGTAGAGCAGGATTCTCCCAAACTTGGCCACTTTTAAGACTTGTGGACTCCGGGAGTTGAAGTCCATAACTCTTAAAAGTGGCCAAGTTTGAAGAACCTTGCTGTAGTCCAACACACTTGGTGGCAGCCAACCAGACAAACTAACCACAACCTAACTTAGTATCCTGGTCTCCCACCCCTGGGAACCACCATCTTGAAATAGAATGGGGTGGGAGTCCATGCTACTTCAGTTCCCATCATCCCCTGTAGGCATAGAGACATGAAGTGGGAACTTGGTGTTATGTTTGCAACATATGGAAATTGAAGTCCACCATCTTAAAGCATGCTGGCTGGGGAATTCTGGGAATTGAAGTCCTCCCCTCTTAAGGCATGCTGGCTGGGGGATTCTGGGAACTGAAGTCTACAAGCCTTAAAAGTTGCTAAGCTGGGACATCCCTGGCCTAGATGCTACTCTTACGCTTATATGGGTGGCATGCACAGGTGGGATTCAGCTGGTTTGGGCTGGTTCAAGTGAACCGGATGTTAAATTTACATCCGGTTCACTGAACCAGTAGTTGAACCTGCCGTCTGTCCATGCCCACCCCTACCCTCCCAGGAGTCTCCATGTGGCCCATTTTAGATGCAGGTAAGTGCAGGGCCTGCGCAGAGGTTCTGGCAAGTTCCGAAAGTCCAGAAATGGGCCTGTTTCCGGCTTCTGGAAGGCCTCCAGAGCCCAGGGAAAACCGTTTTCACCCTCCCAGAGGCCCGAGGGAAGCCTCCGGACTCTGGGGAAGGTAAAAAACAGACGTACCGGAAGTTCTGGTAGGCCATGTCCACAATGGTCATGCCCAGCCAGAAACCAGGCAGTGATCCATTTGTTGGGGTTTTTGAATCCCACCTCTGGTTGTGGGTACTCACCAAAGATGGGAAGTGGCACCCCTTCAGCCAACCCGGTGCCCACTGAGTTTTCTGCCTCACAATGGTAGCGTCCATAATCCTTGAGGGAAGCATGCTGGATGGTCTTCACCTGCTCAGTCCCACAGGCGATGCCATCCTTGAACCACCAGAAAGCTGTGGGTTCTGGGTAGCTGCTGTTGACGTTGCAAATCAGAGACACAGTGTCGCCCACCCGGATGTTCTGGGAGGGGGGCTGGAGGATCACCTGGAGGCCTCTGGGGGCATCTAGGAAGGGACAGAAGAGAAGGGAGATAAAAGATTGAAAAGTGGAGAATGAGAAGTGTTGTGGCCCACCAGCGGCTAGCAGAGCTGACAGCAGAGTCAGACAGTGAGGAGGTTGGGGAGGAGCATTGGCCAGTCCTGGAGGCTGAGGAAGGCTTGGACAAGGGCTCTGCATCAGAGGCAGAGATGGGGCCAGGGCAGTCTGGCAGTTATCAGCTGCCTTCGGAGTCAGACAGTAGTGAGGCAGAGGAGCAGCTGGAGCCGGTTCCCAGCCTGTGAATGCGCAGAACTGCCAAAAGAAAAGAACAATTACAAACTAAGGGTGGACGTGGAAGTAAGGCCACAGGTGGACAGTGAATGGCCCCTCCCATAGAGATTAAAAGAGGAGCAAAAGGCGAGGGGACTCTTCATCTCCTGGAGATTGGCCCAAAGTCACCCAATCAGCTTTCCTGCCCAAAGTGGGACTAGAACTCTCCATCTCCTAGTGATTGATCCGAACTCACCCTGCTGGTTTTCATGCCTAAGATGGGACTAGAACTCACCATCTCCTGGTGATTGGCACAAAGTAATCCAGTTGGCTTTCATGGCTAGAGTGGGACTAGAACTCTCCAACTCCTGGTGATTGGCCTGAAGTCACTGAGCTGGCTTTTATGCCCAAAGTGGGACTAGAACTCTCTGTCTCCTGGTGATTGGCCCAAAGTCACTCAGCTGGCTTTTATGCCTAAAATGGGACTAGAACTCTCTATCTCCTGGTGATTGGCCTGAAGTCACCTGGCTGTTTTCATGTCCAAGCCAAGACTAGAACTCACTAGCTCATGGTTTCTAGCCTGGTGCCTTCACTACTATACTGATTTTCAGCGGGTTTGAGGCCTTTTTCGGCCTCCCAAAGGCTTGAGGAAGGCTTCTACAGGCTTTGCAGGCCAAAAACTAGCCCCGATTCATCACTTCCTGTTTTTCCGAAAATACCAGAAGTGACAAGACGGGGCTAGTTTTCGGCCTGCAGAAGCCTTCCTCAAGCCTTTGGGAGGCCGAAAAAGGCCTCAAACCCACCAAAAATAAGTTGTGAGACGCAGTGCAGGTAAGGGGGTGAGAGTGGGTAGGTGGGGATTACGCGCACATGTGTAGGGGGCATGGGGGGCACGCATTGCCTTCTGGGTGCTGGCACGCAAGTGTGAGCGTGCAAGCACACGCACAATTTTTGATACAGGACCCCAAAAAGGTTAGCCACCACTGCTATATATATGTGTGTGTGTCTGTGAGTGTGTGTGTGTGTGTGTGTGTGTGTGTGTATGTGTATATGTATATATAGAAAAACTAATGGAGAAGGGTTGAGTTGGTAGCTCAGCCTATTTCAGCATGATGGCCTTCAAAGTTTGGAAGAAGGTCCTTTATTGGGTTGGATCTTGACTGTGATACCTTTTAAGTGATGTGGAGATAATCCCAGCAGGTGGGACTACTCTACTCACATCCTACATGGAGAGTAACTTCCCCTCTGGCCTTCTTGGTCCCGACCGATACTTCACAGACCAACTTCTGTTGATGGTTCTTCCAGCTCAGTGTCATTTGGAGAGTTTGCTTAGTGATGGCTGTCGTGGTGTCCAGCTGGACCGTTTCGGATACACTTGAGGTCTCAGGGTCGTAGCCAAGCCATCTCAGGGAGCTGTGGTCATAGGGACAGATGTGCGGACTGGAACACTTAAAGGTCTCTTGAACTCCTTCCCTCAGGTGTGCTGGGGCAGCAATGGTGGGTATATCAGGGTTATCTGAGGAAAGAAACAAAGGGATGAACTTTGGAATGAGCTGGATAAGACCTCTTAACTCCATCGGCTATGCTGTTGTCCAGGGGTCTCCAAACTTGGCCACTTTAAGACTTGTGGCCTTCAACTCCCAGAATCCCCCAGCCAACATGCTTTCAGATGGCTGGACTTCCAAATGTTGCAACTCCTGTTTGTTACAAGCATAACACCAAGTCCCCCACTTCATCAATCTTGTCTCTATGCCTACAGGGGATGATGGGAACTGAAGTAGCATGGATTCACCTCCCCGTTCTCGAACCAGCCCGAACCGGCTGAATCCCACCCCTGCATGCCACCCATATAAGCTTAAGAGTAGCATCTAGGCCAGGGATGTCCCAGGTTAGCAACTTGTAAGACTTGTAGACTTCAACTCCCAGAATTCCCCAGCCATCATATTTTAAGAGGAATGGACTTCCAATACAGAATTCCCCAGCCAGCATGCTTTAAAAGGGGAGGACTCTAACTTCCAGAGTCCCGCACCCAATATGCTTTAAGATGGTGGACTTCAATTCCCAGAATCCCTCAGCCAGCATATTTTAAGATGGGTGGACTTCAATTCTGCCTCCCGAGTCCCAGCTGATCGGCTGGGTCTTCTTTGATTGCCCTGCACAGGAGAACAGAGCTGGAAAGCAGGTTAGTGGGGTGGGGAGGGAAGGGGGATTTTGCAGTATCCTTCCCCTGCCATGCCCACCAAGCCACACCCACCAAACCACGCCCACAGAACTGGTAGTAAACTTTTGAATCCCACCACTGCTTTAAAGGGTTTGTTGCGTTGGGGAGCTGAGTCAGAACAGATGGTTCCATTTGTGGTTGGAGAAGTAGGCCACTTACCAGCGATGGTTAGCTGGAGCTGCTTCTTCTCCGTCCAACTATTCTGGCTGACCACTTCGAAGCGGAAGGAATACTTGCCGCCATCTTCTGTCGTCAACTGTCGCAGGAGCAGGGTGCAGTTGCGTTTTAGGGGGTCCCCCAGCAGTTCGGTGCGGCTTCGAAAGCGAGCATCGATCGACTCCGGAGACTTGGAGTGGAAAATGGTAATTGACTGCGTATCCGCATCTTTGAACCAGACGGCCACAATCCCATTAGCGTCAGAGACCTCGCTTGGGAAGGCAAATGTGCAGGGGAGCACAACACAAGAATCCTTGACGGCCGACAGACTGGCCGGGTAAGTGGCCGACCAAGCGGAAACTGCAGAACAGGAAGAAGGACAACACCGGAGGTGAGATTAACAGAATAACAGAGTTGGAAGGAACCTTGGAACAGTGCATGGCTAGTCTAGTGAAGAGAAGGACCAGGGGAGACAGGATAGCCATCTTCCAATATTTGAGGGGCTGCCACAGAGAGGAGGAAGGGGTCAAGCTATTTTCCAAAGCACCTGTAGGCCAGACAAGGAACAGTGGATGGAAACTCAACAAGGAGAGATTCAACCTGGAAATAAGGAGGAACTTCCTGACAGTGAGAACCATCAACCCATGGAACAGAAGTTGCCCACAGAAGTTGTGGGAGCGTCATCATTTGAGACTTTCAAGAAGAGACTGGACTCCCATCTGTCAGAAGTGGTGTAGGGCCTCCTGCTTGGGCAAAGGGTTGGACTAGATGACCTACAAGGTCCCTTCCAACTCTGATTATCTGTTATCTGTTAGTGGTAGTATTGTACCGGTTCGGCCCGGTTCAGCCAAACCGGTAGCTCTGAGGATCATCTGTGAGCGAACCAGTGTCAACTCATATAATATTTCTATGGTCTTTTCAGAGTTGCCACCGGTTCGATCAGCTGCTGGGCCCTCCTGCCTGCCCTGGCTCTACTCTGACCTTTATTTCCTGGTTTTGAAGCTCAGCTGCTTCACGCGGCACAGCGGATTGCCGCCCGTCGGCTGTTGAAGACACAGGGAGAGTGCGGGATTGCAGGAGAAGGTCAGTAGCAAACCCTCTGCACGTGCACACAAGGTGTGCCCGCCAAGCCACACCCACAGAATCGGTGGTAAGAAAAAGTTTGAAGCCGACCACTGCCTTGGAAGTAAAGGTACTGTAAGAACCAGCACCTGAGAGGCGGGGAGAAACCTTTCTAAGTTCCAAATTTTAACTTCGACAAAGAATTGATCCTTCAAATCCACTGACTTCCTTTTGCGTCCCTTTACCAATAAAGATAGCATAACAGAATCACAGAGTTGGCAGGGACCTTGGAGGTCTTCTAGTCTAACCCTCCACTCAAGCAGGAGACTCTGTACCATTTCAGACAAATGGCCGTCCGGTCTCTTCCCTAACCCGCAACTTCTGGTGGCAAGGAGTTCCACTGGTTAATTGTTCTCCCTCCCAGGAAGTTTCTCCTTTGTTCTAGGTTGCTTCTGTCCTTGGTTAGTTTCCACCCGTTGCTTCTTAGAATAGAATAGAATTCTTTTATTGGCCAAGTGTGATTGGACACACAAGGAATTTGTCTTTGGTGCAAATGCTCTCAGTGTCCATAAAAGAAAAGATACATTCGTCAAGAGTCACGAATCATCAGGTACAACACTTAATAATAGTCATAGGGTTATATAGTAAATAGAATATAGTCATAGGGTACAATAAGCCATCAAATCATACCAGGAAACAGTCAATAAAAATCGTAAGGATACAAGTGACAAAGTTACAGTCTGTGATGACCCGTAGTGTCTCAAAATAACCCAAAACCCAAAACATGAATTACAGTCTGGAAATGCCTTCAACTTAACTGTTTTATTAGTCACAGTTTAAAGTCCCCAAAGTAAATAATGAGGCAAAAGGAAAACAAAAACAAACAGTATTGGCGAGAGTTCCGAAGCAAACCAAGATAAGTAATCATACGTTCCAAGCAGATAACCAGGGAAAGTCCTTGGGAAGAACACCAACAAATAGAAACCTTCCTCAAAGGAAACACTAACTTTGACTCCAGCAATTCTGACTACACAGTTACAAACTTATATACATAGCTCCCAACTGTAAGCCCTGAGGAGGATCATGGCCCTCTCCTCCCGAGTAGACCACGCTTTTCCCTGATCCTCTCCTCCCTGCGTGCCCTGGGATGGATAGGAGATGGGCCTGGATCCTCCTCTGATTGCTCAGCCGGCCTCTGCCCTTCCCCAACCTCCTCCACCAACTCTGAAACCACACTCCCACTCCCTGTTGGCTGTTCCTCCTCTTCCTCGGAGTCAGTCTCCACCAGGGGCATGACACAGTCATACGGTCACAAGTGGGAGGGGATGGGTGATAAGGAGTGATGAGAAGATTAACAGTAATAGTAGTGCAGACTTTGTAATAGTTGAACAGTGTTGAGGGAATTTTTTGTTTAGCAGAGTTTTTGTTTGTTTGTTTTATTTGGACTTATAAGCCACCCTCTCTCCCGAAGGACTCAGGGCGGCATATATAAAAGACAGAAAGTACAAAAGTTAAAAGAAATTAAAAAGATATTAAATTATGCCAAATAAACAATCAAATTAAAACCCCCAATCCTCTGTCAGTCCAGGCCGAATTGCAAAAATAGCCATGTTTTGAGGTTGCAGCAGAAGGAGCGGAGATCAGGGGCCAAGCACAACTCAAGGGGTAGTTGATTCCAGAGGGTGGGCACCCCCACAGAGAAGGCCCTATCCCTAGGGGCTGCCAACCTACACTGTTTAGCTGACAGTATCCCCAGGAGGCCCTGTCTGTGGGAGCGCACTGCACGATTGGTGTTTGTCAGCGGAAGGAGATGTTCTTGCAAGTACCCCAGACCCAAGCCATACAGGGCTTTATAAGTTGTTACCAAAACCTTGAATCTCACATGGAGGGCAACCAGCAGCCAATGCAGGTCACGCAGGAGGGGTGTAATATGGGAGAATCGGGACGTTCCCATCACTACCTGTGTGGCTGCATTTTGCACCAACTGAAGTCTCCGTATGAGATGCAGGGGCAGCCCCATATAGAGAGCATTGCAGTAGTTGAGTCTAGAGGTGACGAGCGCCTGAGTGACTGTGTGCAGCACATCTCAGTCCAGATATAGGCGGAGCTGGCGTACCAGTCGAACCTGTGCAAATGCCCCCCTGGCGACGGCTCCCACCTGCTCCTCCATACTGAGCCGTATGTCCAGGAGGACGCCCAGGTTACACACCCTATCCACAGGGGACAACACCTCTCCCCCTATGGATAATGTTGGAATCTCCTGGATTATCCGAGATGACGGTATACACAGCCACTCAGTCTTGTTCGGGTTGAGTCGGAGCCTGTTCACTCCCATCTAGTCCCACACCGCCTTCAGGCAACGGGCCACGGGGAGGGCATCACTGAGGTGGCTTGGGGTGGAGATGAAAAGCTGGGTATCATCAGCGTACTGGTGATACCTCACCCCAAAATACCACAGCCCTCTTTTTGATTCATGCAGTATGCAGGTCCTCAATGGAAGGCAGGTTGGTAGCCATTGTTTTTTCTGCAGTCCTAATTATCCTCTGGAGTCTGTGTCTGTCCTGTTGGGTTGCAGAACCAAACCAGGCAGTTATAGAGGTGCAGATGACAGACTCCATCCTTCCTCTGTAGAACTGAGTCAGCAGCTCTTTGGGCAGTTTGAGCTTTCTGAATTGGCATAGAAAGAACATTCTTGGTTGTGCTTTTTTGATGACTTCTTGTCCCACCTTCAGGTGCTTTGGAGAATAGGTGGACCCCCTCTTCTTTGGGGCAGCCCCTCAGATATTGAAAGACAGTTATCATGTCACCCCCAACCCTAATTTCCCGAGAGTTTACTTTTAACCCATTCCTGGTTAGACAGAACATCAGAATAATTGGGTTGAAAAAGGGCCTTGGCGGTTTTCCAATCCAACTCCCTGATGAAGCAGGACATCCTATGCCATTCTGGATAAATGGTATCCAGCTCTTCTTTAAAAGTTTCCAGAAGATGTGGGTGCTTCATCATTGGAGCACCCACAACTTCTGGTGGCAAGCTGTTCCACTGGTTAATTGTTCTCCCTGCCAGGAAGTTTCTCCTTACTTCTAGATTGCTTCTCCCCTTGATTAGTTTCCATCGGTTGCTTCTTGTCCTGCCTTCTGATGCTTTGGAGAAGAGGTGGACCCCCTCTTCTTTGGGGCAGCCCCACAAATATTGGAAGACTGCTATTATGTCACCCTGAGTCCTTCTTTTCATTACACGTCATGGCCACCAGTCTGACCCATTGCTGGGTTCACACAGCATATGTAAAGCCAGGGAGCTCTGTCGGCCCAATGGGTGTAAGTCATGTTTATTGGAGCCTTGGTTCATTTAGGGGGCTCTGACTTAAGGTGCCACTTCTCTCTTTAGGGGGCAAGAGGCTGTAAAGCACTGTAAAGTGGTATATAAGTCTAAGTGCCATTGCTATTTTTAGCTATCTGTTTATCTATCTGTCTATCTATTGGGCCCTGGTGGCACAGTGGTGAGAATGTAGCATTGCAGGCTAGCTCACTGCCCACAGTCTGCAGTTCGATCCTGACTGATTCAAGATTGACTCAGACTTCTCTACTTCCAAAGTGGGTAAAATGAGGGCCCAGATTGTTGGGGGCAAGAGGCTGGCTTTGTAAACTGCTTAGAGAAGGCTGGAAAGCATTGTGAAGCAGGGTGTAAGTCTGCTATCGCTTGGGAAGGAAGGAAGAAAGGAAGAAAGGGAAGGAAGGAAGGAAGGAAGGAAGGAAGGAAGGAAGGAAGGAAGAGGATGACTCTGTAAACTGCTTAGAGAGGGCTGGAAAGCACCATGAAGCAGTATATAAGACTAAGCACAATTGCATTTGCTATTTCTATCTGTCTGTCTATCTATTGGGCCATGGTGGCATAATAGTTAGAATGCCATATTGAAGACTAACTCTGCCCACTGCCCAGAGTTTGATTCTCACTGGCTGAAGGTTGACTGAGGCTTCCATCCTTTCAAAGTCAGTAAAATGAGGACCCAGATTGTTGGGGGCAAGAGGCTGACTCTGTAAACTGCTTAGAGAGGTCTGGTTGCCAGCCAATGGGAGTGCAGGGTTTTTCCCGCACTATTTAAACCAATCCCATTTGACATTTTACAAGAACAGTTCAAAATAAACCAATAACATTTAAACCTACATACATAACAGTCCTCGTCTTATAACCACAAGTGAGCCCAAAAGTTTTGTTGCTAAATGTTGTGGCCCACCGTTGGCTGATGAAGCTGGCAACAGAGTCAGACAGTAAGGAGGTTGGGGAGGAACCTGGGCCAGTCCTGGAGGCTGAGGAAGGCTTGGGCGAGGCTCTGCATCAGAGGCAGAGATGGGGCCAGGGCAGACTGGCAGTCATCAGCTGCCTTCGGGCTTGGACAGCAGTGAGGTGGGAGAGCTTCTGGAACCAGTTCCCAGCCTGCGCATGCGCAGGGCTGCCAAAGGAAAAGAACAATTATGAACTAAGGGTTGACGTGGGAGTAAGGCCACAGGTGGACAATGAATGTCCCCTCCCATCAGGATTAAAAGAGGAGCAAAAGGGGAGGGGGCTTTTGCAGGAAACAATTCATTTGTTCATTGGTTCCAGCCTCGTGAAGATTTGTCTCTGTAACCCAGGCCTTCCCTGCCAGCACTGAGTGTGGAACTATTTACCGGGTAGCGTTCCAGGATTGATAAAGGTCTGAGCTAATGAGTAAACCTTTACAAGACTGTTTGCCAGGCCATTGATTGAATGTAAATACAATAAATTCACATTCATTTAATAAAAGAGGTTTTGCCGGGACACAGAGTTGCTTAGTGCTTCTTGGGGAAGCCTAGGACAGAACACTAAGCGAGACAGATGTTTAGAAACTCAGCTACCATACCTGGGGAAGCACATGCAGCAAATGACAGGAAGAAGAGGACGAGGAGGCTCATTGTGACTTCCGAGGGTGAGTCGAACCTCTGAAAACCTAGTGGGGAAAACAAAACCCAAACACGGTTAGAAGCGAAGCCAGCAGACATTCTGCTGAGTTTCTGGATAATGGCCACAGGTAATCCTCAACTTACAACCATTTAGTGACTGTCTGAAGCTAACAACAGCACCGATTATGACAGTTCTTCAACGTACGACTTCCCTACAGTCACGTGATCAAAATTCAGATGGTTGAACTGGTTCATATTTACGATGGTCGCAACGTCCTGGGGTTGTGTGTCTTGTGATTCCCTTTTGTGACCTTCTGATCAGCCAAGTCAATGCCATTTGGACAGCCATTTGTCAGAAATGGTGTAGGTTCTCCTGCTTTGCGGGGGAGAGGTGTAGGGGGTTGGACTAGATGACCTACAAGGTCCCTTCCAACTGTTCTGACCCAAACCCTTTTCCAATAAAACAAACAATAACCAAAGGGAACAGAAACCTTTTAATGAGTCTTACAAATCCCCGGTTAAAAGGCTGCTGCAAACTAATTAACTTTGATAAGCACAAACCTCGCCAAAACTGTACGAGACTGCCAAGAATCACAGATAAGAAATATTTCACAACACAAGAGTCTTCAAATACCAACTTCAGATACTGTAATGTTCGCAACTTGGGGGTCCTTCTGGATCCACAGCTACAATTTGACCACCACCTTACGGCTGTGACCAGAGGGGCCTTTGCACAGGTTCACCTGTTGCACCAGTTGCGACCCTTCCTGGACCGAGGGGCTCTACACATGGTTGTTCATGCCCTTATCACCTCCTGCAATGGATTACTGGTGCAAAATGCGCTGATTATGGGTGCACCTAGGCATGCCCATATAACATCTATCCTCTGCAAGCTGCATTGGCTACCGGTGGTCTTCCGGGTGCAATTCAAGGTGCTAGTGACAACTTTTAAAGCCCTTCATGGCTTAGGAGTGGGATACCTTCGAGACTGCCTACTGCCACCTTATGCCTCCCAACGCCCGGTTAGATCTCACAGGGAAGGCTTGCTCCGGATACCGTCAGCCAGGCAATGTCAGCTGGCGGGTCCGTGGGCTAGGGCCTTCTCTGTAGCTGCACCGCCCTTTGGAATATGCTCCCTGTGGAGATTAGAACCATCCCCATCTTCCATTGCCTTCAAAGCCGTTAAGACCTGGCTTTGTCGGAAGGCATGGAACTGAGACTCTGTTCTTCCCTCGTGTATGTCTGAATGGTATGAATGAGTTTTGATTTTATATTGTATAGGAAAATGTTTTTATCTTGTTGTATGCCACCTCGAGTTCCCTGATGGGGGAAGTGAGGCGGGATATAAATTAAATAAATAAATAAATAAATAAATAAATGTCCACGAGGCTGAGTTTCAAACCTTTTTGCTTCCTGCAAAGAACATTCGCTTCATAGCTGGCTTTTATCTTCTTGAAGGAGGGGCCATTACCTTGCAGCCTTACTCCCAAGTCGCCCATGCTGTTGCAGCTGATCTTTCCTGCGAGCAATCCTGCATGCACACACACTTGGCACAGGCTCCTCGGGAACCTCCTCATTGCTGCTGCCATCCCCCACAATCTCTGAAGGCAGCACTCCACTCCCTAATGGTCCTGGCCCCTCATCTGAGTTCTTACTCTCCTCAGCTGTCTGCATGTGCTGCCAGCTAACCACAACACCAACTCTGTTAATCTATCTATCAATGCGGGAAGCCAGATTCGCTTAATAAACCCAGTCCGGATCTTGGGAGGTAGCTGGTTCCAGAGAGCCAGAGCAGCCACAGAGAAGGCCCTCTCTGCGGCCCAGATAACCTGGTCCTGAGCCATATAGGGCTTTATAGGTAATAACCAACACCTTGAATTGGAGACTAATAGGAAGCCAGTGCAGCTCATGGAGAATTGGTGATATGTGTCTCAGGGAGGCAGAGGGTAAGATAACCTGGTCCTGAGCCATATAGGGCTTTATAGGTAATAACCAACACCTTGAATTGCATCTGGAGACTAATAGGAAGCCAGTGCAGCTCATGGAGAATTGGTGATATGTGGGTGTATCTCGGGACACCCACAACAGCTCCAGCTGCGTTCTGGACCAACTGAAGTCTGAATGCTCTTCAAGGGTAGCCCCATATAGAGTGCATTGCAATAATCCAGTTGTGAGGTGATTAGGGCATGAGTGACTGTGAGAAGAGCCTCCCGGTCCAGGTAGGGTCACAAATGGTGCACCAGGTGGACCTGTGCAAAAGTTCCCCTAGCCACAGCTGATAGGTGTTGCTCCAATTTCAGCTGTGGGTCTAGGAGGACACCCAAATTGCGAACCCATTCTGAGGGGGACAATTTCTCCCCACCCAGAACCAAAGATGGAAAATCAACATGGCCCCTGGGGGGCAGTACACACAGCCACTCAGTCTTGTCTGGGTTAAGTCTGAGCCTGTTAACTCCCATCCAGACCCTCACAGCTTCCAGGCACCAGCACATCACATCCGCTGCTTCACTGAACGGACATGGGGTGGAGATATACAGCTGGGTGTCATCCGCGTATTGCTGATATCCCATCCCATGTTGTCGGATGATCTCACCCAGCGGTTTCATGTAGATATTTAATAGAAGGGGAGAGAGGACCAAGCCCTGAGGCACCCCATAGATGAGGGGCCGAGCGGTCAACCTCTGTCCTCCTACCAACACCGACTGCGACCGACCAGAGAGATAGGAGGTGAACCACCATAACACAGTGCCTCTCACTCCCAACCCTCTCAGCTACCGCAGAAGGATACCATGGTCGATGGTATCAAAAGCTGCCAAGAGGTCAAGTAGCACCAGGATAGAGGAATGACCCCTATCCGGGCTCGCCAGAGATCATCAAACAGTGCAACCAAAGCAGTTTCTGTGCTGTAGCCAGGCCTGAAACCCGATTGAAAAGGGTCTAGGTAATCCAGGGGAGGAGCTGGAGCCAGCTTACCACCACTTCTTTAATAGTTGCAGGAAGGACCCTCTCAAAGAGCATTGACCAACACCTGGAGCCAGCTCCGTGTCACCCCCTACTGGCGAGACCAGCCAGGAGGGGCACGGGTCCAGTGAACAAGTGGATGAACTCATCGCTCCCATGGCCTTGTCCACTTCCTCAGGAGCCACAGGATCAAACTCACTCCATATAATAGGACTAAGACCCACCCCTGTCGTCTTGGTTGGAATTGCCCAATCGGAGTCCAGGTCCATCTGAATCTGAGCGACTTTATCCAACAGAAACTGTACAAATTCCTCCACTCTCCCTCGTAAGGGCTCCTCCGCTTCCTCTCGCTTGAGAAGAGAGAGAGTCACCTTAAACAGGGCGGCTGGGCGAGAGTCTGCGGATGCAATAAGTGCGGAAAAATGCGTGCATTTTGCTGCCCATATCGCCACTAAATAAGTCCTAATAAAGGCTCTTAAAAGTGTTTGGTCAGATTTGGATCTACTGGCCCTTCAGCGTCGCTCTAGATGTCTCTTCTGGTGCTTCATCCCCCGGAGCTCCTCGGTAAACCAGAGAGCCACCCTGGATCAGCTGCCATTTAGAGGTCGCAAAGGCACAACCTGGTCTAAGCCCCCATCACCACCCCATTCCAGGCAGCAACCAGAGCATCAGCCGGACTGTGGATCAGGGAATCCGGTATCTCCCCAAGCTCCCTCTGGAACCCTTCTGGGTCCATTAGGTGCCTGGGGCGGAACTATTTAATTGGTTCCACCTCCCTGCAATGGGGGAGCGGCATCCCAAAGTCTAGCCTCAGCAGGGAATGATCTGACCATGACCAGGGAAAGATGTCTATACCCCTTAATTTCAGATCATATTTCCACCGCTCCGAGAGAAATACCAAGTTGAGTGTGTGTCCCCCTCTATGGTTCGGACCCTGAATTACTTGAGTCAAGTCCATGATTGTCATGGAAGCCATGAACTCCTGGGCTGCGTCTGAGGATTCAGTGAGTGACGGCAAATTGAAGTCCCCTAGCACCATAAGCCTGGGGAACTCCACCGCCAACCCGCCTACTACCTCCAGCAGCAGGGCCATTGCAACGCAGCTGGGAGGCAGGTACGTTAGCAACAAGCCCAGCTGAACTCCTGAGTCCAGCCTCAAGAGGAGAGACTCACACCCCACAATCTCCAGAGCAGGGAGCCTGCGAGAACAGAAGCTCTTCCGGACAATGGTTGCTACTCCTCCACCCCTTCCCTGAAGTCGCGGCTGGTGCAGTATCTGAAGCCCTTCTGGGCACATCTCTGAAAGAGGGACACCACCCTCTTGGCCCAGCCAGGTCTCAGTGATACATGCCAGGTCAGCCCTCTCCTCAAGGATTAAATCCCAAATGGGGGGGGCTTGTTAATAACAGACCTGAGATGAGAGAGAGATGAGAGAGAGATACAGAGAGAGAGAGGGAGAGAGGGAGAGAGAGAGAGAGAGAGCCACCAACAAAGATTATTAGGGGCCTGGAGACTAAAACATGAAGAATGGTTGCAGGAATTGGGTACGTCTAGTCTAGTAGGAAAGAAGGACCAGGGGTGACAATATAGCAATCTTCTAATATTTAGGGGTCTGCCATAAAGAAGAGGGAGTCAACTTATTTTCCAAAGCAACTGAAGGCAGAACAAGAAGCAACAGATGGGAAAAATCAAGGAGAAATGCAACCTAGAACTAAGGACAATTGATCAGTGGAACTCCCTGCCTCCAGCAGTTGTCGGTGCTCCATCACTAGAGGTTTTTAAGATGAGTTTCGGCAACCATTTGTCTGAAATATAGGGTTTCCTGCTTGGCTGGACTAGAAGACCTCCCAGATCCCTTATTCTTATTCTGTTTTGTGAACGATCTTAAATGCTACTTCAGTCCAACCCAGTGCTTCTCAACTCTGAGACTTCAACTCCTTAGAATTCCTAGACCTTTTAATAGTGCTTAGGTGGAGAAAAGCTGGACTAATCTCTCCATTGCAGCTCAAAACTCAGATCCTAATACCTATCTGGGAGAGCAACCTGTTTATCAGGAAATTAGCACAAGATCTTCTTAAAAATGAAGCCCAGGTGCTGAAACTGGCTGTTGTTTTCTGCCTTCGGTGTCCCCTGGTTGTTGATGTTTATCCAGTCTGCAGTTGTTTTTTAAGCTGACTCGTCAGTTGGCTGGAACAAGGGTTCCTTAAACAAACTCTCTTCCCATTTTCTAAGGACACAGAGAAGAACTTGACCAACCAAGATTTGAACCCAGTTTTGGATAATACAAGAAAAATCACATAGAAATAGGGTACTATCTGCCAGCACTATCACCCGAGGCTGCATCAAAAGAGGAATCAAAATCATGTGAAGTATTTGTATCTCTTTATAATGCCTTGGTAGGACCACATCTATCAATGGTTAGATAACCATCTATCAATGGTTAGATAAAAAAAGTTTGGTAATATATTTTTGGGAATATAAAGATAGATAGAACTGTTGGAACAATATAGAGTTTATAATATGATAGAGGATTAATAATCATGACTATAGTTTTTCCTTTTTGTAATACTGAGTATGAATAATGAGGGGAAGGCACTGTGATTTTTGACCGACCAACATACTTGAAATTGATATGGATCTATGTGTTGTATGTTTGTTTGTTACATGTTCTTTTGGAAAACAAAACTTTTGTAAAAAAAAAAATCGTGTGAAGTATTTGTATCTCTTTATAATGCCTTGGTAGGACCACATCTGGAATACTGCATCCAGTTTTGGTTACCATACTATTAAAAAAAAAGATGTTGAGACCCTGGAAAGAGTGCAGAGAAGAGCAACCAAGACTAGGAGGACATGATAGCAGTTTTCCAATATTTGAGGGGCTGCCCCTAAGAAGAGGGGATCAAGCTATTCCCCAAAGCCCCAGAAGGCAGGAAAAGAAGCAATAGATGAAAACTAACGAAGGAGAGAAGCAATCTAGAACTAAGGAGAGATTTCCCGACAGTGAAGACAATTAATTGTTGGAATGATTTGCCTCCAGCAGTTGTAGGTGCTCCATCACTGGAGGTTTTGAAGAAGAGACTGGGCAGCCATTTGTCTGGGAATGGTAAAGGTGTGGAGGAGACAGTTGGACCAGAAGATGTCCAAGCTCACCTTCCAATCGTGTTATTCTGTTTTGTTCTGTTCTTTCCCAACATGCAAGGAGACCCCTAGTCTAGGCAACCTCAAAAAGAACCTGAAGTTAAGGTCCACCTTACCTTCTCAAAGACAGCAGTAGCCTCTGTTCTGGGGCTCCTGTGGAACTCTCAGCTTCCAGTTGGAGACACCAACAGAAGATGCTCAGAGGCTCCAGGTGGGATGCTAATACGGTTCTGAGGTCCAGGGGAATCCAGAGGAGAATGTGGCTTCCTCTTCAGGGCAGCTTTATCATCCTCCGTTTTCAGGAAGTCCTTTTGGACAGTCAGCGGTTCTTACGCCATGCTTTTTCACATACTTCTCTCTGGGCATCAGTTCCTGGGAGAGGAAGAAGGCAGTGGTTGCAATCTGGTCTCTCTAGGTCAGCATGGTAGTGGGGGTGGGTTCTCCAGTGGTGGGGGAAGGAGGCCACGGAATGAGCTCATGCATGAATCATGGCTTCCCTCGGCACATCTTGCAAGAAATAAAGACGGCACGGCTCCTGATGAAACTCTAGTGGAAGTGGGGAGTGAAAGCAAAGTTTGGGGGGAAATGACTCAACCCGAAGATGGGTCCATCCTTCGGATTTGGAACTGGGTGTAGCTACCATCTCTCTTGGCTTGTAATCTCCTGTAATCCTCTTCATGCTTGGGGACCAGATGGGATGGGGCGATAAGGAAGATAAGGGTGGTGGAGCCATGCAATCCAGCATCCTGTTTCCCAGGCTGGGACGGCTGACCACCCAAGGAGAGTCCCTCAGCCCACTCCTCTCACGGAGAATAGCAGAATAGCGGAAGGGACTTTAAAGGTCTTCTGGTCCAATCCCCTTCTCAGGCAGGAGAGCCTCTCTGCCATTCCAGACAAATGGCTGCCCAATCTCTTCTTGCAAAACCTCCAGCAATGGAGCACCCATAACTTCCGTTCCACTGGTTGATTGTACTCACTGTTAGGAAATTCCTCCTCACTTCCAGATTGCTTCTCTCCTTGTTAGTTTCCATCCATTATTGCTTCTTGTCCTGCCTTCAGGGGCTTTGGAGAATAGCTTGACCTCCTCTTCTTTGGGGCAGCCCCTCGGATAATGGAACCCTCTTGTCATGTCACCCCCCCCAACCCTGGTTTTAACCCATTCCAGGCTAGACAGAATAATGGAATAGCAGAGTTGGAAGGGACCTTGGAGGTCATCTAGTCCAACCCCTTGCTCAGGCAGGAAGCCATACATCATTTCAGACAAGTGGCTGTCCAATCTCTTCTTGCAAAACCTCCAGCAATGGAGCACCCATAACTTCTGTTCCACTGGTTGATTGTACTCACTGTTAGGAAATTCCTCCTCACTTCCAGATTGCTTCTCTCCTTGGTTAGTTTCCATCCGTTATTGCTTCTTGTCCTGCCTTCAGGGGCTTTGGAGAATAGCTTGACCTCTTCTTGGGGCAGCCCCTCGGATAATGGAACCCTCTTGTCATGTCACCCCCCACCCCAACCCTGGTTTTAACCCATTCCAGGCTAGACAGAATAATGGAATAGCAGAGTTGGAAGGGACCTTGGAGGCCATCTAGTCCAACCCCTTGCTCAGGCAGGAAGCCATACATCATTTCAGACAAGTGGCTGTCCAGTCTCTTCTCGCAAAACCTCCAGTGTTGGAGCCCCCACAACTTCTGGAGGCAGTTTCTGTTCCACTGGTTAATTGTGTAGGTTCTCCTGTTTGAGCAGGGGGCTGGACTAGAGGACCCCCAAGGTCCCTTCCAACCTATTCTAATTGTTCTCCACTGTCAGGAACTTCCTTTCCCACTTTCTCCTTAGTTCTACATTGCTTCCTCCTTGATTAGTTTCCATCCATTTTTTTCCCCTTGTCCTGTCTTCGGGTGCTTTGGAGAATAGCTTGACCCACTCCTCTTCTTTGACGGGAAGGTTACACTTAGAATCACCAAGGTAGAAGGGACCTTGGAGGTCTTCTAGTCCAACCCCCCCTCAAGCAGGAGAACCTGTACGATTTGAGACAAACGGCTGTCCAATCTCTTCTTAAACCCCTCCAGTGATGGAGCGCCCACAACTTCTGGTGACAGGCTGCTCCACTGATTGTCCTCATTCTTCGGAAGTTTCTCCTTACACCCAGCTTGCTTCTCTCCTTGATTAATTTCTCTCCATTGTTTCTTGTCTGGTACTTTGGAAAGTACCGTAAGTGGACTTCAAGGTCCCCGTGGAGGAACTGGGCTTCTTTTACCTCTTGTATTTATGTAGCAAGTCTCTGCTAATGCCCCTCTTGAACTTTCCTCCTTGTTGGAACAGTTGCTCTCCAAGACCTTTAATTCTCTAGGGCAAACTTTCCCACAGTTCTAATCCTTAGAATAGAATAAAAGAGATAACAGAATAACACAGCTGGAAGGGACCTTGGAGGTCTTCTAGTCCAGCCCCCTGCCAGGCAGAATAGAATAGAATAGAATAGAATAGAATAGGGACTAGAATAAAAATGGAATAAAAATGGAATAGAATAGAATAGAATAGAATAGAATAGAATAGAATAGAATAGAGACTAGAATAAAAATGGAATAGAATAGAATAGAATAGAATGAAGACTAGAATAAAAATGGAATAGAATAGAACGACTAGAATAAAAATGGAATAGAATAGAATAAAATAGGAACAGAACAGAACAGAACAGAATATGGAATGGAATGGAATAGAATAGAAATAGAAAGGAATAGAATAGAATAGAATAGAATAGAATAGAATAGAATAGAATAGAATAGAATAGAATAAAGACTGGAATAAAAATGGAATGGAATAGAATAGAATAGAATAGAATAGAACGACTAGAATAAAAATGGAATAGAATAGAATAGAACGACTAGAATAAAAATGGAATAGAATAGAATAGGAACAGAACAGAACAGAATATGGAATGCAATGGAATAGAAATAGAAATAGAAATAGAATAGAATAGAATAGAATAGAATAGAATAGAATAGAATAGAATTCTTTATTGGCCATTAGACACACAAGGCATCTGTCTTCGATGCATAAGCTCTCAGTGTACATAAGAAAAAATAAAAATAAAATACATTCATCAAGAATCATGAGATACAACACTTAGTGATAGTCATAGGTTACTAATAAGCAATCAAATCATACTAGGAAACAAATAAAACAATATAGATTGTAAAGATACAAGCAACACGGTTATAGTCATCAGTGGGAAGAGATAGGTAACAGGAAGGATGAGAAGAAGAATAGTAATGCAGACTTTATAAGTTTGACAGTGTTGAGGGAATTATTTGTTTAGCAGAGTGATGGCGTTCAGGAAAAAACTATCCTTGTGTCTAGTTGTTCTGGTGTGCAGTGCTCTATAGCGTCGTTTTGAGGGAAGGAGTTGAAACAGTTTATGTCCGGGATGTGAGGGGTCTGTAAATATTTTCACAGTCCTCTTTTTGATTCGTGCAGGATACAGGTCCTTGATTGAAGGTTGGAAGTAATTGTTTTTTCTGCAGTCCTAATTACTTTCTGAAGTCTGTGTCTGTCCTGTTGAGTTGCAGAGCCAAACCAGATGGTTATAGAGGTGCAGATGACAGACTCAATGATTCCCCTGCAGAACTGGATCAGCAGCTCCTTGGGCAGTTTGAGCTTCCTGAGTTGACGCAGAATGGCTGTAGGCTCTTTCTTCACAACTCACTTCCCACATTTTAGACACTTCTCCTGACTTTGCTTTCTTCCCACTTCCCATCATTCAGGATGCTGCTTGTAAGTGCTCTGTGCTTAGAACTCAAAGCATCGTGAGATACTCCAGATGCCCAATTAACAGTCTGTTTCTGTCGCTCCCCTCTGGGAGGAGGTTTCGGAAGGATTTCTAGCAGGACTTCCAGATTCTGTAACAGCTTTGTTCCCTAGGCCCTCTCTATCTGGCAAATTCGCAGGATTCCTTTTCCTCACCATGTATATACATCCGAACTAGACCGTGGTGTTCCTCTGGGTCATATATATGTGTGTATGTGGGTATGTGCATAATTGTTTATGTCATATATATTGGGGTTGGTGACCCTTTGAGGACTGTATGCAATGAAATCTCATTTTATGTATGCTTAGTGTACATTTAAAGTGACAATAAAGCTATTCTATTCTGTTCTGTTCTGTTCTGTTCTGTCCTGTCCTGTCCTGTCCTGTCTTCTCTATCTCATCCCATCTGACACTACCCTGTATCCCATCCCATTCCCATTCTTTATTCTATTCCATTCCATTCCATATTTCTATTCTATTCTATTCTATTCTATTCTATTTTTTAAATTATTTTATTTTTAAAAACAAAAATACAAATCTCTATTCACATTAACAGTGTTCATGTCATTATTAATACATACATCTCCTTTTATACATAAACATCAGCTCTTATTTCTATCCTCCACCCATTTGTACCACCTATCCCAGACTGCATAATAGTCCAAGTCATCTTTGACTCTTAATTCCATTGTGAATTTATCCAGTTCCACACAATTCATTATTTTTTGTGTCAAGACTTCTTCAGATGGTATCTTTTCTTTCTTCCATCCCTGTGCGAAGGCTGTTCTCGCTGCAGTTATGATATGCATAATGATGTATCGGATGACCTTGCTCAATTTGCCCTTAATTATTCCTAATAAGAATATTTCTGGTTCGAGTTCTAATTTGTGATCTGTAATTTCTAATAACCATCTTTCCATTCCATTCTATTCTATTCTATTCTGTTCTGTTCTATTCTGTTCTATTCTATTCTATTCTATTCTATTCTATTCCATTCCATATTCTATTCTATTCTATTCCTATTTCTATTCTATTCTATTCTATTCTATTCTATTCCATATTCTGTTCTGTTCTGTTCCTATTCTATTTCTATTTCTATTCTACTCTATTTCTGTTCTACTCTATTTCTGTTCTATTCTATTCTATTCTATTCTATTCTATTCTATTCCCTATTCTATTCTACTCCTGACGTGAACATTTCTAAACTTTCTTCTTCAGCAGAAGTTTCTTTGTTCTATAAAAGGATGTTTGTTCCCAGATAGGTGCAACCAGGAGTGTGATTCTACTGGTTTGGACCAGCTCGGGTGAACCGGATGTTAAATTTGCATCTGGTTCACTGAACCAGTATTTGAACCAACTGCTGGCCCCGCCCACCCTGCCCCGCCCCACCCCGCCAAGGAGTCTCCATGTGGCCCATTTCCGATTCAGGTAAATGCAGAGTCCGCACAGAGGCTCTGGGCGGGGGGAAAATGGGCCTTCTGGAAGTACCAGAAGTTGTAAAACGGGCCTATTTCCGGCTTCCGGCGGGCCTCCAGAGCCTGGGGAAGGCTGTTTTTGCCCTCCCAGGGGCCCAAGGGAAGCCTCTGGACCCTTGGGAAGGTGAAAAACAGCCCTCCCGGAAGTTCCAGTAGGCCATGCCCACCGTGGCCATGCCCACCCAGCAACTGGGCAGTGAACCAGTTGCTGGGATTTTTGAATCCCACCCCTGGGTGCAACCATGCTAAGTAAACATTAAACATCTCATGCCTTCCCAAAATAATGGACTGAAATTTATTTATTTATTTATTTATTTATTTATTTATTTATTTATTTATCAAATTTATATCCCGCCTCACTTCCCCCAACAAGGTAATGCAGCCGTGCCCTGAATTTACAGCCTGGACCATTTTCAACTAGGGTTAGGACTTTGAGAACTTGGGTGGAGACCCACCAGGACATCCTGGAATTGTAGCCATCGATGTAGACATTCCTGGAAGAAGATTATGGGAATAAATAATTTGGGGTGATACCAAGAACGAACTGGAAGGTATTTATGGAGGAACAAGGATTCCTTCCCCAGCCTCGTAGCCTTGAAGTGTGCTTAGAGCCATCATCTCAAGGATCTGGTGGGCTCATCTTGCAAGGAAGGGAAAGGAGGAATCCTGGGCTAATATTTTTGCAGAGGGTATAGCGTTTCTTCGGGGGAAGAGGAGAAACCCAGAGCAAAGCAATGTAGGTTGAACGTGCAGAAACGGGAACTTGAAAGAAAAGGAAGTGGGTGGTCAAGAGGGCCACGCCAAGCAGTAGTGCCAAACTCGAGGTGACTTTTAAGACTTGTGGACTTCAACTCCCAGAATTCCTCAGCTGGTGCACAGACAGGGGTCTCCAAACTTGACCTCTTGAAGACTTGTGGGACTTCAACTCCCAGCATTCCCCAGGCCAGCACATGGCAGTTGAAGTCCCACAAGTCTTAAAGGGGCCGAATTTGGAGATCCCTGTCCATGGCTGGCTGAAGAATTCTGGGACTTGACATCCACAAGTTGCCAAGTTTGGAAAGCCCTGCTCCTCGAAGTAGGAGGCACTGCCAGGAATGCAGGAAAGCGAGTCAAGAAAGAGGGGGCTCCAATTCTAGGGGCCTCCAGAAGCCCCCCCAAAGGAAGTTCAGCTACAGCAGAGGTCTCCAAACTTGGCAACTTTAAGACTTGTGGACTTCAGCTCCCAGAATTCCTCCAGTCATGTTAGCTCAGGAATTCTGGGAGTTGAAGTCCACAAGTCTTAAACTTGCCAAAGTTGGGAGATGCTTGTGATAGAGGATGGATGGATGGATGGAGATAGAGATGGATGGATGGATGGATGGATGGATGGATGGATGGATAGAAAGATAGATAGATGGATAGATAGATAGATAGATAGATAGATAGATAGATAGATAGATAGATGGATGGATGATAGATATGGATGGATAGATAGAGATAGATGGATGGATGGATAGATGGATAGATAGATAGATAGATAGATATGGATGGATGGATAGAGAGAGATAGAGATGGATGGATGGACGGATGAGTTGAAGTCCACAAGTCTTAAAATTGCCAATTTTGGGCACTCCTGAGCTACAGCAACCAACCACTCTCTGGGGGCCCAGCTGGAGGAACTTCTCGGCGTCCTCCTCCACAGGCCCTTTCCTGCCTGGTGTCTTCTCAGTGCATGCAAGGAGTCTGACTCAGCTCTTCTCACCCCGGAGATCTAGCTGAGATCAGCAGCTGACCCTGGAAGAGGTGGAGGCTTCCTTGGTCATGTGCAGGATCTGAAGTTCTGCCAGGCACAGAGGGGCGGCAGTGGCTTCCGCTCGAGGAAACGAATCCACGACGGGTCATGAAGCAGTGACAGGGGAGGGCATCTGGAGATCACTTTCGATTCTTGGATCTGGCTTTTCCCTGATGGGTACATGTTTCAGGGTCAGGCTTCCTCGTGGGTGTACTTGGGTTCTTGCTCATGAGGAGGCATAGACATGGCATGTGTGCGTCAGAGTATGAGTGAGAGAGAGGGGTGGAGGGAGGGGGAAGGAGAGACAGAGAGAGAGAAAAAGTGGGGGAGAGGGAGAGACAGAGGGAGGAAGAGGGAAGGAGAAACAGAGAGAAAAGAGAGAAAGAGAAAGGGAAGAGGAGAGAGAGACAGAGAGGGGAAGGGAGGGAGAGGGAAGAAGAAACAGAAAAAGAGAGAAAGAGAGAGACAGAGAGAGAGAAGGAGAGACAGAGAGAAAGAGAGGGAGGGACTGGGAGAAAGAAAGAAAGAGGGAGGGAGATAGAGAGAGACGGGAGAGGGGGGAGAGAGGGAGGGAGAAACTTAGAATTAGGATAACTTTATTTTTTATTTTTTTAAATTACATTTATATGCCACCTTTCTCCAAGACTCAGGGCGGCTTACAATTTTTGGGATACAACCCAGTGTGCTCAGCAATAGCCTTCATTCCATTGTACCGTGTTTCAAAATAGACCTACCCGAAAATAAGAACTACCCCGAAATAAGACCTACCCGAAAATAAGACCTAGTGTGTTTTGGGAGCCAAAAAATACAAGACAGTGTCTTATTTTCGAAAAACGTATGCAATTTGTTCGTGGTTTCACATGAATAAATGTACATTGTTCTACATGAATATGGTAAGTGTTTTTTTCATTTAAAAATATATAAGACCTACCCAAAATAAGACCTAGTGTGTTTTGGGAGCCAAAAATATAAGACAGTGTCTTATTTTCGGGAAACACGGTATGCAATTTGTTTGTGGTTTCGTACATGAATAAATGTACATTGTTCTACATGAATATGGTAAGTGTTTTTTTTCATTTAAAAAAATATATAAGACCTACCCAAATAGACCTAGTGTGTTTTTGGGAGCCAAAAAAAATATAAGACAGTGTCTTATTTTCGGGAAAACACGGTATGCAATTTGTTCGTGGTTTCAGACATGAATAAATGTACATTGTTCTACATGAATATGGTAAGTGTTTTTTTTTCATTTAAAAAAATATATAAGACCTACCCCGAAAATAAGACCTAGTGTGTTTTTGGGAGCCAAAAAAAATATAAGACAGTGTCTTATTTTGGGGAAACACGGTATCTGCCTGCTTATTACTAAGCGGCATTTTTACAAAGTCAGCTAATTGCCCCCAACAATCTTGGGTCCTCAACTTACCTACCCCCGAGAGGATGGAAGGCTGAGTCAACCTTGAGCCTGTCATTTGAATGCACACTAATCGGCATACCTTAAAATGAAATTTCATTTGCCTACAGCTCTCAAAGAGTCTCCACCTCTAATATACATGACATAAACATGATAAATAAAAAAAATACAAAATTATGCATATACCCACATATAGATTATATGACACAGAGAAACAACACAGTCTAGTTCGGATTGTATACATGCACATGGTGAGAAAAATGAGAGAGAGAGAAAGGGAGAGAGGGAGAGGGAGAAGGAGGGAGGGAGAAAGGGGGAGGGAGAGAAGGAGGAAGAGAAAGAAGGGAGAGAGAGGGAGGGAGAGAGAAAGGGAGAGAGAGGGAGGGAGAGAGAGCCAGGTGTGCTTCCCTCTTCCGCCCCAATGGAGGAAGAGCTGCTGGATGCAAAAGCCACCCAGCCACACCACAATCCCTGAATGGGTGCAAATCCAGGCAGTCCTTGACTTACAACCATGTACAACCATTTGTTTAATGAGTGCAACGTCTTCCCTCCAGAAGTTGTAGATGCCGCCACCCTGGAAGTTTTTAAGAAGTGCCCGGACTACCTTTTGCCTGAAATGGTATATGAGGGTCTCCTGTGCTGTGAGCAGGGGGTTGGACTAGATGACCTCCAAGGTCCCTTCGAATTCCATTATTTTGCTCTGTTCTGTTCTGACTGTTGGAAGTGACCAACAACCCTGAAAAAGTGACTTAGGAGCCCCTTTTCACACTTAACCATGGTTGCATGCAGCATCCCACAGTCACATGACCCAAATGCAGACTTTTTGGGGGGCAAGTGATTCATATTTACGACGGTCGCAGTGTCCTGGCATCCCATGATCCCCTTTTGAGACCCTCTGACCAGCCAAGTTGGTGGGGAAGCCAGATTCACTGAACGACAGTGGCAAGAAAGGTGTTAAAATGGGGCCAAACCAGGGGTGGGATTCTACCGATTCGGACCAGTTCTATAGAACCAGCTGTTACGATTCTGCACAGTTTGGAGAACTGGCAAATTGCAACACTGGGCTGAGAGCAGAGCTGAACCTTCCTTAGGACTTAAGCTTCTATTTTTCAGTGCAGACTCAGGCAGCAGTTTGCAGAAAGACAGATCTCTGAGTGAATCTGGGATTCTGCAAGCAACTCATTCTGCCTGCCTGCTTTGCCTCATTTTGGGTAAAAGTTGCTCTTTTTTTTAAATTAACAAATTCAGTATTTACATAAACATTTACAATATTTACATAACAAGCCATGCCCAGCCAGTCACATGACCACCAAGCCACACTCACAAATTAGGGCACGCCCACAGAACTGGTTGTTAAGAAATTTGAATCCCACCCTGGGCCAAACTCACTGAACAGCTGTCTCGCTTAGCAACAGAAATGTTGGTCTCCACTGTGGTTATAAGTGGGGGGACTGCCTGCATTTCAAAGGGTCTCAATTGGGAGGGAGGGGCAGAGTCCTGAGATTTCCAAAGCTGGAGATATATTGCTTTTATAACAACTGCACCAACAACAGTATTTATTTATTTCATTTACTTTATTGGACTTATAGGCCACCCGCTCTCCTGAGGGACTCAGGGCGGCTTACAATAAAAAACAAGAATACAAATATTAAAATAGAATTAAACTAAACTAAGCCCTAAACTAACTGAGGACCCCAGATTGTTGGGGGCAATAAGCTGACTTTGTAAAAAAAATGCCGCTTAGTAATAACCAGGCATATACAATGGAATGAAGGCTATTGCTGAGTGCATTGGGTTGCACTCCAAAAATTATAAGCCGCCCTGAGTCTTCGGAGAAGGGGGGCATATAAATGTAATTTTAAAAAAAGCCCAATAAAATTTAAAACCTGATTAAAACTAAAAATTAAAGGGGAAGTAGAATAACTTCCTCTTCCTCTTTTGTTTTGAGTTTAGGCAGCTGTGCAATTTTAATAAATCTGTTGTGGCTCAGAATTAAGAGGGTGGGAAGAGAAATGTGCCAGGACTGGGGAAGATAATCCAGTGCCGTTTATTCATTCAAGTACTGGACTATATTTATAATAGGACTCCTCTTTTGTGTTTAGGGTCTGAATAAGCTCCCTTGAAAGTCCGTGGGCGGATAGGGGGAGTTCTCGGGCTGAGCAAAGAATGGAGGGTGCCAAATGCTTCCCCTCAGAGGTGGGGGCTTTCAGATTTGAGGGGGGGGGAGAAGCTAGGGAGAAGGAAGGGGAGGAGGAGGAGGGAGGATAGGAAGGGAAGGAGGAAAGAAAGAGGAAGGAAAGAAGGAAGGGAAGGAGGAAGAAGGTAGGAAGAAGGAAGGATAGGGAGGGAAGGACAAGAGAAAGAGGGAGGAAAGAAGGAAAAGGAGAGAAGGAGGAGAGAAAGGGAAGGAAGAAGGGAGGGAAGGAAGGAAGATAGGAACGGAAGGGAAGGAGGAAAGAAAGAAGAAGGAAGTAGGAGGAAAGAAGGAAAAGGAGGGAAGGAGAAAGGAAAGAGGAAGGAAAAGGACAGGAGAGGGTGAGAAAGAGGGAGAGAGAGAGGGAAAGAAGGAAGGAAGGATGGGGAAGGAGGAGAGGAATAGAGGTAAGGAAAGGGGAAAGGGAGGGGAGGAGGAAAAGGGAGGAAGGAAAGAAAGAAGGGAGGCAGGGAAGAAGGAAGGAAGGATAGGGAAGGAGGAGAGAAATAGAGGATGAAAGGAAGGGAAGGGAGGGAGGAGGAAAAGGGAGGAAGGAAAGAAAGAAGGAAGGATAGGGAAGGAGGAGAGAAATAGAGGTAAGGAAGGAAGGAAAGGAGGGAGGAGGGAGAGGAAGGAGAGACAGGGAGGAAGGAGGAAAGGAAAGGAGGAAGGGGGAGCAAACAAGCTGCATAAGCTGTGGCCAAATCCATAGCCCCGTGACATGCGTCGGCTGGCTGCTGCCCCACACCGGACCGCCCCTGATCTGCTTGAATCCAGTGCGGCGTGGTGCCCCCAACCCAACCCAACCCTCCTCCCCTCCCCCTAGCAAGGCAAGGCTCAGCGCTGCCCGGCCGCATTCCTGCAGCTTCCTTGGAGAAACCCAAAGGGCAGCACAACCCCACCCTACTTGAGGGTGCCTCCGCATTCCTGGCTGATAAGGCGCAGAGCCTCGGGCCGCTGCCCTGCATGCCTCTCCGGAATGCGAGGCATTCCTGCTGTGGACAAGAGAGCCTCTTGGAGCCGCCCTTGGGTGCCAGGGTGGACGGGTGACCTGCCAGGGTGGCGCCTGGCAGATGGGGCGGAGGGGGGAGAGGGAGCCAGTCTCTGGCCCTCTGCAGCTCTTGCCAGACCCCTGGATGCCATGGAGAGGGTGGGGCCCCTTCTACCAGGCTCCACTGCCGAAGAAAATATGTATCTGCTGGGGGAGAAGCCCAAACAAGAGTGGCCAGGAATCTAGAGGTCAGCTGGACCTTCCTGTGGGACCACAGCTGCCTTTCTCTTAATCAGAGTGGAGCTGGAAGGGACCCTGAAGGTCTTCTAGTCCAACCCCTTGCTCAAGCAGGAGACCCTATACCAGGGGTTCCCAACCGGGGGTGCGAGACATTATTCCAGGGGGTGCAAAAACTCGGGATTAGAAGTTTCAAAATTATAGTGTATGTGTGTAACTATATGCATATTGAAGGGAATAGCAATAATAAATAAATTTAATAAAATACATTATAGCATTAAGTAGAGTGTTACTCTATAGGCATTTGTTATCTTGCTGTTGTAAAAAAGATTTCCCTAACCTTTCACTTGTTGTAAAACAATTATAAACACAGGCCTGCAATCAGTTACATCCCTCTTCTATTAAGACACATGATTCTCCCATCTAAATCAATCTGAATACACCTGATACATTTCACCCCAGCATCCCCACCTCCCAAGGTAACATACCTTTCTGGGGATGTAACTACCTCCATTCAGAGGAATCCACACCTTTGAAGTGTGCTGTTAATAGCCTCCTTAAGTGGTCAATTGTGATCAATTAGATGGACAATAGGAGAAGAGATAATGAAAGATAAACATTGCAGAGATAGAGAGATGGAGAGGGAGAGAGAGAGAGAGAGAAAAGATGTAAATCTAAGTTAGGGTTTTACAAGGCAGTTACTCGACTTCTAAGAATCTTAAAGATATAAAAAGGATAGGGCATCTTTCTGTATTTTGTAGAATTTTCCTCCCATGTCTCTTGTGATATGCTAGGAACTTCTTCCCAGATCTTTAACTCTGATCAAAGAATAAAAGTCTGCTTTAATTTACAAGCCTCCGTTTAAGGCTTTGTTTTGGTTCATTTTTGGCTTATGCTTACTGCCAGACCTTACAATATAATTATTTACTTTTGTAAAAGGTGCAAGAATATATCAGAAGTGTTCTAGGGGTGCGGGGTATAGAAAAGGTTGGGAACCCCTGCCCTATACCATTTCGGACAAGGGGCTGTTCAGTCACTTTAAAACCTCCAGGGATGAAGCAGCCACAACTTCTGGTGGCAAGTTGTTCCAATTGTTAATTGTTCTCACTTTCAGGAAATTTCTCCTTCATTCCAGGTTGCTTCTCTCCTTGGTTAGTTTCCATCCTTGCTTTGTTGGAAGAATTATCCTCTTGGGTTCAGTTCCCAGTGGAGGAAAAAGACACTGGAAACATGGAGGCTGTTTGGAAAGATGGTTCAATGGTGGACAGGACCACGTGGCTTGGAGCTCCAAAGTGAAAGGGGTGATCACATGCTTCAAGATGCTGGGTGAAGGAAAAGAAGAAGGAAAAAGGGCAAGATGCTGGGAGTGCAATTGTTTTATACCTTCTGTTGGACCCACCTTAGTGTTTCCTGTTCCTGTGCAAGAAATGTATCCCATTGGCTGTCAGGCTCCCAGAGCCAGGGGTCTTTAGCTAACTTTGTAGGCTTTATCTAGACCACATGGCTTCACCTGAGTGCTGGCTGAGGCAATCTTCCCAGGCCAGGTGGTGAGATGGGTAAGAGGCCTTTGTGATGTAGAATACTCTGGCCTAGGCCTTAATGGCCTGCCCATTAGCAAAGGTGTGTGTGTGGGGGGGGGAATGAGCTTCTGCTTCTGAGCTGAGTTTCTACTTCTGAGTTCTACTTCTCTTTTTAGGGGAAATATTCTGCCTTTTTAATATTTCCTAGGATATTTCATTCTTCTAGGAGAGGGGTGGGTGTTAACTTCCTACAGCTTCTTGTCCTGCCTTCAGCTGCTTTGGAGAATATGTTGACCCCCTCCTCTTTGTGGCAGCCCCTCAAATACTGGAAGACTGCTATCATGTCACCCCTAATTCTTCTTTTCTCTAGAGTAGCCAAACCCAGTTCCTGCAAATAGGTGCGAACTGGTTGAATCCCACCACTGGTCTTAAGTAAACTATCATACTACAACATGATTTCCTAACTTCCTTAAATTTTTCTATATGCTAGAATTGAAACTAAATATCTGCATGCTGGAATTGAAACTAAATATCTGTATGCTGGAATTGAAACTAAACATCTATATGCCGGAATTGAAACTAAACATCTATATGCCGGAATTGAAACTAAATATCTATATGCCGGAATTGAAACTAAATATCTATATGGAATTGAAACTAAATATCTATATGCTGGAATTGAAACTAAATATCTATATGCTGGAATTGAAACTAAATATCTATATGCCGAATTGAAACTAAATATCTATATGCCGGAATTGAAACTAAATATCTATATGCTGGAATTGAAACTAAATATCTATATGCGGAATTGAAACTAAATATCTATATGCCGGAATTGAAACTAAATATCTATATGCCGGAATTGAAACTAAATATCTATATGCCGGAATTGAAACTAAATATCTATATGCCGGAATTGAAACTAAATATCTATATGCCGGAATTGAAACTAAATATCTATATGCCGGAATTGAAACTAAATATCTATATGCTGGAATTGAAACTAAATATCTATATGCTGGAATTGAAACTAAATATCTATATGCTGGAATTGAAACTAAATATCTATATGCGGAATTGAAACTAAATATATGCGGAATTGAAACTAAATATCTATATGCTGGAATTGAAACTAAATATCTATATGCCGGAATTGAAACTAAATATCTATAGCCGGAATTGAACTAAATATCTATATGCCGGAATTGAAACTAAATATCTATATGCTGGAATTGAAACTAAATATCTATATGCTGGAATTGAAACTAAATATCTATATGCTGAATTGAAACCAACTATCTATATGCTGGAATTGAAACTAAATATCTATATGCTGGAATTGAAACATATATGCTGGAATTAATCTATATGTTGGAATTGAAACTAATATATATGTTGGAATTAAACTATATGTCTGCGTTTTCCATATGGTTTTGTCTCCAGGCTAAACATCTATATGTTGGAATTGAAACCGTTTTCCATATGGTTTTGTCTCCAGGCCCTTCATCACTTTAGTTCTCTGCACCTTTTCCAGAGTCTCAGCATCTGTGTGTGGGTGTGAGTGGACTGATGCTGGGATCCCCTCCTCGCAAAGCATGTTCAATACCCCCCAAAAGGGCAGAAAAAGCACCTCTGATCCAGTATTCAGTCATTCCAGAGTGCCGGTTCTTTCCAAGCTGCAGGAAAATCTCCCTTCTGAATTCAAACGAGGGGAACATTCAGCTATGAAAACAGGACATTAGGCCCCCTCGGAGGTGGCAGGAAATGCAGAGCATTCAAGGGAGAGGAAAAGCAGATTGCAGACTGAAAGTCGGCAGTTTGGGGGTGGGGGGTGGGGAAACCCAATTAAAAAGCCAACAGCCCAGAAGATGAATAAATAGATAAATAACGGAATAACAGAGTTGGAAAGAACCTTGGAGGTCTTTTAGTCATGGTCCGGGAGAAAACTTGGATGGTCCTCAGAAAAATTATTTGCATTTTTTATATTGCACTAAATCAGGGGTCCTCAAACTATGGCCCCTGGGATGGATACGTGCAATGAACGTTTGTGTTTCTGCAGAGAGTCTCCCCCTTCGGGGTCTTTTTGTGCAGGTAGAAATTCCCACTTGGGGTCTGCTTCAGCCTCCTGGTGGGGGGCTTTGGGCGAAGGCTGGAGGGAAGGGCTGCTGGTGGCGAAGGGCCAGAGGGCCTCATTGCAGTGGGACTGCATCATGGCCTGGAACTGGCTGGCCATCTCAGCCCTCTGAGCCTCCAGGTGCCGGTACTTGGCCTTGCACTCCCGCAGGTCTTCCCTCTGCTTGGAATGCCTATGCTGCTAGTCCTCAGTGAGGTGCTTCTCCTGCGCCTCCTTCTCAGTCAGATCCAATTTGAACTGAGCCAGCTGTTTTGCCAACTCTTTCTCATGGGGGCTGCTTAGCTCCAACAACTGCTTCCTGTTGGGGCCTGTAGGAAGTTAGCACCCACCCCTCTCCTAGAAAAATGAAATATCCTGGGAAATATTAAAAAGGCAGAATATTTCCCCTAAAAAGAGAAGTAGAAACTCAGAAGCAGAAACTCACCTCAGAGAGGCAGAAACTCAGTCTCCCCACCCTCACACCTTTGCTAATGGGCCATTAAGGCCTAGGCCAGAGTCTTCTACATCACAAAGTCCTTTACCCATCTCACCACCTTGGCCTTGGACAATTGTATCAGTCAGCACTTGGGTGAAGCCATGTGGTCCAGACAAAGCCTACAAAGTTAGTTAAGAACCCCGTCCCTGGGACTCTGACAGCCAATGGGATACAATTCTTGCACAGGAACAGGAAACACTAAGATGGGGCCCAACAGAGGGTATATAAGGGTCTCTCAGCATCTTGGCCCTCCCTTTTTCTCTTTTCGCCTTGAAGCATGTGGTCGTCTTTTTCACCTTGGAGCTCCAAGCCATGTGGTCCTGTCCACCATTAAACCATCTTTCCAAACAGCCTCCGTGTTTCCAAGTGTCTTTTTCCTCCACTTGGAACTGAACCCAGGAGGATAATTCTTCCAACAGGCCCTAAGGAGCCAGGGCAGGGAGGCGAGGAGTGGCTGGGAGGGGAGGCCAGCCAGGTGCCCCTCGACGTGACTGACATTGAGTTGGCCACACCCAGACCGTCACATGACCACCTAGCCATGCCCACCCAGACTAGATGTCTAGTCTAATGAAAAGAAGGACTCGGGGAGACATGATAGCAGTGTTGCCAAGTCTCAGGGGCTGCCCCAAAGAAGAGGGAGTCAAGCTATTCCCCAAAGCCCCTGAGGGCAGGACAAGAAGCAATGGGTGGAAACTGATCCAGGAGAGAAGCAACTTAGAACTAAGGAGACATTTCCTGGCAGTGAGAACAATGAATCAGTGGAACAACTTGACTCCAGAAGTTGTGAATGCCCCAACACTGGAAGTTTTAAAAAAGATGTTGGATAACCATTTGTCTGAAGTGGTGTAGGGTTTCCTGCCTAGGTGGGGGGTTGGACTAGAAGGCCTCCAAGGTCCCCCTTCAGCTCTATTCTGATCGACCAATTGAAATTCTCCTTAATTCTAAACGCCATCTCTCCCTTGTTTCTTGTCCTTTGCTCAGTGCAGCAAGAGTACTCAGACTTCCAAAGTGCCAATCAGGATCGAGAGGACCAGAGGTGGTATTCAGCAGGTTCTGACCAGTTCTGGAGAAGCGGTAGTGGAAATTTTGAGTGGTTCAGAGAACCGGCCAATCCCACCTCTGACTGGCCCCGCCAACCCCATCTCTTCCCTGCCTCCCATTGACTCCCAGCTGATCGGCTGGGTCTCCTTTGGTTGCCCTGCACAGGAGAACGGAGCTGGAAAGCAGATTAGTGGGGTGGGGAGGGAAGGGGGATTTTGCAGTAACCTTCCCCCAGGAGTTGGGTGGGAATGCAGCTTTCTCAGTACATCCTTCCTCTGCCACGCCCACCAAGCCATGCTCACCAAGCCACACCACGCCCACCAAGCCACGCCCACAGAACTGGTAGCAAAAAAAATTGGAATCCCACCACTGGACAGGATTGCTCTCCCTGTGAAAGCTCTCTGGCTGTCCCATGCATGCCCCCCCTCCCTCCCTCCCTCCAGGACATTTGGGGTCCTCCTGCAGTTCAGGAAGTGGGGGGGGGGCCCTTATAAATCATGTTTGTGGCTGCTCCAGAGGAAGCCCAGCTGGAGATGTGTGGGGCAAGGTTTCCTCTGGGACTGTGGGGTGAAAGGGTGGGGAGGGGGTTGCACTGGCCTCCCCCCTTGGCCAAGCCCCACCCCCCCAGGCTGCCCCCACCCCCTCCAGACTCCAGTTTTATGTTTACAGGTGGCCCTTGACTTACGACCTTAATGGAGCCCAGCCTTTCCGTTGCTAAGCAAGAACAATTGTTAGGAGAGTTATTTGTCCCTGTTTTACGATGTTTCTTGCCACCTTTGTTAAGTGAATAGCTTCCGTTGTTAAGTCAGTCACACACAGTTGTTAAGTGAATCTGGTTTCCCCATTGCATGCGAGAAAGTCACCCGAAGGGCATCTCATGGCCCAGAGTTCGTCATAAAACCAGGAGTCGGTTGCTAAGCATCTGAACTTTGATCGGGCGACTGTGGGGATGCCGCAATGGTCGTAAGTGTGAACAATGGTCAAAGCTGGCTGGGGAATTCTGGGAGGTGAAGTCCACAGGTTTTAAAGTTGAGGCAATTAGAAACTTCTAACTTGCCCCCCCACTTTTCTCTGGTCTGTTTGGAAGGAAGAAGCAAACACACGACGTAAACATGATAAAATAAATAAATAAACAAATACAAAATTATGCATATGCCCACATATATATTATATGACACAGAGAAACAACACAGTCCAGTTTGGATGTATACATCAGAGAGAGAGAGAGAGAGAGGGAGGGAGGGAGGAGGAAGGGAGGGAGGGAGAGAGAGAGAGAAAGGGAGAGAGGGAGAGAGAAAGAGGGAGAGGTGGAGAGAGAAAGGGGGAGGGAGAGAAGGAGGAAGAGAAAGAAG
>CM019151.1:7164634-7228952 GCA_009733165.1 Naja naja | reverse complement strand
GAAAGTAAGACCTAGCACTATTTTCTAAACCTGCCCTAATATAAGACCCAGAAAATAAGACCCAGTGTAAATCTACAGTTCAGGAAGACTTTCAGGAGCAACACGTGCACCATAAAACACCCCCCCACACTCACACCCACTATTTGGCACCATAAATATAAAGACCTACCCGAAAATAAGACCTAGTGTGTTTTTGGGAGCCAAAAAAAATATAAGATGGTGTCTTATTTTCGGGGAAACACGGTAGGAAGTCTGGAGCAAAATGTATTAATGGTTGGAGTCGAGGAAAAGAAGGAAGTGTTGACACTTTATAGGAATGAAAGTTAAAGTTTTGTAAGTTGAAGAAAATGAAATATAGTGGACAATTACAATTTGAATATTTATTCATTTATTCATATTTGGATTTATATACCCCATCCTCACGGGGAGACTGGAGAGTGACTTACACAAGCATATACACAGTATAAAACTAATTCCAAAATTTGCCCAATCCAAATAATTCTAAAATATTAAAATATCCCAAAATTAAAAACCTCAACTCCGCTCAATCCAGGCCGGACCTGTGAAAACAGCAGAATCTTTAGATCACGGCGGAAGGAGGCGCAGGTCAGGGGCCAGGCGTAGCTCAGGGGTAGTTGGTTCCAAAGGGTGGACGCCCCCACAGAGAAAGCCCTCCCCCAGGAAAAAGGAGATGAAAAAGTAGCTAGGTTGTAAATATGTATATAAATGGAAATGGAAACGAATATGTAATCAGCATTAAATTAACAACATAGGGGAAAAGGGAAAATTAACTGTTAGATCTATTTTTATGCTATATAGCAGTGGTCACCAACCAGTGGGCCGGGGACTACTGGTGGTCCATGAGAAAATTTTGGTGGTCCGCAGAGAAATGTGATCCCCAAATCACCCTCCAAAGCAATTAATCCAGGCTGTGTGGGAACACAAGGCTGCACCACCCACATGGCGCTCCGGAACCCTCCCACCCACTCACTCAATTTGCCTTACCTGGCAAATTTGCCTGCTAAGTTGCTATTTTTCCTTTTCTTCCCCCCCCCCCCCGACCATCAGCTGTTCTGCTGTGCTGGGAAATTTAGATTAGCTAGAAAGCAGGAAACCATTGGATTTCTTGCTTTCTAGCTAATCTTTAGATCTTCGGCTCTGGTTTTAAGCAGAGCCAAACCTCCCTTAGGACTGAAGGTTTAATTATTCAGTGCAGACTCAGGTAGCTGATGGCAGAAACACAGATCTCTAAGTGAATCTGTGATTCTGTCAGCAGCTCAGCTTCTACCTGCTGCGCCTGATTTTGGGTAAAAAGCTGCTTTAATAAAAAAAAATGTACATATTTACATACATGGTGTGTTGTGAGTTAATTTTGTGAGTTTGCTTGCAAGCAAACTTTTTGAGTTTGCTTGCAAGCAAATTTTATGTGACAGACTCAGGTAGCCGAAGGCAGAAAGATAGATCTCTGAATCTGTGATTTTGTGAGCAACTCAATCTGCCTGCCTGCTTTGCTTGATTTTGGGTAAAAAATCTTTTTTTATTAAAAAAAATCAATATTTACATAAATATTTATTATATTTACATACAAGCCATGCCCACCCAGTCACGTGACCACCAAACCACACCCACAAATTAGGCCACACCCACAGAACCAGTTGTTGAATCCCATCCCTGCTTCTCTATGTGTGTGTGTGTGAGAGAGAGAGAGAGAGGGAGGGAGGGAGGGAGGGAGGGAGAGAGAGAGAGAGAGAGAGAGAGGTTAAATCAGATCTCTCTCTCTCCCACCAACGTCAGAAAGCCAGCGTTAGTCAAAATTCATATTAGTGGTCCCCAGGATTTAAAATTATGAGTTTGGTGGTCCCTGAGGTCCAAAAGGACCCCTGCTATATAGTATGTATGGCCAAAATGATGGCCAAGAAAGTCGCACAGTGTTCAACTGTTTTTAATGTTTACTTAATAAAAATGTAATTCATTAAAAAAAGGAAAGGGAGGGAGGGAGGAAGGAAGGAAGGAAGGGAAAACACAAAGGAAAACAGAAAGAAAGAAAGAACAAGAGGGAAGAAAGTGAAGAAGGAAGGAGATAGAATAGACTCTCAGAATGACCTCAATGAACACCAGGCAAAGCCAGCAACCAAGGTAAGAGTCAGCTCAAAGAAATTTCAGTCCAAAGTAGGATTTTGTACCGTAAGGTCATCATCTAATCCTCTTCCTTGCTCTTCTCTGCACTTTTGCTAAAGTTTCAACCTCTTTTTTTAATATCATGGTGACCAAAACTGAAGACAGTCAAGACCAAGGTTGGTAGCCCTGCTGACCAGCCGTGACCTACTCCTGCCCCCATCCCATCCCATCCCATCCCATCCCATCCCATCCTATCCCATCCATTCATATATTTGGGGGAAGATCATAAATTATCCAGGCCTGCTGGGAACCAGACCATTTCTTGCCTTCATGGGAAAACCCAGAACCTTCTCTGCCACGACCCAGTGGCTACAGGGGGTGGCTGCATTTTTTAGAATAGAATAGAGCTGGAAGGGACCTTGGAGGTCCTCTAGTCCAGCCCCCTGCTCAGGCAGGAGAGAACCTATACTATTTCCATTAAGTGGTTGTCTAGTTTCTTCTTAAAAGCCTCCAGTGATGGAGCAGCCACAATTTCTGGTGGCAAGCAGTTCCACCAGTTAATTGTCTTCCCTGTTACGAAGTTTCTCCTTTAATTCTAGGTTGCTTGCCTCGTTGGTTAGTTTCCATCCATTGCTTCTTGTCCTGCCTTCTGGTGCTTTGGAGAATAAGTTGACCCCCTCTTCTTTGGGGCAGCCCCTCAAATACTGAAATATTGCTATCATGTCGATTCTTCTTTTCTTTAGAGTGGACATACCCCAAACCTGCAGATGTTCTTTGTATGTTTTAATCTCCAGGCCTTTTGATCATTTCAGTTCAGAGGTCTCCAAACTTGGCAACTTTAAGACTTGGGGACTTCAACTCCCAGAATTCTCCAGCCAGAGAATTCTGGGAGTTGAAGTCCACAAGTCTTAAAGTTGCTAAGTTTAGGGACCCCTGTCTTAGTTGCTCTTCCCTGAATTTTTTCCAAAGTCTCAGCATCTTTTCTGTGATTCATGGCAACGAAGCAACGGCAGAGACAGGAAGCTATCTGACATCTGAGTTGTTTACGAAGGGTTTTCCCCAGCTAGGGACTCTGAGCTGCACCAGGGCAAAAGTCAGGCCCCCGCTGGGAATTTGGGGGCCTGAAATACCAGCAAAGGGTTCAAAGGCCAGGTGGCAGTGCCTTGAGGGGGAGGGGGGAGCTGACTTGCCTTCAGAGCCAGGGGGCTCTGCTTTCATTGCAAGTGGAAGAAGCAGCAGCTGGGAACAAGCCATGTTCCTTGGACCTAGCATCCACTAAAGGCAGGGGTGAGATTCAACCAGTGTAACAACCTGTTCGGGGTGTGCCGGCACAATGTTTGCAACACACCTTGTGCTGTGCGAATCAGCTCAGCTGGAAAATGTGGAAATAAAGCACAGACACAGGTGGGCCCAATAGCTGATCGTCGGAGCGAACCAATTCACTCACAGCTGATCTTTGGAGCCACTGGTTCTCCCGAACTGGGCTGAACAGGTAGAATCCCACCCCTCACTAAAGGGGTCGGCTTGGATTCAGGACGAGGTGCGGTTTGTTCCCTGTAAAGTTCTTTACACATAAAAGAAAAAAATACTAGCAGAAAGGATAACAAAATAGCAGAGTGGACCCCCTTCTAGTCCAGGGGTCACCAACCTTTTGGACCTCAGGGACCACCAAACTCATCATTTTAAATCCCATGGACCAGAGACCCTGGGAAAATCCCCCCAAAAGTCTGCAGGAAAATTCCCCACCCCGTTTTCCTACCGATCGATCATTCTTTATTTGGGATCGCAGGATACCATCTCCAGCTCCGTTCTCAGGGGGAGAAAGAGAGAGAGAGACTTTTGGCTTCATGCAAGGAAAGCAGCAGAAAAAGTCTTTTTTCTCTCCCCAAACTCTGCCAGAAATGAGTCTTTGTGAGACTTGTCCTGCCGGCCCAGCCTCTTGGAGCAGGAGGCCTTGCAGGGTCCCCAAGACTCATTTCTGGCGGAGTTTGGGGGAGAGAAAGAAAGACTTTGCTGCTTTTTGGCAGCCAAAAGCAGAAGAAAGAAGCGGAAAGAAGCAGCCCGGTGGCCAGGCTAGGTGCATGGGGTGAGTGGGGCAAGTTTTCCCCCCTCTGCCCTTTCCCCCCTCCCCTCACTACCTTGTGTTGTTCACAATGCAAGTGACACAAGCCTTGTGTTCCCACGGGTCATGTGGGTGGCACAGCCTTGTGTTCCTGCACAGCCTGGATTAATTGCTTTGGGGGGGTGACATTTCTCTGCGGATCACCAAAATTTTCTCATGCACCACCAGTGGTCCCCAGGCCACTGGTTGGCAACCACTGTTCTAGTCCAACCCCCGGGGCCACAGCCTGGAACTGGGCCCTGGCCCATTCTTTCTGGAGTCTCAACAGCTTTTTTTATATTATAGTGATCAAAAGTGGATGCAGGATTCCAACTGTGGTCTTACCAAGTGGTGTTAACCCGTGATCTTGATTAATGCTCTGTTAATGCAACCTAGGACTGCACTGGCTTGTTTGGCTGCCGCCGCACATGGCTGGCTCCAGAGGTGGTATTCAGCCAGTTCTGACCAGTTCTGGAGAACCGGTAGCGGAAATTTGGAGTAATTGGGAGAATCGGCCGATCCCACCTCCGACTGGCCCTGCCAATCCCATCTATCCTCTGCCTCCCATTGAGTCCCAGCTGATTGGCTGGGTCTTCTTTGGTTGCCCTGCACAGGAGAATGGAGCTGGAAAGCAGGTTAGTGGGGAGGGAAGGGGGATTTTGCCGTAACCTTCCCCTGCCATGCCCACCAAGCCATGCCCACCAAGCCGTGCCACACCCAACAAGCCACAGAACCGGTAGTAAAAAAAATTGAATCCCATCACTGGCTGGCTCATATTTAAGTGATCGTCCACTAGGACTCCAAGATTCCTCTCATATTTACTACTATTGAGCCAGGTACTGCCTGTACTGTACCTGTGCATTTGTTTTTTCTTGCCTAAATGCAGAACCTCGCTTTTTTCATTGTTGAATTTCATTTTGATGGGACTATGCGGAGGCTTCAGCTGGTGCAAAATGCGGCTGCGCGGGCGGTGATGGGAGCAGCCCGATTCTCCCATGTGACACCCCTCCTGTGCGGTTTGCATTGGTTGCCAGTTGCCCTCCATGTAAGATTCAAGGTGCTGGTGTTAACCTTTAAAGCCCTGCATGGCTTGGGTCCGGGGTACTTGCAGGAGCGCCTCCTACCAGCATCGAGGTCCAATCGCCCGGTATGCTCCCATAGGCAGGCCCTCCTGGGGGTGCTGTTGGTTGGCGGTTCCCCCGGGGGAGGACCTTCTCTGTGGGGACGCCCACCCTTTGGAACCAACTACCCCTGGAGCTGCGTCTGGCCCCTGACCTGCACTCCTTCCACCGTGATCTAAAGACCTGGCTCTTTTCACAGGTCGGCCTGGATTGAGCGGGGTTGGGGTTTTTAATTTGGGGATATTTTAATATTTTAGAGTTATTTGGATTAGGTAAATTTGGAATAAGTTTTATATTATGTATATGTTTTTGTGTAAGCCGCCCCGAGTCCCCCCCGGAGATGGGGCGGCATATAAATCCAAATATAAAATAAATAAAAATAAATAAATTTTCTTTTGCCTTTTTTAAGGTCCAACTTTCGCAACCGTAGGTAGCTACGGGGAAGGCAATAGAGCAGACTAACCTACATTGCCTTGTGGGGCTGATCCCCTTGCTCTTCCTGCATGTTTCGCTTTCGGGGGGGGGCGAGTGGGCAGGACGGACCTAATTGGCCCTATTTCAGGATGAAGTTTCACCACAGGAGGCTGCCCACGTCCACAGATGGGTAAGGAACTAGGCTTCCTGGTGCTCCCACTTGTAATCTGACACTTGGCAATGGGACGTGCTCGGCGCAGGAGGGGATGGGGAACCACGGGGAATTGTGGTCCCTTCCAAAGAACCCGCTCTTCGTCTTAAATGCCTTCCAGATGGTTTCATGCTTGCGCGGTGTCGTTTCACCGCAGGGAGACAGAGGAGTTGAGAGGAAAGCGTAAACTTTCCTTCAAAAACAAGACTATTTCTGGAATGGGGTTTAATGTTTGCACTCCGTGCATTCCATCTCTCCGACAAGAATAACAGAGTAACAGAGTTGGAAGGGACCTTTGAGGTCTTCTAGTCTAACCCCCTGCTCACCAGGAGACCTACATCAGTGATTGCTAACCTTTTTGGTGCCGAGGGCCCAAACATGTGGCCATGAATGAATGCATGTGCCCAAAGCATGTGTATGCGGGCATGCAATCCCAAAATGCAATGTGAGTGCTCCCCTGTGCATGCGCCTCACTCGCATGCCCTGTTTTGGCTTCCAGGTTGTTGCAGGAAACGGAGCATGGGGGCGCACACGTGCAGGGACCCCCAAAATGCAATGCAAGTGCCTCACACGCATGCACCCTGCCCCTGCACATGTGCATGCGTGTCCCTCGCATGTGCCCCGCTCTTTACGCATGCCTGGCAGAGACCCGAAAAACAGCTGGCTGGAGGCGCATGCACATGTGCAGTGGAGCTGGGCTGGGGCAATGGCTGGTATGCCTGCAGAGAGGGGTCTCCATTCCACCTGTGGCACGCATGCCATAGGTTCGCCATCATGGCCCTACATCATTCCAGGCAAATGGTTGTCCAGTCTCTTCTTAAAGACCTCCAGTGTTGAAGCACCTACAACCATGATGGCGAACCTATGGCACACGTGCCACAGGTGGCACGCAGAGCCATTTGTGCCGCACGTGAGCTGCAGGCAAACTTACCTCACTGGGCATGTGCATGCCTCACAGCTGATTTTGGGCCAGTTTGAGGCCCTTTTTGGCCTCCCAAAGGCTTGAGGAAGGCTTCTGCAGGCTTCTGCAGGCCGAAAACTAGCCCCGTTTCGTCCGTTTTTCCAAAAATACCAGAAGTGATGAAACGGGGCTAGTTTTCAGCCTGTAAAGCCTGCAGAAGCCTGCAGAAGCCTTCCATGAGCCTTTGGGAGGCTGAAAAAGGCCCCAAACCAGCCGAAAATCAGCTGTGAGGTGCAGTGCAGGTAAGGGAGTGGCAGGGGTGGGGGGATTATGCACGCATGCATGGGGGCGTGGGGGGCGCACATTGCCTTCTGGGTGCTGGCACGCAAGTGCAAGCGTGCACACAATTTTGGGCACAGGACCCCAAAAAGGTTAGCCACCACTGACCTACAACTTCTGGTGGCAAGGAGTTCCACTGGTTAATTGTCCTCACTGTTAGGAAGTTTCTCCTTAATTCCAGATTGCTTCTCTCCTTGGTTACTTTCCATCCATTGCTTCTTGTCCTGCCTTCTGGTGCTTTGGAGAATAGCTTGACCCCCTTCTTCGTGGCAGCCCCCCCAAATACTGAAATACTGCTCTCACGTCACCCCTAGTCTTTCCTTTTATTAAACTAGACATACCCAATTCCTGCAACCATATGTTTCAGCCTCCCTAATTCAGGGACGTTACTCAGAAAACATGCTTTCAGGCTTCAGAAGGGATCACAGGGATCCTGCTGCATTTGCACACTCAGCAGATGGATGCAGGATTGAAAAGAGCAAAAGGAGGAGGGCGAGATAGGAACATTTCAAGGAATATTTTGACCCACAAGGAGTGGGTGATTAACTTCACGCTGCACACTTTTGGGCGTCCTGTTGTGACACCTCCCACACACATACACACAAAAGAGAGAGAGAGAAGGGAGGTAGGTTTAAAGCCTTTAATGCTGACAAGCAGTCGGAAATTACCTTTAGAGAAGGAAGCCGCATGATGGTACAGAAAAATAGCGCTGGCCCCACACAAAAGCAAGCTAATTGGACCCCTAACTGCATTGCCCAGAGGTTTTGCAATTGGTAAAACCCAGCTAAAAACCGCCCTCTGCTGTCCACTCAGGCTATTACACCCTCTGGCTTTTGTTTATTTGTTTTATCTTATTTTTGTTTTGTTTTCTGGGCACGTGCCGAAGCTGGAGACAGCCTCACCCCCCTCCAGAAATCTCCCCCCACCCCCAAGGGGCTTAGCCAGGATAAATAAGCATTTGGAAGCATAAGCCAGTCCATTTTTCCAGAGATAACCTCGATTCACAAACAGACTAGCTGGAGATTTGTAGTATACGGGCTGTTCCCAGAGACCCTTGAGAGCCTCTGTTGCAGGAAACGAGACCCCAGAGATCATCCAAACCTTGGCCAGACCCTTAATTAATTAAAAAAATAAAAAATAAAAATAATTACGATGGCCCAAACGGTGATAACCGAACCCTGAGAAGTGTATGGCAACCCCCCAAATCTACATCCACATCAAGAAATCCTCCTGAACTCAGTTGAAGGCACCTGGTGATACTTTATGCAGGGCCACGTGGGAGTAAGGGACGGGGTCCACGCAGAATTAAGCCACAGGGATCCACGGGAGATCCTGTTGGAAGCAACATGTGTATAGGAGGCACTAGAGCAGAGGTGGGGAGGAAATGCAGCATCCCGGGAGGAAATCATGGGGCAATTTGAAAACAAATATCATCAGAGGTCTACGTGGCTACGTGCTTAGGAGACAGCTTGACTCCCTCTTCTGGCATCTAATGTCTGCTGGAATTTTTGGTGTCATTTTTAGAGTCTGAAAGGTCAGTATAACGAAGAGGATCAAATCTTAGCCCAGAAAGATTGGTTGATTCCTCTGAAAATGGCCAGGAAGTAGAGAGATCTTGGCTAATCCCGCTTTGAGGAATGTTTCAGAGCTCCAACACATGTTGAATCCTTCTCCTTTCATGTTTGTGAAGGCTTCAAAGCGAGGGGCTTAATTCTCAACTTCCCCCCAGGGCTCACCCACTTCCCCAAGTAAGGTTTGGGATTGGGGAAGGAGGTTCCTAAGGTGGACCATTATCTCCTCTCTTCCAAGGACTCCCTTCCTTCTCTTCCTGTGCAACAGCAGCACCAGCACCAGCACCAACAATGGTTGTGGGAATGTTCACACCTCATGCTGGCACCTCAGCAAGGTCGTCCTTTGGAAAGTGCCGAGGGTGACAGGATGACTTCCTGCTGCTGGATGTGCAAATCTCAAGTTGGATTGATGAGCTTCTCAGAGGGGGGCTTTGGGAAACAGGAGGAGAGAAGAACCGAGATGGCCAAGATCAAAGCAAGTCTTGTCTTCCCAGAGTTTCCTCCTGAACCGTTCCAAATGACCAGTGGAGCCTGGGTCAAACTCTGGCGGCCTCCTCACTCCGTACAGTGTTCAAAGGCACTTTTAATGGTCCAGATGCTGGGCTCACCTTACGCCCACTACCGCACTGCACCGCACGCACACACACACAAATTCTCCTCTTAGGTTTCAAGGTGGAGATGGGAGCAACCACCTCCTGTCTTGCAGATTCAGGGGTGAGGCAAAGAAAAGGTGAGTCCACTCTGGAGATCCTAGCAGTGGCGCTCATCAAAAGAGTCACTGTGTGAATTTGGGGGTGTGAAAAACCCATGCTTAGGCTCACAAGGGCAGTCCCGCCCCATGTGTTGCTCCTGAGCTCTACAGAGGACAGTTGGGGGGAGGGAACAGCATCTTCTCTGGGACATGCCTTGATTCATCTCGTGGACACACAACGCACCTCAGTCTGTGTCTTCACAAGACACCTCCTCGCCCGCAGGAAGAAGCCAGAGTGGGCTTCTGGCCCGTGGGGTTTTGTGCTAGGGATGGTGCATGCAAGATCACAAAAACTGGAGAAAGGCAGCTGAGGTCACGCAAAAGCTTCGAAGCCCACACTGATGTTAGAGGACGTCGAGAAGGTACGCCCAGGAGATGCCTCCAGCAGGCATTCCCCAACTGGAACATCCTAGAAGGAATGGTAGGGCGACGCCAATCCACTGGAGAAGGACATTCCTGAATCCTTGTATTAGGTGGGTGGTGCACTTCCTAGAGAGGACGCGATTCCTCTCCCCGCGCCCCCCACCCACCTACCCAACCAGGATTTTTCTTCCCTTAGATGGAGCTGAAGAGTTCATCTTGGAAAGGACCGGCTCTGTGGTCCTCCTGGCTACCCATAACTGTATCCTCAGCCATCCTGGAGTCATCAGCAAGGAGAACAGCAGGTAGGTGGCTTGGAAAGAGCCTGGACTTCAGAAGAAGGAGGAGGAGGAGGAAGATCCAAGCCAACTTCTGGCTTCCCAACAGAGCCAAATCCTGGCTAAGGATTCTACTGTTCCCGATGTTCTTCTTAGATGCCAGAAAGTTCATATCAACCGTTATTGTGGCCTCCTTGCCCAGTTGGCTAGAGAGATAAGCAGGAGAATTTTTCCCGGGGGTCTCCTGCCACTCCAGGAGGCAGGCACGATGGTGCCTGGAGGCGGGGACTGGAAGGACCTGGATTCTCCTGAGCTCTCCTGGAGAAAGTGGCCAAATGACTGGACGTCACCCGGCCTCCTTTCCTCTGGATACGGCCTCTCCTGGGCTGGGCTGGGGCTGCCGGCTGGGCTAAAGGTTGCCCTTTGAAACCTGAAGACCTCCACGGAGAGTCTTCTCCCAACATCTCAGCCGGGCTGGAGGACTGCGAAGAAAAGCGATGGGCGCTCAAAGAACCGGAGGGGAGCCAGGCCGGCATGGGCGGAAATGGTCTGGAGAACCACAGCTGGGAGGGGAGGGGCTTCACTTCCGCTTGGGCTCCGCCTGCTGCAGGCGCCGGGAGAGATCGTCGATCCGGACGTTCTTCAGATGCAGCAGGTGTTCCAGTCGGCGGATTTTCATCTGCAGAATCTAAGAGGAGAGGTTGCAGAGGGTCTTGGCTGAGCAAGGGGTTGGACTGGAAGACCTCCAAGATCCCTTCCAACTCTTGTTATTCTATTCCACTCTATTCTGTTTTGTTCTGTTCTGTTCTACTCTATTTCTATTCTATTCTGTTCCATTTCTGTTCTATTCTATTCTATTCTATTCTGTTCTGTTCTATTCCATTTCTATTCTGTTCTATTCTATTCTATTCTATTCTATTCTGTTCTGTTCTGTTCTGTTCTGTTCTACTCCATTTCTATTCTGTTCTGTTCCATTTCTATTCTATTCTGTTCTGTTCTATTCTATTCTATTCTATTCTATTCTGTTCTGTTCCATTTCTATTCTATTCTATTCTATTCTGTTCTGTTCTGTTCTGTTCTACTCCATTTCTATTCTGTTCTGTTCCATTTCTATTCTATTCTATTCTGTTCTGTTCCTATTCTATTCTATTCTATTCTATTCTATTCTATTCCATTCCATTCCAATTCATATTCTTATTTTTCTGTTCTGTTCTACTCCGATTCTGTTCTATTCTCTTTTTTTGTTCTTATTCTGTTTCTGTTTCTATTCCATTCTAATTTCCTCAGAAGCAGCAGCTCAAGGGACCAAGGCCCACATGGCCCCTGAAAATTTGGGGGGGGGGAGCTTCCTCAGCATCCTGCCCTCGGCAAGTGTGGGGAAGCCAAGAGGGTCACGCGACCCACAAGATAATGGGGAGAGGGAGGTGGCTGAGCCAAGCACCCCCCGGACATCAGTGGGTGCCAGAATAGAATAGAATAGAATAACAGAGTTGGAAGGGACCTCAGAGGTCTTCTAGTCCAACCCCCTGCCTGGGCAGGAAACCCTACACCACTTCAGACAAGATGCATCCTGCCCTCACCTGGACAGTCTCCTGGGAAGCCAGCAGTGCCTGTTCCCGCTCGGCCAGGTGCAGACGCAGGTTGGCATCCGTTTGCAGAGGCACCGGGTACCCCGTCTGTCCCTTGAGACCCCTGCAAGTGGAAAAGGGTTCTGTCATGCCCCTGTCGGAGTCTGAATCCGAGGAGGAAGATGAACAGCTGACAGGGAGTGGGCGTGGGGCTCTGTTGGCTGTGGAGGAAACTGGGGAAGGGCAAAGTCCGGCTGGGCAGAGCAGGAGAGAGGTAGAACAAGGGAGAGGGAGTTCAGAGGAAGACCCAGACCCACCTCCTCTTCATCCTAGGGCATGCAGGGAAGAACGGAGAAGGGAGCAACGTGGGTTGCATGGCTTATGGGGGAGGAAAGGGCCCTGATTCCCTTCAATAGGCATACCAGGGAATGAGAGTTTAAAAACGATGCATGCTGAGTGCGGTGTCTGCTGGAAACAAACTTGAGTTTATCTTGTGTTGACTTTGGTTATCTGCATTTCTGGCATCCTCCCTGGATTGAATGACTGCCATTCCTTCACATCTGGAATTCCTTTTCTTGCCCTGCCGGACTATTTACCTCCTCTTGCCTTGATTGGACTTAGAGTTACAGTTTGTGTTGACCATGTTTTGGACTTGATTCTCTGCAGCCAAAGGCTATTCCTAGGAGAGTTTTTCTCCAGCAAGAAGGTAACCAGGACATTGAGGGCAAAGTTGGAGCTAATAAAGGGACTCCTATGGATTATCTGACTGGGTTGCCTTTCTGCCACAACCGTTAGGGTCATCACACATTCATTTAGTGACCATTTGAAGTCGCAACAGCACTGAAAGAAGTGACATGGCCGTGTTTCACACTTACGACAATTGCAGCATCCTGGGGGGGGTCACACGATCCCCTTTTGCGACCGTCTCACCAGCAAAGTCAAGGGGGAAGCCAGATTCACTTAACAACTGGGGTTACTACCTTAACAGCTGCGGTGATTTGCGTAGCAACGGTGGCAAGAAAGGGCGCAAAGTGGGTCAAACTCACTTAAGAACTGTCTCGCTTAGAAACAGAATTGTGGTCGTAAGTTGAGGACCGCAGCTCTGATTTCAACAGGGCAGAAAAGGAGAAATGGGGCACCTCAAATCTCCCCCATACACACACACCTGCCGGATTTTCGGGTCAGGGGTTCAAAGACACCTGCCTGAAGAGGGCAACCTCAGGTACTAACCTTTCCAAGCCAGGAGAGTCCTTGGTGTAACCTCCGGTGCTGTTGGGCTTGGACTTCGAAGTATAGCCTGTGAAATGCCAAAGAGAGATTAACAGGGGGGCCCTCCCAAGGAAGGCCCATTCAACCCCACCACCTATAAGTCAGAATTCCCTATGGACTCCTCAGCCGTTTGTCTAAAGTGGTGTAGGGTTTCCTGTGGGGGGTTGGACTAGAAGACCTCCAAGGTCCCTTCCAACTCTGTTTATTCTCTCCTTTTCTTCTCTCCTCTCCTCCCTTCCCTTCCCTTCCCTTTCATTCCTATTCTATTTCTATTTCTATTTCTATTTCTATTTCTATTGACTGTTTCCTAGTATGATTTGATTGCTTATTGTACCCTATGGCTATCATTAAGTGTGGTACCTTATGATTCTTGATGAATGTATCTTTTCTTTTATGCACACTGAGAGCTTTTGCACCAAAGACAAATTCCTTGTATGTCCAACCACACTTGGCCAATAAAGAATTCTATTCTAATTCTATTCTATTCTATTCCATTCCATTCCATTCCATCTTATCCTATCCCATTTCATCCCATTCCCATTCCCATTCCATTCCACTCCACTCCATTCCATTCAGAGCTCCCTGCTTCCAGACCCTCTTTAGAGCCTTTAAAGGGCCCCTGGTGATCTTTTTACTGCAGACACACATTTATTTATTTTTTTATTGTTATTAATTAGATTTTAATCCTACCTTTATTACTTTTATAAGTAAATCGACGTGGCGAACCTACCTAATATTCCTTCCTCCTCCTGTTTTCTTCACAACAACAACCTTGTGAGGTGGATTGGGCTGAGAGAGGGAGGGGCTGGCCCAAAGTCACCCAGTTGTTTTTCATGCCTAAGGTGGGACTAGAACTCATTGTCTCCTGGTGATTGGCCCAAAGTCACCCAGCTGGTTTTCATGGCTAAGGCGGGACTAGAACTCACTGTCTCCTGGTGATTGGCCCAAAGTCACCCAGCTGGTTTTCATGGCTAAGGCGGGACTAGAACTCACTGTCTCCTGGTGATTGGCCCAAAGTCACCCAGCTGGTTTTCATGGCTAAGGTGGGACTAGAACTCACTCTCTCCTGGTTGCTAGCCTGACGCCTTAACCATTAGACTAACTGGCTCATTTGTTGCAGCATTCCTCAAACAGACGCCATCTTCATCAATCCAGCATGGCATCTGCCATTCCTGATACAAGAGGACAGGGGTGTGTAGGAGCTCAGTTGTGCTATCATAACACACTCAGCCACCAACCCACCAACCGTGGAGTGGCAAGGGCGACTCAAACGAACGCCGGCGTGTGTCCTGACCACATGCTAACCATGCTTAGTGTGCACCTTGGTTGGCTTTGGGAAGGGCGCTTGCTTTTACCCAAGCTCAATCCGTTTCGTTTTAGGTCCTTGGCACAATGTCAGAAAAGACAGGATGGGACATCCCTCGAGTGACGGCCCCAATCAGAATTTCCAGGGCTTTGGTGGTTAAGTGAGCCGCATCCAATTTTATGGCTACTTTTTGCCCACGGTGCTCAAATGAAGTCATTCCGGCTGTTAAGCGAATCATCGCAATCCGGCTCCCCACTGAGTTTGCTTGCCAGAAGATGGCTGGGAAGGTACCAAATGGCGGTCATGAGACCCTGGGATGGCAACTATCTGTAAATACATGCTGATTGCCAGCTAACCGAATTTGGATCACAGGACCGAGGGATGTTGCAAGAGTCCTAAAAGTTCCTTTTTTCCCCAGCATTGTTGCAACTGTGAACAGTTGCTGAATTTGCAGATGATACAGCAGTGGTGGGACTTATCTCCAGGGGGGATGAGTCTGCCTACTGAGATGCGGTGGACCGGTTACTTTCGTGGTGTGGATAACCATAACTTGGTCCTCAACACCAATAAGACCAAGGAGCTGATAGTGGACTATATAGAAGGAACAGATCAGACATCCAGCTCTTGCTTATCAATGGAGACTGAGGGGAGCAAGTGGCCAGTTTTAAGTTTCTGTGTGTTACCCTAAAAGAGGACCTGACCTGGGGGTTCACATTGCAGCCCTGGTCAAAAGGGCCCAGCAGAAATTATACGACCTGAGGCTTCTCAGAAAACAGCTGAATGAAAAACTGTTGGTGACCTTCTACCGTTGCACCATAGAGAGTATCTTAACTTACTGCACCTGTGTATGGTTTGCCAATTGCATAGTGGCAGATAGGACAGCACTCCAGAAGGTTAACGTCATTGCCCAGAGGATCATGGGTTGCCCTCTCCCCTCTTTGGAAGAGCTTTAGAGCTCCTGCTGTCTTAAGAAAGTTCAAAACATTCTCAAAAATCCATCTCATCCTGGGAACCCCCCCTTTTTTTGAACTATTACCATCTAGCAGACGGTCCAGGATAATAATAAAAACAAGGGCAAATGGGCTGAAAAACAGCTTCTATCCCAGGGCAGTAACTCTGTTGAATTCTGCTGTATAGTGCAGTATTGGTGCGATGTTGGGGGTTTTCAATTCAATATGTGGAGTGTGAAGGATGTGTCTTTGTGTTTTATTTTCAATGTGCACTGAGGATGGTGTTTGATTTTATTGTATGAGGTACGACAATAAAGTAAAGTAAAGTAAATGAATGATCGAGAGCCATGGACTACCTGTGTTCAAGAACCAGGTTAAACCTATTATCTGAACGCCTCCATCAAAGGAGAAGAAACATTGCAACTGGTGGCGGGGCCCATCCTAGCTTTGCCCACCCTAAAACTTCACCCATGTTGTGGCCTGTCAGTTGCCGGCCCAGCAGCCGAATCAGAGGAGGAGTGGGAGTCAGGATCAGGATCAGGGCAACTTGAGAGCTCTGAGGGGGAAGAGGGAATGGAGCTGGCAGAGACCGGGCCATCCATCAGCCCTCAGTTGGGGAGTCAACAGCCCCCAGGTCTGGAGGTGGCTGATGAGGAAGAGGAGGAACGGCTGGGTCCAGTGCCTGATGTGCGGATGTGCAGAAGGCAAAGGAGAGGAGAGCAGTGGAATTCTACGGGCTGGTCCTTGGGACGGAAGAGCCACCGCTGCTACCCTAGCTCTGGGGATAAGCACAGAAGGCAGAGGAGAGGAGAGCAGTGGAAATCTATGGGCTGGTCTTTGGGATGGAAGAGCCACCGCTGCTAGTGAAGCCCCACCCTAGCTCTGGGGATAAAAGGCAGCGGGCGGAGATGAATAGGTGCGACAGACAACTATTCATTTCCCTGCCAGACGGACTTGTCAGCCTGTGGTGAAAGAGAAACCATTTGCCGGGGCTGCCGGCGTTCCTAATAAAGGAATCTTTGAGTTAACTTCAGAAGGGTTTGTTGTGTTTGAGGAGCTAGGTCAGAACAGCCCACCTTTGCTCTTTGCGCCTCACCTGTTTCCATGTAGTTGTTCTCTTCCACAATGGCGCGCATGCCCAGGTCCTGTTTCAAGAGAGAGGAAGAGAGGCTTGCACATCGAATGCTATGGTCCCCCTCCTCTTTCCCTCCCTGCTCCGCCATACCAAGAGTGCCCTTTTCTCAACCTGCCATTCTGGAGAGAGTCTCCTTGCAAGAGCAGGGAAGTCACAGATACAGACCGGTGCCCTGCCTGCGTGGAAAGCTCGTGAAGGCATGGAGGCCTGGAAGCACCTGTCTTGAGAGGGAGGGCTTGTAGACCAGAGTGGAGATTTCAGGACAGCGATCGCTTCCAACGGAAGGGGATTTATTTGCCCTTCAGGCAGTCCTCGATGACAATTGAGCCCAACATTTCTGTTGCTGAGCGAGGCAGTTGCTAAGCGAGACAGTTGCTAAGTGAGCTTCCTCACCACAATTCTGAAATGAATCACTGCCATTTGTTAAGTGAGTCAGACGTTCGTTAAATGAATCTGGCTTCAATGACTTTGCTTGTTAGAAAGTTGCCGAAGGGGAATCGTGTAAGCCTGGGACACTGCAACTGTCATAAGTACATGCCAGTTGCCAAGCATTCTGAATTTTGATCATGTAGCCATGGGGATGCTGCAACGGTCATAAGAGTGAAAAATGGTCATAAGTCTCTTTTCTCAGTGATGTTGTAACTTAGAATGGTCGCTAAATGAAGAACGGAAACCTGAGAGCTGCCTAGGTCTGAGGCTCTGCCATGCCCTTGTTGGAGTCTGATTCTGAGGGGGAGATTGAGCAGCTGACAGGGAGTGGGAGTGTGACTCCAGTGGCTGTGGAAGAATTGGGGGAAGGGCACAGTCCACCTGGGGATTCAGAGGAAGACCCAGGGCCAACCCCTTCCTCATCCTAGGGCACGCAGGGAGGAAGGAGAAGGGAGAAACGTGGCTTACGGGAGAGGAAAGGGCCCTGATCCCCTTTATGGGCTGCAGCTGGGAAGACTGTTTAAAAGGGCAAACTGCGCATGGCAAAGTTGCTGGAAACAAAGTGTGCATTATCTTTGTCGAGGCTTATCTGGGTTTTGGCAACCTCCCAACTGTGGGTACTTTGTTATCTTTTGGAAGTCTGCAATTTATCATCCTGGCCTGCCATGTTAAGTACCTCAGTATGGTTTTTGTTGGTTTTTTTAAAATTTCTAATTATCTTTACTTTGGATTCGGACTGCATTTCTTCCCTTTGGAGACTGTTTTTGGAAGAGTTTGATCTCCCGCCGAGGATAACTGGACACTGGGGGCCAACTTTGAGGCATTAAAGGCATTAAAGGCATTAAATTTATCTACATTGGTGACTTTGTTTCTTTTGTGCCACGCCCCAGGTCATCACAGGCTCCTGCAGAGGAGGGGAGACAGACGCCGCTCTGGGGTCTCCATTAGGGGGACCTCCTTGAAGTCATTGAGGGTTGAGGTCTCCTTGAGGGACCCCTTCATTTTCTTCAGCTCAGCCAAAAGACAGCAGCTGGTCAACTTCGGGTGGCCTTTCAGAAGCTAAGCAGGGTTAGACGTGGTTCGATTTTGGAAGGGAGGCCACCAAAAGACACCAATCCTATTGGCTAAACTAATCAATAAATTTTTTAAAATCTCAGAAAAACATGGTGGTAAGTCCTTTTTCAAGGACTGGCCACCACGAAAGAACATGGCTCTGTCTGTTGGAAGTCAAGATTCTTCATTTTTCATGTTTCCTTACCAAACCAGAGATCCTCATCAGTGCTAATGTCACTGACAACCTCACTAGGATTGATGAGGTTACCTGGTTTGGGTAACAAAACTCTGCAAGAAAACAATCCCATACAGAGGGCACCAAGGACCTTCAGAACCATCTACAGAGACTCTCCGTCATCCAGGTAATGGTTGTCCCAAAAGTTGACCAATAAAGGAGAATCTTTGTAGCTCAGGATTGAAATGAATGATAGAGTTAGAAGCAGAGGTGGGTATTGAGCCGGTTCTGACCTGGTTCTGGAGAACTGGTAGCAGAAATTTTGAGTAGTTCAGAGAACTGGCCAATCCCACCTCTGACTGGCCCCACCATCCTCATCTATTCTCTGCCTCCTGAGTCCCAGCTGATCGGCTGGGTCTTCTTTGGTTGCCCTGCGCAGGAGAACGGAGCTGAAAAGCAGGTTAGTGGGGTGGGGAGGGAAGGGGGATTTTGCAGTATATCCTTCCCTTGCCACGCCCACCAAGCCATGCCCACCAAGCCACACCACACCCACCAAGACACGCCCACAGAACCGGTAGTAAACAATTTTGAATCCCACCACTGGTTGGAAAGGACCTTGGAGGTCTTCTAGTCCAGCCCTCTGCTCAAGCAGTAGACCTTACATCATTTCAGACAAATGGCTGTCCAATCTCTGCTTCAAAACCTCCAGTGATGGAGGATCCACAATTCTGGAGGCAAATCATTCCATCAGTTTAATTGCTCTCACCATTAAGGAAATTTCTCCCTGATCCTAGTTTTAGTTGTGATGTTAGGAACATGGTTATTCAGTGAATCTGGCTTCACCACCGACTTTACCCAAACTAGGTAACAGGGGTCACCAACCTTTTGGACCCCAGGGACCACCAAACTCATAATTTCAAATCCTGCAGACCACTAATATAGATTTTGACCAATGGTGGCTTGTGGCGTTGGTGGGAAAGTCGGTCCCATATTCCAGAGCTGCAGGAGTCACAGGACTGTGCCTGTGCCGGGTGCACTGGCCTGCCATGGACTGGAGCAGCTGCTCCGGGATGACCAAAGGGCCAGTCCTGTGACTCCTGCAGCTCTGGAATATGGGACCGACTTTCCCACCAACGTCAGCCAGCCATCCCGTGGTGGATTTCCCTCCCCCGCCGTTGGTCTTATCTTCCAGTTCCAGCTCATGCGGCTTTACTCAAGGTAAGGTTTGCACTAGGCCGAAGGGTGGGGGCCAGCGGGTGGGCAGGCCATGTAGGTGGTTCCCACGCAGCCTGGATTAATTGCTTGGGGGGCATTTCTCTGTGGACCACCAACATTTTCTCGTGGACCACCGTTGGTCCCCGGCCCACTGGTTGGCGACCACTGAGCTAGACTAGCAATGGTGATGTTAGCTAGTTTGGGTAATGAAACGTCTGCGAGAAAACAAGCGAACTTGGAGAGCACCAAGGGCTTTCTTGAGTTTTCCTGGAAGACGTTTTGCTGAAGTGAAGAACCAAAGAAGCTTCGTGGATGAGAAGCGAAACGTCTTCCAGGAAAAACAAAGGACGTCCAGCTGCCTTTTGAAAACACACCTTTGGGATCAGATCCCCCCGAGGCGACAAATGCCGTGGTTCAACTTTTCTTCCTTAGGTTCAGCTCAACTTTTATTAACTGCCAGCAAACATCTGCCTTTTATTCTAAGTTGGGATAACCAGTGGTGCCACCAATGACCTGCCTTTGGGGTTATCCTTGGTTTACAAGAGGCCTCTTTTCTCTCTCCTCCTAATGGACCACATGTGTGTTTCCTTTTTTTAAAAATTCATATTTATATGCCACCCTTCTCCGGAGACTCAGGGCGGCTTACAATGTTTGGAGCACAACCCAATGTGCTCAGCAATAGCCTTCTTCCATTGTATATGCCTGTTTATTACTAAGCGGCATTTTTACAAAGTCAGCTTATTGCCCCCAACAATCTTGGGTCCTCACTTTACCTACCCCGAGAGGATGGAAGGCTGAGTCCACCTTGAGCCTGGTGGGATTCGAGCCTGCAGTAATTACAGGCAGCTGGAACTTAAGTGCTAGGCATTTAATAGCCTGCACCACCAAGGCTTCTCAGTCAGCAGGAAGCTTTGCAAAATCTCCAACCCCAGTGGTGGTTAGACGGGATCTCCAAGGAGATTATCAATCCCTTCGGGGAATCCCTTGGCCGAGAGCGTTTATTTTGGAACAAAACAACGGATCTCTCTTCTGCCACTCGACATCCTGCTCAATGTAGTCCTTCCTCGGCTGATATTTTTCTTTTCTTTATTCCAACCGAGCTCAGGTTATATCTAAAGCTACCCTTGGAGCTTCTAAGGGGGGGGGGCTTCAGATTCTTAAGAAGTCAACGATCACTAGTCAACATAACTCAACACACCAGGGGTGTGATTCAACCAATGTAACAACCAGTTTGATGAGCCAAGGGGTTGTTACTGACCTTCTCTTGCAATCCTGCACTCTCTCTGTGTGTTAAACCAGTGGTCGCCAACCAGTGGGCTGGGGACCATGGGTGGTCCATGAGAAAATTTCAGAGAAATGTCATCCCCAAAGCATCCCCCCCAAAGCAATTAATCCAAGCTGTGAGGGAATGCAAGGCTTGTGTCGCTTGCATTGAGAACAACATGAGGTAGTGAGGGGAGGGGGGTAAAGGGCGGAGTGGGGGAACTTGCCCCACTCACCCCACGTGCCTCGCCTGGCCACCGGGCTGCTTCTTTCCACTTCTTTCTTCTTCTGCTGTTGGCTGCACACAAGGAAAGCAGCAAAAGTCTTTCTCTCTCTCTCCCAAACTCCACCAGAAATGAGTCTTTGGGACCCTGCAAGGCATCCTGCTCCAAGGCATCCTGCTCCTTTGCGTGACAAGTCTCGCAAAGAGTCATTTCTGGCAGAGTTTGGGGAAGAGAAAGAAAGACTTCTGCTGCTTCTGCTGCTTTCCTTGCATGAAGCCAAAAGTCTCTCTCTCTCTCTCTCCCTCTGAGAACAGAGCTGGAGACGGTATCCTGCGATCCCAAATCAAGAATGATCAATCGGTAGGAAAACAGGGTGGGGAATTTTCCTGCAGTCTTTTTTTGGGAGTTTTCCCAGGGTTTCTGGTCCACAGGATTTAAAATTATGAGTTTGGTGGTCCCTGAGATCCAAAAGGTTTGCAACCCCTGGGTTAGAAGACCTCCGAGGTCCCTTCCCACTCTACCATTGTATGTTCTACATTCTAAATGCTGTTACTCACTTAACAATGTGTGACAAGAAAGGCGGGGCAAAAATTACTTCACAATGGTCTTTCTTGGCAACCCAAAATTTGGGGCTCCCCAATTGTGGTCATAAGTCAAGGACTACAGGGCGTGGGCCAACTGGATTTCAGGACCCTGGGGAGTTCTACCTGTAAGTCTATGTTGCCTCATCCTGCCCAATGCTATAATAAATACCGCCAAGATCCAGGAGGTTGCAATTTCATTTCTGATGCAATGCACAACGGCAAGTAACATCCTTTCCCCACCGCTGTTAAAGGTCCTCAAGATGGGGTGGCAGTCCAAGCGGCAACTACAGACACAACTATTTCCCTGGCACTTTACTTTCTACTAAACACAGGTCTTACAACAGTTCATTTGGCGACTGTGTGAAGTGACAACGACGCTGCAAAAAACACCCTGACTTTTTCATATGACCATTGCATCATCGCCACAGTCATCTGATCAAAATTCGGACGCTGGGCAACTGACTCATACTTATGCATGATCCTTTGGCAGACCAGCGAAGTCAACGGCAAAGCCAGGTTCCCTTAACAACCGTGTCACTAACTTAACAACTTGCAGCGATTCACTTAACAACAGTGGCAAGGAAGGTTGGGGCATTCTGGGAGTTGAAGTCCATCCCCTTAAAGCATGCTGGCCGGGGGATTCTGGGAGTTGAAGTCCATCCCCTTAAAGTATGCTGGTTGGGGTGTTCTGGGAGTTGAGGTCCACCCGTCTTAAAGCCTGCTAGCTGGGGAATTCTGGGAGTTGAAGTCTACCCGTCTTAAGTTAGCCATGTTTGGAATCGCCTGGTCTAGGTATGACCCTTTGAAGGAACCCTTTCAAGAAGGGGTTTTTCCCTCCTCTTAAAGCAACCAGCATCTGTCAAGATCAGACCCGCCCAGCCCCACCTGTCTCGTGGCTTGGATTCAGACAGACAGACAGAGAGAGGAAAAGCAGCAAGGTGTATCTCCAGTCAGGTAAAAAGGAAGGTGGCGAAAGGTAGAAACCTGGGGCATTGGAGTCGGGAAGGAACAAAGGCTGCAGCAGCCCAGAGGAGTTGGTGGCCGGCCCTGGAAAGAAGCAGAAGAGGAAGGAAGGGAGGTATAAAAAGAAAAGAAGAAAAGGGGGGTTACATTTGCCATTATTCCCTCCTCCCATCAGTCCTTCAGACTGGATTCAGAGTGCTCCTCAGTTGGGACCTTCAGCACCATCCCTGATACCCCAATCAATTCATAGCACCAGGAGAGGGATTCTACCAGTTCGCACCTATTTGCTAGAACCGGTTGTTAACATTCTAAGCAGTTCGGAGAACTGGTTGTTAGAAGAAATTATTGGCCTAATCCTGTAAGGAAGGCAGGAAGGAAACATTCTGGTGTTGCTTACAGAAACTGCCTCTCTGTTAACCCTTATTACATTCTTGGCAGGACTAGACTTCCTGTCTCAGGAACGTCTCTGGGGTTTTTTTCCCCTCCTTTGCTGGTACTTTCCTTGTGTGGAGTGACCATTCAAAGTTACAATGGCACGGAAAAAAGTGACTTATGACCATTTTTCATGCTTACGACTGTTGCAGCATCCCCACAGTCATGAGAGGCCAGGCAAGGAGATGCGTGCCTTGATGTGAGTGATATTGAGTTGGCCACGCCCAGCCAATAACATGACCACCAAGCCATGTCCACCCAGTCACATGACCACCAAGCCACGCCCACCACCTAAGCCACACCCACAGAACCGGTTGTTAAAAATTTGAATCCCACCCCTGCATAGCACCCATCTTAAAGCAAGCCGGCTGGGGAATTCTGGGAGCTCAACATCAGAGGTCAACGTTTGCTCACCTAACCCTTGTCCAAACTCTACTGACCTGGTAAGAGGTGCTGGACACCTTGGCGTGCTTCTGCTTCTCCTCAATCTTCTGTCTCAACGGGATCAGCACCAACTCCACCACTCCAGGGGTGCACTGCGCAATCTTCCGGACGATGTCTTCGGGAATGGAAAAATTCAATTTGCTCAACACTTTCCTGAAAAAGAGGTGTGGAACTGAGCAGGTGAGTCCACCCACACATAACCCCCGCCCCAGGGTCACTGGTGTGTCTCCCTGCGACCGTAAGATCCCACAGAGTCGGTCTCCTCCGGGTTCCGTCAGCTAAACAATGCCGGCTGGCGGGCCCGCTGGGAGAGGCCTTCTCTGTGGCTGCTCATTCTCTGGAACCAGCACTCCTGAGGTCCGGACTGCCTCCACCTCTACTGAGCTTCCCCAAAGCAGTCAAAACCTGGCTTTTCTGACAGGCATGGGGCTGTTGATCTCGTGACTGAGATCTAGCAAGATCCGGCCCTTCTGTGGTTTGCTGTTTTTAAAAATTGTTTTTAAATTTTTTATAATGTAATTCGTTGTGGGTTTTTTTTTTTTTTGCTGTGAGCCGCCCAGAGTCCTTTGGGAGTTGGGCAGCATATAAGTTTAATTAATTAATTAATTAATTAATTAAATTTGGCACACTCAGAAAGAGGCAGGTGAAGCCCCTTCCCCTACGACAGAGATCTTGGCCCATTTGGGAATAAAAAAAATATTTAGCACAGGTAGTCTTTGACTTACGGCTACCACCGAGCCCCAAATTTCTGTTGCTAAGTGAGTCCTTCGTTAAAGGAATTGTGCCCACGTCAGCAGTCGGATCCTACCTGTTCCATTACCAGTTCGGTGACTGCGTGCGCGCACTTAGCGCGCATGCACCTAACGCGCGCGCCCAGCTTTCCCCACACCAGCTGAGGCCTGCAGCGCCAATCAGCTGAGAGGAGAAAGAGGAGAAAAAGGCAGGGGCCAAATCCTCCTCTCAGCTGATCGTTGGAGGCTTTCTTTAGTGCCGGTTCAGGTGAACCGGTCCGAATCGGTAGCATAACCACCTCTGGGCCACGTCCTTTCTTGCCACCGTTGTGACTGCAGTGGATAAATTAGCAACACAGTTGTTAAGTGAATCTGGCTTCCCCCTTGACTTTGCTTCTCAGAAGGTTGCAAAAGGGGATCGCGTGGCCCCGGGGACACTATGACCGTCGTAAATATGAACCAGTTGCCAAGCGTCTGAATTTTGATCACGTGACCATGGGGGATGCTACAATGGCTTGCTAGACTGAACAATGGTCCCAAGTCACTTTTCTTCAGCTCGGTTGCAACTTTGAATGGTCACTAAATGAACAGTTGTAAGCCCCTCCGTTGTAAGCACAAAACCTGGAAGCAGTTTCAAAATAAAGACAAAATTAAATATATTCTCTTCTTTGGGTAAAAGAATCAGTTTTACCATCTCTGCTTCTCTTTGCTGTGGCGGATAATATATCATACATACATACATACATACTAGAGGTGGTATTCAGCAGGTTCTGACCAGTTCTGGAGAACTGGTAGCGGAAATTTTGAGTAGTTTGGAGAACCAGCAAATCCCACCTCTGACTGGAGATTTTACAGTATCCTTCCCTTGCCACGCCCACCAAGCCACGCCCACAGAACTGGTAGTAAAAAATTTGAATCCCACCACTGATACATACATACATACATACATACATACATACATACTATTAATTCTCGCATTTTCAAATCTAGTCAATACTATTTTATAAACTTTGGAGTATTATTCAGCCTTGCTTAAAGAACCTGAGGACCTGCGTTTACATACGTACTCATTTTATACATACAAAACTAAGGACTACCTGAGGGTGGATAATGAATACTCATATCAATATTCACACAGAGAAGAGGGTTACACACATTGTTGGCAAGGCAGGTCCCCACAGACAACAGCCAATCTCCATCAAACTAGGGTGGGGGATTCCGAACGCTAGTGTTCTGACCAAGGCTTCTGAGACCGTAATTACGCACCCGCTTATTTTAAAACAAGTCTTGTTTTATAGCAACGCTGGGAATTGTTTTCATTCCCAGCCAGCAATGAATCTCAAATGGTCCCTCGAGATAAGCACCCACCTTTCTTTCTTGTGAAGTGCTGCCAATAACAGAAGTATCAAATGAACTAGAAAAGAAACCAACCGAAGTACAAAGAGCTTCAAGAATGAATCTGAACCAAACAAACGACTTTGCTTCCTGCAAAGTTTTCCTCATCTTTGCCTGTCCTTTACACCTTATGGAAGGAGCAATCACCTCCCAGCCTTACTCCCGGGTCACCCCTTTTGTCTCAGCTGCTCTTGCCTTCTAGCAGCTCTGCCACATGCGCACTAGAACAGGCTCCCCTGGGTCCTCTGCCTCGCTGCTGCCAGACTCCGAAGGCAGCACCCCACTCCCAGATGGTCCTGGCCCCATCTCTGCATCGGATGCAGGACCCTCATCCAAGTCCTCTCCAGACTGATCCCTGTTCTTCCCCACTGTCTGATTCCGCTGCCATCTTCACAGGCTGCCGGCGAACCACAATAGCTGGCTTTACCTGTAAAATACTCACCTGTTCAGGTGTCCCCAGTTGGAGAGCTTCTGTTGGGTGGAATTAGCTGGAGCGTAATTGTGCATTTCCACCATTTTGGGAAAATAAAACTTCACCACCTCGGCCACCAGAACTGGATGGGCAATAAAAAGAAGGAAGTCCTTGACATACAACTGGAATGGAATCTGCCCAATTTATGCTTGCTGAGTGAGGCAATTGTTAAGTCAACTTGGCTCCATTTACGACCTCTCTTGCCACCATTGTTAAGAGAATCCCTGCAGTCATTCAATTAGGAACACGGTTGTTAAGTGAATCTGACTTCCCCACTGACTTGGCTTGTGAGAAGGTCGCAAAAGCAATGATGTGATCTTGGGACACTGCAACGGTCATAAATATGAGTCCATGTCTGAATGTTGATCATGTGACCATAGGGATGATTGTTCTGACCAAGGCTTCCCGAGACCGTAATTAAGCACACGCTTTGTTAAAACAACTCTTGTTTTATTTCAACGCTGGGAATTATTTTCATTCCCAGCCGGTAATCGAGTCTCAAACTGTCCCTCAAGATAAGCACCCACCTTTCTCTCCTTTGAATTGCTGCCAACAACTAGAGTGCCAAATGAATTATAAAAAACCAACCGAAGTATGAAGTCCACACAGAGCTTCAAGGACTAATCTGAACAAAACAAACAACTTTGCTTCCTGCAAAGGTTTCTTCACCTTTTCCTGTCCTTTATACCTTATGGGGGGGGGCAATCACCTCCCAGCTTTACTCCTGAGTTGCCCCTTTTGTTTCAGCTGCTTTCGCCTTCTAGCAGCTCTGTGCACACATGCACTGGGAACAGGGTCCCCTTGTTCCTTGGTGTTCTCGCTGCTGCCAGACTCCGGAGGCTCCAGAGTCAGCACCCCACTCCCAGATGGTCCTGGCCTTATCTCTGCATCGGATGCAGGACCCTTGTCCAAGTCCTCTCCAGACTCCCAGACTGATCCCCGTTCTTCCCCACTGTTTGATTTGCTGCTGTCTGCACAGGCTGCCGGTGAACCACAACAATGATGCAATGGTTGTAAGTGTGAAAAACAGTCATAAATCACTGTTTGCAGGGCTGTTGTAACTTTGAAAAGTTACTAAATGAACTGTTGTAAGTCAACAGATACCTGTACAGTTCATTTAGTGACTGTTCAAAGTTACAACAGGCCTGAAAAAAGTGATTTACAACCGTGTTTCACACTTACGACCATTGCAGCCTCCCCGTGGTCAGGTGATGAAAATTCAAAAGCTTGGCAACTGGTCACAGTGTCCCAAGGTCTTTTGCGACCTTCTGACAAAGCAAAATCAATGGAGGGGGTTTAAGCCAGATTCACATAATGACCAGATTACTAACGTATCGACTGCAGTCGTTCACTTAACAACGAGGCAAGAAAGCCCGTAAATTTGGGGCAAAATTCACTTAAACAAATGTCTCCCTTAACAAGAGAAAATTTGGGCTCCGTTGTGGTCGTAAGTCGAGCACTACTGTAAGTCGAAGACTACTGTAAGTTGAGGACTACTACTACCTTTCCCTTGTCCTAATACAACACTCCTCAACTCAGTGAGTGGACTTCAACTCCCCAAATTCTCAGCAATGGCAAAGCCGGCTGGGGAATTCTAGGAGTTGAAGTCCATAAACCAAGTTTGGGAAACCCTGTCTTAATTCTTTCAGGGCGCTTACCTGCGGGGGCTCTGGAGCTTGTAAGAACTCCTGAGGGTCCCCTGGGGGTCTTTCCCATTGCTTCAGTCCCTTCCCCCTGCCCAAGACCCCGCCCCCCTGCACAGGTGCTTACTCAGGGCTCTCTACCCCAAGGAACATCCATTCCATCCTGACTGGATATTGGTAGCGGGTGGAAGGCGACAGGGCCCCCAGGCTGCTAAAGGGAGGGGTCTCCAGGGGGCCTCCGATTTCTGCAACAGTTGGGGCCAACTGTCCCCAACTGGTGCCCTCCGGAGAGATGGGGGGGGGAGTGGAAGATGCAGGGAAAATGGCCATCTCTGGAGGGCACCCAGTTGGGGATGGCTGCTTACCAGACTCACGCCCCACCCCACCCCCACCCCCAAACCTCCATCGCTGAAGTCGCGGGTGATGTTCCTCTTGGGGCGGGAGAGAGGGATAGCATCCACCCAGCTGTAGAGGTCATTGAGACTCTCCTCATCCAGGTCACCGTGGGCCATGGTGCCTCTGCCCGGGGCTGCCACACTCCTTCCTAGCCAGCAGGGCTGGGGGCGGCCATATTGTTTGCATGGGCAGCCATGGCAACCCCAGCCTCTCTCTCTCTCTCTCTCTCTCTCCTCCACCCCCTCTACATCTCAGGAGAGGCATTGTGGGAGCCGTAGTTCTCTCTGGCGCCCAGCAACCACAGCTACCACAACAGGGTTGCTAGGCAACCGGTGCATCCTAGCAGCAGCGGGCATCCGAGGGCCTTCTCTGCCTCTCCCTCTGGGAGAAGGAGTGGAAGGACCCTTCCTGGCCTATGGGCGTCTGGGGCAGTGGGCCCAGGTGTGGACTACAGGGCCCATGATTCCCAGCCATTCTGGGAGCAAGAGGAAGAGACTGCTTTGGGAAATAAAAAGAAAGAAAGAAAGAAAGGCTGGGCACCTTGCAAATGTCTCTCTGTCAGGTGGAGCAACCCCTTCAAAAATATAGGCTACACCAAGGGTCTCCAAACTTGGCAAGTTTAAGACTTGTGGACTTCAACTACCAGGATTCCTGAGCTAACATGACTGGAGGAGGAATTCTGGGAGTTGAAGTCCACAAGTCTTACAGCTGTCAAGTTTGAAGACCCCTGGGCTACATGAATGGAGGGCATAGTTCTTCCTAAGCAGGTTGGATTTCAGCCTGCTTTATTTTGTTCTGAATCCAGGCAGGTTTAGGGCAATTGATAAACAGAAAACAACCACTGAATGAAAAACTGCTGGTAACCTTCTACCGCTGCACCATAGAGAGTATCTTAACTTACTGCACCTGTGTATGCTTTGCCAATTGCACAGTGGCAGATAGGACAGCACTCCAGAGGGTTAACGTCATTGCCCAGAGAGGATCATGGGTTGCCCTCTCCCCTCTTTGGAAGAGCTTTATAGCTCCCGCTGCCTTAAGAAAGTTCAAAACATTCTCAAAGATCCATCCCATCCTGAGAACCCTTTTTTTGAACTATTACCATCTGGCAGACGGTAGAGGATAATAAAAACAAGGAGAAATAGGCTGAAAAACAGCTTCTATCCCAGGGCAGTAGCTCTGTTGAATTCTACTGTATAGTGCAGTATTGGTGCGATGTTGGGGGTTTTCAATTCAATATGTGGAGTGTGAAGGATGTGTGTTGGTGTTTATTTTCATAATCATAATGTATACATAAGATGACATTTAATTTCGTTGTACGATGTGCAATGACAATAAAGTAAACTAATCTAAAAACAACTGACAGAATCATCCATAGAAATTAAAGCATCCCTAGGGAATATAAACAATGAATGCAGGTAGGCCTAGACCAGCGGTGACTAACCTTTTCGCCCCATGGCATAATTGCGCGATCATTCCGCTTTGCGCGGCCAGGTACCAGCACCTAGAAGGCAATGAGTGCTGCCCACGCCCCTGGCGACGCGCGCTTCCCCTTGTCTTCATCTACATCATGTGCGTATGCAATTTCCCCTGCACGCCATGCATCTTTGCACATGCACACGCGGACTCGTGATGCTGCGCTGCTCTGCGATGCGCATATAATCCCCTTTGCGCTGGCCAGCATCTTTTATGCGATGCGACATGCCTCTCCTCATGCGCTGTGTCTGCACATGCGTGTGCATTTCTGCCATGCATGTAGCATGCCTGTGCATGTGCGCGTGATCCCCTTGTGTGCACCCTGCATGCGCGCTCTCCTCCAGGCACCCTCCGCCCCTGCACATGCACACCAGATACTCGACAATCAGCTGTCAGGAGGCGGCGCGTGCACGCATGCGCAGTGGGGCTCTTCTGAGCGACCTCTCGCATGCCAGGGGAAATGGCTCTGCACTTCCGGCACGCGTGTGGCATAAGTTTGCCAACACGGGCCTAGACCTGCTGGCCAAAAATTTCTGTTGCTAAGAGACAGCTGATAAGTTAGTTTCGACCTATTTAACAACCTTTCTTGCCACATTTGTTAAGCGAATTGCTGCCGTTGTTAAATTACTCCCATGGTTGTTAAGTGAATCTGGTTCCCCCCCATTGGCTCGGCTTGTCAGAAGGTCGCAAAGGGGTCAATCAAGTGATCCGGACAGCGGAAAACAGTCGTAAGTCACTTTTTTCAATGCCATTGTATCTTTGAACGGTCACTAAATGAACTGTTGTAGGTTGAGGACTACCTGTATATAGTTTTATTTTATTTTATTTTAATTAAGACGGGACCATGGGAGGAAGAATAGCTGTGCTGTATTTTGCTATTAAAATTGAGTTTTTTTTAATTTGCTGGGGTGAAGGACAATTTTTTTTCTTTTCTTCTTCCTTTTCTTGCACTTTTTTTTTTGCACCTTTGACATTTTTGTGGTTTTGTTTCTTTCATTTATCATTCTCACTATATATATATATATATATATATATATATATATATATATATATTTGGCAGGAGATGCCAACGATCCCTTTTGCTGACGGAAAGAAAACCCAGAAGGCCTCAAAAAAAAACTATTTTCTGCCTCATCCATAGCAGGCCCTTGAATCCTGTCATTATTCTCTCTGCTTTGGGTCTTTGCAACACAAAATGTTGGCAAGCAGGCCCTGGCTTGTCGCGCCTCACAATTGCCTCGCCCAACATGTTTTTCCCTGGTTCTCACGTGTACACAGGGAGGGGCCCCAAAATTCATTGGCTTCAGAACTTCTCAGTATCGAACGAATTAAATTCAGAGGCCCTTCAGTCAGAAACACCTTGAAGTATTTCCCTGGCACCAGAAATAATTACTCCCCACATGGGGATTAATTATTGAGATGAATGAAGCTGGGGGCAAAGAATCCATTCGCCCCTCAGAGAGGGCACGGGAATGCCATTTTCCTCTAATCTGCAGATGCCTGCTTAAAAAAATAATAATTTTCCATTCATGTGGAAGACATCTGGCCTCCTTATCAAAGCGGCTCTGATTTCCCACAAAGGAAATCCAGATTAGGCTCCAGATTAAGCACCCAATTCCTATTTCTCCCTTTTTGTATACTAAGAAAATCAGCAGCGATTTAGAGGAAATGGATGAGAAGCAGCTTTGCTGTGAAGTGACTCCCCCCACAGGGCAGCCATTTTTGGCAATTGTAAAGCAACTCTGTGTGTGTGTGTGTGTGTGTGAGAGAGAGAGAGAGAGAGAGTGCACTTGTGTGAGTGAGCGACTTGCATGTGTGTGACAGGAAGAGACTTGTGCGTGAGAGGTGTATCCGTGTGAGAAATGTGGGTGTGTGCAACGTGTTTCTGTGTGATGTCTAGAGTGTTTATGTCTAGAGAGACTTGTATGCGAGTGTGTGTGTGTGTGTAAGAGACTGTGTATGAGAGATGTGTGCGTAGGTGTGAGACTCGTGTGCACGTAAGAGGTGTGTGTATACATCAAAAGGCTTGTGTGTGAGAGATGTATGTTTGTGAGAGACTTGTGTGCATATGAGATGTGTCTGTGTGAGAGGTGTATATGTGAGGGAGAGACGTGTGTGAGAGACGTGAGACACATATGTGCATGTGAAAGTCATTGTGTGTGTACATGTGGGAGATGTGTGTGAGATGATTTTGTGAGAGAGACTGTGTATGAGAGATGTGTGCCTGTGTGTGTTTGTGAGACTTGTGCACATGCGAGAGATGTGTGTATACATCAAAAGGCTTGTGTGAGAGAGACTTGTGTGTGAGGTGCGTGTGTATGAAGGGGAGACGTGTGTGTGTGTGAGTGGATTTGTGAGAGATGTCTCAGACACAAATGTGTGCATGTGAAAGACATGTGTGTATGTGTGAGGGAGAGACGTGTGTGTGTGAGATGATTCTGTTTGAGAGAGATGTTGTGTATGAGAGATGTGTGCCTGTGTGAGACCTGTGTGCACATGAGAGGTGTATATACTTCAAAAGGCTTGTGAGAGAGATGTGTGTGAGAGACATATGTGAGAGAGGTGTATATGTGTGTGAAGGGGAAACGTGTGTATGAGCGGATTTGTGAGACGTGTCTGAGACGTGTGTGTGCAGGGAAAGACATTGTTTATGTATGTGTGTGAGGGAGAGACGTGTGAGATGATTCTGTGTGAGACACTGTATGAGAGATGTGTGCCTGTGTGAGGCTTGTGTGCACATGAGACGTGTGTATACTTCATCAGGCTTGTGGGAGAGATCAGGCTTGTGTGAGACGTGTGTGTAAAGTGAATATGTGTGTGAAGGGGAGATGTGTATGTGAACGGATTTGTGAGGTGTGTCTGAGACACGTGTGTGTGCATGTGAAAGACATTGTGTGTGTATGTGTGAGGGAAAGACGTGTGAGTTGATTCTGTGTGACGAGTGCGTGAGGTGTGTGTGTGTGTGTGTGTGTGTGTGTGTTTGTGAGAGACATGAGAGAGAACGATGTACCCCCTTGGGATGGCCATGTCATTGCAGGGACCACCAGAGGTCCTGCCAGGCTGTGAAACTGATCACTGTGAGGCTGAGACCCTCCCTCCCCGATGCACCCCTTCCCCATTAGCTCCCTCTCTGCAGCCATGTCTGGCTGTCAGTGGCCCGGCTAGAGCCACCAGCCCCCACGGGTGATAATGCTCCTGCCAAAATTGCCTTCCGAAGGGCCCAGGAGACGCCCTTGGTGGGAAGCCAGGTGCCAAAGATAACCAGCATTCAGAAGCAGCCGCCACCTCCCCTCCCCTCCCCTGCCAAGGTGTGTATGTGTGTGTGTCATTCTCACACCTGACCTCTGGACTGAGCTGACCTGCGGCCGGGCCCAGGGCTGACCACTCGCAGTATGGAAAATATGAGCCATCGCAAGAGTTGCTGCAATCACAATGGCGAGGGTGTATGTGTGCTTGTTAAACACAGCCTATCAATCAGAATAGAGTTGGAAGGGACCTTGGAGGTCATCCAGTCCAACCCTTGGTTCAAGCAGGAGATCCTTTTACCATTTCAGATAAATGGCTGTCCAGACTTTTTGAAAACCTCCAGTGACGAATAGAATAGGAATAGAATGCAGAATAGGAGTTGGAAGGGACCTTGGAGGTCATCCAGTCCAACCCCCTGCTCAGGCCGCAAACCCTGTAACATTTCAGACAAATGGTAGTCCAATCTCTTCTTAAAAACTTCCAGTGTTGGAGAATTCACAACTTCTGGAGTGGAAGCCGTTCCACCGATTGATCGTTCTCTTAGGAAATTTCTCCTGATTTCCAGGCTGGTTCTCTTCTTGATTCCTTTGCTTCTTGTAATTGCCTTCGGGGGCTTTGGAGAATAGCTGGCCCCCTCCTCTTTGTGGCAGCCCCTGAAATACTGGAATACTATTATCATGTCCCCCCTAGCCCTTCTTTTCTCTATTCTCTACAATTACTACCAACCAGGGGTGGGATTCAATTTTTTTAACAACCGGTTCTGTGGGTGTGGCTTAGTTGGTGGGCATGGCTTAGTGGTCATGTGACTGACTGGGCGTGGCCAACTCAACATCACTCACATCGAGCACGCATCTCCTTGCCTGGCCTCTCGTGACTGTGGGGATGCTGCAATAGTCGTAAGTGTGAAAAATGGTCATAAGTCACTTTTTTCAGTGCCATTGTAACTTTGAATGGTCACTCCACACAAGCAAAGTACCAGCAAAGGAGGGGAAAACTCCAGAGACATTCCTGAGACAGGAAGTCTAGTCCTGCCAAGAATGTAATAAGGGTTAACGGAGAGGCAGTTTCTGTAAGCAACACCAGAATGTTTCCTTCCTGCCTTCCTTACAGGATTAGGCCAGTAATTTCTTCTAACAACCGGTTCTCCCAACTGCTTAGAATGTTAACAACCGGTTCTAGAGAATAGGTGCGAACTGGTAGAATCCTCTCCTGTTACCAACCTGCCTTCCATGGACTACTTCCTGCACTACTATTACTGTTAATCTCATCACTCCTTATCACCCATCCCCTCTCACTTGTGACTGTATGACTGTAACTTTGTCGCTTGTATCCTTACGATCTATATTGACTGTTTCCTAGTATGATTTGGTTGCTTATTGTACCCTATGACTATTATTAAGTGTTGTACCTTAAGATTCTTGACAAATGTATTTTTTCTTTTATGTACAACTGAGAGCATTTGAACCAAGACAAATTCTTTGTGTGTCCAATCACACTTGGCCAATAAAGAATTCTATTCTATTCTATTCTATTCTATTCTATCCTATTCTATCCTATCCTATTACTATACTATACTATTACTAGTCAAACCCAAATCTTGCAACCGTCCTTCATGCGTTTTAGTTCTCCAGGCCTCTGATCATCTCAGTTGTTTTCTCTGCACTTTTTCCAAAGTCACAACATCTTTTTTTTTTTAATCGTGTGGTGACCCAAACTGGATGCAGGATTCCAAGTGTGGCCTTACTAAAGTTGTATAAAGCAGTACTAACATTTCACATGTTTTTGATTCTATGCCTCTGTTTGTGCAACCAAGGATTGTGGATAAATTGGGTTGGGTTTGCACTTTGGACTAAGTCAGGAAACTGCCCATTGCAAATAATGGCTGTGATTTTGATCCTGTGCCTCTGGTTTATATAACCAGGGGATTGTATTCGCTTTTTTTTTTTTGGCCTGCAGATTGTCCATCTATTTAGAACTTTCTTGATTCCGTCAGGGTTCATTTCCGGCAATTCAACTCTGAGAGTTTAAATTGCTTGGCTGTTTTCATGTCAAGGATTCAACATCGAGATTAAAACAAACGCCCCAAGTTTCATATTTTTCTCAGTTTCCATGTAATGGCTGTAGATTTGGCACGCTGACATTGTAAATATGGGGAGTCCTTGACTTCCAACCGTTCATTTAGTGACTGTTCAAAGTTATAACACTGAAAAAAGAGATTCATGAACATTTTTCACACTTATGGCTGTTCCAGTGTTGCCAAGGTCACTCGATCAAAATTGGGGCCTTTGGCAACTGACTCGTATTTATGACGGTTGCAGTCAATGGGGAAGCCAGATTCAGCTAACAACTGTATTACCAAAACCTGCAGCAATTCATTTAAGACAGCGCAGGTCATAAAATGGGGCAAAACTTGCTTAACAACTGGTCTTGCTTAGCAAGGGTTCAATCGTGGTCATACGTTGAGGAACACCTGTGTTTAACTCAGCAATTGCCACATGGAGAAACATTTGGGTGCCACATCCTGGACTGGCTGAAAGCACATTATTTGCACAAATGGCTGCAGGATACACAACCCCAATGCCCCTATTTTTCTTCTCCACCTGCCACAACTGCCCTTACCAGACTTACATATTCCATCTGTCTACCTTTCCAGGCCAGCCAGGTGTTTCTTTTGTTTGTTCTACCTTTTTCAGCACGTTTTTTTAAGAGAAGGTGCTCGCATCCAGCTGCAGAGGTATGACAAAAATCCATGAAGAGGTGTGGCAAGGAAGCAGCGGAAAGCAAATCATCCATAAAATGCCAAGAATGCAACTTGGGGTTTGTGCGGCCAAAGTCTCTTTGTTCGCACATCTCACCCTTGCCGGATGGTTTCCTGCTTTCCCCCCTTCTTTTCTTTTAACTTTCTTTCTCATTGCAACTTTTTGTCGATTTGAGTTTGTTTATTACCGAACACCATGCTTATGTTGGTATTTTGGTGGGCACAGAGGGATTGGAAGGAAGTGTGGAGTGTTCAAAAGGCATAGGTGTGTGTGTGTGTGCGCGTATGAGAAAGAGAATGAGAGAAAGATAGAGAAAAGGAAACAAACAGAAGCAGAGAGAGGGAGAGAAGGAATGAGCTAGAGCAGAGGCCTCCAAACTTGGTAGCTTTTAAGACTTGTGGACTTGTAGCCAAGTTTGGGGGCCCTAAGAGAGAGAGGGAGAGAGGGAGAGAGAGAGAGGGAGGGAAAGAGGGAGGGGGAGAGAGAAAGGGAGAGGGAGAGAGAGGGAGGGAAAGAGAGAGAGGGAGAGAGAGAGAGACTGTTGCTCAGGGAAGAATCAGGACCACCCCCAAGTAAAATGCCACCCTGTGGCTGGCTGGGGAATGCTGGGAGTTGAAGTCCACTCCTCTTCAAGGGGACCAAGATTGAGAAACGTCCCAGAGGCATTTGATGGGGTGCAAAGTCAACTCTCCTGCCAGGCCACAAACCATCTCCAATGTGGCTCCCCATTTAACCACCCTCCCCATTCTCAAGGGACCCCCACCCCCACCCCATTATCCCCTCAACCCCCCCAGACCAGCCAGGCCTCCTGTTAGAGGGAAAGGCTGCCATATATATACATACATATATACATACTTACATACATACATACATACATACACATATACATACATACACATATACATATATATGTATATATATATATGCAAGTCGCAGCTGGAAGTGGGGTGGTGAGTGGGAGGTTGTGGGGGACACATAGCACCCCCACACTGCAAAAGAAAAAGCAAGTCACGTGCCCCCCTTCCTCCTCTGCCTCCCCCTTCCTCTTTTCTTTTCCTGCTGCGGTTTTGCGCATTTTCTCCTCCTCCGCTTGCGCAGCCGGGCAGCCATTGGTTGGCGCTGCGCCGCTTGGCTCTGTTATTTTTCGAATCTCAATGCGGGGCTCCCGGAGGAGGGGAGGGGAGGGGAGGGGAGGGAAGGCAGGGGGAGAAGCCGGCAGCTGCGGAGCCGGGCGGGGCGGAGCCGGGCAAGCTGCAACGCAGCCTCCCGCGCCGACTCGTGTGCGCTGCTCTTTGGCGCGCAGGGCTGGGCTTTGCAAAGGAGAGCCGGAGCCGCGCGTCCCGCTTGCCGCCAGCCTCTCACCATGGCGTCGGCCGGCTCCCCCGCGCTTTCCCCGGAGCCCCGCCGCCAAGCCCGCAAGCCCCGCGCACTGCCCGGCATCCCCTGCAGCCACCCCGCCGCCGCCCCCACGATGTCCCCGGTCACACCTGCCTCGACATCCCTCTTCAGGCGGCGGCAGGCCTGGATGATGCCCTCTTTCAGCTCTGTAGCCGGAGCTGCAGCAGCGCGTCCGCCCCTCTCCATCTCATGCCCCTCAAGCCCTTCGCTCTTAGGGATTCCTGCCCTCCTTTGCTCTGGCTTTCTCTTTCCACTTTCTCCTTTTGCCTCTCCATTCTGTCATCACCGCTCGTTGAACAGTATGCCTTAGAGCCCTTCGTTTCTCTCACATGATTCCTTTCCCTCCCTCTCTCCCACTCTCTCTCTCCCTCTCATTCTTTCCCTCTCTTCCCTTTCTCCCTCCAACCCTCCCTGTTTCTCCCCCTCCCTCCATTTCCCTTCTCCTCTCTTTCATTCTCTCTCCCGCCTCTCTTCCTCTTTCTCCCTCTCTCCTTCTTTCCACCATCGCGGGTGGTGGTGGTGGTGGTGGGGAAGAGAACCGGGGCCGCGTGGCCAGGAGGGCGGACAAAAGCGGATCTCCCACCCTCCACCCCCTCTCTTTGGCGGCAGGAATGTGGACGCGGGCTGGCCTGTCAGGCGGAGGGGAAGGCCAGGCCAGGCCAGGCTAGGCCCGGCCGTCCAGATGTGCAGAGGAGCGGGTTGGCCCTGGGGGAGGAACCCTGGGGGGCTTTGCAGGGGGTGGTGGTGGGAGAAGTGCTTGGCTTTTGGCCACCCCCAGACGGTGCTGCCAAGGTCAAGGGCACCTTTCCCTCCATGCTGGGGCCGAGGAGGGCAGAAAACACCCCCTACCACCTCCATCACCCCACTGGGCAGGCTGGAGGGTCCCTTTCCGGGGTGGTGGTGGTGGGGAACCACCTCCAGTTGGAGAAACATGGGGCAAACCCTTTCCCTAAGCAGACCTTGGCATTTTAGGGCGAAAGTGAATCTCAGTAGCAGCAAGACATGGCTTGGAGGGGGGGTGTCTTTTGCAATGGGAAGGAACCCCCCCCCCAGCTTCTCTGCAGCTGGAAATGACCCTCTCAGATAAGCTGGATTGGGGTGGGGGGCTCCCTTCACCCTGGCTGCCTCTGGTCAGGAAGGAGCAATGGGGAGGGGGCCTTTGCTCATGGCCATTGGGGGGGGCTTGTTTCCCCACCATGCGGCCTTTCCCCCATCAAGCAATTCTCTCCTTGCAGCCTGACCCTTTGGGGTGGCTTGGACTGTAGATCTCCCTTGTCCCCTTTTGTGGGAGTGCCCCCCCCGCAAAAAAAAGGCATGCATGGGGAGGGAGCCAGGGCCTGTAGGGAGGAAATGCTTCTGGGTGCAAGAGACTTTTAACAGCCACTGGATGCTTGGGAACCCTAGTTCACATCCGGGGGCTGGACTAGAAGACCTCCAAGGTCCCTTCAGAGTTCTATTCTGATGATTAAGAGGATGATCTAGCTGGACTAGGGTGAGATCCAAGAGAGCCCCCCCATTTCCCCAGGCCCGCCTGGCAAATGTGCTTGCTTGCCTCTCCATTGCAGCTCTGGGTCCCAGCCACTTCCTCTGGGAAGCCAGGGGCTGTTTGGGGGCTACCCTCCCCTGATCCTATCCCTCCCCCTCCCCAAAATAAGATTCCTGTGCTGGCAGAAAGTGGGGAGGGGTGTCTGCGTGTGTGAGATTGAATTGTTGGGATGTCTGGCTTCACATGGCTTTTTGAATTTATTCCATATGTTGGCAAATTCAGACTTTTCTTTCCCTGGCTGGAGGCAAAGTTTTGTTTTTCAAGGAAAGAGGTTTTTAATGAAAGGCTAGGACTGGCCCGTTTTAGGGGGGCTGGGTGTGTCTTGATTGGGGAAATCCCCCCAAAGAGGCTTGCCTGAATTCTCCCTCTTTTTCCCCTGCAGGCAACGGTTAGGCTGGCGGTTTTAACCCTGACCCTCTTTTCTTCCTCCTCATAGAGCGCCCAGTTTTTGGCAGGGCCTCCTGACTCTTGCCTTTTTTTTTCTTCCTTCCCCTGGCCTTCTGCACAAATGCTTCCAGGAGCAGCTGTTGCTATTGTAATTCTCTGCATAATGCGAGGAGGAAGAGAGAGAGAGAGAGAAAGAAAGAGAGAAAGAGAGTAAGAGAGTGAGAGAGCGCGTGTTGAGCGTGAAAATGAGCAGAAGGTTGCTTGCAACATGTGGCAGAGAAGTGAGAGGCCCCATCCCACTGCCCCAAAGCACAGGAAGGAAGGGGCTGGAAGGACCACCTTGGCTGACCAGGGAGCTCTAAGTACCAAGCCTGTTTAATTTAATTTAATTTAATGTTTGGACTTGTATGCCGCCCTGTCTCCCAAAGGACTCAGGGCGGCTCAGATCATAAAACTTAACAATATAAAAGTTAAAATTGAATTAAACCCAAGCCAAACAAAATTTAAAACAAATAAAACTAGATATTAAAACGAATTTCTATTGCAAGGATTGGAATCACCCAAGAAGTCCCTGCTTTCTGCCCCCTTTGCATGTTGGGTGAACCCAGCCAAGCCTGGTTAGCACAAGTAGCCATGATTAAACCCAGCAAAGCCTAGCCTAGCCTCTTTCTCCCCTGCTTTGCCTCAGAGTGGAATAACAGAGTTAAAAGGGACCTTTGGAGATCTTCTAGACGAACCCCAAGCAGGAGATCCTATACCATTTCAGACAAATGGCTATCCAGTCTCTTCTGGAAAAAAACCTCCAGTATTGGAGCACCTGCAAATTTTGGAGGCAGTTAATTGTTCTGTTGATAAATCACTGTTAGGAAATTATTATGTTTATTAATAATTTTAAATAATTATGGTCTCACATGCACACACAATAATTATTGTCTCACACAGTCTCACATACACACACACACACACACACACAATAATTCTAAATAATAATTGTAATAATTATCCTTATTTCTAGGCTGGTTCTCTCCTTGATCCCTTTTCATCCATTTGATCAAGAGAGATCAAAACCAGAACTAAAGAGAGATTTCCTGGCAGTGAGGGCAATTAACCAGTGGAACAGCTTTGCCACCAGAAGTTGTGGGTGCTCCATCACTGGAGGTTTTTAAGAAGAGACTGGACAACCATTTGTCTGAAATGGTCTAGGGTGTCCTGCTTGGGCAGAGGATTGGACTAGATGACCTCTGAGGCCCCTTCCAACTCTGTGAACTCTGTGATTAGTTGGAAATGGCTCCTGGTAGGCTTGAATCGGAGACGGTGATCAGATCAGCTGCCAGGGCTGTTCTCCGACCCACCTGGCTGGTGGTTAATCATTCACCCCTCACTGGTGACATTTTTGTTTCAGATAAACCAGGCCTAGCCTTTTTAAACGAGGCCATAACTAAAAAAAAAAACTGGGTTGGTATGGCTCAGGAAATGCAAATTTTATTTATTCAATGTGATAAATCTTATGAAATTTGCCTCGTTCCGGCCAACCGACCAGGCCATCAATGCAGAACGAGACAATGGCAGAATTAGCAACAACAACAAAAACAGCCATTAGAACACTAGGCACGAGAAGTTGGAAACCTTCAGCTAAATTCATAATGCAGGTAGCCCAAAATTTCTGTTGCTAAGCGAGACAGTTAAGTGAATAACTGCAGGTTGTTCAGTTAGTAATCCGGTTGTTAATCTGGCTTCCCCGTTGACTTGGCTTGTCAAAAGTTTGTAAAATGGAATGGAATGGAATGAATGGAATTGGAATTGGAATGGAATAAATTGGAATTGGAATGGAATGGAATGTAGAATGGAATGGAATAGAATAGAATAGAATTAGAATGAAATTAGAATGGAATGGAATGGAATGGAATAGAATAGAATTAAAATGAAATTAGAATAAAATTAGAATGGAATTGGAATGGAATGGAATACAATAGAATAGAATATAGAACGGAATATAGAATAGAATAGAATAGAATGAACAATGGAATGGAATAGAATAGAATATAGAACGGAATATAGAATAGAATAGAATAGAATAGAATGAACAATGGAATGGAATAGAATAGAATATAGAATGGAATATAGAATAGAATAGAATGAAGAATGGAATGGAATAGAGTAGAGTAGAGTAGAATAGAATGGACTGGAATGGAATAGAATAGAGAACTGGAGTGGAGTGGAGTAGAGTAGAGCAGAATTCTTTATTGGCCAAGTGTCATTGGGCACACAAGGAATTTGTCTTTTAAAAGGGAATCACCTGACCCCAGTTTATGACACTGCAACCATCATAAATATGAGTCGGTTGCCAAGCCCTGAATTTTGATCACGTGACCGTGGGGGATGCCACAACTGTTGTAAATGTGGCCATAAGTCGCTTTTTGTCAGGGGTGTAACTTTGAATGGTCACTAAATGAACTGTTGTAAGTTGAGGACTACCTGTGTTTGTATGAAAGACATGAGGAGGATGAACTTGGAAGAACGGAAAAGAGCGAGGAGAGGCGCTCAGAAAAATTAAACATTTATTGCAAGTTTCTTGAAAAGAAAGGGAAAGTCTGGGCCAATTAGCAGGTTGCGGGTGGTGGTCTAATCCCTCTTCCCCCTTTGCATTGCAGTGACTGGGACACCCCCAAAAGAAAAAAAAGCTGGACCTAGACTTCAGAAAGGAGTGGTCGTCTCAGGACTCAGTCTCTGCAGAATCGACCGACTCAGGTGAGGTTTGAGACGGGTGGGGGCTGGATTCAAACCCACGCCCTTCTAAGCCGGGTCTTCTGCATCTCGGAGGGCTACGCAGCTAGTCCTCGTCTTAATGACTGGGTCTCTTGGCGACTTGACTGCAGTGATCACAGTCGCCCTCTAAAACCATGATGGCGAATCTACGGCACATGTGCCCAGAGGTGGTACATAGAGCCCTCTCTGGGGGCACGAGTGCCGTCGCCAGCTGCTCTTCTGGTCTTCGCGGGCGCCAGAGCGCCGGGAAACAGCTCAAAAAATGGCCAAAAAACAGACTGTTTTCTGGGCTACTTTCAGGCCGTTTTTCTGCCTTTTTCGGGCAAAAAACAACCTGAAAAACAGCCAAAAAAGGGCTTAAAACAGCCCCAAAACAGTTTGAAAATGGCCTAAAACAGCCTGAAAAATGGCCCGAAGCTCCTAAAACAGCTCAAAAAAATGGTCCAAAAATGGTCTAAAACAGCCCAACAATGCCCTGAAAATGACCTAAAACAGCCCGAAAAATGGCCTAAAAACGGCTTAAAAACCCACCCAAAAAACAGGCATGTGTGCACCAGCCAGCTAGTCTTAGGGTTGCCGGTGCTCCAGTGCACCCACGTGGCACGTGCATGCATTGCGTTCCAGTTTGGGCACTCAATGCCAAAAAGGTTCCCCATCATTGCTCTAAAACGGGTCACCAACCTTTTGGATCTTAGGGACCACCAAACTCATTTTAAATCCCGCGGACCAGAGACCCTGGGAAAATCCTGAAAATAGTCTGCAGGAAAATTCCCCACCGCGTTTTCCTACCGATCGATCATTCTTTATTTGGGATCACAGGATACTGTCTCCAGCTGTGTTCTAGGGAGAGAGAGACTTTTGGCTTCATGCAAGGAAAGCAGCAGAAGCAGCAGAAGCCTTTCTTTCTCTCCCCCAAAATCCGCCAGAAATGAGTCTTTGTAAGACTTGTCGCGCCGGCACAGCCTCTTGGAGCAGGAGGCCTTGCAGGGTCCCCAAGACTCATTTCTGGCGGAGTTTGGGGGAGAGAAAGAAAGACTTCTGCTGCTTTCCTTGCATGCAGCCAAAAGCAGAAGAAGAAAGAAGCGGAAAGAAGCAGCCCAGTGGCCAGGCCAGGCGCGTGGGGCGAGTGGGGCAAGTTCCCCCCTCCGCCCTTCCCCCCCTCCCCTCACTACCTCATGTTGTTCGCAATGCAAGGGATGCAGGCCTTGTGTTCCCACTGGCCATGTGGGCGATGCAGCCTTGTGTTCCTGCGCAGCCTGGAATAATTGCTTTGGGGAGACCATCAGTGGTCTCCGTCTCACTGGTTGGCAACCACTGCTGTAAAGGATACCCAAGTCCTGAGCAGATCAGTAACCAGGTTGGGTGGGTGGGAGAAATGCATGTGGGCTTGCAAAAAGCTTTCCCCCAAAACAGTTGTTTTTGGCCTGCGTGACTTTCCTTTCCTGGTCTGGTTTACCTCAGAAGGACGGAGAGTCAACGGTCGCTCTTCAGAGCTTTTCGGGGGGCTGGGGAAAAGTCAACCAGCCAGAATCTCTCTGCGGAGATTGGCTGTTTATTTCAAGTTTTAAGTTCAGTGTCTATGGAGATTCTCAGTCATCCAGGGTCAGGGTTTTCAAGAGGCGACTGGACTTTTGGGTTTAAAACAAGGGTGGGCAGTGATGGCGACCTTGACTAACCTGTGGACTTCAACTCCCAGACTTCCCCAGCCAGGCCTTGACTTGGCTAGTCTGAAGGTCACGAGAGGGGAATCACGTGACCTCCGGGACACTGTGGAACGTCGTAAATAAGAGCCGGTTACCCAAGCGTCTGAATAGTGACCATGGGGGCAATGCTACAAGGGTGGTAAGTGTGGGAGAAAATAACCAGTCCTAAGTCACTTTGTAACTTTGGACGGTCACTAAAGAAATCATTGTAAGTAGAGGACTATCTGGAATCACCTTTTTCTGTCATGCAGGTGTTGGCCCCGACTCTCCTATGGAGCCAGATGTGGAGATGTTTCCTGAGGATCTGTAAGTCAGCATGCTCTTCTGTGTAAAATGGGAATGGTGTGTGTGGGGGGCTGTTCCCATATAAGAATATATATTTTTATCTTCTCTGCAACGTGAGAGTGTTTGGGGACATGGGAGTTGAGGAATTCCTTTCATGTTTTACACATGTTTATTTTATTTCCAAAGTTAAAATGCAAAATGAAAAAAAAAAAAAGAAAGAAAAAGAAAAATCCCCAAACCAATGTCTTCAGATGCTAACAAAAAAAAATTAAAATGTACAAAAGGAAGAACAAAATTAAAATGGAGGTCAAACCTAAAAGGAATTTGGGTGGAGAAGTTTTATCTGTTGTGGTCCAGGTCTCCAGATTTATCCTATTTATCTTTTTGAATGATTAAATGGAATCACCGTATTAAAAACCATTAAAACCATAAGATAAAAAATTTCCTAAAAGGATAAAAATGGATGAAAACAACCAATGCTGGAAAGATGATCCTTGACTTATGACGTAACGGAACCTGGAATTTTACGATCGTTTCGCCGTAAGTCGAGAGCCTCACCTGACCGACCTAATCTTACAACCTTTCTTGCCGCTGCCGTTAAGCGAATCCCTGCAGCTGTTAAGTTAGTCACATCGTTGTTAAGTGAAGCTGGCTTCCCCGTTGAGTTGGCCTGTCAGAAGGTCGCAAAAGCAGATCACGTGACCCTGGAACACTGCGGCCGTCATAAATGCGAGTCAGTTGCCGAGCGTCTGAATTTTGCTTACGAGACCCTAGGGATGCTGTAACGGTCGTAAGTGTGAAAAACAGTTGTAAGTCGCATTTTTTTTAGTGCGCTCAATTTTGGTCCTAAAGCGAGGACTGCCAGTTAAGTTAGTCACATGGTTGTTAAGTGAATCTGGCTTCCCCGTTGGCTTGGCTTGTCCAAAGGTCGCAAAGGGAGATCTTACACGACCCCGGGACACTCTGACTGTCATAAATACGAGGCAGTTGCTGAGCGGCTGAATTTTGCTTCCGGGACTCTGGTGATGCTGCAATGGTCATGAGTGTGAAAAAATGGTCATAAGTCACTTTTTCCCCCCAGTGCACTCAATTTTGATCCTAAAGCGAAGACTGTCATTTTAAATCAGGGGTCGCTAACCTTTTGGACCTCAGGGACCACCAAACTCATAATTTTAAATCCCGCGGACCAGAGACCCTAGGAAAATCCTCAAAATAGTCGGCAGGAAAATCCCCCACCCCGTTTTCCTACCGATCGATAGTTTTTTATTTGGGATCACAGGATACTGTCTCCAGCTCCGTTCTCAGGGGGGGAGAGAGAGAGAGAAACTTTTGGCTTCATGCAAGGAAAACAGCAGAAGCAGCAGAAGCCTTTCTTTTCTCTCCCCCAAACTCCGCCAGAAATGAGTCTTTGTGAGATTTGTCGCGCCGGCGCAGCCTCTTGGAGCAGGAGGCCTTGCAGGGTCCCAAAGGCTCATTTCTGGCGGAGTTTGGGGGAGAGAAAGAAAGACTTTGCTGCTTTCCTTGCTTGCAGCCAAAAGCAGAAGAAGAAAGAAGTGGAAAGAAGCAGCCCGGTGGCCAGGCCTGGCATGTGGGGCGAATGGGGCAAGTTCCCCCCCTCTGCCCTTTCCCCCCTTCCCTCACTGCTTCGTGTTGTTCGCAATGCAAGCCTTGTGTTCCCAGGCCATGTGGGCGGGGCAGCCTTGTGTCCCCGCACAGCCTGGAATAATTGCTTTGGGGGTGACATTTCTCTGCGGACCACCAAAATTTTCTTAAATGACTCATTTTGGAGGATGAAATCCCCCTAAAGGGACGAAAACGAAGCCAAATGGATGGAGTTGTCGCTGAGAGGCTGATGGTGGGAAGCTCGTGGGAATTTTTCTTGTTTGGAGAAGGGTTTCCCCCCCCTCCCCTTTTGTCCGGTTTCGGATGTGGGATCTTAATCTGTTTACTGCCCGTGGCTTAAGGGTGGTTTGTTGTCCACTGTGATGGGATTTGGGAGCTTAAACCCAGATTTGCTCACTCGATTTCCAAGAAGCTTGAGCCTCAAGCCGAGGCCTTCGGATTATTTCATCCCTGCAAACAGCAAATCCCAAGAATTGTACAGGAAGGTCCTCAACTTAACGACCGCCATTTGAGAGCCCGAACTGGCTGTGGCTAAGCGAGACACATTCCTTTTAGGCAAGGCGTGTCTCTCGTAAAAAGGGGCCTCCGTTTATTTGTTTGTTTTGCCACACATGTTTGCCCTGGCGGTTTAAGCGATTTCCTTGTGCGTTGTTAAGTGAGGCACGTGGCCGTTAAAATGAATCTGGCTTCTCCCGGTGACTTTGATTTTTTTGAGAAGTGTGGAGGGTTCAGGGGGCTTTTGTGTGCACGCTCCCCTTGTGGGTGGGTGGGGGGAAGGCAGGACGGTTGTGGGGGGAATGTAAGGGGCTTGTATCTGACAGATGGCGCCTGGCTGGAAACCCCTCCCCCTCATTTGCATGCAGGTGGGGTCAATGGCCCTGGAGGCCCAGAAAAGACCCTGTTTGAACTCCTGCCTTTGTTGTCTGCTCTTTGGAATTGAATTGACCCAGCCAAGCATGCTGAGGGGAGGGTGGGAGGTTGGCAGAAGCCCCCTCCCCACTTTCTAACCTGCAGGCTCTCAATGGAAGAGGAAAGGGGGCCTCTTAAGGGTGTGGGGGGGTGGCAAATAAGGAGGCCGAGCTCTGGGAGAGCTTGAAGAGGGCCGGGGGGGGAGGGAGGGTAGAGGAAGAAATCCCTTTTTAGCCAGTGACGTCGTAACTTTGAACGGTCACTAAGTGAGCTGTCATAAGTCAAGGACTTCCTGCGGTCCTTCAGTTCCTTACTGGAGGGTTTGAAGCAGGAAGGGACATGACTGCAGTGGGTTTCTTAAAGAGGCCTGCAGAAGATGGAGGCCAGTGGATCAGAAAGGGGTCCTTGGGACAGGGGTCTCCAACCTTGGCAGCTTTATGACTTATGGACTTCAACTCCCAGAATACCTCAGCCAGTGCTGGCCTAAGAATTCTGGGAGTTGGAGTCCACAAGTCGTAAAGTTGCATCCGCTGGCCGAGGAATTCTGGGAGTTGGAGTCCACAAGTCATAAAGTTGCATGAGCTGGCATGTGGTGGCTGATGAATTCTGGGAGTTGGAGTCCACAAGTCATAAAGTTGCATGCGCTGGCATATGGTAGCTGAGGAATTCTGGGAGTTGGAGTCCACAAGTCATAAAGTTGCATGCGCTGGCATGTGGTAGCTGAGGAATTCTGGGAGTTAGAGTCCACAAGTCGTAAAGTTGCATGCGCTGGCATGTGGTAGCTGAGGAATTCTGGGAGTTGGAGTCCACAAGTCATAAAGTTGCATGCGCTGGCATGTGGTAGCTGAGGAATTCTGGGAGTTAGAGTCCACAAGTCATAAAGTTGCATGCGCTGGCATGTGGTAGCTGAGGAATTCTGGGAGTTGAGTCCACAAGTCATAAAGTTGCATGCGCTGGCATGTGGTGGCTGATGAATTCTGGGAGTTGGAGTCCACAAGTCATAAAGTTGCATGCGCTGGCATGTGGTGGCTGATGAATTCTGGGGAGTTGGAGTCCACAAGTCATAAAGTTGCATGTGCTGGCATGTGGTGGCTGATGAATTCTGGGAGTTGGAGTCCATAAGTCAAAGTTGCGTGTGCTGGCATGGGCTAGCTGAGGAATTCTGGGAGTTGAAGTCCACAAGTTGTAAAGCTGCCAAGGTTGGAGAGCCCTGCCTTAGGACACAGAAGGGGCATTTTCCCTGCCCCAGATTGGTGAAGCTTTTGCATCCTTTGTGACTTTTCTCATCCTTCACCAGCGCATTTTTTTCTCCCTCTCCGTTGTAATTTTGCACGTCTCTCGATGTGTCACTTCTCGGAAGTGCCGTAATGATCTCCAGATGTTGGAGGCCCGTTCTTAGGGAACTCACATCAAGACTTGGGGTGGCCAGGAAGTTTCTGGCAACAGGTTTCAAGCAGGCATGTGGGGAGGGGGCTGTGTGTGTGTTTTTTGGGTGTGTGTGAATGCAAAGGAGAGCCATATGTGGAAAAAGCACAATCCCCTGGTACCAAATTTTGCCTGGAGTCCTATGGACAGCCTTAAATGTGAGCCAGCCCTGAGCTGCAGCAGCCAAAAATGCCAAATTAACAGAGGGATAGAATCAAGATTACGCGAAGTGTTAATACCACTTTATAATGCCTTGGTAGGGCCACACTTGGAATGTTGCATCCAGTTTTGGTCACCACGATGTAAAAAAAAAATGTTGAGATTCTGGAAACAGTCAGAGAAGAGCAACCAAGATGATACGTAAACGATCGGAGGCTAAAACATACGAAAAATGGTTGCAAGAATTGAGTATGTCTAATTTAATGAGAAGAAGGACTAGGGGTGACGTGATGGCAGTCTTCCAATATTTGAGGGGCTGCCACAAAGAAGAGGGAGTCAAGCTATTCTCCAACGCACCAGAAGGCAGGACAAGAAAGAACAGATGGAAACCAATCAAGGAGAGAAGCAACTTAGAACTAAGGAGAAATTTCCTGACAGTGAGGACAATTAACCAGTGGGACTGCTTGCCTCCAGAAGTTGTGGGTGCAGTGGAGGTTTTTAAGAAGAGATTTGTCTGGAATGGTCTAGGCTAGGGGTCTCCTGCTTCAGCAGGGGGTTGCTTCCAACTTCTGAGTTAGAGGTCCATTCCAACTCTGTTATTCTGCATTCAGGATGACACTATTTTGGGATGGAAGTGATTGAGAATAGATTTTCTCCAGAAATACAATCTATTTTCTGCAAGGAGAGAGGATGACTAATTTTTTCCCCAGCTGAGAGATGAGAAGGATGTCGGATGTGACCCAAAAACTGTTCAAAATTCAAATTTGGCGCCTGTGGTTTGCCACTGGATGATCTCTCAGCCTGTTTGCTAGCTGCCTAAAACTGAAAGTTTGTTTCTTTCTTTCTTTCTTTCTTTCTTTCTTTCCTTTCTTCTTTCTTGCGTTCTTTCTTCTTCCTTCCTTTTCCTTCCTTCCTCCTTCTTCCTTCCTCCCTCCCTCTCTCTTTCTCTCTCTCTCTCTCTCTCTCTCTTTCTTTCAAAACCCAGTTGCAGTTTCACTTTAGTGAGAGAAGGAAGGGGTGGGCGGGCGAGAATGCCACCATATGACAGCACGACATACGTGTGCGCATGAGCAATTGGTCTTCTTTCCAGCAGGCTTTGTATGATCTGTTGGAAGGGGTGGGGAGAAATCACTAGGGTTGGGGCTGAGGGTCTCGCAAATCTTGGCCCAACTGGGAAGCCATCCATCCATCCCGTGGTCTTTGCAGAATTATTTTTTTGGGGTGGGTGGGAGGGTGTCCTTCTGAGGTCTGGTGGAGTCAAGTGATAATCAGAAGTCCTAATTCTTGTCTGTTTTTCTTTCCTCTGCAGGGAATCGCTTCCCCTTCGGAGAATCAAGTCCTTGCCGGTAAATAGTGCTTCTCTTTGGGCCTTGGTTGAGTCCTCCAGGTGGGGGTCCCCTTGGGTGGGCTTTGCAGAGGAAACAGGGTTGGTCTAGCTAGGGTTGGGCAGCTGTTGGGGGCCTGGGATGACTCCGATCACTGGGTTAGTCCGAAATGTGGGGTACCTAGCAGTGGTGTGATTCAGCCAGCTTAACAATTGCTTCGGTGAGTATGCACGTCAGCGTGCTCTACGTTTTAAAAAGCCCATTTCCAACAGAATTACCTTCTACTGCATCCCTGGTGAGTAAAACAGCTGATTCGTGGCAAACCATTCTGCCGCGTGAATCAGCTGTGCTAAAAAAAAACCCAGGAAATAAAGCACAGGATAGAGTAGGGGCAGGTGCATGGGGCAATATCACTACCGGTTCGCTTGAACCGTCCTAACCCGGTAGAATCCTGGTACCTGGGGAGCGAGGCCTCAACACAAGGGCTGGGCTTGATTCTTTGCCCCAAGGGTCCCATAATCCCGTGACATGCCAGAAACAGGTCCACGCAAACAAACAGAGGGATGCAGGCAGCACACGAAAACCTCTCTCCACGAACCGGTCCCTGGGGCCCAAAAGGTTTGTGGGGGGTGCTGCTTTTCCCCACGGGCCTGTGGGTCTGGGCAGGTGACGCCATTCGTCTTTGTGCCTTTGATATCTTTGTGATGTCTACTAGATCAAGGGGTCTCCAACCTTGGCAACTTTAAGTCTAGGAGTTGAAGTCCCCCCAGGCTTAAAGTTGCCAAGGTTGGAGATGTCAGAGTGTTTGGCAGCGTGACTACCTTTATGAGACACAACACACGGAGACTTAGACAGTAACAGGGGTTTAATATACAACAGGTATATATAGATAATATACACCAGTGGTGGGATTCAGCCAGTTCGCACCAGTTCGGGAGAACCGGTTGTTAAATTATTTGAATCCCACCACTGATATACACGTGGTAGCAAAATACCTTTACAAGCAAGCTTTCTTCTTCCAAATGCACAGAGAACTCCTGCACTGAATACTGATCACAAGGAAAGAGAACCACTCCCTCTAATGGCTGCCTTTTATATATACACCTCTTAAGGGGAACTTTATTCTCCAGCCTTAAAGGGAAATACCCATACTCTGCTGAATCACTCTTGTTACACAGACCGACTTACATCAGATTCACAGCATCTAGCAGCTATCAGTTCTTAAATCTTAATACTTTTAACAAGAGACCCCTGTTCTTTAGGCATATTAAAGAGAAAAAAAAAGCTTTGCTTGCTGGGGAATTCTGGGAGTTGAAGTCCGCCAGGCTTAAAATTGCCCAGGTTGGAGATCCCTATACTCGATCTCCACATCTCTGGGATCCTGAAGGAAACCCTGAGTTGTGGGTTCCAGGAAGGAGACCCAGGTTGCTGAATTGTCAGCAACGAGGAGTTTGCAGAGGCCCCTGTATTATTTGTGGCAGGAAATTTTAGCCCAGGTAATTCGAGCCCAACGCTTCTGTTGTTAAGAGAGATATTTGTTAAGTGGAACTTTGTCCCATTTTACTGCCTTTTTTGTCTCAGCTGTTAAGTAAATATCTAATAAATTAGTAACCCGGTCATTAAGCACATCGGGCTTCCCTGTTTGACTTTGCTTGACACCCCTCCCCAGGGGTACTGTAATCATCATAAGTATGAACCAGTTAAGCCCAAGCACCTGAATTTTGCTTCCATGATCGTGGGGAATGCTATGAAGGTCGTAAGCGTGGGGAAAAAAAACTGGTCGTAAGTCACTTTTTCCAATGCCGTTGTAACTTTGAACGGTCCACTAAATCAGTGGTTCTTAACCTGGGCTATAGGCCCCAAGGGCAATTTTGTTTTTCAGGGGGGCGATGGAACGAAAAGGGGCGAATGGGGGCAAAGGAATGGAAGGGGGGCAATATGGGGGCGCGGAGCGAGATAGTGGGAGAGAGAGAGAGATCTATATTGGTAGATAGGTAGGTAGACAAAAAGACAGACAGGTAGGTAGATAGGCAGGAAGGCAGGCAGGCAAACAGACAGACCTTTGGATGGATGGATGGGAGAGAGAGAGAGATCTATATTGGTAGATAGGTAGGTAGACAAAGACAGACAGGTAGGTAGATAGGCAGGAAGGCAGGCAGGCAAACAGACAGACCTTTTGGATGGATGGATGGACAGGCGCCGGTTCAGGTCTTGATGCAACAGTCAATGGGGTGAGCCTGCAGGGCGGCGCCTCGAGCATGCCACCTCTTAGCATCCCCAGGGGGTCGGCAGGGGGTGCTAAGAGGCTGACGAAGCGTTCGAGGTGCTGGCCAGCCCTGCAGGTTCACCCATTGACTAGCACTGCTCGAGGCGGCGCCTCAATGCAGAAGCAGTGGCGTTACATGCTGCCCGCGGCCGTGTTAACAACGGGTGATGACAACTTCCTCAATGGCTCAAGGGGGCGATTCTTTCAAAAAGGTTAAGAACCACTGCACTAAATGAAGTGTTGTAAGTTTGAGGCCTGCCAGTAGTGTAGATCGCTGAAGAAGCCCATTTTCCTGCATGGAGAAGTGAATCCCTGACCAAAGGAGTTTCTCGCCTTCTCTGAAGACGGCCCTCTTTGAATGGCAGCGAAAAAGAAAGTGAAACCAGGGGGCCCAAAATTTGCTGGTCTGGAGGCCTCTCTCTGTGCTGGGCCTCCCCTTGATCCCTTTGCAACCTTACATCTCCTCCTTCACCTGCTGATCTCTTCTCAGATGAGGCTCCTGGGCTCCAGTCCTGTCCTCAGGAACATTTCACACTGCAAACAGTGGAACGGTCCTGGCCAGAACAACAACTCGGCTGCCCAAAATAGCATGGAAAATGTAAGTGGAGGGAAGGCTCTGTGCCTGGCCCCTCCCCTCCCTTCTCCTCTCCCCTCCCTTCTCTCTTTCTCCCCTTACTTCTCTTCCTCTGTTCCTCCCCTTCCCTGTATCTCTTCCCCTCCCTTTGTCTTCTTCCTCTTTTACCTTCCCTTCCTTTCTTTCTTCCTTCCTTCCTTCCTTCCTTTCTTTCTTTCTTTCTTTCTTTCTTTCTTTCTTTCTTTCTTTCTGCCTGCCTGCCTGCCTGCCTGCCTGCCTGCCTGCCTGCCTGCCTGCCACTCTTCCTTCCTTCCTTCCTTCCTTCCTTCCTTCCTTCCTTCCTTCCTTCTTCTCTTCCTCCTCACTCTTCACTCCTCACCTTCCTCCCTCTCCCACCTCCCTCCTCTCACCTCCATTTCCTGGCTTCCTAAAATTCCAGCCTGCTTACCTTTTTCTCTTTCCTGCAGGAAGGGGCCATTTTTAAGAAGCCCTCCCGACCTACCAGAAGATCCTCTGGGGCAGGGAGAAGAGCTCTCATGAGACCAAATTCTGCCCCACAGCTGATGGTAAGTGCAGGCTTCAAAGAAGAAGTGGGTTTTGGGTGCAGGCATGGCTTGGTGGGCGTGGCAGGGAAGGATACACTAAATCATTCCTCCCCACCCCACTAACCTGCTTTCCAGCTCCGTTCTCCTGTGCAGGCAACCAAAGAAGACCCAGCCAATCAGCTGGGACTCAAGAAGAAGAAAGAAACAGAAAGAAGCAGCCCGGTGGCGTGGCCAGGCCAGTGGGGCAGTGGGGCAAGTTCCCTCCCCCTCACTACCCCCTGTGTTGTTCAGTGCAAGTGATGCAAACCTTGTGTTCCCATGGGCCATGTGGGTGGTGCAGCCTTGTGTTCCCACACAGCCTGGATTAATTGGTTTGGGGGGACATTTCTCTGTGGAACACCAAAATTTTCTCGCGGACCACCAGTGGTCCCCAGCCCACTGGTTGGCAACCACTGTTCTATGGAGACTCTCCGTCATCCAGGTCATGGTTGTCCCAAGGTGCTTTTTCAAAAGACAACGGGACTGGTTATTTGACCAACCCGGGCTGTGACCCCTTCCTGGGGTGGGATAGGTTTTAACGTTAATTGTGTAAATCTGTTTTAGTATTTGGGCTTGTAAACTAATTGTTTTTTAAGTATTTATTGTCTGTTTTTTTAGTTGTGAGCCGCCCCGAGTCTTCGGAGATGGGGCGGCATACAAGTTCAAATAATAATAAATAAATAAACTTCCCCCCGCCCTTTTTTTTTTTCTTGAAAACATTTAGCTTCTCATCCCAAAAGCTGCTTCAGTTCTGGCCGAAGGGTCCATTCAGTCAGAACTGAAGATGCTTCTGGGATAAGAAGCGAAACCCCTTCAAGCAAAAACAAAGGAAGTCCCATTGCATTTTGAGAAAAGCACCTTTGGGGCTTCGTGGAACATGGCTTGGCTGCAGCTTCTGGCTGAATCACCTTGATTTCGCAGCCACTGGGAGATGGAGGGCACCCCGTTGGGGAGCTCCAGCTGAGCCATTCTCAGGACGATGGGATTGCCTGGGAAATAGCCAACGAAAGCCCAGGGTGCTGTCCTTATGGATCCTTGCTCTTCAGTTCTGCAGCCCTCAGAAGGAGAACGTCAATCCCGAGAGCCCGATCTACCTCCGCCGTTCCTCCTTGACGTCCTTCATGAACGATGAAGACGACGATGGGTTTCTGGAAGTCCTTGATGAAGAGGAGCTGAAGGTAAGGGTTCTGCTCAGGAGGGCACCTGTTTGGCCAAAGAGCTGGGGTTACGGCGGGTGAGGCGGCGTTGTCTGGACATTGGCTGGCTCTGGAAATGTACCAGGAAGCAACCATAATTGGGACCCTTGGACCATCGGTCACTAAGTGAGGTGGCTTAGTGAATCTGGCTTCCCCCATTGGCTTTGCTGGTCTGAAGGTCACAAAGGGGGATCACTCTGAAACCTGGAGTACTGCAGCCGTCATAAATAGGAGTCGGTTGCCGAGCAGTTTCAACCACGTGACTGCAGGGATGCTGCAGCGGTCGTAACTGTGGAAAACAGTCACAAGTCCCTTTTTTTCAGGGCCGTTGTAACTTAGAACGGTCACTAAACAAATGGTTGTGTTATAAAAATGATTCAGTAAAGGAAATACACAGACAAACCACATGCAATAAATCCTACTTTGAGATCAGAGTTTTATTTCACGAGCAATTTGGAACAGGAAAAGCCATCATAACACAACTTATATCAATCACCCATTGCAATGAGGTCCAGAGACAGTAGCCAACTCCCGAAACCATAGCTGCTATCAGTGGCTGTCATGCCCCTGGTGGAGACTGACTCTGAGGGAGAGGAGGAACAGCCGACAGGGAGTGGAAGTGTGGCTCCAGAGTTTGTGGAGGAGGTTGGGGAAGGGCAGAGGCCGGCTGGGCAGTCAGAGGAGGACCCAGGCCCATCCCCTCTCAATCCTAGGGCACGCAGGGAGGAGAGGATAAGGGAGAGTTGTGGTCTACTGGGGAGGAGAGGGCCTTGATCCTCTTCATTGGCTGCAGCTGTGACAACTGAATAAGAGGACAGACATGCGTATGGATGAGTGCTGGAAACAAAGCATGGAAATATCTCTGGTTTATTGTTCCTCTCTGAGTTTGGTGTCCTTCCCAGTGTGTGTTCTGATATCTGTGGATGTCTTCAAGCCCTTATCTTCCCTGGTTTGTGTTGTTTTTACTCTTTATAATTTATAGGCATTTTTAGTTTAAACGGCATTTCCTCCTCCTTGTAACTGCTCAGGTGGGAGTTTTTTTGTCTCCAGTCAAGGACATTTGGAGCTTGGAAGCAAAGTGAAGGAATAAAAGGGGCTTCACCTGTTTTTTGTGACTGTGTTTATTTCGTATCCCACCCTGGGTCATCACAGTGGCCCTGATTTGAGATTTACCCCTTTCTTTTATATCCTTCTTCATCTGAAGCCCACTGTGATGACCCGGGGCGTGGCACAAAAGCAACAAAGTCACAGAAATAGGTAAAGTCCCTTTAATAGCTCCAACTTGGCCCCTAATGTCCAGTTATCCTCGGAGGGAGATCAAACTCTTCCAAAAACAGTCTACAGAGGGAAGAAATGCAGTCCGAGCCCAAAGTACAGATAAATTAGAAATAAAAAAACCAACACAAACCACACTGAAGTAATTAACACGACAGGCCAGGATAATACATTGCAGACTTCCAAAAGATAAATAGCACACACAGTTGGGAGGACGCCAAAACCCAGATAAGCCTCGACAAAGATAATGCACGCTTTGCTTCCAGCAAGGTGCTATGTGCAAACGCCCTTCTTAATCCTGTTCTCCCAGCTGCAACTAATGAAAGGGATCAGGGCCCTTTTCTCTCCCGTAAGCCACGTTGCTCCCTTCTCCGTTCCTCCCAACGTGCCCTAGGATGAAGTGGGGGTGGCCCTGGGTCTTCCTCTGAATGCCCAGCCGGGGGACTGTGCCCTTCCCCCGTTTCTTCCACTGCCACCGGAGCCACACTCCCTCTCCCTGTCAGCTGCTCAATCTCCCTCTCAGAATCAGACTCCAACAAGGGCATGCCACCCACCTAGTAGCATGTAATCTTACTGGATGTACTTCCCTATTCCCTCATACTGTCCATCATTTAATACCCACTTGTGGGTATATGCCAACTCGCTTATCATCTGCTACTTTCAGTTCCCCTTTTTCTCAATGTCCCGGACATTCGCGATCCGAAATAGCTCCTATTTCTGATTGTCCAGCAAATAGATGCTTTGCAGGAGTAGCAGATAGCAAACATATTGCTGTTCCTGCAAATTCAGCTCAGCAGATTGCAAATATTTTGCCATGCTTGTGAAATCAGCCCAGCTGGCGTTATTATATATTGTTAATTTGAGGCCTTCAATTAAGCAGAGGCCTACACCAACTTTAGGGCCTAATTGACCTCCTTCTCACAGTTTGTTTTTTTTGAATGTGCTGGTAAACATCCGGGAAAGGATGGACTCTACTCGCCCGTTGCAAGCAAGAGATGGTGTGGGAATGAAGAGACGTGGTCCCCCTCGGCTGCCGTGTCCGTCCTGATTCCCTCTGTCTGGTGTGACCTCCCTGTCCTTCCTCTTCCAGGGTGATGGTGACCTCCCTTCAGGCATGGAGAACCTGCTGACGGGGCCCCTGATGAAAACAAATGCTGAATCCAGTCAGGTGCGTAAGGTCCTTTGCTGTTGTGGAAGGAAGGTGCGTGGAAGGACAGTTTTCTGATGCGAATTTAACAGATAACAGATAGTCAGAGTTGGAAGGGACCTTGTAGGTCATCTAGTCCCACTGCCTTCCCAAGCGGGAGACCCTACACTATTTCTGAAAGATGGGAGTCCAGTCTCAAGAAAAGTCTCAAGTGATGGCGCTCCCACAACTTCCAAAGGCAACTTCTGTTCCGTGGATGGATTGTTCTCCCTGTCAGAAAGTTTCTCCTTATTTCCAGGTTGAATCTCTCCTTGTTCAGTTTCCATCCATTATTCCTTGTCTGGCCTTCGGGGGCTTTAAAAAAATAGCTTGACCCCTTCCTCCTCTCTGTGGCAGCCCCTCAAATATTGGAAGACAGCTATCCTGTCTCCCCTGGTCCTTCTCTTCCCTAGACTAGCCAGGCCCATTTCCTGCAACCGTTCATCGTATGTTTTAACCTCCTTTCCCCTAATCATCCTGGTTGCTCTTCTCTGCACTCTTTCTAGAGTCTCAACATCTTTTTTGTAATGTGGTGAACAGAACTGGATGCAGTACTCTAGGTGTGGTCTTACTAAGGCTTCATAGAGTGGTATTAGTACCTCCCTTGATCTTGATTGTATCCCTCTGTTAATACAACTTAGGATTGCATTAGCTTTTTTAGCTGCTGCTGCACACTGCTGGCTCATATTTAGCTGGTTGTCCACTAAGACACCAAGTTCCCTCTCACAGTTACTGCTATTGAGCCTGGTTTCACCCAGTCTATATGTGTTCTTCTGGTTTTTCTTGCCTAATTTGAGCAGGTGGGTCCTGCGACAATAAGAGGTGGGGTGGGGTGCCACGCATTTCTTGCTGCCCTGCAAGGGTGGTCCACAGTGGTGAAATGCTACCGGTTCGGCCTGGTTCAGCCAAACCGGTACTAAAAAAAAGGCTCTGACGATCAGCTGAGATGAGAAAGAAGAGTACAGAATCGGCCCTCCCACTCGTCCCTGCGCTTTTCTGTTCTTTATCCTCTCAGCTGCTTGGCGCGGCAGAGCCTCAGCTGGTGTTTGGAAAGCTGTACGCATGTTAGGCGCACGCGTGAAGTGCGCGATCTCCGAACCGGTAGGGAAACTGGTAGATATTCTGACCCAAGCTTTCTAAACCGTAATTAACAGTTATTTTAATATTCTGTTGCAACGCTGGGAATTGTTTTCATTCCCAGCCGGAATTAATCTCAAACAGTCCCCCAAGATAAGCACCCACCTTTCAGTTCTGTGAAGTGCTGCCAATAACAGAAGTATCAAATGAACTAGAAAAGAAACCAACCAAAGAGTACAAAAAACAACAACCGAAGTACAAAGAGTTTCAAGAATGAATCTGAACTAAACGAACGACTTTGCTTTCTGCAAAGGTGTCGTCATCTTGGCCTGACCTGTATACCTCATGGGAGGGGTAATCACCTCCCAGCCTGACTCCCAAGTTGCCCCTTTTGTTTCAGCTGCTCTCGCCTTCTAGCAGCTCTGTGCACCTGCACACTGGGAACAGCCTCCCTCTGTTCCTCTGCCTTGCTGTTGCCAGATTCTGGAGGCTCCGGAGGCAGCACCCCACTCCCAGATGGTCCTGGCCCCATCTCTGCATCAAATGCAAGACCCTCGTCCGAGTCCTCTCCAGTCTCCCTGGCTGGTCCCCGTTCTTCCCCACTGTCCAATTCTGCTGCCGTTTGCACTGGCTGTTGGCGAACCACACTACAATCCTACCACTGGTGGTCCATCTCCTGCTTCTTGCCCTGGAGAGAAGGGAAGTTGAAAACTGGGAGTCCCGTGTTCTACCTTGGATGGCTGAGCGTCCACCTCTTCAACTTACTTCTTGCACCCGGGTTTTGCTGGGGTGACCTGAAAAGTGAAGGTGACGTGAAGGTCACTCAGATAGTCCTTGGCCAACATCAAAGGTCTGCAAAGTTAGTGGTTGGGCTTGAGCCTGGGTTTAGGGACTTAGCGCCCAACTTTGGAGACCTCTGGCCAACGTGATGCTTTCCTCAGCAAACGCCCAAGATGTCTGTAACAGACAGCTTGGGAGGAAGGGTAGCTGTTGCCTCCCACAGTCCATTAAATCCTGATGTGGTTCTACACCAATCGACCTCATTTGCAAAACTGGGTAATCGGCACACACGTGTTATTTGAGTAACGCCAGTGGTGTAAGTTGATTGGAAAGGTCTGGGTGAGTTCTGATCCAGCAGCCCTGTGCTGAGGTCAGGATGAAAATTTGCTCTGTTATAGCCAAAGTCTGCTAAATGGATGTCCGTTGAATGGAAACTTTGTTGGCCAGGGTTTGTTTTTTTTAAATTACATTTATATGCCGCCCTTCTCCGAAGACTCAGGGCAGCTTACAATTTTTTGGAGCACAACCCAGTGTGCTCAGCAATAGCCTTCATTCCATTGTATATGCTTGCTTATTACTAAGCAGCATTTTTTACAAAGTCAGCTTATTGCCCCCAACAATCTTGGGTCCTCAATTTACCTACCCCAAGAGGATGGAAGGCTGAGTCAACCTTGAGCCTGGTGGGATTTGAGCCTGCACTAATTGCAGGCAGCTGGAACTTAAGTGCTAGGCGTTTAACAGCCTGCACCACCAAGGGTTCCTTCAGAGTTAAGCTAGAATCAGCCTGGGACGAACATCCTCCTCCCGCTCCTCCTCCTCCCCCGTTCTGTCCTAGGCCTCCCCAAAAAGCACTAAGTCAATTCTGAGTCCCGGCAAAAACCTCTTTTATTAACATTAATGTGAATTTATTTCATTCAAAGTCAGCCAACGGCTTGGCAAACAGTCTTGCGAAGGTATGCTAATTAGCTAAGACCTTTATCAATTCTGCAACACTGCCCAGTAAAACTCCACACTCAGTGTTGACAGGGAAGGGCTGGGTTACACAGACAAATCTTCATGAGGCTGGAACAAATGAACAAGCGAGTTGTTTCTTGCAAAAGCCCCTGCCCCTTTTGCTCCTCCTTTAATCCTGATGGGAGGGGCCATTCGTTGTCCACCTGTGACCTTACTCCCACATCGACACTCAGTTCTTAATTACACCTTCCTTTAAGCAGCTCTGCACATGCGCAGGCTGGGAACTGGTTCCAGAAGCTCCCCCGCCTCACTGCTGTCTGAGCCCGATGGCAGCTGATGACTGCCAGCCTGCCCTGCCCCCACCTCTGCCTCTGTTCTGATCCAAAGCCTTGTTCAAAGCAAATGAACACCAAACAGAGATAAAAGCAAAAACTTTTGAATGCTTCTCTGTGAATTCCCTTCATTCACAGTAAAAATGCTATTAAAAACTAATTGTCCCAGATAAGAACAAGCCTTGCCAAGGTTGTGCAAGGCTGCCAAGAACACTAGATTAAATTGCAAGGAAATAATCAAAACCCAAAGTCTACAAACACAAACCAGGATAGTCCGAACTTCCACAAGACTTGAAGTGCAAGAACTTCTTTGTTTCCTGCAAAGAGTCCCACCGATGAGGGCTGGGCCTTAAGGGAGGGGCCATCACCTTGCAGCCTTACTCCTGAGTCGCCCGTGCTGCTGCAGCTGCTCTTTCCTTCGAGCAGCCCTGCGCACACATGCACTGGCCGGCGAACCACAACACCCTCTGACGCAGAGCCCTCGTCTTGAGCCTTCCTCAGCCTCCAGGACTGGCCCGGGTTCCTCCCCAACCTCCTCACTACTGTCCGACTCTGCAGTCAGCTCCGCACCCTCCTCCTCCCTGAAAACCCCATGCTGTTCTAGCACTGATAATGTTACTTAGTTGGATAATTAAATGTCTGCATGAAGCTCAAAGAGCACTAAGGATTCCTTCTCCTCTTCTTCCTCCTCTTCCTTCTCCATCATCTACTGGAGCCCTCCATTTCATCTGTTTTTCCTCCTTTGTGCAGGTGAGGTCCAAGTGCCAACGCCTCTTCCGGTCGCCCTCCATGCCGAGCAGTGTCATCCGGCCCATCCTGAAGCGGCTGGACCGGGCTCAGGAGAAAGACACCCCTGTAAACACCAAGCGACGGAAGAGCCTCAACGGCAACGCCATTGTGGAGAAGCCGGAAGAACCGGTAAGGGGTGGGGGTGGGGGCTCCTTTGTTGTACCTACCCCAAACCCCAGGACCTGAGCCTCACAACACCCGCTTGTCAGGATTCTGGCAATTACCCCCATTTAAATCATGAGTCTCGAGCCAAACTTCCAAAAGTCAAAAAGGATTTATTGGGAGTTAATATGCCGGCACTGCCTGGGTGTAGCTGACTCTGAGATACGTAATTCATTGTCACCCTTGACCCTGGTTTTCCCCCACATCCCCTGGGTGTATCATTCATATTCTCCAATGGGACACCTCCATAGCCAAGAGTCACCAATCATGTTCTCCAGTTAGAATTTTGCACGGCAGAAACTTCAGTCACCTAGTTACTATCTTTGAAAACATTTATGGAATGCAGCTTCTGTTTGGAAGCTGCTCCCCCCTCCCTTTCTGTTGGCAACTCTAAAAAGACCTTAGAAATATTTTATGAGTTGACACTGCTGCTGCTGCCTTCTTGGGATTATTAGAGAAAGGAAGGACTAGGGGGGACATGATAGCAGCCTTCCAGTATTTGGAGGGTTGCCCCAAAACGGGGGGTCAACCTATTCTCCAAAGCACTGAGAGCAGGAGAAGAAACAATGGATGGAAACTAATCACAGAGAGAGAGACAACCTGGAATTGAGGAGAAACTTCCTAACAGTGAGGACAATTAACCAGTGGAACAGCTTTGCCACCAGAAGTTGTGGGGGCTCCATCACTGGAGGTTTTCAAGAAAAGACTGGAGAGCCCCCTGTCTGAAATGGTGTAGGTCTCCTGCTTGAACAGGGGGTTGGACTAGAAGACCTCCCTGGTCCCTTCCAGCTCTATTCTGACTGGATTCCCAACAGGGACGCGCAGACTCTGGGGAGGGAGGCAAATTGGCAGCTGTGAGTTTGGGGGCAGGGGGGCTTCCAAAAGGGAATGTGGGGAGGCCATCACATGCAGGGCCCCCGTTCTGTCTACAGGAGGATCGTGCTAAAAGATCTCCAAATCCTTTGCAGCCGGATTTAGTTGGATGGCTTAGGATGGCGTCCTTTTTCTGGCCATCTCCATCGTGTGGTCGGGCCACCCTCAGTAGGCCACTGAAGAGGATGCTTTGAGGGGCAGCAGAGAGAGCTGTCCAACGGGGGTCTCCTTGGGGCATGGGTCAGCCTACGGGAACGTCTCAAGAACCCTTTCGGGCTTCCAGCGTGGAGGACCACCTTGGGCTGGGTGGACCTCTGATGTCCCGACGTCCCGTTCTTCTAGGTGCCTCGGCTGGTGCGCTCCCGTTCTTGCTGTCCCTTGGAGATTGCCAACATCTTGGACCAAGACCAGCGCGAGCTGATTGGCGACTTCTCCAAGGTATTGGCAGAGAAGAAGGTCCCTCGTTGACTTCTTCTCCCTGGAGCAAGTTGTGGATCAGGGTGGGACCTCCTCTGTTGGCTCAGGGTAGCCATGGCAACTGATGGCCACATTTGCTCTCCTCTGTTAGGCTTACGTCCTCCAGACGGTGGAAGGGAAGCACCAAGATCTCAAGTACATTTCTCCAGAAATGGTAAGGAAAGACCCTCAAGGTCTGTTCTTCTCGAGAACATCCATCTTAAAGCAGGCCGGCTGGGGGATTCTGGAAGTCCACCCCACTTAAAGTATGCTGGGTGAGGGATTGTGGGAGTTGAGGTCCACCCCTCTTAAAGCATGCTAGCTGGGGGATTCTGGGAGTTGAAGTCCATCCCCTTAAAGCATGCTAGCTGGGGGATTCTGGGAGTTGAAGTCTACCCCCCCCTAAAGCATGTTAGCGGGGGATTCTGGGAGTTGAAGTCCATCCCCTTAAAGCATGCTAGCTGGGGGATTCTGGGAGTTGAAGTCCATCCCCTTAAAGCATGCTAGCTGGGGGATTTTGGGAGTTGAAGTCTGCTCCCCCAAAGCATGTTAGCTGGGGGATTCTGGGAGTTGAAGTCTACCCACCCTTAAAGCATGTTAGCTGGGGGATTCTGGGAGTTGAAGTCCACCCATGTTAAAACATTCTGGCTGGGGGGATTCTGGGAGTTGAAGTCCACCCGTCCCCCAGCCAGCATGCTTTAAGAGGGGTGGACTTCCACTTCCAGAATCCCCTATTGCAAAACAGACCTGAGACGTGTACTTCTTTTGAATCCTCTCTTTGCCTGCAGATGGTGGCTGTACTGACCGGCCAGTTCAATAGCCTCATTGAAAACTGTGTGATCGTGGACTGTCGATACCCATATGAATATGAAGGTGGCCACATCAAGGTTAGTTCTCCAGCTGTGTCTGAATGAGGCAGAAGCAGAGGTGGTATTCAGCCGGTTCTGACCGGTTCTCTAGTGGAAATTTTGAGTAGTTTGGAGAACTGGCCAATCCCACCTCTGACTGGCCCATCCAACCCCATCTATTCCCTGCCTCCCATTGAGTCCCAGCTGATCGTCTGGGTCTTCTTTGGTTGCCCTGCACAGGAGAACGGAGCTGGAAAGCAGGTTAGTGGGGTGGGGAGGGAAGGGGGATTTTGCAGTATCCTTCCCCTGCCACGCCCACCAAGACACACCCATAGAACCAGTAGTAAAAAAAGTTGAATCCCACCACTGGGTAGAAGGGAAGATGGTAACCTCTGGGCAGGCTGGCACCTGGTCCAGAAACGGGCACAACCCCTGCCTTACTCTGGGGTTCTTGAGACAAACTGGAGTTCAGGACCTATCACTCCCAGCCAGTTGGGTCAGGGCAGGAGAAGAGTAAAAAAAATGGTTACACTTGTTCTAGGGGTTGGAGGTGTTTCTAAAAGCCCCCTCCCCATGTCTGCGGAAAAAGGAATGGCCTCAAAAGACAGGAGGAAAATCCTCCTCCAAGATCAGTCAGATACAGGCAGTCCTTGACTTAAAATGGTTCATTTAGTGACCGTTCAAAGTTCCAATGGCACTGGAAAAAAGGGTCTTATTGTCAGGATTCCAGCAATCGCCCTAATTAAATCATGATTCTTGAGCCAAACTTCAAAGGATTCATTAGAGGCGATATACTGGCACTGCCCTGTATGAAGCCAACTCTGGCATACCTCATTTACAGTCCCCTGTGACCCTGCTTCCCCCCTCCCCCCTGGGTGTGTCCTCAATCAGATTCTCCAATTGAGCACATTCACGGGCTGGGTGTCATCAATCACATTCTCCAATTACGGGCTGGGTGTCATCATTCACGTTCTCCAATTAAATATATTCCCGGGCAAAAGCTCTGGTATTTTAGTTACAATCTTTTAAAGGTAAGAGTTGGAATGTACTTCCACTTTCCAACTACTGCACTGCTCTTCCAGATTTCCTTTGTCCTCCCCCCCTTTTTTATGGCAACTACTAAAACAGGCACAGGAATGTTTTATGAGTTGACACTTATCTCCGTTTTTCACACTTACGACTGCTGCAGCATCCCCATGGTCACGTGTTCAAAATACAGTCTCTTGGCACCTGACTCGCCAAGAGTCACATGGTTTCCCCTTTTGCCAGCTCCGGACACGCAGAATCAACGGGGAAGCCAGATCTGCTCAGCAACTGTGTTGCTAGCGTCACGGCTACAGGGATTTGCTTAACAACTGTGGCAAGAAAGGTCGCAGAATGAGGCCAAACCCACTGGTCCAACTGTCTTGCTTAGCGATGAAAATACCTAAAATTCTGAGTGTTGCAGCCCAGGAGTCATTAAGACTCCCCGTTTCCCCCTCTACCACCGGTGTATTTAAACGTTTTGGGGAGCAGCTTCCGAAATGAGGAACCCCTTTTCTTCTGCTTGGTTTTTGCAGGGTGCTGTGAACCTCCCCCTGGAGAAGGATGTGGAAGACTTCCTTCTCAAGAAGCCCATTGTGCCCGCCGATGCTGCCAAACGGGTCATTGTGGTTTTCCACTGCGAGTTCTCGTCGGAAAGAGGACCCCGGATGTAAGTCTTCCCTCCCGCCTGCTCGTTTTGGGGACCTGACTCATCTCCCTGGTTGTACACCCCTCGAGGCTCAAAGGCTAACGAGCCGTTGGGAAGAGAAACCATTGCCCGGGGGATCTCCACAGGGCGTGCTCAGCCACCACCACACCCTCCCACCGCAATGCCATCCAAGCTCTTTCGCCCCACAAAAGTTGAGCTGGTATTGTGCTGTTCCTGTTGTGGCCTGTCGGCTGCCGGCCCCTTCAGCAGCCGAACCAGAGGAGGAGGCATGGGAGTCAGGGCCATCTAGGCAACCTGGGAGGGGGAAGAGAGAATCAAGCTGGCAGAGAGAGGGAAGGAGAGAGGGAGGGGGAGAGGGAGGGAGGGAGAGAGAGAGAGAAGGAGGGAGGGAGGGAACGAGAGAAGGAGAGAGAGGGAGGGAGAGAGAGAAGGAGGGAGGGAACGAGAGAAGGAGAGG
>CM019151.1:7099001-7148808 GCA_009733165.1 Naja naja | reverse complement strand
ATCAATGGACGGCTTTGCCTCCAGAAATAGTGGGTGCTCCATCCGTGGAGGCTTTCATTCCCTCAATGGCCTGGGGTCTCGTACTTGTGTCAGCTTCCCACCTGCCCATATGTGGAAGGCCTGGGGGGAGCGGGAGGGAGAGGAACTGACGGGGAGAGAGGGCGGGTGATGGATTGTCCCTTGCGCTGTCCTCTTTGTGACTGGGTCATCTTCTTTTCTCCCCAGCCATGGCCCCCAAGAAGCCCCCTCCGCCCCCTCCACCACCGCCTCCCCCAGAGGAACTGATCCATGTGCCTAAATTCAAAGCGATCCCTCCAGAGGTGAAATGGCGAGTGATTAGACTGTTTGGGATCTTCTGTTTCGGCGTCTTTATCGCATCAACGGTTCAGTGTAAGTTCCGGCCAGGAAGTCCTCGACTTACAACAGTTTGTTTAGTGACCATTCTAAGTTACAATGGCACTGACCAAAAAGGGACTCGGACAGTGGTGGGATTCAAAAATATTTTTTTACTACCAGTTCTGTGGGCGTGGCTTGGTGGGCGTGGCAGGGGAAGGATATACTGCAAAATCCCCCTTCCCTTCCCTCCCCCCCTAACCTGCTTTCCACCTCCATTCTCCTGTGCAGGGCAACCAAAGGAGACCCAGCCGATCAGCTGGGACTCAATGGGAGGCAGAGAATAGATGGGGTTGGCGGGGCCAGTCAGAGGTGGGATTGGCTGGTTCTCCGAACTACTCAAAATTTCTGCTACTGATTCTCCAGAACTGGTCTGAACCTGCTGAATTATCACCTCTGGAGGAGAAGGAGAAGGGGAAGGAAGGAAGGAAGGAAGGAAGGAAGGAAGGAAGGAAGGAAGGAAGGAAGGAAGGAAGGAAGGAAGGGAGAAGGAAAAGAGGAGGAGATGGAAGGAAGGGGAGTTGGGGTGGGATTAAAAAAACTTTACTACTGGTTCTGTGGGTGTGGCTTGGTGGGCATGGCAGGGGAAGGATATACTGCAAAATCCCCCTTCCCTCCCCACCCCACTAACCTGCTTTCCAGCTCCGTTCTCCTGTGCAGGGCAACCAAAGGAGACCCAGCTGATCAGCTGGGACTCAATGGGAGGCAGAGAAGAGATAGTGTTGGTGGGGCCAGTCAGAGGTGGGATTGGCCAGTTCTCTGAACTACTCAAAATTTCCACTACTGGTTCTGTAGAACCAGTTCGGACCAGCTGAATCCCACCTCTGAACTCTGGGCCATTTTTCACACAACCGTTGTAGAGTCCCCGTGGTCACGGGATCCAAATTCAGATGCTTGGCCATGGACTCATATTTATGATGGTTGCAGTGTCCCCGGAGAGGTCATGTGACCCCGTTTTGTGACCTTCTGACAAGCAAATTCCAGGGGGAAGCCAGATTCACTTAATAACCGTGTTAAAAAACAACCGAGGCAGGATAAGTTGTAACAGGGGGCAAAACTCACTTAACCAAGGCCTCGCTTAACAACAGAAATGTTTTTTTTTCCAATTTTTTTTTATTATTTTTGAACAAACATACACAAACAAAACATACAGTATGCCAGTAGGTGACAACTCTTTTTATACATCTTCTCCATCCTCATCCACTACAATTATTTTTATATTCTCTCATATGCAAAATATCCCATATTTTTAAATTAATTTATCTCACAGCAGTTCATATTATCATCCCAGAACCATTCCTGGCAAACAAATACACACAAACAAATATTAAAAAAAACATAAAAATTCTTCTTTTGAGAACAGTATGCTTCCGGACCCTCACTTCTCCGTACAGATATAATTTCCATTACTCACTCATTTTATATATTCTATTCCATTTATCACAACATTTTTCACTATTCTCCATAATATCCCCCCCTTTCTCTAGCTTCTTTAATCTTATTTCAATTATTTCATCCCCTAAATTTAATTACATTTCTTTTTCCAATTTTCAATATCTTTCCAATCAGTATTGCATCTGTCTTGTTTACAATCTTATATTATCTTATAAAACATATTTTACCCTGTAATTACTACTCTGGGGGATAGCACCTCTATCTCTTTTAATCAATTATTATTTAAGATTTAGATTTCACCTTTACAGTTATTATCTCTATTACACCTTTATAACATCTAACTATTATCAATGAGATTCTGCTTGGTACATTTTTTTACAAATACCCATTAAATTCTTAACAATAAAAAAGGAAAAATGTGCATATATATAACAATAGTAGCTAAGGTAATTATTTCTATTCAGGTTCAATTCAGCCATTAATGTTAATATCCATCTTATTCATTCATTTCTATTTAAAATAATTCCATTTTATTACCATTTAACATCCATATCACTATATTTCAACACCAAAAAACAGTGTTAAAACATTCCATACTTCTTTTAGATTTCATATTTTCATAAGTTATTAAAGGCCTTGTTCTCTTCTCCTCTTTACCTTGTTTACTTATTAGAAGAAAAATACACATCACTTTAATCATCTAGAACATTTCTAACTTCTTTCTATTTCTAATATAACCATATTTATCTCACATATCCTTGCAGAATCCTCTCTTTAAGTTAAATTAACCATTATCTCGATGTTCAAATAAATCAATAAACCCTTTAAAACTTGTATACTTCCCTTGCTGTCGCACATCTTGCTTCAGTTTTTTGCAACTTCCTCTTTTTTCCATCCCCCCCTCTTCTTCTCCCTTCCCTTTTTATTCCCTTTTCTATCCAATTCTCCCTTCTGGAATCCTACCTTCTGATTCCTTATAATATTATAGTTATTTTTCAGTTATACTTTTTTTGGTTGTTGCTTCAAATCTTAGATTTCTAACTCTCTTTCCTCTTTTCCCCTTTTTCCCTTTCCCTTTTTCTTAACCACACTTACAGTTATTTGATCATTAAAAATGGCTTCTTCTTCTTTGTCCCGCCCTTCTTGTTCAGCCAGTGCTTCCTGTTGTTTTCTATATTTCAGGATCTCCATTTCTATCAATTGTGCCACTTCTTTATAGTCTTTAAATAGCATTTTTAATTCTTCAGAAGATGATGACATTTTGAAAGAGATTTTTCCCTTTTAAAGCAACCTCCAGTTAGCTTTAATCCGCTTTGTATCCTCTGTCCAAAAGTCCAGGAATCCTCCAAATATCCAAAGTTATTTCTTGCTTCTTTACTCACTTTCACTTTTCCGGGGCTTTATAGGCTTGCAACAAAGTTTCAGTTACAATGTATATTTTTTTTCTTCCAAATCTTGTTACAATTCCACTCTCAATGCTATTTAAATCCAGGTGGTATCCTCCGTTTCCAGACTCCACCCTACTTTCACTTTTCTTCTTCCTCTATTTGCTTTCTTTCCCTCTCTTTATAAAGAAAGTTCTTTAAAGTTATTCAAAAATCTTTATCACTTGGCACTTTATTTTCAGCTGGAAATAGCCTATTAATGTCCAAGTGTATTAATGTCCATTTTTTGTGCCAGTCTTTTCTCAATATTCCAGACTCAGAACTGCCAGAAGAAAAAAAAGCCCAATTCTTTTTTTTCCCACTTTCCTTCGCCGCTTTAAAAATCTTCTTTAAAATGGTATTGTTTTTTACTTTTAAATACATGTACCTTAGACAGATATTTTCCATGTCAAGCCCGGTCTGTCACACTTTCTCCTTCAAACTTCCTCCTACACAATCTTATCCATTTGAGTCTTTGGGGTGGCCATTTCTGACCACCGCTACAACCGCCTTCAGAAAAGGGAGAAAGGGAGAAAGGGAGAAAGACCGAAGGACAGATGCAGCTCTCCTTGACCCTGCTAGCAGCTCCCCTGTGTTCACCAGCTCTATGGGGTGGTTTTAACCCCAAAGCCAGCCGGCTCGGGGTGCTCCATCAGCTAGCATGGAACGAAACCGCGCACAGTCGCAGATTTCGCTCTGTCGCTGAAGAGGTTCAAACCGAATGTCCAACAACAGAAATGTTGAGCTCCATTGTCATCATAAGTTGAGGACTCCCAGTTGAATAAAAAGCCTGCGCTACACATTAGTCCTCTCCTTGCAACCCCCAGCTGAGCCCCAAATGTCCACATTGCTAAGCGAGACATTGGTGAAGTGCTCCACTGAATGACCTTTCTTGCCACCATGGTTAACCAAATCCCTGCCATCGTTAAGTGAGTGACACGGCAGTTAAGTGAATCTGGCTTCCCTGTTGACTCTTGGTAGAAGGTCACAAAAGGGGATCATATGAGCTTGGGGCACTGAAACTGTCATAAATACGAATCGGTGGCCAAACATCTGAATTTGGATCCCAGGACCATGAGGATGCGGCAACGGTCATAAGTGTGAAGATATGGCCATAAGTCAGTTTTTTCAGCGCCTTCGTAACTTTGGTCAACTAAATAAACAGGTGTTAAGGGCTGCCTTCTTAAGCACAGGTGGCCAAACTTGGCAAGTGTAAATGTTTAAAGAGGGATGAACCTTTATTCCCTTCTCTTAAACTCCTTTGACTTGGATTTTATTTATTTAGAAAAGGAAATAATAATAATAATAATAATAATAATAATAATAATAATAATAATAATAATTTATTGGACTTGTATGCGCCCTCTCTCCCTAGGGACTCAGGGTGGCTCATAATATAAAAATTACACAATACAAAATCAAATTGATTAAAACGCAATTAAACCCCAAGCCCAATAAAATCTAAAACCATTAAAACTTAATATAAAATACAATTAAAAAAACCCACCGCACTTCACTTCAGTCCAGGCTGGCTTGCTGAAAAAAACAGGTCTTCAAGTCGCGGCGGAAGGAACGGAGGTTGCCCACTCACTTTCAGTCCCTCTGGGTGGCTTAAAACAACAACAACAATAATAATAATAATAAAAAAGATGATGATGATGATGATGATGATGATGATGATGATGATGATGCAAGCAAGGGTAGTGTCAACTCAAAAATATTTCTCTGGTCTCTTAGAGTTGCCAGCAGAAAAATGTTTACTAAATAAGAAATGAAGAGTAGTAAAATTATTATCAAGGGAACACACACACACACACACACACTGTCTTAGCTGATAAGAAGAATATATTTTATAAGTTTTATATGTTTATTTATATAGTATTGGTATATATTGATTTTGTTGACAACTTTAAGTTCTATTTGACGTATTGTATCTACTGTTTTTTAATTGTTAATAAAGTTTTTTCTAAAATTAAAAAAAAGAGTTGCCAGCAGAAAGGGAGTGGGGGAAGCAGTACATTCCTTAAATGCTTCCATAGATAAGCTGTAGGCAACCGCAGATTCTGGCTCGCAAGATTATTACTGGAGAACATGATTGGTGACTCTTGGTTATGGATGTGTCCCATTGGAGAGTATATGTCCATGGGGTGGGGGGAAGACCAGGGTCAAGGGTGAAATGAATGATGTGTCTCAGAGTCGGCTACACCCTAACCCTAACCCTAACCCTAACCAGCATGTTCATTCGTAATAAATCTTCTTTAAACTCTGAGAGATGTGGCTAGAGACTCATGATTTAAATGGGGGTGGATGCCGGAGCCCTGACAGCTAGTACCAATAGTAGTAGGTACCTTGCGTGCACTCCCAAAGCAACTGGAGCACCATTTGAACACCATAGGCATTGACAAACTTGCCATCAGTCAATTGCAGAAGGCAGCTTTACTTGGAACAGCTTCCATCCTGCGGCGATATCTGTAACACCATCAAACACCCAGATTTGCCTATCCCAGGTCCTTGGGAAGGACTCCATAGGTAGACAAAAATGCCAAACCCAGTCTCAGTCTGAACATCTGGCTGACTGTGCAATTAATAACAATAATAATAATAATAATAATAATAATAATAATAATAATAATACCACCACCTAAGATGCTTTCAGCAACCTTTATCAACCATCAGTGCCACTCAATAATATTTGAGATGCATTTTTAAATGTTCAGTTGACTTGAATTTTATGTTTAATAAATAAAAGAGATAGTAATAAAATAAGAAGATACTTGGTTGATACGTAGGATGCTGGCAGCAACCCTTATCAACCATCAGCTCCAGTCAATAATATTTGTGATACATTTTTAAATGTTCAGTTGACTTGAGTTTCATGTTTAATGAATAAAAGTTTATAATAATATAATAATAATCATCATTATCATCATCATCATCCCCTATACAAGTAGTCCTCAACTTACAACAGTACACTTAGTGACCGTTCCTGCATGGCTGGCTCAGGAATTCTGGGCGTTGAAGTCCACAAGTCATAAAAGGGCCATAGTTCACCATGCTGATGTAGTGACGTAGACATCTCAAACTCTTTTTCTATTGTACATAGTGACTAGACAAGGGGTGTCATGCCCTTGTTAGAGTCGGACTCTGAGGGAGAGGAGGAACAGCCTACAGAGAGTGGATGTGTTGCTCCAGAGGTTGTGGGGAGGTTGTGGAAGGGCAGAGGCTGGCTGGGCAGTCAGAGGAAGAACCAGGCCCATCCCCTCTTCATCCTAGGACACGCAGGGAGGAACAGAGAAAAAAACAACTTGGCTTACGAGAGAAGAAGTGGCCATGATCCCCCTCATTAGTTGCAGCTGGGGAGAATAGTATATAAGAGAGACGATTACAACACAGCATTGCCAGAAGCAAAGCATGTTTTATTTTGGGCTGAATTTATCTTGGTTGGCGTCCTTCGAACAGACTGTGCCTTGTTATCTCCTTCAAGTTGGCAATTACTTATCCTGGTCCGTTGTGGAATTTCCTTCACTGTAGTTTGTTTTGGTTTTTTATTTCACCTCTATCTGCTCATTAAGTTTGGACTGTATTGCTTAATTTTGAAGACAATTTTTGAATAAGTTTTATCTCCAACTGGGAATTATTGAACAGTGGGGCCAAGTTGGAGGCATTAAAGGACATTTATTTACGTTTTGGATTTTGTTACATTTGTGTTACACTCCGGGTCATCACAAGGGGTGTCAAACTCATCAGGGCTGTCATTGACCTGGGGGGGGAGGAAAGGTGTGGCCAGCTGGGTGGGTGTGGCCAGCTTGATGCCACTCCCCAAACTGCTGGCATGTTTCTTCTTCGCATGGGGTAGACCGGACCAATCTTTCCTCTTCACACTGGGTAGACCAGGATGCCGCCAGCTTCACGGGCTGGATCTGATCACACTGCGGGCTGGATTTCCTTTGGGTTTCCTTAATATTTTGTACTTTAAGCAGTGGTGGGATTCAGCCAGTTTGCACCAGTTGGGGAGAACCGGTTGTTAACTTTCTGAGCAGTTTGGTGAATTGGTTGTTGGAAGAAATCATGAGGGCAGAGAACCGGTTGTTAAATTATTTGAATCCCACCACTGACTTTAAGCCTTCCTCCTATCTTCATTTTAGATATTAAGTTGCTTGGCCAGCCACCCAGTCCTTTCATACCACCCATGGAAACCTTGAGGAGCACCTATGCCAGCGCACTAAGAAAACCGTCGCTCAGTAGTGTAAGTGGTAAGTTGAGGCGGAGGAATCCTGCCCCTTGAGGTGGACTCATCCCCCATGTTTAGAAGCAGGGCAAGGATTTCAGGGAGGAAGAATTTGGCGAGAATGCAGTGTGCCCAACCCTGCCAAGCAGTGGTGGTATTCTACTGGTTTGGCCCAGTTCTGCCAAGCCGGTAGCGGCGGTGAGCAGTGGAGACCGAACCGGTTGTCTCTGATGCTCTGCTGTTGGGCCCACCCGCCCTCCTGGCTCCCATTCTCACCTTCATGTCCTGCTTTTGAAGTACAGCTGCTTTCTGTGGCACAGCAATTGCCACGTGGCAGCTGCCGCAGCAGCCGAGAGAGTACAGGATTGCAGGAGGTGACTCAAAACGCTTCTGCACCTGCGCAAAGGGTGCCCACCAAGCCACGCTCACCAAACCAGTGGTCAAAATGGTTGAAACACACCCCTGCTGCCAATGGCAAGCACGTGGATCCTGAGCTTTGCCCAAGTCATATCTTTTCTTTCCAAAATCTCAGCCATCTTCCTCTGCTGATAGAATGGATCTTGGAGTCCTAGGGGGCAACCCCTTAAATGGGAGCCAGCCGTGTGCTGCAGCTGCCCAAAAAAAGGCAACACAATCCTTGGCTGCATCAACAAGAGGGGTAGAATCAAGGTCACATGAAGTGTTAGTACCGCTTTATATAATGCCCTAGGTAAGGCCACCCTTGGAATCCTGCATACAGTTTTGGTTGCCACCATATTTTAAAAAAAAGATGTGGAGACTCTGGAAAGAGTGCAGAGAAGAGCAACCCAGAGGATTAGGGGGCTGGAGGCTGAAACATACGAAGAACGGTGGCAGGAATTGGGTAAGTTAAATTATCCATTGCAATGTCCTACCTGTCAATGACTACTTCAGCTTCAACCACAACAACACAAGAGCACACAATAGATACAAACTCAAGGTAAACTGCACCAAACTTGATTGCAGGAAATACGACTTTAGCAACAGAGTGGTCAATGCCTGGAATGCCCTACCTGGCTCTGTGGTTTCTTCCCCAAACCCCCAAAACTTGTAACCTTAGACTGTCTACTGTTGACCTCACCTATCATGCCCCTGGTGGAGACTGACTCTGAGGGAGATGAGGAACAGCCGACAGGGAGTGGAAGTGTGGCTCCGGAGGTTGTGGAGGAGGCTGGGGAAGGGCAGAGGCCAGCTGAGTAGTCAGAGGAGGACCCAGGCCCATCCCCTCTCCATCCTAGGGCACTCAGGGAGGAGAGGATAAGGGAGAGTCCATGGTCTCCTCGGGAGGAGAGGGCCTTGATCCTCTTCATGGGCTGCAGGTGTGAGAACTGCATAAGAGTTTGGACCTGCGTACTGGCAAGCGCTGGAAACAAAGCGTGTTTTATTTTGCTCTGGAGTTATCTTGGTTGGCGTCCTTCCAACAGACTCTGCCTTGTTATCTCCTTGAATTTGGTAAATATTTCTCCTGTTCCGTTGTGGAAATTTCATCATTGTAGTTTGTCTGGGTTTTTATTTCACCTCTATCTGCTCATTAAGTTTGGACTGTTTTGCTTTCTTTTGAAGACTATTTTTGAGTACGTTTTATCTCCAACTGAGTATTATTGAACAGTGGGGCCAAGTTGGAGGCATTAAAGGACATTTATTTGTGTTTTGGATTTCGTTGCGTTTGTGGTACACTCTGGGTCATCACAACCCCTTTCCTAAGAGGTCTTTAAGGGGCGTGGCATAAGTGCACCAACATGCCTACCATCCCTGTCCTATTGTTTCTTTTTATTCGTATCCATTTCATGTATTAATAATCATGATTATACTTATATCTGTTATTTAATACATGCTCAATGAATGAATGAATGAATGAATGAATGAATGAATGAATGAATGAATGAGTCTAGTCCAGGGGTGTCAAACTCAATTTCATTGAGGGCCACATCAGGGCTGTGTGGTTTTTTTTTAAAATTACATTTATACCTCAGTTAACCTCGGGGGTTGGGCAGGCATGGCTGATTGGGTGGGCGTGGCCAACTGGGTGGGTGTGGCCAGCTTGACGCCACTCCTCAAACTGGCTGGCATGTTTCCTCTTCACATTGGGTAGACCTCTTCGCTTTGGAGCAGTTCCAGTGGTGTAGAAGGGGGCTCTTGCCTCCCAATCAGGAGGCTGTCAGTTCAATCCTAGGTAGAGGCTAATATTTGGAGTAGATTCTCCTGCTCGAGCAGGGGGTTGGACTAGATGACCTCCAAGGTCCCTTCCAACTCTGTTATTCTACAAGTTAAGGCCAGGACGGCCCCGCAGGCCAGATCTGACCAGTACACAGGCTGAATCCTGAAGGAAGATTTTTTTCCCTGCTTTGTTATCTGGCTTCCCCCATTAAGTTCCCTTTTTGGAACCAGCTGGGAAAGGCGCCAATGGCCACAGGCCGCCTGGCCATGGGCAATAACAAACGCCTGGATTTTTGACCATGTGATGCTGCAACAGCCCTAAATATGAGGACTGGTTGTAAGTCACTCTGTTCAGTGCCATTTGCAACTTCCCACGGTCGCTAAATGAATGGTGATAAGTCAAGGACCCCCTGTAATTCTGGCTTCCTTGTTTTTCATTCTGACTTTCTGGAGCTCTCTCCATCCCGTCCTTGCGGGAACGTCTCCTGCCGATATCAAATACCGGTCGCCCTGTGCGAGCACATAGGTTGGGACTCCTCGGGTTGCCGTCCGCACGACAATGTCGGCTTGCGGTGACCCGGGGAAGGGCCTATTCTGCATCGGCCCCCGCCTTATGGAACCAGCTACCCGTTGAGCTCCGGCTGGCTCCCGATCTCTCCTCTTTCCGGCGCGATCTAAAACCTGGTTGTTTTTACAGGCCGGGCTGGACTGATCTCCTAGGGGAGAAGGTGGGTTTTAAATTCGATTTTAATTCGGTTTTATACTTGTATTTTGGCTTGTTTAGTTTAATTTCTTTTTAACTAATTTATTGTTCTGTGTTTTTATCTGCGAGCCGCCCGGAGTTCTTTCTGGAGAGTGGCAGCATACAAGTCAAAACAAATAAATAAATAAATAAATTTATCGGGAAGGGGCTGTATATATCTGTATCCTCTCTGTTTATCTATCCTGCCTGCCTGTCTCTCTCCATCCATATCTGTCTGTCTGTCTGTCTATCTGTCTGTCTCTGTCTATCTATCTATCTATCTATCTATCTATCTATCTATCTATCTGTATCCTCTCTCTGTTTGTCTGTCTGTCTGACCAGTACTCTCTGTCTGTCTGTCTGCCTGCCTGCCTGCCTGCCTGCCTGCCTGCCTGCCTGCCTATCTATCTATCTATCTATCTATCTATCTATCTATCTATCATCTATCTATCTATCTATCTATCTATCTATCATCTGTCTGTCTGTCTATCTATCATCTATCTGTCGTCTGTCTGTCTGTCTGTCTGTCCGTCTTTCTATCTATCATCTATCATCTCTGTCTATCTCTGTCTGTCTGTCTATCTATCTATCATCTACTATCTCTCTATCTATCTGTCATCTTCTCTCTCTGTCTGTCTATCTCTATCATCTATCTATCTATCTATCTATCTATCTATCTATCTATCATCTATCTATCTATCTATCATCTCTGTCTGTCTGTATCTATCTATCTATCATCTATCATCTGTCTGTCTGTCTATCTATCCATCCATCCATCCATCCATCCATCCATCTATCTATCTATCTATCTATCTATCTATCTATCTATCTATCTATCTATCTATCATCTCTCTGTCTGTCTGTCCATCTATCCCATCTCTCTCCGTCTCCCCCTCCCTCCCTCTCTGTCATCTAGCCAGCTATCCTTCTCCTCCTGTCCCAACTGTTCATCGGGAGGTGGCAGTGTCTGACTACTCACAACCTGCAGGTGCTTCCAAAGTCTGTGTCTCTTTCAGATCTGGAGACTGCTGAAGAGGTGATTCAGCTGCCAAACTACCAGGAAGAATCGCAAAAGGCTTACGCAGAGAAGAAAATCAAGTACCGTAAGGAGCTCCCCGCCCCTTTCCTAAGTAGAATGCCAAAGCAGCCTTGGTGATGCAATTGCCAGCTCACCCCTCAGAGTCTTGAGTCCTGCTGAGCCCCTTGAATGAATGCAGCATTAGAAGAGAGAAAATCTTGCCGCCCACCCACTGCTACCCTCTGTCCCTTCTGCTGCCCCCACCAATCTCCCTTAATGTGCCCCTCCGCCTTGTTCTCTCGCTGACTTCCAGAGATATGATGGGCAGCAAGAGGAGCAGAGTGGGGTGGAGCGACTTTCGCATGCCCAGGTGCTTCTGGGCACAGCCTGTTAGGAAAAAAGCCCATAGAGGAGGTTGGGGTGATGCTCAGAGATACAACTCTTCGTTGGGGGTGGGGGGGAGGGAGGGGATAGGATAGAATGGGGATGTAGTTTCTCAGCAGAGGTGGGATTCAGCCGGTTCTGACCGATTCTGGAGAACTGGTAGGGGAAATTTTGAGTAGTTCAGAGAACCGGCAAATCCCACCTCTGACTGGCCCTGCCAATCCCATCTATTCTCCGCCTTCTGAGTCCCAGCTGATTGGCTTCTTTGGTTGACCTGCACAGGAGAACGGAGCCTGGAAAGCAGGTTAGTGGGGTGGGAAGGGGGATTTTGCAGTAACCTCCCCTTGCCACGCCCACCAAGCCACACCCATAGAACTGGTAGTAAACATTTTTGAATCCCACCATTGCTTCTCAGGCCAAGGACCCTGCCTCAGGAAAGTAACATCCTAGGGACAGTCAGAGTGAAAACGTATATGGTGAAATAGGCCAAGTCTCCTTTGGTGATCAATCTGAACATCCCCAACACACACACACACACCCCCCACTCTTTCTCTATCTCTCTGTCTCTCTCACTCTCTTTCTCTCTTTCATCTCTCGCTGTCTATATCAATCTATATAATCTGTCTATTTCTATCTCTGTCTGTCAACTACTATACTGTGTATCATCTATTACCTAGCATTTATCTCTGTCTGACTGTGTGCCTGTCTCTGTCTGTCCTATCATCTATCTATCTATCTATCTATCTATCTATCTATCTATCTATCTATCTATCTAATCTGTCTCTATCTTATATCTCTCTCTGTCTGTCTGTCTGTCTGTCTATCTATCTACTGTCTATCTATCGATCTATCATCTATCTATCTTATCTATCCTGTCTGTCGTCTGTCCTGTCTGTCTGTCGGTCTGTCCGTCTGTCGTCTATCTGTCTGTCTGTCTATCTATCTATCTATCTATCATCATTATTTCTATCTGGTTCTGTCTAAATATCTTCTATTCATCTGTCTGTCGTGGCGATCTATCATTACAGTATTATCCTATCTAGTCTCTGTTCTACTATCTCGTTCATCTGTTCGTCTATATCTGTCTGTCTATCTATCTATCTATCTATCTATCTATCTATCTATCTATCTATCTAATCTGTCTCTATCTCTGTCTATCTATCTATCTATCTATCTATCTATCTATCTATCTATCATCTATTTATTCTATCTGGTCTCTGTCTAAATATCTTCTATCATCTGTCTGTCTTAGCGATCTATCTATTACAGTATTTATCCTATCTAGTCTGTCTGTATCTACTATCATCATTCATCTGTTCGTCTATATCTATATCTATCTATCTATCTATCTATCTATCTATCTATCTATCTATCTATCTATCCTATTTCCTGCTTCCTATTTCTTGTTTTCTATCTATCTTATCATCTATCATTTATCTATCTAATTTATGTAGCCCACCTGTCCCACCAAAATTGATTCTGGGTGGCATTCATCAGTGAGTTAAGGAAACCCCTGGCAGTCAGCTGGACAGACATCTCCTGCCCCCCCCTTCCTGCTGAAGAACAGGGAGATGGACTAGAAGACCTCCAAGGTCCCTGCCAGCTCTGTTATTCTGTTATCTCTAGTTAACACACGGATGGCGAGCTGTGGATGTCAGCCAGGCTTTCCCACCTCCGCTTTTCCTTAGAATCCATCTATAAGAAAGGCACAGTGAAGACCACTACTCACTGGACCCTTTTTGGGAAGAACCTCTACTACATCTCGATTGGTAGGAAGACCTGGTACGACGCTCAGAACTTCTGCCTCTCCAGAGATTCCCACATGGTCTCCATCTTAAATGACGAAGAGCAGGTTTCACTCATTTTCTTTCCCTTTTTCTGTCCACTCTTTTATGTCTCTGGGCAAACATTATGCAAGGATTGATTCAGCCCTTCCTCTCCCTGGAGAATTACGGTCTGTCAAGAGAAACACATCAGTCCCATCAGAACAGGCTACCTACCTCTAGTGGTGGATTTTCCTTTTCTGGAGGAAAGGATGATGGGGAGGCAGGTCATAACCTGACTAAAGGGTTGACCTAGGTCAGGGATTGCCAACCTTTTGGGCCTCAGGGACCACCAAATTCATCATTTTAAATCCCATGGACCAGAGACCCTGGGAAAATCCCCCAAAAAATCTACAGGAAAATTTCCCACCCCGTTTTCCTACTGATCGGTCATTCTTTATTTGGGATTGCAGGATACCATCTCCAGCTCCATTCTCATGGGAGAGAGAGAGAGAGAGAGAGACTTTTGGCTTCATGCAAGGAAAGCAGCAGAAGCAGCAGAAGTCTTTCTTTCTCTCCCCCAAACTCCTCCAGAAGTGAGTCTTTGTGAGACTTGTCATGCTGGTGCAGCCTCTTGGAGCAGAATGCCTTGCAGGGAATTTTGTTGTTTAGCAGAGTGATGGCGTTAGGGAAAAAATTGTCCTTGTGTCTAGTTGTTCTGGTGTGCAGTGCTCTATAGCGTCGTTTTGAGGGGAGGAGTTGAAACAGTTTATGTCCAGGATGTGAGGGGTCTGTAAATATTTTCACAGCCCTCCTTTTGACTCGTGCAGTATACAAGTCCTCCATGGAAGGCAGGTTGGTAGTAATTGTTTTTTCTGCAGTCCTAATTATCCTTTGAAGTCTGTGTCTATCTTGTTGGGTTGCAGAACCCAACCAGACAGATATAGAGGTGTAGATAACAGACTCAATAATTCCTCTGTATAGAATAGAAATAGATGATGAATAGGATAGGATAGGATAGAATAGAATTCTTCATTGGCCAAGTGTGATTGGACACACAAGGAATTTGTCTTCAGTGAATAAGCTCTCAGTGTACGTAAAAGATATAGGTGATAAATCATGATCATAGTCATCATGAATCATAAGATACAACACTTAGTGATGGTCATAGGATATTAAATAAGCAATCAACCAAAGTCATACTAGGAAACTAGGTAAAACACTATCAATTGTAAAGATACAAGCAACAAAATTATAGCCATAAGTAGAAAAGGAGATAGGTAATAGGAAGGATGAGAAGAAGAATACTACAGTCTTAATAAATAGTAATAAGAATGGGATTTCTTTGGGAAAGGAACACAAGCAGTTTATTATTAATTGTAGGTGTTTTGTGGCATTCCCACCCTGTGATGCCCACTCCTCTCCTTTTTTGGCAGAAGTTCATCTCTTCGCAGTTCAACGATTCTGTCTGGATTGGACTGAGCGATGACAATGAGGAAGGCACCTGGCAGTGGTCGGATGGATCCAGATTAAAACTACAGTGAGTTGGTGACCCACCATCTCCCTCCTGCAGCTTCCTGATCACTAAATCTGTGTCAGGCATGAACAACCAGATCCACACGTGAAGAGTTCAAACTAGCTCCTTTATTGTTATAGGGACACAGGGCTCAGTGGCTAAGACACTGAGCTTGTCGATCGGAAAGATTGGCAGTTCGGCGGTTCGAATCCCTAGCGCCGCGTAATGGAGTGAGCTCCTGTTACTGGTCCCAGCTTTTGCCAACCTAGCAGTTTGAAAGCATGTAAAAAATGCAAGTAGGAAAATAGGGACCACCTTTGGTGGGAAGGGAACAGCGTTCCATGTGCCTTCAGCGTTGAGTCATGCTGGCCACATGACCATGGAGGTGTCTTCTCGACAGTGCTGGCTCTTTGGCTTTGTAACAGAGAGGAGCATCACCACCTAGAGCCAGGAATGACTAGCACATACGTGTGAGGGGAACCTTTTCATTTAGGTCTTATAGTAATATTTCCTTCTCCTGCACCCACTAGGTTCTGGGATGCTGGTAGTCCTACTATCCTGAAGAAGAATGGAGAAATGGAGCGAGATTGTGCTTTCATGAACCCTTCTGCCGGCATATTGAACTGGAGGGATGACAATTGCCACGCACTTAAACAGTGGGCTTGTAAGGAGATCATAGTCATGGAAGATATAGAATATTTAAGCCAACCCTAATTCTTGAAGCTGCCCTAGATGTGAACACAGTTTTGTTTTTCTCCATCTGAAACAGTAAACTAATGAAAACAGTCTTCTTGTCCTCGTCTCCTGGAAGAAAGCAAAAGCCATAAGGTTGATGTCATATCTAGGCTCTGCAACCAAGGCCAGACCTTGTTCAACCATCTCCTGAGTGATGCTCATGTTTTCAAGACACGCTGCCCAAAGTGACCTGAACTGGTCCCAATTCACAGCAAATACTGGGTTCTTCCAGCTAAACTGACTAACTGAGGGGATCGTAGGTGGACCTAACCAATGTATTCATTTAATGCTGAACATCATCTTGATGTGGGCCCAAAACTTTTCTGTCCAAGCCATTAGACCAAGGCTCTTCAAACTCCCAGAATTCCTGAGCTAACATGACAGGAGGAGGAATTCTGGGAGTTGAAGTCCACAAGTCTTAAAGCTGTCAAGTTTGAAGGTCCCTGATATCATCTATCTGTCTACCTGTCTGTCTATCTGTCATCTCCCCATCCATCCATCCATCCATCCATCCATCCATCCATCCATCCATCCACATCTATCTATCCATCCATCCATCCATCCATCCATCATCTATCACAAGGATCTTCAAACTTGGCAAGTTTAAGACTTGTGGACTTCAACTCCCAGAAATCCTGAGCTAACATGACTGGAGGAGGAATTCTGGGAGTTGAAGTCCACAAGTCTTAAAGTTGTCAAGTTTGAAGGCTCCTGGTCTGTCTGTCTGTTTATCTATGTAGCTATCGTCTCCCCATCTATCCATCCATCCATCCATCCATCATCTATCACAAGGGTCTTCAAACTTGGCAAGTTTAAGACTTGTGGACTTCAACTCCTAGAATTCCTGGAGCTAACATGACTGGAGGAGGAATTCTGGGAGTTGAAGTCCACAAGTCTTAAAGCTATCAAGTTTGAAGACCCCTGCATTAGACAAAAGGATGGAGATGCAGCTTGTGTGCATTGTTGTAGGCATCTAAGCTTCTGGGCATCTGTGTGCCTTGCTCTAGGCATCACTTGGACCTTCTCATCTCCAATCATGCAGAAGGAAGGTCTTCTCTTTCAAGAGACCATGTTTGTGACATCCCAGTACATACTGCAGCCTTTCCCATTCTGCGAAGCATGCCAGTGTCTACACCTGTGATGGCAAACCTATGGCACGCGTGCTGGAAGTGGCACACAGAGCCACTTCTGCCTGCACGCGAGAGGTCACCCGGAAGAGCTCCACTGCGCATGCGCCTGCACCGCCTACCCACCAGCTGATTGTCAGTATCTGGCGTGCATGTGTGGGGGTGTGGGAGAGATGCACACATGCACAAAGATATGCAGTGCGCATGGAGGAATCGCACACACATGCACAGAGACGCACATTGCTTTATGGGTGCTGGCACATGAGCGCCCAAGCACAATTTTTGGCACAGGAGCCCAAAAAGTTTAGCCATCACTGGTCTACACAATCCTTCAGCAAGAAAAGGGGAGAGGACCCAAAGATGCCTCCCCTCATGGTCTTTAGAGTTGGCATTCAGACTCTGGACTGCTGGTCCTATTGGAACCCAGTGATAGGTGATGAAAAGACAGACAGGAGAGAATTAGGTGGCCTTGTGAATCACTGGCTAAGGTTTCATTATAAAAGAGTTGGTCACCTTAGCTAGAGAGAAAGTGCAACCTGGCTGGCACAAGGGGGTGGAGGACATACCACCAGCTGGCTTCCCTTCCTTCTAGGTTCCAGGGTACTCAAGGTGATAAACCTGCCCATCAATGCCAATTAAATTTGTGTTCTAGAGAGAAGGTAGATGACACAGTAGGCAGCCTCTTTCCTTTCATTGAGTCAGCCAACCCCTCAGGACAGCTGAGGACAATAAGCGGCTGGGCCATCAGGTGGGGGAACACCTGGAGGACCTCTAGAAGAGCCATACCAAGCAGGAAACGAAGCCTTTCTGAAGGCCCACATGGGATCCTGTTTGGTGGCGGTGAAGGGAACGAAAAGTCTGCCGCTTGCGTGGCCTGGTTCTGAAAGAGCTTGGTGGCTCAGGCTGTAAATGCCTGCTCTTAAGATCCAGCTGTCTACAATTACTGTAGGCTCGAATCCCACCAGGCTCAAGGTTGACTCAGCCTTCCATCCTCTCGGGGTAGGTAAATTGAGGACCCAAGATTGTTGGGGGCAATTAGCTGACCTTGTAAAATGCAGCTTATAAAGCAGGCATATACAATGGAATGAAGGCTATTGCCGAGCACACTGGGTTGTATCCCAAAAATTGTAAGCCGCCCTGAGTCTTCGGAGAAGGGCGGCATATAAATGTAATTAAAAAAAAAACAGGCCATGGGCTCAGGAATGGGCTGTGGCCTGGGTACCCCTGGCCTAAACCAATGCCGCAACTGGCTCCATTCTTTTGCAGAACACGAGAAGGTGAATGGGTTTAGGAAGGGGTAAGGGACATTCCATCTTTATTCTTCCTGGCCAGTTACATTGGCCTTGATGGTTAAGGCAAGTGGTCAATCATTTACCCTTGATGAGTGGTACCTAAAGGAGGCAACGGATTTTACAACTATAGAGGAAATAGCATGTTCTGGTTGTTTTAATTCTTCCTGGGAGGTGTGGAATAGGCTGTATCCCCATTTCTGGACAGCCCAAAAGCTCACCTGACACTGCCTTTATCTCCTCCCGAGCTGAGGCTTAAATTCTGGTATTTAACCTATTCTTTCTCCCTCCCTTCCTTTTCTCCCTCCCTCCCTCCCTCCTCCCTCCTCTTTTCTTTCTTTTCTTTTCTTTCTTCCTTCCTTCCTTCCTTCCTTCCTTCCTTCCTTCCTTCCTTCCTTCCTTCCTTCCTTCCTTCCTTCCTTCTTTCCTAACTAACTAACTAACTAGCTAAGTAACTAACTAAATTTTATTTGCTGCCCATGTCATATCCAAGTGAGGAAAATTCTCAGGGACGACTCACATCCCAGTCAGCCCTTCTTCATCCTCCTACCATTGGGTAGGAGATAGGGAAGCATATCCAGCTGCACCAACAGGCTGAAGAACAGTTTCTACCCGTGGGCTGTCAGACTTCTGAATGGAAAATAACTTCATGTCAACATAGTATGATAGACTTGCAGGGACAGCGTGTTGTGCAACAAGGTCACATAGTGTAATAAGATTGAGACTGGGTTAGGTACTTTTGCCTTCACTGTGAGTTGTGTTGGGGGGGGTGCGGGTGCATGAAGGGAGGCTCAGCAAATCTCATTGTACACATGTTGTACTCTGACAATAAAGGTAATAATAATAATGACTGTCAGCAGCTTACAATATAAAACCACTTAAAGTCATCCATTATAAAAACACAGCAAATAAAACCATTAAGCAAAATCAAGGGGACAAGATGGGAAAGAAAGGAACCGGACACACAGGGGAGGGGGGCAGGAAAGGTGGCATTGAATTCTAACTAAACTACCTCCAGTAGAAAAACTCATCCCATTGGGCCGACTTCTTAAAGTGCATCAGCAGCAACCCAGCCAGTGTCTGTGTTTGTATAAACCACCAGTCCCAGCTGCAAATGGCTTATTTGGTGAATCGGATAAGGGAAGGACACCTTTGTGGTTTAGGCATTGTACAAGGGTGAAGGTTGTGGATTCATTTCTGAACATTTCATTACCAGACTACGTAACATCTTCAGCAGTGTTTAGGGCAAGGGTCTTCAAACTTGGCAAGTTTAAGACTTGTGGACTTCAACTCCCAGAATTCCTGAGCTAATATGACTGGAGGAGGAATTCTGGGAGCTGAAGTCCACAAGTTTTAAAGCTGTCAAGTTTGAAGACCCCTGATCTATCATCTGTCTGTCTATCATCTCCCCATTCATATCTATCTATCTATCTATCTATCTATCTATCTATCTATCTATCTATCTATCATCTATCATCTATCCGTCCAGCCATCATCTATTACAACGGTCTTCAAATTTGGCAAGTTTAAGGCTTGTGGACTTCAACTCCAAGAATTCCTGAGCTAACATGACTGGAGGAGGAATCCTGGGAGTTGAAGTTCACCAGTCTTAAAGCTCTCAAGTTTGAAGACCCCTGGTTTAGGGGATGTGAGTGCTGGTGTTGTTCTGCTTATAAGGGCTTCATGTGGTCAGTAGGTCTTGTGATGGGAGGGCCATTCCAGGTGGGGTCTTGTGATGGGTCAGGTGTGGGTCAGGTCAGGTGAGAGTCTTGTGATGGAGAGTCATGCCAGATAATGGTCATTGGGAGAGGAAGAGCTGGTTGGGGAAGTGGGACCTTGTGTGTGTGTTGGTTGAAGGTCAGTGCCATTGCTGGTTGGCTGTGCAGTTGATTTGAATTCTGAGGGCTTCGTAGGCTGGTTATAGGATGATGTGTCTATTGATGGACTCTGTCCCTATTTTGCGCAGGCACCTCCTGGGGAGGGGGCTCAGCCCTCTTTCCCCAACCGGCATGTTTGAGAATGCTGTAAAACGCATCCATCCACACAGCACCAGATTTGGGGAAGTGGCCCTGGCCTTCGGTAGGAAAAAGGCAGCCCTCCCTGCAGAGCTAATTCAGATGTCCACCAGTTCTGACTGCTTCTCAGGGCAATGGAGACCAAAGAGAGGCTGTGCTGACCTTCTGTTGGGAAATGTCCAGCCAGGCAAAGGGGGTAGAATCAAGTGGGGAGCTAGCCTAGAGTCCTTGCGCAGTCACAAGAGACTTCAGCCTGACCATCCTGAGGTGCCATGGAAACTAGTCTGTTTGTTCCCAATGGAAGGCAGATTTTCTGGGGTGATTCCTGTACTGTAGGTGGGACACCATAAAGAGATCAACTGGATCCTGTCATGTGTGATCGGGTTACTTGCGCCTGACAAGAGATGCCCTCGCCTGTGCCAGAGGAGCCATGAGCAAAGCGGTGGTCTCCATTTCTCAGGGAATGGCCCCCGTGATGTCACAATGCCACTTTCCCTTCCAGTTGCAGGTGTGCTGGCGGCTGTGAATCTGGCAAGGAGCCCCAGCAGCCGACTAGCAGGTGGTTTGAGCCTTGGAGGATGAGGAAAGGGAGAGAGGCCCTTAAAGTGGAACCAGAAGGCAAGGAGGAACACCGAGGAGGAAGCTTGTAGGAGTTGAAAACGGGCTCAGAGGATGAGCAAGGGAACCCCTTGTGTGGGATCCAGAGTCTCCTAAAGGGAGTCCCAAACAAAAGGTATGTTATGGATGGCCATCTGTCAGGGAAATGGAGGAGGGGACTCCTGGACTGGGCAGAGCATTGGATTAGATGATCTCTGTGGCCCCTCTCCCCACCCCCTCACCATTCCCAGACTCCTCTCTGATGTTGATCCCAGGGTGTTGAGGGATCTCTCTTTTCAGAAGTTAAAAGACATTTCTTAAACATTCCCAAAGAGTTAGAACAACCCTGAAGATCTCAAAGCAGTGATGGGATTCAAATTTTTTTACTACCGGTTCTGTGGGCATGGCTTGATGGGCATGGCAGGGGAAGGATACTGTAAAATCTCCAGTCAGAGGTGGTATTTGCCGGTTCTCCAAACTACTCAAAATTTCTGCTACCAGTTCTCCAGAACTGGCCAGAATCTGCTGAATACCACCTCTGTCTCAAAGGATTGTGTTTGTATTGTTTTGGACAGGGGTGGGCTGCTGGGGCTCTCATGGGCTCAGGAGAGCCCCTAGCTAAGACTTTGCAGGGCTCGGAGAGCCCCCAATAACCTCAGAAAGACAAGCAGCAAGGGAAAAGCTCTTAATAGGCTCAATTGAACTTCTGGGCATTCAGCCAAGAGCATTTCACACCTCGTAAAAGTGTGGCAAGCTAGATAAACAATCCACTCAGCGCTTGGAAGGGAGAGCCATTGAGAAAAATCAGATAACATAGCCACTTGCCTTTGAGGGGATGAATTCCCAAATAATAAAAATCACGTAACTCACCAGAAACTCCACTAAGACTCGAAGATCCCTCTCACAGGCACTGCTATTAAGTCTGGTTTCACCCAGTCTTTTATTTAAGTATTAAATGCATGAAATAATAAACAACTTTTTAGTATATTATCTTTTTTGAGGTAATTAGGGCAAAGAAGCAACGTCGAGTTGTCCACACCCACCCAATCACATGACCACCCAGCCATGTCCACCCAGCCAGCCATTAGGGCAGAGACCCCTTGCTAAAAAAAAATTGAAGCCCACCCCTGGTTTTGGAGGTGTTGCTGCACCAACATCCCCCCAACGGCCCCCAAGTCCTCCTGCTGCAGAGGATCAAATGCAGGAGGAGCCTGACTCCAAGTCATTCTTTGTTTTAATTAAACAAATGTACATTTATTTTATTTTTTATTTTTATTCATATTTATATCCCGCCCTTCTCCGGAGACTCAGGGCGGCTTACAGTTTTTGGGATACAACCCAATGCGCTCAGCAATAGCCTTCCTTCCATTGTATATGCCTGCTTATTACTAAGCGGCATTTTTACAAAGTCAGCTTATTGCCTCCAACAATCTTGGATCCTCAATTTACCTACCCCGAGAGGATGGAAGGCTGAGTCAACCTTGAGCCTGGTGGGATTTGAGCCTGCAATAATTACAGGCAGCTGGAGCTAAGTGCTAGGCTATTAACAGCCTGCACCACCAAGGCCCTTGCTTGTACATGGCCATCCAATGCTTGTACATGGCCATCCAATGCACACAGGGGCAAAATATTCCTTGGGCTGGCTGTGGCTTTAGCTCTGGGCGATGGGGGCAGGTGGGTCTCTTCACAGCTATTCTGTCCTCTCTGCTTCCTGTTCTGAAGCCATGGGACCCAAGCCGGTCAAAAGCCAAGTTTCCATCATGGCTCCTGGAGGCGAGAAGAGAACCCAGATGAATCCCTTCAGCCAAGTTTCCCCCACCGTCCTGTGGATTTTTCTCGCCACCTTGGCCACCATCTGCCTTGTGGTCCTGATGATGGTGAGCTACCTATGTAAGTCCTGCTTGGCCCACGGACGTGTCCTTCCGACTTTTGCTGGCCACAGGCTGGTTGAAAGTGGGAGGGGCTCCACACGCACCCATCTCATGCAGGGTTTATGGGACGTGTGGCCAGAAAGTTGGGAGCGTGGATGGGGGGCTTCCCCCTCCTTTGTCCAACATGGTTTCTCTCAACCCCAAGCAACCCAAGGCCTCCAGAGATGTGACCTGTGTCTGACTACTGAGATGCCACCATCCTTCCATGTTCGGTCACTGGACAAGACCCACCTTTGCCCAATTCCCATCCCCCAACACTGAGAGGAAAGGGGAGCAAATGGCCAGGGGTCAACTCTTCACCCACTGAACATCCAAAGGGGAGCATAATATACTTAGATTTCAGCAAGGCATTTGACAAAGTAGACCACAACCTACTTCTTGGTAAGCTAGAAAAAAGTAGAATAGATAGCACCACCACTAGATGGACTCGCAACTGGCTGACAAACCATACTCAACAAGTAGTCCTTAATGGGTCTAAGTCTAAATGAAGGGACGTAAGCAGTGGGGTGCCACAAGGTTCCGTCTTAGGCCCAGTACTCTTCAATATCTTCATAAATAATTTAGATGAGGGAATAGAAGGGGAACCCATCAAATTTGCAGATGATACTAAGCTGGCAGGAATAGCTAACTCCCAAGAAGATAGGCTCAGGATCCAGATGGATCTTATATTGGCCTCGATCCAGGATTCAGTGTAGAGAAAAGTAAAGTCCTACATTTAGGCAAGAAAAACCAAAAGCACACATATAGACTGGATGAAACCAGGCTTAATAGCAGTAACTCTGAGAGGGATCTTGGAGTCTTAGTGGACAACCAGCTAAATATGAGCTGGCCGTGTGCAGCGGCAGCCCAAAACGCTAATGCATTCCTAAGTTGCATTAACAAAGGGATGCAATCAAGATCAAGTGAGGTACTAATACCACTCTATAAAGCCTTAGTAAGACCATACCTAGAGTACTGCATCTAGTTTTGGTCACCACACTATAAAAAAAATGTTGAGACTCTTAAAAAAAGTACAGAGAAGAGCAACCAGGGTGATCAGGGGACTGGAGACTAAGGCATATGAAGAACAGTTACAGGAACTGGGCATGGCTAGTCTAATAAAGAGAAGGACCAGGGGAGACATGAGAGCAGTCTTCCAATATTTGAGGGGCTGCCACAGAGAGGAGGGGGTCAATCTATTTTCTAAAGCGCCTGAAGGCCAGACAAGGATTAATGGATGGAAACTGAACAAGGAGAGATTTAACCTGGAAATAAGGAGAAACTTTCTGACAGTGAGAACAATCAACCCATGGAACAGAAGTTGCCTTCAGAAGTTGTGGGAGTGCCATCACTTGAGACTTTCAAGAAGAGATTGGACTCCCATCTGTCAGAAATGGTGTAGGGTCTCCTGCTTGGGTGGGGGTTTGGACTAGATGACCTACAAGGTCCCTTCCAACTCTGATTATCTGTTATCTGAACCAAAGCTCCAATCTTGTGGTCGGCTTGATTTCAGATCCCCTTGCAGTCATATCCATCCAGATATCCCCATAGATTTTGCTGGCTTCCCACATTTCAGGGGACAAGGTTCACGAGAAGCCGCTGAAGATAAGTGTTGTGGTTAGCCGGCAGCAGATGCAGATGCCTGAGGAGAGCCATGACTCTGATGAGGGGCCAGGACCATCAGGGAGTGGACTGCTGCCTTCAGGGATGATGGGGGCTGGCAGCAGTGACGAGGAAGTTCCAGAGGAGTCTGTGCCAAGTGCACGTGCATGAAGGATTGCTCAGAGGAAAGAACAATTACAGCAGCACAGGCAACTCGGGAGTAAGGCTGCAAGGTAATGGCCCCTCCCTCAAGAGGATAAAAGCCAGGTTTGGAAAAGCGTTCTTTGCAAAAAGCAAAGACGCTGTTAAACTCAACTGGTGGACATCTTAGTTGGTGTTTGGAGAATCTTGTAAATTGGTTCTTATCTCTGGGTTTTTGGCAGCCTTGACAAACAACTTGGCATGATCTTTCTTGTCAGAGCTAATTAGTGGAAAGCAGCCTTCAGAACAGAAATTCATTATTAAACCTTAAAAGATGGGAGCTGTTGCCTTTGTCTGTGTTTGCTCTTTGGGAACCTGGTTGCGTCAGAACAGCAAGGAGCTGTTGGGCACTAGCCAAATCTTTCTCTGGTGCAGCAGAAAAGGTCAGAGCCAGAATGTCAACTGAAACACAGAAAATAACAGGTGTTTTTTGGTCATTGCACTGACCACATAATGTTGACTTACAAGATTATTCTCCAGGCTTGCTCTGAATGATGTTCCCTTTGTGTCCCATTCAACTTTTCAATTTCCTTAGATATTTTAGGGGCCTCCAAGGCCCTTCCCAGCTATTGGACTTCCCAGAAATGCATTTCTGCCCTCTTTTCATGCAGATTTGTTTTCTCCAGAGTGACCAGTGTCCCAGAGCTAGAATAACGCAGGCCTTGGAGGGTCGTGTGCTGCTCCCCTCTTTCTGTCCCAAACCCTTCGCTTTTCCCATCCAAAGCTCTCTCCAAAGTCTGGAACTTGTGTCAAAGCGTTTGCAGCGTGACTGCTATTGTGAAACAACCCAGGAGCACAGCACACAGAGACTTAGACATTTAACAATGGTTTATATACAAGTTATATACAGACATATATGTGGTAGGCAAAATACCCTACAAGCAATCAATCTTCTTTTTAACTCTACATGGAGAACTCTGCTTTGAATACTGGACACAAGGAGAGATGTTCTGAACACATGACAAATCCTCTCACATGAACTCAAAAGATTCATTTATTCATAATACCGGCAGCCCTGGCAAAAAGTTTCTCTCTCAACGCAGGCTAACAATTCTGTCTGGCAGGGAGATGAATAGTTGTCTGCCACACCTATTCATCTTCACCCCCTGCCTTTTATCGCCAGAGCTAGGGTGGGACCTCACTAGCAGTGGTGGCTCTTCCGTCCCAAGAATCAGCCCACAGATTTCCACTGCTCTGCTCTCCTCTGCTTTCTGCACATCTGCACGTCAGGCACTGGACCCAGCTGTTCCTCCACTTCCTCATCAGCCACCTCCAGACCTGGGGCTGTTGACTCTCCAACTGAGGGCTGAAGGATGGGCCAGGCTCTGCCTCTGTCTCCCTCTCTCTGCCAGCTCCATTCCCTCTTCCCCTTTGGAGCTCCCAGGTTTCTCTGATGCTGACCCTGACTCCCACGCTGCTTCCTCCTCTGATTCAGCTGCTGGAAGGGACAGCGGCTGAGAGGCCACAACACTAAAACTCCCCCAGCTGTTCCCAGGGAGGGTGCGGGTGTGTGTGTTTCAGGTGTCCCATGGATGAGGCTGCCACATTGATCTTTATTTAGGGTTACTAGCTGAGAGGTTGAATTGGGGCAACCGGAAACCCCACCATTTCTGCTTTCCCAACATCCTCAGATGCAGCCTTGGTCAACAAACCACTCCATCCACTTGAGGAGTCGATGAAGAAGCTGGGGGTCACCATTGCAGTTGGCCTGAGAAGTCCAAAGATCAAACACGAAGACCGTAAGTGGCTTATTTCTGATTGCTGAGAAGGAGCTCCACACCTCCCATTTCAAAGCATCAGAGGAGGCTGTGGCAGACCCAGGAGACTTCTACCTCTCTCTCTCTTTATCTATCTATCTATCTATCTATCTATCTATCTATCTCTATCTATCTATCTATCTATCTATCTATCTATCTATCTATCATCTATCATCTATCATCTATCATCTATCATCTATCATCTATCATCTATCATCTATCATCTATCATCTATCTCTATCTATCTATCTATCTATCTATCTATCTATCATCTATCATCTATCTATCTCTATCTATCTATCATCTATCATCTCTATCTATCTATCTATCTATCTATCTATCTATCTGTCATCTATCTATATCTATCTATCTTCTCTATCTATCTATCTTTATTATTATTATTATTATTATCTATATCTATCTATCATCTATCTATCTATCTTCTATATCTATTTATCTATATCTATCTATCTATCTCTATCTGTCTATCATCTATCTATCTATATCGATCTATCTATCTCTATCTATCTCTATCTATCTATCTATCTATCTATCTATCTATCTATCTATCTATCTATCTATCTATCTTATCTTATCAATCTGTCCTCCCTCTTTCTGAGCTAAAAACTCCTCTTCCTTTGGTGTTCTCAACATTAGTAGCCCCAAAACACCACAGGTTCCTGAGGATATGCTGTGTAACAAGCTGAAATGGCATTTCCTTCTATGTCACCCACCCCAAATATCTGGGAGGCCAACTTGTTCCCATCCCTTGTTCCACTGTGTTCTTTCCTTTTGAAACACAAGGTTATGCTTTGAAACACAAAGAGGTCCCCAGAGGGGGATCCATGGCACAACCAGTTGAAGACCGCCCTCACCCCTGGTTTAGGATGGTTCTCAGCAGGCAGCTTCCACCAGGAATTCAAGGGTTGGTCATTGATGGACACATCATTGCTCTTCAACCAGTCATGCCCAGTGGTAACACCTAACCAAACACTGCCATTGTTAAGCAAGTTCAGGCCTCGAATGGGAGAGAGGCAGGAATTCTCTGAATTCCCAGTCTGAACAGGGAATGGGACACCCTTTCCATTTCTGTGCAGTGCAGTGGTGGGATTCAAAAATTTTTTTCAATTTTTTTTACTACTGGTTCTGTGGGCATGGCTTGGTGGGCATGGCAGGGGAAGAATACTTGGCATCCATGACAGCCATGGACCTGACCCAGGTGATTCAGGGACCCACTCATGGGGGGGTGGGGGAACACGCTCGACCTGGTTTTTGTCTCGGGACAGTGGTGTAGTGATCTGGGGGGGTGGATCACTGGTTACCCTACCCCTATCACGGACAAATCACTATCTTCTGAGGCTGGTCTTCCAATTCGCTGCCACTCGCTGCTGGCATGAGGAGCTGATATGATGGTTCTGCCCCAGGCGCCTGATGGACCCGGAGAGGTTTCAAATGGCCCTGGGGTTCTTGCCCACCTCCCTCGACCACAGCCCGGCCGAGACTTTGGTGGCCACCTGGCAACAGGCAGCCTTGGCAGTGCTCGACCGGGTTGTTTCCCTTGTGGCTCTTCCTCCTCGCCAGAGACCTCGCTTTGGCTCCTTGGTTCTCGGAGGAGCTTCGGGGATGAAGCGGAGAGAAGATGCCTGAGAGCAGGTGGAGGACTAGTCGTTCCAAGTCTGACTGTGTCCAGCTAAGAGCCTATATTAGGACTTACCTGGAGCGATTAGAGCAGCGAGATGTGCTTACTTCTCCGCTCTGATCGCGTCTGCAGATGATTGCCCTGCGGCCCTGTTCAGGGTCACTCGCTCCCTTCTGCATTTGGAGGAGAGGGGGGACCCTTTGCGGGGCAGAGTAGAGGAATTTAGTTTACATCTGGCGGATAAGATTGCTCAGATTCGGTCCGGCTTGGACTCTAACTGGCAGGGTTTAGATGATGGAGTTGTGACGAGTCTTGTGGATTCTATCTGGGTTGAGTTTGACCCTGTCTCCCTGGATGAAGTGGACAGGATCATGCGGAGGCTTTCTTCCACCACGTGTTTATTGGACCCGTGTCCTTCCTGGTTGGTTTATGCCTCCAGGGAGGTTACACGCCATTGGCTCCAGGCAGTTGTCAACGCCTCTTTGAGTGAGGGTTTTTTTTCCGCCGCCTTGAAAGACCCTTCCTCAAGAAGCCTGCTCTGGACCCAACCGTTTTGAACAACTATCATCCAGTCTCCAACCTTCGCTTTTAGCAAGGTTGTCGAGAGCGCAGGTGGTTCAGCAGCTTCACTGTTCCTGGAGGAAACTGATTATCTTGACCTGTACCAATCGGGTTTCAGGCCCGGACACAGCACGGAGACAGAATTAGTCGCACTGGTGGATGATCTCTGGAGGGCTCGGACAGGGCTTTTCCTCTGTCCTGGTCCTTTTAGATCTCTCAGCTGCTTTTGATACCATCGACCATGGTATCCTTCTCTGGCGGCTCCGGGTTGGGAGTGGGGGCACCGTTTTACGGATGGTTCTCCTCTTACCTTTTGGACCACTTGCAGTCGGTGTTGGCAGGAGAGCAGAGGTCATCCCCAAGGCCCCTCACTTGTGGGGTGCCACAGGGGTCGGTCTCTCTCACTCTCCTGTTTAATATCTACATGAAACCGCTGGGTGAGATCATCCGTGGTTTTGGGGTGAGGTATCATCAATATGCAGATGAGGTATCATCAATATGCCAGCTTTATATCTCCACCCCAGACCAGATCAGTGATGCTCTCTCTGTGATGTCCCGTGCCTGGAGGTGCAGGCCTGGATGGGAGTAACAGGCTCCAGCTCAATCCAGCGAAGACTGAGTGGCTGTTCTTACCGGCATCTCGGTGTTCAGTGGATGTGCCATCTTTTGTCATGGGGGGGGAGGTGTTACCCCCCCGTGGATAGGGTGAGGAATCTGGGCATCCTCCTGGATGCACAGCTCAATCTGGAGGAGCAAGTGGGAGCTGTGGCCAGTGGGGCTTTTGTCCAGGTTCGGCTGGTTCGCCAGCTCCGCCCTTACCTGAACTGAGATGCCCTTCGAATGGTCACTCATGCACTCGTCACATCCAGAATTGACTACTGCAATGCTCTCTACATGGGGCTACCCTTGCGGATTACTCGGAGGTTGCAGCTGGTGCAGAATGCGTCGGCTGTGATGGGGCTATCCCGATACTCCCATGTTACACCCCTCCTGCACGATTTGCCTTGGTTGCCGGTTGCCTTCCAGGTTTCCTTCAAGGTGTTAGTAATGACTTATAAAGCCCTAAATGGCTTGGGTCCAGGGTACTTGCAGGAACGCCTCCTGCCAGCATCACACGCCAATCGCCCCGTGCGCTCCCACAGGAGGGGCCTCCTGGGAATACCATCGGTTAGGCACTGTTGGCTGGTGGTCCCCAGGGCTAGGGCCTTTTCTGTGAGAGCGCCCGCCCTATGGAATCAGCTCCCCGCAGATCTTCGTTTGGCTCCTGATCTCCGTTCCTTTCGTCGAGACCTGAAGACTTGGCTGTTTCAGCAGGCCGGCCTGGATTGACCTGGGGGTGGGTTGTTTTAATTGTATTGTTTACTGTTGCAATTTTAATTGTTTTAATTCATTTTTAGTAATTTATAGACTTGTATTTGTTTAATTTTTTTTTATTGTAAATGTATTCTTTTTTATATGTTCACCGCCCTGAGTCCTTAGGGAGAAGGGCGGCATACAAGTCTAAATAAATAAATAATAATAATAATAATAATAATAATAATAATAATAATAATACTATAAAATCTCCATTCCCTCCCCACCCCAATAACCTGCTTTCCAGCTCTGTTCTCCTGTGCAGGGCAACTGAAGAAGACCCAGCCAATCAGCTGGGATGTGGGAGGCAGGGAATAGATGGGGGCGGGGCCAGTCAGAGGTGGGATTTGTCGGTTCTCCGAACTACTCAAAATTTCCGCTACTGGTTCTCCAGAAGTGGTCAGAACCTGCTGAATAGCATCTCTGGTGCAGTGCCAAGTGTCCACTGACTTCAAAAGATGGAAGGGAAGGCCTGGGATGTGTAGATCAGGCCGTAGATCTGAAGGGCCAGATTTCTCCGCTCTGCAGCACACGGATTTCAGCTGCAAAAGCCCCCCTTGCCCTGCTTGCCTGAAGTCTGGTAGCCCCGGGCAATTTAGGTTCTCTCTGTGAATGTTCCCAGACATCTGTGTCAGGGTGTCTACATCGTGTACCGTTGTCATCCAAGAGAAAAGGTTTCACTTATGATCTGTTGCTATTTAGCATTTTGCCAAAAATGACCGGTTCTCACTTTCTGTTTCTTTTCTTTTGTCTTTTTAAAAGACCTCTTAGCTTTTTTATAGGGGTGGTTTGTGACAATTGGGGAGGAGGTTATAGAATCGAGTAGAATTCTTTATCAGCCAAGTGTGATTGGACACACAAGAAATTTGTCTTTGGTGCATTATGCTCTCAGTGTACATAAAGGAAAAAAAAATACATTCATCTCAATGTTATTTACGTAAAAAGCATTCACAGGTTTGGAAATGGCACTTTGGGGTGCCCAGAAAGATGGAATAAAAACAACCAGGGAAGGATGTGTGGACAATGAATAAATTTCTCTAATGGCCGTTTAGCCCTGAAGGTCGCAAAGAAGCGGTGAGGCTACCAGACCACATAAAAGACTCTGGAAAGACCTTCAATGATCAGAAAAAAAAGTACTGTAAGTTGCAATATTTCCAAATATGGATGACCAGCAATGACTAACTGGATTTGTATTGAACTTAAGGAATGTCTTGAATAAACTTAAATATGGTGTATGCTTGGGATTAAGCAGGGAACACATGAGCCAAGGAGCTCTGTGATGACCCAAGGTGGGATGCAAAACAAATATAGTCACAAAAATCAGGTAAAGCCCCTTTTATTCCTTCATTTTGCTTCCAAGCTCCAAATATCGTTGACTGGGGACAAAAAACTCCCACACGACCAGTTACAAGAAGGAGGAAATGCTGTTTAAACTAAAAATGCCTATAAATTCTAAAGAGTAAAAAACAACACAAACCAGGCAAGATAAGGGCTTGAAGATGTCCACAGATATCAGAACACACACCGGGAAGGATGCCAAACTCAGAGAGGAACAATAAACTAGAGATATTTCCACACTTTGTTTCCAGCACTGGCCTGTACGCATGTCTGTCCTCTTATCCAGTTGTCCCAGCTGCAGCCAATGAAGAGGATCAAGACCCTCTCCTCCCCAGTAGACCATGTCTCTCCCTTATCCTCTCCTCCCTGTGTGCCCTAGGATGGAGAGGGGATGGGCCTGGGTCCTCCTCTGACTGCCCAGCCGGCCTCTGCCCTTCCCCAGCCTCCTCCCCAACCTCCAGAGCCACACTTCCACTCCCTGTCGGCTGTTCCTCCTCTCCCTCAGAGTCAGTCTCCACCAGGGGCATGACAAGCTCTCTGTTTTTATAATCATGTAATTGCAGAAAAAAATACCTTTTCTTCCTACAATTGACTTGCTGTCAGCTTACTGTCAGGATTCCAGCAGTTACCCTAATTAAATCATGAGCCTCGAGCCAAGCTTCAAAAACTTCAAAGGATTTATTAGGAGTGAACATGTCGGCATGACCTGTAGGAAGCCAATTCTGAGACACGTAATACATGCTTTCCCCCACCCCTCTGGGTGTATCATAATTCATATTCTCCAATGAAACATGTTCATAGCTGAGAGTCATCAATCACATTCTTCAATTAAGGATTTCCATGGCAGAAATTCCAGTAGCTTAGTTACAATCTTTGCAAGATAAGAATGGAATGCACTTTTGGTTTTAAACTGCCACACTGCTCCTTCAAATTTCTCTCCTTCCCCCAGTTCATGGCAACTCTAAAACCGGCATAGAAATGTTTTATGAGTTGACATTATCTCTCTCAATATATAAAAGGGGAGCTGATGTCAAAGACTTCTCCCTAACTTTTAGTGTGGCCAAAAGAACAAAAATGGTTTCTATGAGAGCCTCTATGCGACAGTTCATCTTTTCTTTCTTTCCTTGGGATAAGTGCAGCTAGTCCTCAACTTATAACAATTTGTTTAGTGACCATTTGAAGCTATAACAGCCTTGTCATGCCCCTGTTAGAATCTGACTGTGAGGGAGAGGAGGAACAGCCAACAGGGAGTGTGTCTTGTGGAGGAAACTGGGGAAGGGCACAGGCCAGCTGGGCATTCAGAGGAAGACCCAGGCCCATCTCCTCTTCATCCTAGGGCACACAGGGAGGAGTGGATAAGGGAGAAACGTGAATGGTGTGGTCTAAGAGTCCTGATCCCCTTCATGGGCTGCAGCTTTGAGAACTGTTTAAAAGGACAAACTGCACATGGCCCAGTGCTGGAAACAAAGTGTAAAACAATTATAGTCTTTCAGTTCTTATCTGAGTTCTGGTGTCCTTCCCAGTGTGTGTATTTTGATATCCGTGGACGTCTTCAAGCCCTTATCCTGCCTTGTCTCATTAATTGCTTCAGTGTGGTTTGTGTTGTTTTTTCTAAGTTATATGTATTTTGAGTTTGAATGGAATTTCTTCCTTTTCGCAACTGTTTGTGGGGGAGTTTTTTCTCCAGTCAATGATAATTGGACCTTTCAAGCCAAGTTGAAGGAATTAAAGGGACTTCACCTGCTTTTTGTGACTTTGTTGCTTTTGTATCCTACCCTGGGCCCTCACAACCCTTGAAAAAAGCGACTTATGACTCTTTTTCACACTCACAACCATTGCAGCATCCCTTTGGTCACATGATCAAAATTTGGGCGCTTGGCAACTGACTCATATTTATGATGGTTTCAGTGTAGTGTCCCGGGGGGGTCACATGATCCCCTTTTGTGACCTTCTGACAAACAGGGGAGGCCAAATTCACTTAACCCTGTGGCTAACTTAGTAGCTGCAGTGATTCACTTAACCATTGTGGCAAGAAAGGTCATAAAATGGGGCAAAACTCCCTTAACAGATGTCTCACAGCGTGACAGAAATGTTGGGCTCAATTGAGGTCATAAGTTGAGGGCTGCCTGTAACACCAGTCACTTTCTTTTTTTTCTTTTTTTTTAAATAAAATTTTATTTCAGTTTTCCACATTTTAAAAACATCTCTTTTTAGTGAACAGCTAAACAGATTCCAGGTTTCCACATTTCCATACAAAAATGACCATAATTACATACTCATCTTTCACATTTAATTTCGTATCTTACCATCACTTTACATATTTTCTATTATTTTTCTCAAATACTTTCCTCTAGCTTATTTTACAAATTTTCCAATACATTCCTTAACCTATTCCTTAAACTGTGAATAACTCTCATATCTTTATATTCATTATACATGGGCATGGCCCTGTGGACATGGCCTACCAGAACTTCCGGGAGGGCCTTTTTTTTGCCTTCCGAAGGGTCCAGAGGCTTCCCTCAGGCCTCTGGGAGGGTGAAATGGCCTCCCCCGGACTCTGGAGGCTTTCCGGAAGCCGGAAACAGGCCCATTTTGCAACTTCTGGTACTCCTGGTAGGCTCTTTTTCACTTTCCCAAGGGTCCAGTGCAGGGGTGGGACTCAAATTTTTTAACAACGGGTTCTGTGGGTGTGGCTTAGGTGGTGGGCGTGCCTTGGTGATCATGTGACTGGGTGGACATGGCTTGGTGGTCATGTTATTGCCTTGATGTGGCCAACTCAACATCACTCACATCGAGGCACGCATCTCCTTGCCTGGCCTCTCATGACTGTGGGGATGCTGCAACAGTCGTAAGTGTGAAAAATGGTCATAAGTCACTTTTTTCAGTGCCATTGTAACTTTCAATGGTCACTCCACACAAGCAAAGTACCAGCAAAGGAGGGGAAAAAAACTCCAGAGAAGTTCCTGAGGCAGGAAGTCTAGTCCTGCCAAGAATGTAATAAGGGTTAACGGAGAGGCAGTTTCTGTAAGCAACACCAGAATGTTTCCTTCCTGCCTTCCTTACAGGATTAGGCCAGTGATTTCTTCTGACAACCGGTTCTCCGAACTGCTTAGAATGTTAACAACCGGTTCTAGAGAATAGGTGCGAACTGGTAGAATCCCACCCCTGGTCCAGTGGCTTCCCTCAGGCTTCTGGGAGGGTGAAAACACCCTCCCCTGGGCGCTGGAGGCCCTCCAGAAGCTGGAAACAGGCCCATTTTGCAACTTCTGGTACGTCCAGAAGGCCCACTTTCCCCCTCCCAGAGCCTCCGCGCGGACCCTGCACTTATCCACATTGAAAATGGACTGCATGGAGACCCCTAGGAGGGGTGGGGAAGGGTGGGCAGGGCCAGCCAGTCAGTTTAAATACCAGTTTGGTGAACCAGATGCAAATTTAACATCCGGTTCACCCAAAGAGGTAGAATCCCACCTCTGTCACTGCGCCCCCATGGCGCTAGATCCTGAGTGGCTCTCGTGGCACATCTTGCCCAGATAAATGGTCCTCAGTCAGGCAGCTGGCCCAACTCCTAAACTGTGACTGTACATGGGTGACAGTTTGCCATCCTTTCCTTGCTCCGGTGCCTTAGAACCGCAACTGCATGCTCCAGATTGCCCCCTTTGTCCTCCGAAGGAGCCTTTCAGCTAATGAGTGAAACCATCTGATCTACCAGGGGAAGGGGGATTTCGTTCCTCCCCCTCCTCCCAGTTACTCAGTGCCTTGTACTTTTCTCTCTTCTCCTCCCTCCCCGTTTTATGCAGACTCCCTCTTCAGGAAAAGTCGAAAATCTGGGACGGAGTGGCAGTCTTTTGGGAATGGCCTCTACTATGTATCCCAGGGGAAAAAGACCTGGTATGAGGCAGAGAACTTCTGCATGTCCAGAGAGGCCCATCTGACCTCCATCCTAAGCTCCGAAGAGCAGGTGACACCCCTCCCCCAATTGTTCAGGCCTTAAAAGACCCCCAGAGTCCCCCTCTTAAATGGGAGGACCTGGACACTGCATCGTTCCCACGGCTGAGGGCTTCCTTGGACCAGTTGGTTCTGCAGATGTGTTTTATCCAGGGGTGGGATTCAAATTTTTTAACAACTGGTTCTGTGAGCATGGCTAAGTTGGCAGGCGTGGTTTGATGGTCATGTGACTGGGTGGATGTGGCTTGGTGGTCATGTGACTGGGTGGACGTGGCTTGGTGGTCATGTTATTGGCTGGGTGTGGCCAACTCAATATCACTCACATCGAGGCATGCATCTCCTCACCTGGCCTCTCATGACTGTGGGGATGCTGCAACAGTTGTAAGTGTGAAAAATGGTCATAAGTCACTTTTTTCAGTGCCATTGTAACTTTCAATGGTCACTCCACACAAGCAAAGTACCAGCAAAGGAGGGGAAAAAAACTCCAGAGAAGTTCCTGAGGCAGGAAGTCTAGTCCTGCCAAGAATGTAATAAGGGTTAACGGAGAGGCAGTTTCTGTAAGCAACACCAGAATGTTTCCTTCCTGCCTTCCTTACAGGATTAGAACAGTAATTTCATCTAACAACCAGTTCTCCCAACTGCTTAGAATGTTAACAACCGGTTCTAGCGAATAGGTGCGAATTGGTAGAATCCCACCCCTGGTTTTATCCATAGATCAAGACTGCTTCTCCTGGGGATCTGAAGGGGGTCCCTGGAACTGCAAACAGAGGGCACCCAGGCAAGGAGCTGCTCCTGACTTCCCTGACACCACCACTTCATTTTCCCTTCCAGAACTATGTGACTTCGCAGCTCACTCAGCCTGCATGGATTGGCCTGACCGACGGAGGACAAGGAAAGTGGGAATGGACCGATGGCTCCAGATTAGTAGCACAGTGAGCCTGCCAAGGCCGGGGCCCAGAGGGGACGTTGTCACTGGTCATCAGGAGCTGGGATGCTACCACCAGGGGTGGGATGCTACCGGTTCGGCCCGGTTCTATAGAACTGGTAGCTCCAAAGAGCAGCTGACACCGAACTGGTTTGCTGCAATGACCTTCTGGTCATCTGTTTGGCCCGCTCGCCCGCTTGGGCTTTTGGCTGTCCTTTATTTCCTATGTTTTTTAACCCCAGCTGCTTTGCACGCCACAGCTGAGGTTGAAAAAGCAGGAAAGAAGAGCACCCCTGCACAGCATTTGTCAGCTGTCCGGGTGGCACAACTGATGATTTGTTGCAAATGCTGCGCACATGCGCACAGCAAAATGCACTCATACCAAACCGGTTGTAACACCGGTTGAATCCCTGCCCTGGGCAGGACTCTCATGCTTTGCTCTTCCCTTTAGAAATCCCAGCAATGCAACACAGGTCTTCCCTGCCTCATGATGGGGCAAGCTACTTCTGAACTCCAAAGGTGCTTTTTCAAGAGGCAACTGGAGTTTCTTGTTTTCCTTGGAAGACATTCCACTTCTCATTCAAGAAGCTTCTTGAAAAAGCACCTTTGGGACAACCCTGACCTGGGTGGCTGACAATCTCCATAGAAACTCTCTTTCTGAGCCTCACGTAGGCTTAGCACACAGGTTTCCCCCATCCATGGCAACATCCATGCTTGCTGCCCTTGCTCGGCACTGCTCAGGTGGAGTTTTGACACACAAATAAGGATGGTTCTTATTTATTTATTTATTTATTTATTTATTTATTTATTTATTTGGACTTGTATGCCGCCCTTCTCCCGAGGGACTCAGGGCAGCTCACATCATAAAAATACACAATACAAATTAAATAGATTAAAACACTATTAAACCCCCAAGCCCAATAAACACTAAAACAATAAAACTAATCTAAAATACAGTTAAAAACCTGCCCCACTTCGCTTCAGTCCAGGCCGGCTTGCTGAAAGAACCAGGTCTTCAGGTCGCAGCAGAAGGAACGGAGGTCCGGGGCCAATCGGAGCCCTAAGGGGAGCTGGTTCCACAGGGTGGGTGCTACCACAGGGAAGGCCCTCCGACACTGTCTGGCCGACAGCACCCCGAGGAGGCCCTGCCTGTGGGAGCGTACAGGGCAAAGGGACATTGATGCTGGCAGGAGGCGTTCCTGCAAGTACCCCAGGCCCAAGCCATGTAGGACTTTATATGTTAATACCAGCACCTTGAATCTCACCTGGAGGGCCACCCAGAGGGCCACTGGCAACCAATGTAGCTCGTGCAGGAGGGGTGTAATATGGGAGTATTGGGATGCTTCCATCACAACCCGCGCGGCCGCATTCACTTTCATTCTTTCATGAATGAAAGTAAATATATGTGTCCCAGAATAATGTTGCAGGATCTAATCTGATCTAATCTCATTCCTAGAGAGACTATGCAGGGACATTCTGTCCAAGGGCAGTTGCTGGGGACATCTGCAAAGGGGGTCAAAGAAATCAAGATGGCAACCATGTGCCCTTTTTGGCATGCATCCATATCAGTGGTGTGTTTCAAAAAGTTGTCCTACTGGTTTGGTGTGAGTGCGTGTTTTGAGCGCGCAGCATTTGCAACTCGCCTTCTGCTGCAAGCCCTGTGTGTCAAACAGCTGACGCGCGGCAGTCGGCTATGCTGCGCAAAACAGCTGAGGTTGAAAAGCAGAAAATAAAGATCAGTATAGAGCCAGGGTGGGAGGGAGGGCCCAGCTGCTGATCGTCAGAGTGAACCAGTTTGCTGACAGATGATTGTTGGAGCTTCCGGTTCGGCCGAACTGGGCCAAACCAGTAGAATACCATCACTGGCCCATGTGGACACCCCGAAACTCAACTCCCTGAGTTAGGAAAGGGGGAAGAGAGAGAGAGAACCATATTATGAAAGACGGGGGTTTCAGCAAGGTGAGAAAGGGGAGATGTTTCTGAGTGATGGATACTGCCTGCCCCTTGTGTATAGTCACACCACTAGGAATGGCTGTCGCTCCATGTCTTCTTCATTCTTCCTGGGGTGTAAAATGGACCTCTTCACTCATCTTTCTCCAAGGTTCTGGTCTCAGGGCCAGCCCGGCCACTCGGAGCGCCTTGGAGACGGAGACCAAGACTGCACAATTATTGTCCCATCGTCTAAAGGACAGAACTGGAATGATGTTGACTGCAATCAGCTGAATAGATGGGTCTGCAAAGGAACTCTGGGTACTGAAGAGAACAAAATCCATCAAACACATTGACCAGAGTCAAGGAGGTGGACTCAGAAAATCTTCACTGAGGGTAGGTGGGGGCAAACCCCATCAGCTATACCCCATCTCGAAATTGGCCACGAACATAGTCGTTCATCCAAGCATAATTCTTCCAGCCAACTGACAAGAGAGAGGCTGCTCTTATGTGACCATTTTAGGGTCAAGATGTGGCCTTTTATCAGAGCCCAGAACAGAGCCAGTAGGACAGCATTCACAGAGATGTAATTTTGCCCCTGAGGCTGATTCAAACCCTGAAAAAGCCACAGAGTGAGTGGACGGGGACTCCCTGGGTCAGCAATCAGCTGTTATCTCTGCGGAGATGATTTCCCCAGGTGATCTGGCTCATCTGTCACTCCATTGGTCGTCAGGGTGGATTCCAGCTGACCTGGCTGGATGTCTGGGTCCCCTTCTGCCTTCACAGCTCTGTGTGGGTTTCTCCCAACATCTGCACTTGGAGAAAAAGGACGATGACCACCCCAGATTGAAAGAGTGTAGCAACCTTCGGTCGGGGGAAAGGACAGCTGCGTGCCCCCCCTTGCTAGAACCCTCCAAAGAAGCACAGTGCATCCTGGCCATTACAGGTCCACAAGCAGCACCCTTGAAAGGCTCAGAAGCTCAGAATATAGACTTCTTGCTAGAAGATTCCAAAGATTTTGATGTTGCACCAATTTAACAGCAATCGCAATAAGAATAAAGTAGGAGAAGACACTACCAGGAAATCCCTGGCTGCAGGCTACAACAAGAGGTTGGAAAAGCAGGCTGGAGGAAGGAAGGGTCCAATCACACCCGTCTCTTTCCCAAGAAAACTTCCTGGACGTCTCCGTAAGTCCCCCAGATGTCAAGCCTGGCTCTGAGAAAATGAACTTGGCTTTCCCAGATCTCAGCCCACCCAGAGACCCCATAATGCAGAACAAAGACTGTGCAGCTCTAGTGAAGACTGCAAGAGGAATGCTTTCAGTCCTTCCTTCCTTCCTCTTCCTTCCTTCCTTCCTTCCTTCCTTCCTTCCTTCCTTCCTTCCCTTCCTTCCCTTCCTTCTTCCTCCCTCCTTCCTCCTTCCTCCTCCTCCTCCTCCCTTCCTTCCTTCCTTCCTTCCTTCCTCCTGGGTGGCAAATAAAGTTCAAAACTAAAAATCACTATATATAAAAAACATTAAAATGTATCACAATCAATCTAAAAAATGGTTGAGAATTTCAAGACCCCACAAAATGACATCAAGCCTGCTGGCCTTTCACAATTTCCTGACCCCAATCCGTAGGGCAACTGCCAGTCTCAGCATTTCCCCCAAAGGTCAGCAGGGTGGAGCCTATCCTGATCTTGGTGGCCAGGTGGTCCAGAAGGCAAGTGCCCTGACTGGAAAGGGACATTTCCTGGGTCCCCCAGAGACCCTCCTTTCAATGCTGCTCCTGCTGGATTTAATTGGGTGGGCAGAGACTACCAAAGAGAGAGAAGCTTTAGGTATTTGGGCCCCATGCCATAGAGCATGGGGTCTCCAACCTTGGCAACTGTAAGACTTGTGGACTTCAATGCCTAGAATTCCTCAGCCAGCAAAGCAGCAAAGTCCACTGGTCTTAAAGCTTTACTGGCTGAGGAATTCTGGGAGTTGAAGTCCACAAGTCTTAAAGTTGTTGAGATTGGAGACCCCATGCCATAGAGGTGTAGGTGGCAACCAGGACTTTTGTTAGAAATTTTAGGATAAATATGGATGGTTCGTAACCTTTCTCCACTGTGAAGTTATCAGGAAAAAATCTGAGCCCAGTGGATACAATATAAAGTTCTTTATTGTATCAAACACATCACAGAAGCAATAAAAAGATTAAAAAATGTATACCAGTAGTCAATGTTCATTGGTTCCTTCAATGAGTCTTTTTCTTCTCTTTAGTAATGGTCACCTATGTGACCGGAGTCCCAAGGTCTTTCCTTGTGGCGTGAAGTAGAGTCCTTCCAGCTGCATAGACCCAAGCAGCTGGAACAGGCGTAATAGTGGAACTGGCTGGATGCCACAAGGCTACCCCTTTAAATATACCTGAGCCAGGTGAGGTGGGGCTTAACAAAGCCCAGGAAATCCTAAATCACAGCTGTGCTGTGATTGGCCCATCTGATACTTTTACCTGGGGGAGGGGGCCAGAAGAAAGAGCACAGCAACCTCATGGAAAATTCCTTTTCTGCAACTTTGAATTGCCATTCTCTGTGAGTAGAGCGGCCATCTAAATCCCTTTAATAAATAAATAAATAAATAAAATAACATTCTCCCAAGATTTTTGAGTTCTCAACCAATGGCGGGATTCAATTTTTTTTGACTACCTGTTCTGTGGGCATGGCTTGGTGGGCATGGCATGGCTTGGTGGGTGTGGCTTGGTGGGCATGGCAGGGGAAGGATACTGCAAAATCCCCCTTCCCTTCCCTCCCCACCCCACTAACCTGCTTTTCAGTTCCGTTCTCCTGTGCAAGGCAACAAAAGAAGAGCCAGCTGATCATCTGGGACTCAATGGGAGGTAGAGAATAGATGGGGTTGGTGGGGCCAGTCAGAGGTAGTAATTGCCGGTTCTTCGAACTACTCAAAATTTCTGCTACCAGTTCTCCAGAACTGGTCAGAACCAGCTGAAGACCACCACTGGTCTCAACCTGAGGAAGGAGGAGGAAAAAATGGTCCTGGAGATGTGTGCGTACCAAGCCCTGTGGGGCTTTAAGGGTCAAACCCGGTATTTTGAATTGAACCTGGAAGCTAACAGGAGGGGAGTGTCCTGTAGCACTCTCTTCACATGCTTAAGTCAGACGCCAACTGCCAGGCTGTTGAACGGTGCCATTGGGTTTTGTGTTCAACAACTGGGCAATTGTGAATTGCAAGATAACAGATAACAGATAATCAGAGTTGGAAGGAACCTTGTAGGTCATCTAGTCCAACCCCCCCAAGCGGGAGACCCTATACCATTTCTGACAGATGGCAGTCCAGTCTCTTCTTGAAAGCCTCCAGTGATGAAGCTCTCACAACTTCTGAAGGCAACTTCTGTTCCATGGGTTGATTGTTCTCACTGTCAGAAAATTCCTCCTTATTTCCAGGTTAAATCTCTCCTTGTTCAGTTTCCATTCATTATTCCTTGTCTGGCCTTCGGCTGCTTTGGAAAATAGCTTGACCCCTTCCTCTCTGTGGCAGCCCCTCAAATATTGGAAGACTGCTATCATGTCTCCCCTAGTCCTTCTCTTTACTAGACTAGCCATGCCCAGTTCCTGTAACCGTTCTTCATATATTTTAGTCTCCAGTCCCCTCATCATCCTGGTTGCTCTTCTCTACTATTTCTAGAGTCTCAACATCTTTTTTGTAATGTGGTGAACAGAACTGGATGCAGTACTCTAGGTGTGGTCTTACTAAGGCTTTATAGAGTGGTATTAGTACCTCCCTTGATCTGGATTGTATCCCTTTGTTAATACAACTTAGGATTGCATTGGCTTTTTTGGCTGCTGCTGCACACTGGTCATAAGATGTGGCCCACAGAACCGCCAAAAGTCAGACACGACTCAATGGATAACATCATCATCATTGTTATCAGGCTGTTGAATTCTGGACCAAATGGAGCTCCTAAAAATGGTCTTCAAGGACAGCCCCACATATAGTGATGTCTGCAGTAGTCCAGTAGGGATAAAGAAACTCTGTGTGTGTATGTGTGTATATATATGTGCGTATTTGCATGCACCTTTGAGTCAGTCTTGACCAGTGGTGGGATTCAAAATTTTTTACTACCGGTTCTGTGGGCGTGGCTTGATGGGCATGGTGTGGCTTGGTGGGCATGGTGTGGCTTGGTGGGCATGGCAGGGGAAGGATACTGTAAAATCCCCATTCCCTCCCACCCCACTAACCTGCTTTTCAGCTCCATTCTCCTGTGCAGGGCAACCAAAGAAGACCCAACCTGGGACTCGGGAGGCAGAGAATACATGGGGGTGGGGCCAGTCAGAGGTGGGATTGGCCACTTCTTCCGAACTGCTCAAAATTTCCATTACCGGTTCTCCAGAACTGGTCAGAACCTGCTGAATACCACCTCTGGTCTTGACTCCTGAAAACTGTGGGGCTAGTCCATACGGTTTTCTTGGTGTTTGCCTTGCCTTCTCCTTCCTTGGGCTGAGAGTCAGAGATTGGCTCAAAGTCACTCAGCTGTCCTTGTGTTTAAGGCAGAACTAGAACTCTCTGCCTCCCGCTTTCTGGCCCGGTGCTTTGAACCCCTACAGCAGACTGGCTCTCAGCAACTCAGCAGGAAGGTGAGCCCCCAAAGCTCCTGAGAATCTACTCAGTCTTTCCCTTGAAGAGAACTTCTCTCACACAATAATATCCAGGGCCAGTCCAGAGATATCATCTATGAGATGCAGTGGTGGGATTCAAATTTTTTTACTACCAGTTCTGTGGGCGTGGCTTGGTGGGCATGGCAAGCAAAGGATACTGTAAAATCTTCATTCCCTTCTCTTCCCACCCCACTAACCTTCTTTCCAGCTCTGTTCTCCTGTTCAGGGCAACAAGAGAAGACCCAGCCAATCAGCTGGGACTCGGGAGGCAGAGAATAGATGGGGGCGCAGCCAACCAGAGGTGGTATTTGCTGGTTCTCCAAACTACTCAAAATTTCCACTACCGGTTCTCCAGAAGTGGTCAGAACCTGCTGAATGCCACCTCTGATGAGATGCCAAGGGCTGCTTCTCCAGGGCTGCCCCCTTGGCAGTGCCGTCACAATCCCTCCATAGCTGTGCTTTGCTAAGGACCTCCAGCAGCCAATCAGCAGGCTCCTTGAGTCACAGGGCAGGAGGTGCCTTCAGCTGGGAAGAGAAAAGCAAGCAAGCCAGGCCAGAGGAAGGAAGGACCACTCAATCCAGATGACAGCTTGTGCAGAAGTCAAGTAACAAAAGAGCCAAGAACAACTCTGCCTAAGGAGATTCTCAGTGAGGAGGTACCGATTAGCCAAATGATGCCTTGAGAGTGGCCAAAACTGTCCCCTATCCACAGAGGACTGCCCAGGATAATCGAAATCTTGAATTGCACCCAGAGGCCCAGTAGTAACCAGAGCATCTCATGAAGTGAAGCTGTTACATAGAAAATTGAAGAAGTGTCCATAATTGCTTGGGTCACTATTCTGGATCAACCATAGCAGAATAGGGTACACTGCAGAAAGAGTGCATGATACAAGAAGGACTTTCTAAATCACAAAAAAAGTGATTCAGAAAACCCTAACCCCTGGCACACAAGGTGGATCTGTGCACCCCATCCCAGTGGTGGGATTCAAATAATTTAACAACCGGTTTTCTGCCCCTAATGGTTTCTTCCAACAACCAGTTCACCAAACTGCTCAGAAAGTTAACAACCGGTTCTTCCAAACTGGTGAGGACCAGCTGAATCCCACCGCTGCCCCATCCTGGTTGCCACTGTAATCCCAAGGCTGTGCAGACCGCCTACCTCCACATTTGGGGTTAAATTGGCAGCCAGAACTGGGGATTGCTGTCACCAATGTGGTCAGGTAGATTGTGGTTTACAAACACCTTTTTCAGCCATGGAAAATCCAGTCCTGATTGCCACTGTAACCCAAAAGCCATCTGGAAATGAAATTAGAAGCATGGCAGGGCAAGGAGTTTGCCACCAAATATTTATGAACCTGGGTTCTAATGTCCAAAACCCAGATTTATTTATCTATGGCATAACATACATGGACTTACATGGAATATTAACATTTTGCATACATTAAAAAAACAGTAAAATATGAATGTTAAAAAGACCTACATTCAGATAGAAAAAGCAATAACATTTACACTTATATACTGTTTGCAGTGCTTTGCAGCCCTGTCTAAATGATTTATAGAGTCAGCCTCTTGCCCCAACAATCCAGGTCTTCATTTTACTGGCCCTGGAAGGATGGAAGGCTGAGTCAATCTTGAGTCAGTCAGGGTTGAACTGCAGACTGTGAGCTGCATTCTAACCACGAAGCCACCACAGCACTTAGATATAGATAGATAATGTATAGTGATAGAGATGATAGATAGATAGGTAATAGCTAGATGATCGATAATAGATGAGATAGATAGATAGATAGAGTTGCTACGTGAGTTTTGCCTCCTTTTACGAGCTTTCTTGGCACCGCCATCAAGTGAATCACTGCCGTGGTTAAGTTTAGTAACACGGTTGTTAAATGAACCTGGCTTCCCCCCATTTGACTTTGCTTGTCAAGAAGGACACATAGGACTGTGAGGCACTGCAGCCGTCATAAACGGGAGCCAGTTGCCAAGAGTCCAAATTTGGATCAGCTGTCCGTGGAGGGGAAATGCCACAATCGTCGTAAGTGTGAAAAACGGTCCTTTTTTGTGTGTCAATGCTGTTGTAACTTTGGTCACTAAATTGAATTGTTGTAAACTGAGGACTCCCTGCATGGTGCCTGCTGATCCATGCCAGGGCACTGGAAAAAAAATGGCAAAGAAATGGTTCCTGGCATTTCTTCCCTCTTTCTCTCCAAGCCATGGCTCCTAAGAAACCGCCTGCTCCTCCTCCTCCACCACCGCCTCCAGAAGAAGAAGAAATCGACTTGTTTCAAAACCCTATTAAGAAGGTCCCCGTCAAGTATTTGTGGATGGTCATCTTTGCTCTCACAGTTGTCTGCCTGATCATCTTAACAATAACAATTAAAACATGTAAGTTTAGTTCTTCTGGCTCAAGGACATTTTTGGTGGCAGCTGAATAAGCTGGGCAGCCGGATTTTTTTCCTGCTGTCAAGAAGGTGGCGCCAGGGAAGGATTCTTGCTAAACTGAGCAGGAGGGGATGGGAAGCTTGTGGGGATTGGACAAGATCAGTGGTCGCCAACTGGTGGGCCAGGGACCGCTGGTGGTCTGTGAGCAAATTTTGGTGGTCTGCAGAGAAATGTCACCCTCCCAAAGCATCCCCCAAAGCAATTAATCCAGGCTGCGTGGGGACACAAGGCTGTGCTGCCCACATGGCCTGTGGGAACACAAGGCTTGTGTCGCTTGCTTTGTGAACAACATGAGGTAGTGAGGGGAGGGGGGAAAGGGCAGAGGGACTTGCCCCACTCGTTCCACATGCCTGGCCTGGCCACCAGGCTGCTTCTTTCCACTTCTTTCTCCTTCTGCTTTTGGCTCATGCAAGGAAAGCAGCAGAAGTCTTTCTTTCTCTCCCCAAACTCTGCCAGAAATGAGTCTTTGGGACCCTGCAAGGCCTCCTGCTCCAAGAGGCTGCGCCGGCAAAAAGTCTCACAATGACTCATTTCTGGCAGAGTTTGGGGGAGAGAAAGAAAGACTTCTGCTGCTTCTGCTGTTTTCCTTGCATGAAGCCAAAAGTCTCTCTCTCTCTCTCTCTCTCTCTCCCCTGAGAATGGAGCTGGAGATGGTATCCTGTGATCCCAAATAAAGAATGATCGATCGGTAGGAAAAACGGGGTGGGGAATTTTCCTGCAGACTATTTTGAGGATTTTCCCAGAGTCTCTGGTCCGTGGGATTTAAAATTATGAGTTTGGTAGTCCCTGAGATCCAAAAGGTTGGTGACCCCTGGACTAGGTGACCTACAAGGTCCCTTCCAACTCTTAATCTGTAAGCAAGTAACCCTGACCTGGGTGTCCAGGCCTTCCCTGCAGGGGTGGGCTTCAAAAAATTCAGCAACAGGTTCTCTGCCCTGTTGCTGGGTGGGCGTGGCCATGGTGGGCGTGGCCTAGCCAGCCTCCTACACCATCATGGTGGTGGGGGTTGTTTTCATCCTCCCCAGGCTTCGGAGGCCCTCCAGAGGCCAGGAATGGGCCCATTTCTGGCCTTCCCAAACTTCTAGGAGGCCCATTTTTCACCCTCCTCAAGCCTCCGTACACACCCTGCACTTATCTGCATCCAAAACGGGCTGTGCGGAGACTCCTGGGAGGGGAGGGGCAGGGTGGGAGGGGCAGGGTAAGGTGATTGGGGCCAGCCAGGGGTGGGATTTGCAGGTTTGCCAAACTGGGCAGAACCTTAGCTAGAGGATCGCCCCAACCCAGGTGAACCCATAGCAGCCCACCCCTGCTTCCCTATCAAACAAGGAGCAGGTATAGTTCCATATGAACAAAGAGGCAGGCTCTCAAGTTACCTGTTTATTCAGTGTTGGGCAGAGGTGGGCCTTCCTCCCATAAGTCTGGAAGAAGCCCAAATGCATTTTGAAACAAGCATATTATAGGTTTCTTAGCCTTAACTGGCAGGGGTGGGATTCAAAAATCCCAGCAACCGATTCGCTGGCTGGTTGCCGGGTGGGTGTGGCCACGGTGGGCATGGCCTACTGGAATTTCCTGTTTCTGGCTTCCAGTGGGCCTCCAGAGCCTGGGGGAGGCCATTTTCGCCCTCCCAAGGGTCCAGAGACCTTCCCCGGGCTTCTGGGAAGGTAAAAACAGCCTCCCCCAGGCTCTGCAGGCCCTCTGGAAGCCAGAAACAGGCTTGTTTCGTGACTCCTGGTTTGTCCAAGAGGGCCATTTTTTGCCTTCCCAAGGGTCTGGAGATCTCTCCCAGGCCTCTGGGAAGGCAAAACAGCCTCCCCTGGGCTCTGGAGGCTCTCCGGAGCCAGAAACAGGCCTGTTTCTGGACTTCCGGAAGGCCCGTTTCCCCCCCCCCCCCAGAGCCTCTGTGCACTTACCTCCATTGAAAATGGGCTGGGGAGGGGCCGGATGGGCAGGGCCAGCTGGTCGGTTGAAATACCAGTTCAGTGAACCAGATGTAACTTTAACATCCGGTTCGCCCGAACCGGTCCAAACTGGTAGAATCCCACCCCTGCTTGCTGGGTTACCTAACAAGAGCACTGCTTACAAGATACCTTTCAAAACTGAATAGAGCTGGAAGGGACCTTGGAGGTCTTCTAGTCCAACTCGCTGATCCAGCAGGAGATCCTATACCATATCAGATGGGTGGCTGTCCAACCTTTTTTTAAAAAACACCTCCAGTGACGGGGCACCCACAACTTCTGGTGACAAGTAGTTCCACTAGTTAATTGTCCTCACTGTTAGGAAGTTTCTCCTTCATTCCAGGTTGTTTCTCTCCTTGATTAGTTTCCATCCATTGTTTCTTTATCCTGCCTTCAGGTGCTTTGGAAAATAAGTTGACCCCCTCTTCTTTATGGCAGCCTCTCAAATATTGGAATGCTGCTATTATGTTCCCCATAATCCTTTTTTTTTTCCTAGACTGGCCCTACCCATTTCCTGCAACCGTTCCTCATATGTTTTAGTCTCCAGGCCTTGAATCACCATAGTTACTCTTCTCTGCACACTTTCCAAAATCTCAGCATCTTTTTTTGACCAAAACTGGATGAAATATTCCAGGTGTTCTTCAAAAGGTCTTCAGAAGATGCTGGGTTGGTGAAAGCTGATGGTCCAAGCATCAAGAGGGCATCTTCAGACCATAAACTCTGTGTGTCTTAATCATTTTAGACAATGCATTGCTTGTGCAAGACTGGACCCCTTACGATGAGCCTATGAAAAAACTGAGAACTACATTGTCACTCGGTCTTAGGAATCGTAACGTCATGTATTACCAAAATCGTAAGTGCAAAAGGTGATCCTGACTTGGGTCTGACTTAGTTTGGAACCACAATCCTATTTTGAGACCAGGGAAGAGGAAAGAGCCCCTTTTCCTAAAGACACATCCTGCCTAGAAACATCATGGTTGGGAGAGCTGGTGAGAATGATCTGGGTTCTGCCTGGGTTCTGCCTGGCATAGTAATAACACAAGATGTATCGCTAGTCCTTTGTGATGACTCAGGGCATGGTACAAAAGCAACACAGTCAAATAAGCAAGAAGAGTCCCTTTATTATTTCCAACTTTGCCCCCATTGTCCAGGTCATCTTCAGCTGGAGAAAAACTCTCCCAGGAACAGCCTTTAACTGGAGAAAATCCAGTCCAAAACAAGATACATACAGACCGTAACTAAAAATCCAAACAAACCAAGCTGCAGTAATTAACTTGACAGGGCAGGACAAGGAATTTCAGACTTGAAAGTACGGCAAAACTCACACAGTTGGGAAGATGCCAGGAACACAGATAAGCCATGATGAGACCAGATAAATTCACAATTTGCTCCCAACAGCTTGCTGCACGCAGCCTGCCTTTTTAAACACTGTGTTCCCAGCTGCAGCTAATGAAGGGAATCAGGGCCCTTTCCTCCCCCATAAGCCATGCAACTCACATTGATCCCTTTTCCGTTCCTCCCTGCATGCCGTAGGATGAAGAGGGGGTGGGCCTGGGTCTCCCTCTGAATTCCCTCTTCCTTGCTCTACCTCTCCCCTGCCCTGCCCAGCCAGACTTCGCCCTTCCCCAGTTTCCTCCACAGCCAATGGAGCCACACTCCCTGTCAGCTGTTCGGCCTCCCTCTCTGAATTAGATTCTGACAGGGGCATGACATCCTTCTTCGTTCAAGTCTCCCTCCGTAAGGAAGGTGGGTTTTTGGACCACAAGGAGGTCAAATGATGCTAAGTCAGTAACCTGGAATTAGAATGAGGGCAAGGACCTAACTTGGCCTGCTTTTAAGGAGGTTTGTTAGGATGGCCAAAGACCAGAGCAAAGCCAGGTAAAGGTAAACCGTTCAAAAGGCAGCAGATTAGGATGCTGAACTTACAGGCCAGCTCTGAGGACAAGGGATGGGCAGTGGGACAACAAGCCCACTAATCAGGATTGTCCTGGCTCTTCAGCAAGTGGCAACCCTGTTTGAGCTCTGAAACCTTAAGCCGTGGGGAGCAGTGGTGCTATTCTACCGGTTCGGCCCACTTCGGTAGTAAAAAATTGCTACTGGTTCGGCCGAACTGGTATTTCCAACAATCAGCTGTTTAGATTTAGATTAGCTAAAAAGCAGGAAATTGGAGGCTTCCCTGAGGCCCACTAGGCCAAAGACGGGGCGCAGGAGGGTGGGGGTGCTGCGAAAGAAAAAAGAAAGAAAGAAAGGGAGGGAGGGAGGGAGTGAAAAAGGAGAGGAAGGGAGGACCACAAACCTTGGCACTAGATGCAGCTTCAGAGCACAGCAATCCAGGGCTGGAAGGTACCTGGAGGTCATCTAGTCCAATCCCTCTGCTCCAGAAAGGGAGTTTCTGTCTTTTGACCCCCCCTAGTCACATGACCACATAGCCACACCCGCCAAGCCACGTCCACAGAACCAGTAGTAAAAAAATTTTTGGAATCCCACCGCTGGTGGGGAGCCACCTGAGGATTTGAGCACTGTGGAGTCCTTGGTGTTCTCTGAGCTTGGTTGGTGTTTTTTTTTTTGGAGAAATGTCATTACCCAACTAACTAACATTTTCAGCACTAAAGACGATACCTAGTTGGGAAATTAAATATCTCTGGAAAACAATAACCAGAGCCCAGAGACTACCAAGGGCCCTGCTGTTCACCCCTGAGCTTCAAATATTCTCTAGGTAACTCTAGGTCTGTTTGGCCAAACTGGGAGGTTAACAAAGAAATCTCAAAATGCTTGAATGCTCGAAAAAAATCCCATCTTCCCAATTGTCACCACAGC
>CM019151.1:6523826-7060454 GCA_009733165.1 Naja naja | reverse complement strand
TCTGTATTTCTTCCCTTCCGTTATTATAACCTAAATGATTTCTACCATATTGCCAGATTTATGTCAATACAGAAAATGAAAAGGAAAAAAAAACCCTGCACCTGATAAATCCCTTTTTTCCCCCATTTATTTATTTTTCCTTTCTGGGGTCACTCTTGGCGTGGCTGAAAGAAACGATAAAAAAGAAGAAAAAATCAGGGTGGAAAAGTTTTAAAGGCCACCTCTATTATATTTCTGAATCAACCATGATACATCCTGAAGCTATTCTTGAGTGTGAAGACCTGGACTCCGTTTTGGCTCCCGTACTTGACCTCGAGACAGAAGTAAGTAGAAGGTTTCCTGGTTTTTTTCCCCAAACATGTGACATTTTGAGAATATTCCTGAGAGAATTGATCCGAATCAAATTGAATCGAATCAAATAACAGAGTTGGAAGGGTTTCCATGGAGTTTTCTATATGATTTCAGACAAATGGTTATCCAATCTTGTCGTAAAAACTTCCAGTGTTGGAGCATTCAGAACTCCTGGAGGCAAGTTGTTCCGCTGGTTAATTGTTCTGTCAGGAAATTTCTTCTAGCTTGTTTCTCTCCTTGGTTAGTTTCCATCCCTTGCTTCTTGTCCTGCCTTCAGGTGCTTTGAGAATAGCTCGAGTCCCTCTTCTTTGTGGCAACCCCTGAGATATTGGAAGACGGCTCTCATGTCACCCCTGGTCTTTCTTTTCCCTAAACTAGAGATATCCAGTTCCAGCAACCGTTTTTATATATTTTAGCCTCCAGTCCGCTAATCATCTTGGTCGCTCTTCTCTGCACTTTTTCTAGAGTCTCCTCATCTTTGTTATATCATGGCGACCGAAACTGGGTGCAGTATTCCAAGTGTGGTCTAACCAAGGCATTATAAAGTGGTATTAACGTCATGTGATCGATCCATCAGTTTATTACAGTCTTAGACCAGAGACCAGAACAAATAAAAATGCTCAGTAAATATACCATTAAAAATTCTAGTATAAAATAATGAATCTCTCTACATAAAAATGAAATACCCCCTCACGCATCATCACAAAATCTCCAGAGCCATAAAGCCTACAAACTTGAAATTCAGCATGTATGTTCTCTTGGCTTCTAGGTGCTCACTAAGAAAGGATTTTTTTTTGAAATGACCATCAGAGCATTCAGAGTATTTCCTATATTATTATTAACACCCTCTGATGCTGTGGAGTTCTACTCCTACTTCCCCACCTGAAAAGAAATCACTTCCAAATGCAAAACACAAGCAGAGGAGTTTCAGTTTCAGTTTTTGTTTCACAGCATCAAGCAGCTTTAGTACAGAACAGTTGAGCTAAGCCACACCCAGGCTCCTTGCTGTCTCCTTCTTGCTCACCCAGCAAATACTGCTTCAGTTTCCAAATAGCCCTCAACTCTCTCACACACTGACAGGATGCTAGCCAGATGAATACCAATGGATGCTGGTAGGCAGAGGCAGAATTCCCCCCCCTTATTTTCCTCCCCAAAACTGAGCCCGACCACATAGTTTCGTAGTGAAGAATGGGTATCAAGCTAGTAACAACTAAAATCTAAAATAAAATCCAGTCTGTCAATTATACATGGACTAACACCAAGGGCCTTGGTGGCTCAGGCTGTTAAATGCCTGCACTTAAGTTCCAGCTGCCTACAATTACTGTAGGCTCGAATCCCACCAGGCTCAAGGTTGACTCAGCCTTCCATCCTCTCGGGGTAGGTAAACTGAGGACCCAAGATTGTTGGGGGCAATTAGCTGGCTTTGTAAAAATGCCGCTTAGTAATAAGCAGGCATATACAATGGAAGGAAGGCTATTGCTGAGCACACTGGGTTGTATCCCAAAAATTGTAAGCCGCCCTGAGTCTTCGGGAGAAGGGCGGCATATAAATGTAATTTTAAAAAAAACTATACAAAAATTGCAATCCATAAACTGTTTGGTCAGTTGTAGGTTCTATACTAAAAGGGAAAAGAGTAAGCACTGCAAAAGGTTTGCCACATTTATTATATAACTATAGTGAAGAAGACACTGTTGTGGTTCACCAGCAGCCTGCGCAGACATCTGCAGAATCGGACAGTGCGGAAGAACAGGGACCAGTCCGGGAGTCTGGGGAGGACTCAGATGAGGGCCCTGTGTCTGATACAGAGATGGGGCCAGGACCATCTGGGAGTTGTGTGCTGACTCCGGAGCCTCCAGAATCTGGAAGCAGCGAGGCAGAGGAACAAGGGGAGCCTGTTCCAGTGTGCGCCTGTGCAGAGCTGCCAGAAGGCAAAAGCAGCTAAGACAAAAGGGGCAACTCAGGAGTAAGGCTTGGAGGTGATTGCCCTTCCCATAAGGTATAAAGGACAGGCAAAGGTAGGGAAAACTTTGCAGGAAGCAACGTTGTTCGCTCTGATCGGTTTGGACTCTAAAAGCTCCGTGGTTAATTTGTTCTCTGGTTTTGGAAAGACTAATTGGGACTTTAGTCATTGGCAGCACTTCAAGTAAGATAAGGTGCATTCTTATCAGTCGTCTCTCGAAGAACTTTGGCAGAAGTCTCTGGGATTAATTAAAACTGGTTAAGACTCATTCCAGGCTGTGAATGACGATAATTCACAGCCATTGATCTAAAATAAAAAGGGTTTTGGACTTTTTGTTTTTGTGTGTTTGTTGGTGGTCTCAGGAAGCCTTGGTCAGAACAGACACAAATTTGTGACAAATCCCTAGTGCTGCTGTGCAGAATCTGAAGTCTCATCCTTAAGCAGCCCCTGAAGGTAGGTAGTATCAGAGTGGCCAGGATACCTAACAGTTATCAGCAAAGTATGTTTTTTCCTGATCTCTGCGTAAGCAGAACATCTAAGGAGCATGTGACCCTCAGTCTCCACCTCTCCTGAGCCACAGGAACAGAGTCCTTCCATCAATGGTATCCTTTTATGCTTGCCATACAGGACGGCTGATGGAAGCACATGGCATTGTGTGAGTGAAAATGCTTTCCAGTGGTTTGCTGACTCCAACTGACAGGAGCAGCATGATTCCATCCCTCTGGTAATGCAGCCTAGGACTGCATTGGCTTTTTTTGGCAACTGCCATGCACTGCTGTCTCATATTGAAATGATTCTCCACTAGGACTCTAAGATCCCTCTCAGTTACTACTATTGAGCCAGCACCAGCTAAATTGTACTTACACATTTTGTTTTTCTTGCCTAAATGTAGAACCTTACTTTTTTCACCATTGAATTTCATTTTGTTACCCTGTTTCCCCGAAAATACGACCTACCCTGAAAATAAGTCCTAGATTGATTTTTACACGTGCACCCAACATAAACCCTACCCCCCCCAATAAGCTCTAATTAAGATACTGCCCACTTCAGAGTGCACGAGTAAAAATTAAGCCAGGGTGGGGATGAGGGTGGAGCTTCCCTACTACTTACCCTTGGACAATTGTAGCCAGACCTTGCACACCCCAACACCTAGTTCATTTCTTCTGGAGCTGACAAGTCTTTCCTAAAGGCCTCTGTAGCTCCAGCTCGATCTGGAGATCTGTTATCAGCTGCAGAGGCCTTCAAGAAAACCTTACCAGCTGCAGAAGAAGTTCCTGAAGGCCTCTGACTGCAAAAAGGAGGCCGGGGGCTGACATGTGCAAGTGAGGTTGGTCAGTGGATGACATCCCCTGAAAATAAGACCTGGTGCCTTTTTTGGTGGCAAAAAAATATAAGACGGGGTCTTATTTTGGGGGAAACACAAGTAGATAGCACCTGATATTCAAGTCTGTCAAGATCCTTCTGAATCTTGAGCCTACCTTCTTGAGTATTAGCTATTCCTGACAGTTGAGTGTTATCTGCAAATTTGATGAATTCCCCATCTGTCCCCTCATCCAAATCATTGATGAAGATGTTGAAGAGTACTGGGCCTAAAATAGAGCCTTGGGGTACCCCACTGCATACTTCCCTCCATGTAGATGCAGTTACATTGAGGAATACGCACTGAGTCCAGTTACGAATCCATCTGATATCTTATGATGATGGTGATCAACCAATCAGAATAGAGCTGGAAGGGACCTTGGGGGTCTTCTAGTCCAACCCCCTGCTGAAGCAGGAGACCCTATAGCATTTCAGACAAGTGGCTGTCCAGTCTCTTCTTAAAAGCTTCCAGTGATGGAGCATCCATAACTGGTCCACTGTCGTGTCAGGAAGTTTCTCCTTAATTCCAGGTTGCCTCTCTCCTTTAGTAATTTCCATCCATTGCTTCTTCTCCTGCCTTCAGGAGAATAGATTGACCCTCTCTTCTTTAGAGCAGCCCCTCAGATACTGGAAGCCTGCTATCATGTCACCTTTAGGCCTTCTTTCCTCTAGACAGGCCATACCCAATCCCTACAACCATTCTCCATAAGTTTTAGCCTCCAGGCCTTTAATCACCTTAGTTACTCTTCTTTGCACTTTTTACAAAGTCCCAACATCTCTTTTTTAATCTGGTGACCAAAACTGGATGCAGTATTCCAGGTTTGGTCTTACCAAAGTTTTATATAACGGTACTAATACTTCACATGATTTTGATTCTATGCCTCTGTTTATACAACCAAGGGTTGTATTAGCTTCCCCCCCCCCCCAACTGTTGCTGCACACTGCTGGTGATGTTATCCATTCAGTCTTGTCTGACTCTTGGCGATTCTATGGGCCAGGTGGTCTCCCCACTTCTTCCAATCTTGCGCTGCTTCTTCGAGTTGTTCTCTGCTCTGGCTGGGGTCAATTTTGAGGGTGTCCAGCCACTGTTTTCTCGGGCAGCCTGCTTTCCTTTTATTGCTAGCTCTTCCAAACATTCTTTTCTCCTCTGAATTCCCCTGCACGACATGGATTAAGTGCAGGGGTGGGTTTCAAAAAATTTAGCAACCAGTTCTCTGCTCGGTTGTTGGGTGGGCGTGGCGTAGTCGGCCTCCTGCACCATGGGGGGGGGGCTGTTTTTGCCCTCCCTGGGCTCCGGAGGCTTTCCTTGATCCTCCAGGAAGGTGAAAACAGCCTCCCCGGGCACTGGAGGCTCTGTGGAGGCCAGAAATGGGCCCATTTCCAGCCTCCTGGAACTTTTGGGAGGCCTGTTTTTCATCCTCCCTGGGCTCCAGAGGCTTTCCTTGAGTCTCCGAGAGGGCAAAAATGGCCTCCCCCGGCTCCGAAGGACCTCTGGAGGCCAGGAATGGGCTCGTTTCCGGCCTTCTGGAACTTCCAGGAGGCCTGTTTTTCACCCTCCCCGAGCCTCAGCGCAGGCCCTTCACTTACCCGGGATCCAAAATGGGCTGTGTGGAGACTCCTGGGAGGGGCGGGATGGGATGGGTGGGGCCAGCCAGTTGCCGGAACTACCAGTTCAGCAAGCCAGATGTAAAATTAGCATCCAGTTTGCCCACCTGGTGCGAACCGGTAGTAGCCCATCCCTGATTAAATGTCATATAGACTCTCCCCAAATGTCAGAGAGGAGGCAGAGGGGTCTCTGTCCAATATATACTCAATCTCATCTTTAATTTTTTAATCGTGAAATAAGAATTCTTTTGTCAAATCTCTGGCCCTCTTCATTTCAAAAATGATTCATCATAGGCTCCAAGCTTTAATAAAATGATTGTTTGCTTCCTTTCCATTTTTTTCCATGTTCTTAGGTAAGGTTTTTTCCTGCCCTACCACACTCTGTAAGTTGCTAGGAGCTCTGTATCTGGGGTGATTTAAACATCTAAGTGCTTTTTTTTTTGCAGCACTTTGCAGAATTTATGACTAAATTCTCAAGAAATGGTGCATGGATTGGACTTCAGAAGAAGGAAACCTGGACATGGGTTCATGACAACTCAACTTTGGAAACAGGGTAAGTCTGTTCTTGGAAAAAGACACTTTGCATACTATTTCTTTTCTTTTCTTTTTTTCTTTATTTTAATACGAATAATCCATCTTCCATTAAACAATGTGTTGTCTGGGTACAAATGTCTTGTGCAATAACAATTAAAATTTACAACCATGTTCATTTTTGTCTACTCTTAACTTAATATTAATATACATAATATATCTAATATTGTAACAATCCTCACCTTAACTTATTTATTTTTATTAATGCATTTTCTGTATTTCGCTAATCTCTAATTTCTAACTTTCATATTTTTTCTCTAGCTATCGGTAGAATACCGTGTTTCCCCAAAACTAAGACCTACCCCGAAAGTAAGACCTAGCACTATTTTCTAAACCTGCCCTAATATAAGACCTACCCCGAAAGTAAGACCTAGTATAAATCTCCAGTTCCAGGAAGACTTTTCAGGGAGCAACCGTGCACCCGCAAAACACCCCCCCCTACACACTCACACCCACTATTTGGCACCATAAATATATAAGACCTACCCCGAAAATAAGACCTAGTGTGTTTTTGGGAGCCAAAAAAAATATAAGACAGTGTCTTATTTTCAGGGAAACACGGTAGTTCCCATATAATATAATATTTGGTTTGTTCCTTCTCTTTAATGGCAAGTGTTAACCTGTTCATTTCTGCACATTCTAATATTTTTCTAATCACGTTCTCACCTGTAGGAATCACTTCGCTTTTCCAATTTTGTACAAATACAATTCTAGCTGAAGTTAATCAAATATACGTTTTCCAGGGATGGGATGCAAATATTGTTACTACTGATTCTGTGGGCATGGCTAGGTGGGAGTGGCTAGGTGGGCATGGCCATGTGACTAGGTGGGCATGGCTTCTTCTTGTTTTTGCAGCACCCCTCCCCCCACGCTCCATTTTTTTTGCCTCCTGGGCCTCAGGGAAGCCACCTGAGGGGGGGGGGCGTTTTTGCTCCCAGGAAGCTTCCCTGAGGCCCAGGAAGGCAAAAAATGGAGCGTGAAGGGCCCCCATGCAACACCCCTCTGCGCTCCGTTTTTGGCCTCCTGGGCCTCAGGGAAGCCTTCTGGGTGAAGCAGTAAGACATCAAGGGGGATCCTTGCCTAAGGGCACCGCTGGGGCATAATTTGGATGGAGTCTATCTAAGGTGGTCCTCAAACGGCGACCCATGAGAAGTTCAGCTGGGGATCTATTTGTGGTGGCACAGGGGGTTGTGTGCTGGGTAAGAAATACCTTAATGAGTGACTGGGCAGGGGAGAATGCAGTCAGAGATGTCGGGCATGCATGATAAGGAAGTGACATGACAGGGTGGGGAGGGTTGGGTGGAGAGGGGCGGGGCCAGCCAGGGGCACAATTTGCCAGTTCTCCAAACTACGCAGAATCATAACAACTGGCTCTATAGAATTGGTCCGAACCGGTAGAATCCCACCCCTGACATTTTCTTTACTATAGGTTTCTGGTAAAATCCCTGGTGTCTGGTGTGCTGTGATCCATGGGGTTGTGAAGAATCAGATACAACTTAGTGACTGAAATACAAGAAAGAGTCGACACCAACATGACGACATGAAATTATTCAAAATGAATATGGACGATTGATTCAGTTTCCATTGGCTGGACACTGTAAAGCAAGCAAGGTTCTCCAAACTTGGCAACTTGTGGGCTTCAATTCCCAGAATTTTCCAGTCAGCCATGCTGGGGAATTCTGGGAAGTGAAGTGCACAAGGCCTGAATTTGCCAAGTTTGGAGACCCTTGCTATAAAGGATGACACCAGGATGACCATGGTGGATCTGAAGAGGTGGTGCAAGATAGAGGGGCATGGAGAGTGTGGATCCATAGAACGGCTGAGGGTTGGGCATGGTTGAATGGCCTGCAATGATGATAGTGTAAATGTACAGTGTATATGCCATATTTACCCATTGCATCTAAAGTCTGCCCAAGTAAGCGCCGTCCCATCAAGGGTTTACTGTAACTAGAGCCTACAATGTCAACATCCTATTGAGGTGAAATGATTGGATAGCAGTTTCCTTAAAGCTTTGACAGAGTGTTGGAAGAAATATCCTTCTGGGTTCAGTTCCGCATGGGGAAAAAGACACTGGAAACATGGTGACTGCTTGGAAAGATGGTTTATTGATGAACAGGATCACACGCCTTGGAGCTCCTGAGCGAAAAAGGGAAGAGATGCTGAAAGTCCCTGGATTTTATACCTCCCTGAGCTTGGAACTTCCTGGGGCACAGGAAGAGTATCCTGATTGGTTGCTGTCAGAGGTCATAGCTAGCTCTGTAGGTTGTCTGTGTGCTATGTTTGGTTGAAACTTGGTGGGTGGTGCAATGAAGGGCAATTGAGCAGCTCTGCCGGAAGGAGGTAGATCTTTGTTATGCAGAATAGACTGGCCCAGGCCTTAATGGCCCATTAACAAAGGTGGAAAGAATCTGAGTTTCTGCCTCTATAAGTTTCTCCTTCTCTTTTGGTGGAAATATTCTGCCTTTTTTATATCCTAAAGTATTTCATTTCTCTAGGAGATGGTGGGTTTTAACTTCCAACAAGAGTGAAGCAAGTGCTGCTTGGCAGCTTGGATTGATTCCTTGTGTGTATTTTTCTTTATTTTTGGTAGTTTCTGGAAACCAGAAGAACCAAAATCCAGCAGCTTGTGCGTTGAAATTGAAAAACGTTGTACCAGCAAAGGAAAATGTTGGAATAGCATTTCTTGCGACCAAACCAAACATGCCCTTTGTCGATTGGATGCAAATCCACGCTGGATTTCCCAAACTCTACGCAGAAGCACCAATCCATGAAGCTTTATTACTTCTTCGCAAAACCAAGAGCTAAGCCATTTAGGTTGCCACCTTGTAGACTAAAGTGCCATCCTGCTGCTTTGATGCTTTTTCCAGCTGACTTCTTCCATGCTAGAGAAGAGATTTCTGTGTGAATCGGTGGAGTACAATGCAGAAGACCTCACAAGCACAAAGGCTTCAGTAAAAATCCGTGTTCTGTTGCCAGAGTTTGGTGCCAGAGATGGAATCAGATTATTGGTTAACATAGGCTTCCCCGCATTCTCCTTTTCCAAAGGAGCCACCTGATCCAACTTCTTGGCATTAAAAGATACCAAAAGGCTTAACATTTTCCCCCCATTGAAGATGGCATTTGAGGTTCTAAAATCTTCCCAGATTGCCTGGATTACCTGGCTTGGTGGGTGTGGCTTGGTGGGCATGGTGAATGTGGCAGGGGAAGGATATACTGCAAAATCCCGCTTCCCTCCCCACCCCACTAATCTGCTTTCCAGCTCTGTTCTCCTGTGCAGGGCAACCAAAGAAGACCCAGCTGATCAGCTGGGACTCAGGAGGTGGAGAATAGATGAGGGCAGGGCCAGTCAGAGGTGGGATTGGCCAGTTTTCCGAACTACTCAAAATTTCTGCTACCGGTTCTCCTCGCTTTGCTGGCTACACCAGGGGAGAGATTAAGTGGTTTTTTTTTTCTATCAGGGCAACCTGGTCTACCCAAATATGGGATGGCGCATACTGCTTCCACTTTTTGTCCCAAAGCTGTATTTTCTTACCCAAAAGGCAACTGGGCTTGCTTGGTGTTTTCTTTGGAAACATTCTGTTTCTCATCAAAATTCTTCAGACCAGAAAGAGCTTATTGGATGAGAAACAAAATGATTTCAAAGAAGAAGAAAAAAGCCACCAAGAAAATCCAACTGCCAAGAGCTTCTCTGGCAGAGGATAAACCTCACTCTCTATTCTGTCTTGCACAAAGCAGATAGATATATTCTGTCCTGTACAAACGCAGGTAGATAAACTCCACAAAGCATCCATACAAGTCTTCTTTATTGGTTCATCAGGCATTCTCATTAACTCACAGTTATGATGAGATTCTTCTTAATGTCCAATCCTTTGCATGTCTGTCTTTATAGGTAAAAAGTTGGTTATCTCTTTCTTCCCATATCGTAGAAGTAGGGGGTAGCCATACTACCATGAGGCTGTGTGTTCAGGCAAGAGAGAAGAAACCTCCCCCAACCCACCAAGGATCAATTTAATGACCAATCAGGGTTACAGATGTGGCCACATGACGTGAACTACATTTCCCAGGATACCTTAACTACATTTACCATAATGCATTCCCTTAAGGGGACAGCTCTCAATTCCTAACTACCTATCCCAAATCCCATTAACTCTATGGCTGGACAGCACACTCTCTCCATTTGTGGTCCAACAACCTCCACCACCCCACCAGTTTGGCTTTCAGATTATGGCTTGGACCTGCTGAATGCTTCCGCCTCTTGCAATAAGTCCATCAAGAAGAGAAACGGGGAGTGGAAAGACAGTTCTGCAAGAGCAACGATTCTAGCAACCGGGTTAATTGTTTATTATTTTTTGCCCAACAGCCAGGCTTTCCTTACAAACCCAGTTCCTCGGTTCACGACAGTTGGCATTGATCCAGTTGCGACTGTCCGTTGAAGGATGGATCAAAGTGCAGCCCCGGCCTCCTTTTCTGGAGACGTTTGGTTGCCTGGAATGGCCACGTGACCAATACCTATCGGGAGGAGAGGAGGAAGGATCCTATTACTACTGTCTTTTGACAACTGCTTAATGCTATTCTGTCTATCTACAGATAGGGACACCTTCCCAGCGACTGTACCAATGATGGCTCCCAAATGCAGAAGCCGAGTTGAAGGCGTTAAATGACTCTTGGCCCGATTTATTGAAAATCCACACTCTTGTAGAGCTTGTAGTGTGACATGAGGATCTAGTCTAGCTTGTTGGATTGAGAATGACAAAATTAATATGTCATCGAGACAGCATTGTAATCTGACGGGCTGACTTGTAAGATAGGCTGCTAATGCCACCAGAACACCAGAACCCTGGAATTGCGCCTGGCCCCTGATCTCCGCTCCTTCCGCCGTGACCTTAAAACATGGTTATTTTCACAATCCGGATTGGACTGGCAGGGGATCAGGGTTTTAACTTGGAATGTTTATTTGGCTGTAATTTAATATTTTTTTTAATTGTTTTAATTTTTGTATTGTTCGTTTTTTATGTACGCCGCCCTGAGTCCTTTGGGAGAGAGGGCGGCCTATAAGTCCAACTAAACTAAACTAAACTAAACTTTGTAAAGGTTTGGGGGGCAGAAGCTAGACCAAATGGAAGAGCTATATAATCGAAATGGTAATTATTATAACAGAATCTCAGGAATCTGCTGTGTGAGGGTCTGATCAGAATGTGTGATGACCCGTAGTCTCTCAAAATAACACCAAACCCAAAACATGAATTAAAGTCCAGCAATGCCTTCAACTTAACTGTTTTATTAATCACAGTTTAAAGTCCCAAAAGCAAATAATAAGGCAGAAGGAAAACAAGGACAAACCATCTCAGCGAGAGTTCTGAAGCAAACCAAGATAGGTAATTATACATTCCAAGTAGATAACCAGGAAAGTCCTTGAGAAAAACTCCAACAAAGATAAACCTCCTTCAAAGGAAACACAAACTTTGACTCCAGCAACTCTAACTGCGCAATTACACACTTATATACATAGCTCCCAGCTTTAAGCCCTGAGGAGGATCATGGCCCTCTCCTCCCAAGGAGACCATGCTTTTCCCTGATCCTCTCCTCCCTGCTTGCCCTGGGATGGATAGGAGGTGGGCCTGGATCCTCCTCTGATTGCTCAGCCGGCCTCTGCCCTTCCCCAGTCTCCTCCACCACCTCTGGAGCCACACTCCCACTCCCTGCTGGCTATTCCTCCCCTTCCTCAGAGTCAGTCTCCACCAGGGGCATGACAGGAATGTGTAAGTATGCCTCTATTAAGTCTATTGACGTTAAGACGTCTCCTTGTCTGATACTGCTAAATTGTAGAATTTCCTATCATATCCCGCTGGATTGGGATAAGCAGCAGCAGAGAACCATTATTTCTGAACTAATTCAGTAAAGGATGACTTCTGCCTCAGTAACAAGCTGTGAAAATATTAAGTCATCCGATTCCTCCTCCGCTGAAGGCGGTTGACAGGTAGAGTTCGGGTTGTCAAGGCCAGCCGTGTTTTTTGCCTTGAACAGTAAGGACTTAAACAGATGAGGGTGGAACAGACCAGTGAAGGTCGGTAGCAAAAACTTTGAGACCAAGAACCTGCCACCTGTGGATTAGAATCAGAATAGAGCTGGAAGGGACTTTGGAGGTCTTCTAGTCCACCCCCCCTCCTCATGCAGGAGACCCTATAGCCGCGATGGCAAACTTATGGCATACGTGCCAGGAATGGCAAGCAGGGCCATTTCTGCCAGCACGCGAGCCGTCACCCCAGATCAGGTCCACCGTGCACGTGCGCATGTGCCTCCTGCCATCCAGCTGATTGTTGGGTATCTGCCACCCCTGTGCAGGGGTGGGGCACACATGCGCAGAGGCATGTGGTGCACAGGGGGCTCACGTGTGCATGGGCAGGGAGCTGGGGCGGGTCGCATACACATTGCATTATGGGTGCAGGCACGGGTGTGCGCGCACGCATGTACACGCACGCACAAAGGTGAGCCATCACTGCCCTGTACCATTCGAGACAAATCGTTGTCCAATCTCTTCTTAAAAAGCTCCAGTGAAGGAGCACCCACAACTTCTGAAGGCAAACTTCAGTTTCTCTTTAGTTCTAGGTTGCTTCTCTTTTTGGCTAGTTTCCCTCCATTGTTTCTTGTCTTGCCTTTTAGTGCTTTGAAAAACAGCTTGATTTCCTTTCTTTTGCGGGAGCCCCTCAAATACTGGAACACTGCTCTCATGTCCCCCTTAGTCCTTCTTTTCTCTAGGCTGATTAGGGATGGTCTCTATTACAGGGCTACAAATGGGGCACCTTCAAAATCAAAGTTACAGGAGTGGCCAGTGAACAGAGATTTCCCTATGCGGTTTTCCTTAGCACTTTCTGAGCATGGTTGTTTTCTTGCAGACGTTTCATTGTGCCAGGGTCTCCAGCAGCCTTCGCTTCCTGCCGCTTCAGGCTGGAGCTTGCGCTATCCGTGCTTGGCCAAAGAGCTGCCGGGGAATGGCAATGACACGGCAAGGCAATGGCCACAGACTTAGTGCAGGAGAGAAGCCACATCCTGTTAAGACCCTCAAGCAAGCATCTGGCCACCCTGACCGTGCCTTTGCTGTGCTTTGGTACTCGCTTGAGGAGGGTCTTGTCAGGGAGTTAAAATAGAGCTTCCATTAATCCCTGCTAATTAGAGGTGGACCGTGCCTTTCTTTGCTGTCAACTTTGATTAAATAAAACCCGGAAAATAAGCTAAGAAACATCTTTTTATTTACAAAAATAACAAAACCTAACAGAACTACATTACCGGCAGCTAATCACACACCAAAGGCATATATAGAAGAAAGTTACAGGAAGTGAAGAAGTAAAAAAGGAAACTCTTCTTTGAAGCACGTGCAGTAAATCAGAAAACACAAGACAGCCTTACCTCATTGCTATAGAGACAAGATAACAAATGTTCTAGCTAGCAGGCAACTGCCTGCAAATCTTAGCTTACACACATATAAAAAAACCGTAGTGACAGGTCTCCCCATGTGTGCGCACCCTCCCAGCCCCGCCACAATGAGAGGAGAAGGAGGCGGGAGGAGGAGGAGGGTCGCCCATAGGGAAGTCTCTGCCGTGGCTGGTGATTGTTTCTCAGCCAGCCCAGATTTCCAGAAAGAAGAAATAAAAGGAGAGATGGGGGAGGGAGGAAGGGAGGGAGAGACATAGACACACACGGTGATACACACACACACATACACAGAGATATAGACAGTGGTGGGATTCAAAAAATTTTACTATAGGTTCTGTGGGCGTGGCTTGGTGGTGTGACATGGCTTGGTGGGCATGGCTTAGTGGGCATGGCTTGGTGGACATGGCAGAGGAAGGATACTGCAAAATCCCCATTCCCTCCCCACCCCACTAACCTGCTCCGTTCTCCTGGGCAGGAGAACCAAAGGAGACCCAGCCGATCAGCTGGGACTCAGGAGGCAAAGAAGTGATGGGGTTGGCAGGGCCAGTCAGAGGTGGCATTGACTGGTTCTCTGAACTACTCAAAATTTCTGCTACCGGTGCTCCAGAACTGGTCAGAACCGGCTGAATACCACCTCTGGACATAGACATACATACAGAATGATACACAGAGAGGGGGAGAGAGAGATACAGAGACAGAGAAAGAGAGAGAGAGAGAAAGAGAGAGAGAGAGAAAGAGAGAGAGAGGGAGGGAGAGAGACTCTTGGCTGGGCTACTGGTGCTCCTAATAAAGGGAAAGTTTAGTTAAAAACAGTGTGCTTCTCACGTTTGGGAGCCAGGCTAGAACACCAGACTTCATTCAAAGAAGCCAGAAAGAAAAGCTGAGAGATATCGAGTGATACTGCAATCAGGATGATTAAAATCTCAGTCCTTGTTGTGTGCATGAAATATGTGAGATGCCCCTTAAAAAAGGGGGAGCCCACAATTGTCTGGTCATTTCAACACTGTTTACCCCTTTGCTGGCATCACTTCCAAACTTCTGAGATTGAAGGAGAGTTCCTTTGATTGTCTCTGACTTACTTGTTTATGTGTGTCTGTGCATGCCTTCATCACAGGACACAAGTAATTAAAATAACACAATAATTGTTGGAGGAACTGCATCACTTAAAGAAAACAAAATATATAAATCACCAAGAGATTATGTGGATATAGTGTCATGCAAATTAAGTTAATAAAATATTACCAAGGACCAATCAAACTCAGGAGGACAGTGGAGGGCAAGGGAACCTGGTGTGCTATGGACTACAAAGAGTCAGACACATCAACATACAATTTATGCTGTCATCAAAGTCATTGATGCTTCACAAATATGGTGCAATAAGAAAAAGGTGTTTGCACTTATTATACAGTGTGTGGACAGAGTCTGCTAGACAGACCAGAAGGCACTGAAATGAAAAAGAGTTCCAGTAGGCCCAGGAATTTATGGAGAAACAACTTTTGAAAGTCATCCAATTGGTGAGGACTGCATTAAAGGATCAAATAATTGGTGTGTTTGTAACTTAACTTTGAGGCTGGCAAGCAAAGAGATCAAATCTCATTAGTATCTTCTAAAACATCAGTTGTGACTTTGACAAAATGTTCATTTCAAAATTGCATTGCAATCTCAACTCAGCCCCTTCTGATATCTGGGGGAGGTTATGACTGAATATGGCTCTGTGAAAGCAGAGCCAATGATGGTGGCAGAGACCAGGGAATCAATAAATAGATTGGTTCCCTAAGACCTCTCTGGATAGAGAGAGAGAGAGCACAGGAGATCACCATATGTGCTTCGAATGGCTGCTCCTCATGAGAAAAGAGCAGGGTAGCAGTTATTTCCAGGATTGAATTGCAGAAGATGATGGGATCATTCATCTTTTTTGCAACCTCACTGGTTCCTTTTACAGTATGCTAAGTTTACAAACTTCACTTTCTAATAATTTTGGGAAATTGCTTAATAACCATGGTAAAGCTATTAGACATCTTCAGTCTTCTTTGGGTGAGTTTATCTTCAACTCCGAACATTAATTACAAGCTTAAGAACTTGAAAAAAATGAAAATAAATTCTAAAAATAAAGATTTTGATCTAAAAAAGTTATAAACAGATTAAGGCTCCTGTTGAATTTGGAACATTGATTTTTATTATAAGATTTTGTACTCGTGGATAAAAATAGACAAACTAGTGGGAAACAAACTTATTGTCAGGGTTCTCTGAGGTCTAATTTGGTAAAGACCTTCCCCTTGGCCAGGTGAGATAGCATGTCCTTCATGAGCGTGAAGGGGTATAGGTTGTGTACGCACAGTCCATTTATAGCCCTAAAGTCAACGCATAATCTCATAGTCCCATCTTTTTTCTCTTTGAACAGGACTGGGGCTGTGACCTATAGCTTGGCTGGCTCAATGAACCCTCTTGCTAGGTTTTTGTCTATATATTTGCGTATTTCTTGCATTTCCCAGGGTGTCATGGCATACAGTCTGGGCTTTGATAGTTTTGCCCCGGGGATGATTTCTGAGGCACAGTCTGTCTCATGGTGGGGAGGTAGGATGTCGCCCTCAATCTCGCTGAATATTTCTGTGAGGTCCTGATATTCTCTCAGGATCTGTCCGGCCTCTGGGGTTTTGTCGGAGACAGCTGCCAGTTGTTCAGGTGAGCTCTCTGGGAGTGTTTCCTGCATGGGCAGTGCTTCTATTTGCTGGTGAGGAGCGGTTTGGGGTCCCCTTGCTATCCTCAGTCTGCAGCTGTCCCCCTGCCACCAGATGGTCGGGGCCCACTTGTCTAGCCAGGAGAGTCCCAGTATGACTGCATCTGTCATTTTGAGGGCCATTATGAATCGAATTGTTTCCCTGTGATCTGCTAACTCTAACCTCACTGGTTCAGTTAAGTGAGTGGCATGGGCCCCTCCCAATAGGGACTCATCAACCTGTTTGAATCAGACCGGGTGGGCCAGCCTTTTTGCTCTGATCCCCAGTTTTAAGTCCACGGTTAGGTTGATCAGGCATCTAATGCAGCCTGAATCTATTAGGGCTAGGAAAGTGCCCTCCATTTTGGGCAGCATGACAGGCGATCATCCTGAATGGTGGCCTGGTCAAATCCCTCCCTCAGTTGCTTGCTGTCAGGGTTCCGGCGATTGACCTAATTAAATCATGAGCCTCGAGCCAGGCTTCAAAAGAATCCAAAAGATTTATTAGGAGCAACATATTGGCAATTGACGACTCTGCCAGATGTAATTTACTGTCCCCTTTGACAATGTTTCCCCCCTCCCCAGGTGCGTCATAAATCAGAATCTCCAACGAAACACATTCACGGGCTGGGTGTCATCAATCACATTCTCTAATGAAGGATTTTTGCAGGCAGAAGATCCAGTAGTGTAGACTACAATCTTTGTAAGATAAGCATGGCATGTACTTCTAGTTTTAATTACTGTGCTGCTCCTTCAGGTTTCCCCCCCCTCCTGCTCATGGCAACTTGAAAATAGGCATAGGAATGTTTTACGAGTTGACACTTATTTTGGCTCTCCTGGTTATTGCAAGTCACATCCAAAGATAAGTTTGATTTTAGAAACTGGAAAGGGATTAAACATATTAAGTAGTTAAAAAAATCTCAGTCTGATCTCCATTAATATTGGGATTTACAGAGTGATATGTTATAACGTTAGAAATATTAAAGGAGATCTTTGAAGAATGAAGACAGAAGTTAGTAACTATAATATCAATGCTGTCAGAAATGAAACCTGCTGCTACGGATAGACCAGAGATGGTATTCAGCCAGTTCGAACCAGTTTGGACATACCGGCGGCAGAAATTTTGAGTAGTTCGGAGAACCGGCAAATACTGCCTCTGGCTGGCCCCACCCACCTGCCCTTGCCCTCACCCTCACCCTTTCCTGCCCTAAATTCCCTTGTTTTTTTTAGCTCAGCTGATTCACACTGCAGAGCGGATTGCCGTGCCTCAGCTGAGCTAAAAAACAGCTTACCTCACCAGCGCTGACACTGAGGGTGGTCTTTAAGTGCTGCGCTGCATGAAGTGCACTCTTATAAAACCAATCACACCCCCGGCTAGTCCTGTCCAACCTACTCCGCCTTGCCCCACCCTATATATCTTGCCTTCACCACACGACACAGCTATCTCTGCACCTGCCTCCTCTGCTCACCAAAGGTAAGCAATGCATGCTGTTGCCACCCACTCGCCATTCACCTCAGCTGGGGAATGCACCATTCCCCAGAGCCTCCACCTGCATGCCGCTGCCCCCTCTGGCCTCAAACTATGGCCCCACAGGCTGAAGCAATTTATTTGGCCTGCGGCATGCTGCGCTGGGCCAAAAGGCCATGTGTGTGTGTGGCATGGGCGCAGGAGGGCTGAAGCAGTTTGGGAATGGACTTGACAGTTCTTCTTACCTTTAAGAAGATCCATCTGGAGAGCGCTGCAGCAGAGATCCTGCAGCCGCTTCCTCCATCCCTTGCCACCGAGGCTTTGTTCGTGGAGATGCTCCATGTGTTCTCTGGGGCAGCACTTGTTCTCCAGTGCTGCTCTTGGTGGGATAGCAGACTGCAGGTTAGCAGCTGTCAGCCACCGCTTTGGGTCCTCTAAATCCCATCTGGAAAGCACTGTGGCTGAGAGAAACAGCATTCAACATGGCGGCGGCTGCTCTCCCAGCAAGAGCAGCAGCAGAATCAGCCGCTACCCCAGAGAGCAGAGATGGAGGTGAGCAGCAAGCCCCAAAGGGCTGCTCCATTGAACCTTGCCATGCGACAAAATCCATGCATGTGCAGAAGCCATGCGCATTCACATGTGTGCATGCCCACATTTTTGGTGAACCGGTGGTGGTTTATTTGGGATAGACTATGTCTAAATGATGTTAATGTCAAAATTACAGATGTGGAATAAAATTTATCTGACAAGATAGAGAGAGGACAGGATGTAGAGCTACATGCCAAGGAAATGGTTTTAAAAAGGACACTGGATATGCAAAAGGAAGATTGTCCTTGGTTTCCAGTCTGTAAAATGCTTGGTGGGTTTACTGGTGTCTGTTAGGAATGGGCTTAACATAGAAAAGGGCTTACCTTAGAGAATTAATGCTTTGGGCACAGCTGAGAAATAGTCTGGTACCTCCAAAAGTTGACCAGGCACCCCTGCAAAGCATGTTTTGAACACAGAATCCTAATTATTTCCATTGGTACCCATAAAGGTTGCTCAGGTGGAATTATGGAATGGATTCCAGTTAAATAGGAGCCATTGGTGGGCAGCCAGTCCACTGCCTATTGTTGCATCCTAAACCTGGGCAAATGTAAAGAGACCACACTGCCCAGCAAAAGAATCAATTTTTCCTGAGCCAGTGCTTTTCTGGAAGACAGAAATAATAAGAATATGGTATAATAAACCAACTGCTATAATTGCAGGAACCTAAGCATCAAAATTAAACTGCTATATAGCCCATTGCCTCAAAGCCCATTAAAACTTCTCTTCAGAACTCTTCGTAGTCACAGCTTCACCCTTCTTTTTTCTTCTCTCTTTCTGGGAGTTTGGAAGAATATCCTTGGTGGTGTTTGCTTTTGGGGTTTTGGAGCTGCAGCATAATTTAGGTGACTATCGTGAACCCCCTTGAAGTTCAAAGCAGCAATGAGCAACTAAGAACACAAGATATGGGTCTTTTTTTGATGAACTTTGCAATACACCCAACCTCTTGCTTGCAGCTGGGCACAAACTGGCACTTCACTTTCTTTGGCCGTGTCATGAATGGGAATTCACCAGAGAAAGCAATTATCTTTGGAAGAGTTAGCGGTAAAAGGAAACCAGGCCACCAAAGGACATGGTGGTGGATACCCTCAAAATCAGAGGTGGTATTCAGCAGGTTCTGACCAGTTCTGGAGAACCGGTAGCATAAATTTTGAATAGTTCAGAGAACCGGCAAATCCCACCTCTTACTGGCCACGCCCCCATCTATTCTCTGCCTCCCGAGTCCCAGCTGATCGGCTGGGTCTTCTTTTGTTGCCCTGCACAAGAGAATGAAGCTGGAAAGTAGGTTAGTGGGGTGGGGAGGGAATGGGGATTTTGCAGTATCCTTCCCCTGCCATGCCCACCAAGCCACACCCACCAAGCCATGCCATGCTCACCAAGCCATGCCCACAGAACCGGTAGTAAAAAAATTTGAATCCCACCATTGCTCAAAATTAACACCAGCCAGAGCATAGAACAATTCAAAGAAGTACTGCAAGATGGGGAAGACATGGAGAGTCCTGGCACACAGAACCACTAAGAGCTGGACATGACTGAATGGCTAACATCATCACCTCATCAGGTAGCCCATTCTAGTCTGGATACAGTCAGTGATGATTGGAGAGGACAGATTCCACTCCCAGCAGCTGCTGTGTGGGATACTGCAGAGTTTGGTCCTCTCTCCACTCCTATTCAATATCTACATGAGGCCGTTGGGTGAGATCATCTGTTGTTGAGGTGAGAATTATAACATCCAATTATATATCTCGCCCCTGGGAAATTAAGCAATGCTATGAATGTCTTATCTCAGCAGATGCAGGATTCTGTTTTCTTTCAGGTTCATATCATATCACAAGACCTAAAATGGACACCTAACATCAAAAACATCATCAAAAAAGCACAACAAAGACACATCCAGTTTGAACTTCTTCGGAGACAGATCGAAATCTGCAACTGTGAGCGGTTTCAATCCGTGCTCGCCGCTGGAGACCCTGAGCTGCTGGCTTTGGGGTTAAAACCACCCTGTAGAGGTGGTGAAGACAGGGGAGCCACTAGCAGGGTCAAGGAGAGCCGCATCTCTCCTCCCCAGCTGGTCTTTCTCCCTTTCCCAAAGGCGGTTGCAGCGGTGGTCAGAAATGGCCACCTCAAAGAAGAACTCGAATGGATAAGATTGTGCAGGAGGAAGTTTGAAGGAGAAAGTGTGGCAGACCGGGCTTGACACAGAAAATATCTATTTAAGGTACCTGGACTTAAACAGTGAAAAACAATACTGTTTTAAAAAAAAGATTTTTAAAGCGGCGAAATAAAGTGAAAAGATGATTTTTCTTTTCTTCTTCTCTAATGTTGGCAGTTCTGAATGATTCGGAATATTGAGAAAAAATGGGCACAAGAAATGGACATTAATTCACTTGGACATTAATAGGCTACTTTTAGCTGAAAATAAAGTGCCAAGTGATAAAGACTTTTGAACAATTTTAAAGAATTGTCTTTAGAAAGAGAGAGAAAGAAAGCAAATTGAGGAAGAAGAAAAGTGAAAGTAGGGTGGAGTCTGGAAAAGGAGGATACCACCTGGATTTAAAGAGTATTGAGAGTGGAATTCTAACAAGACTTGAAAAAAATACACTACAATTGAAACTTTGTTGCAAGCCTAAGCCCCAGAAAAGTGAAAGTGAGTAAAGAAGCAAGAAATAACTTTGGATATTTGGAGGATTCCTGGACTTTTGGACAGAGGACATTAAGCGGATTAAAGTTAATTGGGGGTTGCTTTAAAAGGAAAAAACCCTTTTCAAAATGTCATTATCTTTTGAAGAATTAAGAATGCTATTTAAAGACTATAAAGAAGAGGCAAAATCGATAGAAATGGAGATCCTGAACTATAGAAAACAACAGGAAGCACTGGTCGAACAAGGAGGGTGGGACAAAGAAGAAGAAGCCATTTTCAATGATCAAATAACTGTAAGCGTGATTAAGAAAAAGGGAAAGGAGGAAAAGGGAAAAGAAAGTTAGAAACTTAAGATTTGAAGCAACAACCAAAAAAAGTATAAGCTGAAAAATAATCATAATACCATAAGGAACAAAAGGTAGGATTTCAGAAGCGAGATCTGGATAGTAAAAAGAATAAAAAGGCAAGGGAAAAGAGGGGGGAGAGGAAGCTGCAAAAAACAGAAGCAAGATGTGCAACAGCAAGGGAAGTATACAAGATTTAAAGAGTTTATTTATCTATTTGGGCATCAAGATAATGGTTAATTTAACTTAAAGAGAGGATTCTGCAAGGGTACGTGAGATAAATACGGTCATATTAGAATTAGAAAGAAGCTAGAAGTGTTTCAGATGATTAATGAGATGTGTATTTCTCTTTTAATAAGTAAATGAGGCAAAGAGGACAAGAGAATAAGGCTCTTGGCCAAATTGAATTTGAATAGAAATAATTACCCTAGTCACTATTGTTATGTATATGCACATTTCTCTCTTTTTTCTATTGTTAAGAATTTAATGGATATTTGTAAAAGAATGTACCAAGCAGAACCTGACTGATAATAGTTAGATGCCATAAAATAGAGGTCTAACAGAGGTAATAATTGTAAAGGTGAAATTTAAATGTTAAATAACAATTGGTTAAAGAGATAGAGGTGCTATTCTCCAGAGTAGTAATTACAGGGTAAAATATGTTTTATAAGATAGTATAAGATTGTATACAAGACAGATAAAAGTGTAATAATACTGACTGGAAAGATACTGAAAATTGGAAAAAGAAATGTAACTAAAGTTAGGGGATGAAATAATTGAAACAAGATTACAGAAGATAGAGAAAAGGGGGGGAATTATGGAAAATAGTGAAAATTGTTATGATAAATGGAATAGAATACGTAAAATGAGTGAGTAATTGAAATTATGTCTATATGGAGAACTGAGGGTCCAGAAGCACACTGTTCTCAAAAGAAGAATTTTTTATGTTTTTTTCTTTCTTTCTTGAATTTGTTTGTGTGTATTTGTGTGCCGGGAATGGTTCTGGGATGATGATATTTATTTTATTTATTTATATTTGAACTTGTATGCTATGAAGGATAAAAACAGAACAATAAATATTTAAAAAGACATTAAACCAACAAGCCCAAATATGAAACACAACAATAAAATAGATTAAAAGACATCCTCCCCAAGGAAGGGTCACAGCCCGGGTTGGTGAACAACCAAGTTTTAATTGGCGGAAGGTGCGGAGATCAGGCCAGACGGAGCTCCAGAGGCAGTTGATTCCAGAGGTCGGGGGCAACAGAAAGGCTCGTCGTCGGGGAAGTACCAACGGCATTGGCTGCCCGATGGGTCCTTGCCTATGATATGAACTGTTGTAAGATAAATTAATCTAAAAATATGGAATACTTTGCATATGAGAGAATATAAAAATAATTGCAGTTGATGAGGATGGAGATGTTCAAAAATAGCTACAACCTACCGGCATACTGTATGTTTTGTTTGTATGTTTGTTTAAAAATAATGAAAAAAATTGTAAAAAAAAAAAGCACAACAAAGAATGTTCTTTCTGCGCCAACTCAGAAAGCTCAAACTGCCCAAGGAGCTGCTGATTCAGTTCTACAGGGGAATGATGGAGTCTGTCATCTGCACCTCTATCACTGTCTGGTTTGGCTCTGCAACTGTTGTGGTTAGCCAGCAGCAGTGAGGAGGAGGTTCCCGAGGAGCCTGTGCTATGTGTGAGTGCAGGATGATTCATAGAAGAGCAGCACAGGCAACTCGGGAGTAAGAATGCTAATTAATGGCCCCTCCCACCAGGGAATATAAGCCTGGTTTCAAAGGGTTTTTGCTCTGTAGAAGGCAAAAATGTTCTGAGAAGCTCTAAGAACCCAGCATTGTGTGTAGAGATACTGGCTTATCTGAAGAATTCTGTCAAGGCTTTTCTGGTTGGACTAATTGGCTGCAAGCCATCTTTTATCTACAAAGAAGTTTATTTTTAGATTAAAGCTGTGAAGGTTTTAGTTACTGAGTTTGTCTGTGTTTGCTCTCTGGGAACCCGGCTGGGTCAGAACAGCAACCCAACAAGACAGACACAGACTTCAGAGAGTAATTAGGATTGCAGAAAAAACAATTGCTACCAACCTGCCTTCCATCGAGGACCTATATACTGCATGAATCAAAAAGAGGGCTGTGAAATTATTTACCGACCCTTCATATCCTGGATGTAAACTGTTTCAACTCCTACCCTCAAAATGACACTATAGAGCACTGCACACCAGAACAACTAGACACAAGGACAGGTTTTTTCCCAAATGACATCACTCGGCTAAACAAATAATTCCTTCAACACTGTCCAACTATTTACAAAATCTGCACTACTATTACTATTAATGTTCTCATCACTCCTTATCACCCATCCCCTCCCACTTGTGACTGCATGACTGTAACTTTGTCGACTGCATCCTTACAATTTATATTGACTGTTTCCTAGTATGATTTGATTGCTTATTGTACTCTATGACTATTATTAAGTGATGTACCTTATGATTTTTGACTCTTGATGAATGTATCTTTTCTTTTATGCACACTGAGAGCATTTGCACCACGACAAATTCCTTGTGTGTCCAATCACACTTGGCCAATAAAGAATTCTATTCTATTCTATGTATGCTGTATATCTTCTTTATCTTTATTATATATAGTGTGTGTATGTTCCAGCATAACTGCAACGCCTCAAGCAATTTCAATCAAACTTGGTACACAGATGACTTTCCCTCTGGAAACAAATACTGTGGGGATAAGACGCCCCTAACACCCCTTGGGGTGTGTGCTGTGAAGATACAGCCTACAGCACAGTGAAGTTGCCGTGGAAACAGCTTCAATATACTCCACAAGGGGGCATTTGTAAGGAGGCCTGCCTGCACCGCTACGAGACTGACATGACGTACGTCACACAGATCACATACAAGACAACATTTCTTGATGCTTCTGGGGTCACAGAGAAAACATTTTTTAACAAATTTAATTGTCAAAATCAGGGCTCAGGGAGAAGTTGCTCTTGCCATCACCTCTTCAGCTAGACAGGAACATCATCCACTCAGTTCTGAGCTGAGTCGGGAAGAGGTGGGGTGAAATCGAACTGGTTGATCTACCAGCATCCCTGGGCACTCTTCTTCACATGTGGCTGCTGTGCTGACCGATTATTGGTTGGCTATGCCATTGTGATGTAATATGAAAAAATAACTGAGCTCCACTTGGTCATTGCACTGGACAAGTGGTAGTCTGATTTCAATCTTCAAGTAGCAACAAGGATGTCCTCTATGTCATCTCCTTCCCTCGTTATTGAACCCGTAAGCACATCTAAAAGTTGCCTTATTGACTGGGTGTCTGGGTGTCTGCAGATGCCATGTAGGCTCATGAGAGAACTTGCAAGATGGGTGGGGAGATCGCAGACCACTTTTGAAAATGATTCAGATCTGGTTCATTAATGCTCACATGATTTGAAAATCCTTCCACGGATTTCCATGATGATTTCAGGGCTCAATTTCCTTGCAATGGTCTAAGGATCCTAAACATTTTCTCCAGAGGTGAAAATCCCACCTCTGACTGGCCCCACCCCATTATTCTCTGCCTCCCGAGTCCCAGCTGATCGATTGGGTCTTCTTTGGTTGCCCTGCACAGGAGAAGGGAGCTGGAAAACAGGTTAGTGGGGTGGGGATGGAAGGGGGATTTTGCAGTAACCTTCCCCTGCCACTCCCACAAAGCGACACCCACCAAGCTATGCCCACAGAACCCATAGTAAAAATTTTGAATCCCACTACTGATTTTCTCCCATTTGGATCAAGGAGGTCCTACCAGCCATTCTCTTTTTCACATGCTACATAACAGCATGGAAAATTATGGTTTTGCAGGAAAGGCTCTACAGTCAGTAATCAGGCAGAGTAAACTAGTCCAAGAATCACTACAAGGCCAGTTAAGACATTTTGCAGAGTGAGAACCCGGCTGCATATGGGTTGGGTGGTCCACCCAGAGCTGTAGATTCTTCAGTTCTGGGTTTTTAATTTATTTATTTATTTTTTATTTTATTAGACTTGTATGCCGCCCTTCTCCCGAACGACTCAGGGCAGCGAACATATAAAAAGAATGATATATACAATAAAAAGATATTAAAATAAAGACAAGTCTAAATTACAAGGAACAGCTAAAAACAATTAAAATTGCAATAATAAACAATACTATTAAAACTACCCGCCCCCCATGGTCAATCCAGGCCGGCCTGCTGAAACAGCCAAGTCTTCAGGTCTCAACGAAGGGAGCGGAGATCAGGGGCCAAACGAAGATCCGCAGGAAGCTGATTCCATAGGACGGGCGCTCCCACAGAAAAGGCCCTAGCCCTGGGAGCTGCCAGCCGACAATTCCTGACCGACGGTATTCCCAGGAGGCCCCTCCTGTGGGAGCTCACGGGGTGATTGGAATGTGATGCAGGCAGGAGGTGTTCCCGCAAGTATCCTGGACCCAAGCCATTTAGGGCTTTATAAGTCATTACTAACACCTTGAAGGAAACCCGGAAGGCAACCGGCAACCAATGCAAGTCGCGCAGGAGGGGTGTAACATGGGAGTATCGGGATACCCCCATCATAGCCTGCGCGGCCGCATTCTGCACCAGCTGCAACCTCCGAGTAATCCGCAAGGGTAGCCCCATGTAGAGAGCATTGCAGTAGTCGATTCTGGAAGTGACGAGCGCATGGGTGACCGTTGGAAGGGCATCTTGGATCAGGTAAGGACGGAGCTGGCGAACCAGCCGAACCTGGGCGAAAGCCCCCCTGGCCACAGCTCCCACCTGCTCCTCCAAACTGAGCTGTGCATCCAGGAGGACGCCCAGATTCCTCGCCCTCTCCACGGGGGGTAACACCTCCCCCCCCATGACCAAAGATGGTACATCCACTGAATACCGAGATGCCGGTAAGAACAGCCACTCAGTCTTGGTCGGGTTGAGCCTGAGTCTGTTACTCCCCATCCAGGCCTGCACCGCCTCCAGGCACCGGGACATCACCGAGAGAGCATCACTGATCTGGTCTGGGGTGGAGATATACAACTGGGTATCATCTGCATATTGATGATACCTCACCCCAAAACCACAGATGATCTCGCCCAGCGGTTTCATGTAGATATTAAACAGGAGAGGTGAGAGAACCGACCCCTGAGGTACCCCACAAGTGAGGGGCCTCGGGGAGGATCTCTGCTCTCCTGCCAACACCAACTGCGAGCGGTCCGAAGGTAGGAGGAGAACCACCATAAAACGGTGCCCCCACTCCCAACCCCGGAGCGCGCAGAAGGATACCATGGTCGATGGTATCAAAAGCTGCTGAGAGATCTAAAAGGACCAGGACAGAGGAAAAACCCCTGTCCCGAGCCCTCCAGAGATCATCCACCAGTGCGACCAATGCTGTCTCGGTGCTGTGTCGGGCCTGAAGCCCGATTGGTACAGGTCAAGGTAATCAGTTTCCTCCAGGAACAGCGGAAGCTGCTGAACCACCACGCTCTCAACAACCTTCGCTAAAAAGCGAAGGTTGGAGACTGGATAGTTATTCAAAACGGTTGGGTCCAGAGCAGGCTTCTTAGGAGGGTCTCACCACGCCTCTTTCAAGGCGGGAAAAACCCCCTCACTCAGAGAAGCATTGACAACTGCCTGGAGCCAACCGTGTGTAACCTCCCTGGAGGCATAAACCAACCAGGAAGGACACGGGTCCAATAAACACATGGTGGACGACAGCCTCCGCATGATCCTGTCCACTTCGTCCAGGGAGACAGATAGAATCCACAAGACTCATCGCCACTCCATCATCCAAACCCTGCCAGTCGGAGTCCAAGCCGGCCCGAATCTGAGCGACCTTATCCGCTACATGTAAACTAAATTCCTCTGCTCTGCCCAGGGTCCCCCTCCTCCAATTGCAGGAGGGAGCGAGTGACCCTAAACAGGGCCGCAGGGCGATCATCTGCGGACGCGATCAGAGCGGAGAAGTAAGCACATCTCGCTGCTCTAATCGCTTCCAGGTAAGTCCTAACATAGGCTCTTAGCTGGAGACGGTCAGACTCAGAACGACTAGTCCTCCACCTGCTCTCTAGGCATCTCCTCCGCTGCTTCATCCCCCGCAGCTCCTCTGAAAACCAAGGAGCCAAGCGGGGTCTACGGCGAGGGAGAGGCCGCAAGGGGACATCCCGGTCGAGTGCTACTGAGGCCGCCTCTTGCCAGGAGGCTACCAAAGTCTCAGCTGGGCTGTGGTCAAGTGAGGTGGGCAAGGACCCCAGGGCCGTCTGAAACCTCTCCGGGTCCATCAGGCACCTGGGGCGGAACCATCGTATCGGCTCCTCATCCCAGCAGCGAGGAGCAGCGAATTGGAAATAGTGATCTGTCCATGATAGGGGTAGAGTAACCGGAAATCCACCCCCCAGATCACTACACCATTGCCCCGAGATAAAGACCAGGTCGAGCATGTTCCCCCCCTCATGGGTGGGCCCCTGAATCACCTGGGTCAGGTCCATGGCTGTCATGGATGCCAAGAACTCCCGAGCCAATACAGACGCCACCCCCAGGGAGGGCAAGTTGAAGTCTCCCAGGACAATAAGCCTGGGAAACTCCACCGCCACCTCCGAGAGGGCATCCAGCAGCTCGGGAAGGGCCATTGCAATGCAGCTGGGGGACAGGTACATCAACAACAGGCCCAACCGACCACCCGGGCCCAACCTCAGGAGGAGGGACTCACACCCGCCAATCTGCGGGACAGTGGCCTCCCTTGGAAACAGGGTCTCCCTAATAACAATGGCTACTCCTCCGCCCCTTCCCTGGGCTTGTGGCCAGTGCAGCACCCGGAAACCTGGGGGACATAGGTCACACAGAGGGACACCCCCCTCAGGTCCCAACCAGGTCTCCGTGATGCATGCCAGATCCGCAGCCTCCTCCTCAATGAGCTCACGGAGGAGGGGAGCCTTATTAGCCACGGATCTGGCATTTACATACACCAGCCTGAGCCCAGGGACCACACCTCCCAAGAACCCAGGGGAGCGGGCAGAGACCTGAGGGTTGGAGCGCTCCACCGCTCATAAATAGCGGCAGCGCACTCCCAACACATAATTTGGCCCTCTGTCTCATCCACCCCTGCCATAACCGATCGCCCTAGGGATTATTAATCCCTCCCTGCTTGATGCGGGCCCCGTGGCCCCTTCACCCCACCCCTCCACTACGAGACCCCCCACCGGCCCGGACAAACCAGACTCTACCAAAAAGGGCTGACCCCCCTCCCTCCTCCCTAACCCATTAAAACAGCAGATTAAAAATTTTAAAAGTCATCCCTTTCCGAATTTAAAATTTAGCCCCTTGGTTGCACCATGCCATAATAACATAAAGGATAAAATTCCAGGGGAAGAAGTATATTGTATTTTTGAATATACTTGTTTTTTTAAATTAACCTGTGTCATGTTCTAAAAACTCCAATACAGGATTAATGATCATTTGGACTAAGAAGACAAAATGGCACCCAAACCACCTCCACGTAGGTTGCTTATGTTTTTCTTATTTCCTACCACTTTCTACAAAGTGTTGCAGATGCTGCCTCCTTTTCCCTAACCTCTCCTTAAAGTTCTTTCTTCTTTTCCTCCTCCCCCCATGCAAATAAGTGGGACAAAAAGAGGAGAGGAAAGATTTAGGAAGGGGGAGGGGGCATTTACACATAGAGACAGAGGAGCTGAAATGAGTGCTGTTGGAGACTGGCCACGAGCAAACATAGGGGAGTCCAGTCAAAAGGAGACCTCCTCTTTTAAGAAGCACCTTCTTTTGAAGCCATCCAGAGCAGCTCTTCCCTCCCTCCCTCTAGCCTGACTTATGTTAAAAAATAATTCCAAGCGTGACGTCTTCCCTTACAAGGCTGCTGATGTGAATGGTGGGGGTCCTTTGCCTGGAATGCATGAGACCACCTTCCAGGAAAGAGCAGCAGTCGGGGGAAAGGAAGGGTCAGCCTCACAATTGATTAAACTACCCATTTTGTCTTCTTTCAGCACGAAAGAATTTTTTTGAACGATTCGGTGACTACTTGGATTCAGAAAAAGGCAAAAAACACACTACATTCCTGGTTTTCCTCTTCTTCATTCTTGCTGTGTTGATGTTCTATTTGTGTAAGTTGTCATCTTACAAGAGATTGAGAAAGGCTTTATTTGAAGGTTCTGTTGAATTTGCTTCAATAGGAGCGCTGGCTTTTCTCCCCATACCCTAAAGGCTCTGTATTCTAGTGGTTTGAGTATACAACACAGATTCGTCCCCACCCTATGTTACCAGTGCCAAACATGGACACTTATAATAAAACTTAAAGAAAATTGGTCACCATGGAAATGTGATGTTTGAGAAAACCTGCTGGAGTCAACAGAAGAGATAAAATCAGAAATGAGACCATAAGAGAATTGGCACAGAGCCAATAGGAGAGGATGCTGTGGGATTCCGTCCCATACATGACATATACAAAAAGAGGCGAAGGTCAAAGAACACAAGGCAGACCCAGAAGAAGATGGACAGACAATATCAAAGACACACAACAACAGCGTTCAAAATGACAGTTGAGACCACCAGAAGAGCGAGGAGCTTCCTCAGTTCTGAAGAAGAGAAGGAGAAGAGGAGGAGAAGCGAAACATTCACACAAAAAACACCAAGTCCAGTGGCCTTTTGGGAAATGCATCTTTGGGAGAACCTTGACCTGGAAGACTGAGAATCACCATAGAGAGCTCAGCTGTAGGTGTCACGTTAAGTTGAATATGAAAAGAGACTGACAAAGATCAAGAAACAAAAGAAAGCAAAACCAAATGGGTGGGAATTTGCCAAGAAGGGAAGCCCAAGCCAAGGAACATGCAACTCTCCATAAGGAACTTAGCAAGGAATTTCAGAGAGCTGTTAGAGGAGACTTCAAGAAGCTGTATTATAATGACTGCTGTAAAGACACTGAAGATGGAAACAAACATAGAAAAAGAAAGTCTTCCAAAGTTATCTCAACTCAGAAGCAGAGGTGGTATTCAGCAGGTTCTGACCAGTTCGAGAGAACCAGTAGCGGAAATTTTGAGTAGTTCAGAGAACCGGAAAATACCCCCTCTGACTGGAGATTTTACAGTATCCTTCCCCTGCCACGCCCACCAAGCCACACTCACAGAACTGGTAGTAAAAAAATTTGAATCTCACCACTGCCCAGAAGGATGTTTCAAACTCCACATCATAACTGATTTGTCATTTTTGCGGTGAGGTGGGTGGCAAATAAAGACATGAATTGACGAAATAAGTAATAATAGTAACTGATGCTGCAGAGATCAAACAAAGGAAGGATGCATGGAGAGGCTGTGGACTGGAGGTGTCAACATCCAAGATACTTTAGAAGCTTTTCCTGACTTACAAGCACTTCTAGTACAAGAAGGAAGTTAAATCAGAAGGCCATGAGCATTGATGGAATTCCCACAGAAACATTGCAGACAACAGAAGAATTCCTAAAGGTCCTAACCAAATGGTTTATTTATTTATGTATGTATTTATTTATTTTGTTTGTTTGTTTGTCAAGCATGTATGAGAAAACAAGTCTAAGTATGAACATAACATATAAAAATATAAGTATAAACAGGTTTAAGTATATACATAATACAGGAGTACAAATAAATGGGAACAGTAGGACAGGGATGGGAGGCACGCTGGTGCGCTTATGCACGCCCCCTTACAGGCCTCTGAGGAATGGAGTGAGGTCCATGGGAGACAGTTTAAGATTAAAGTTTTGGGGGTTTGAGGATGTAACAACAGAGTCAGGGAGTGAGTTCCAGGCATTGACCACTCTGTTGCTCAAGTCGTATTTTCTACAATCGAGTTTGGAGCAGTTTACTTTGAGTTTGTATCTATTGTTTGCCCGTGCGTTATTGCGGTTGACAACCGCGTTACTAACTTGACAATTAAGACTTAACAACTGCCTTGATCTCATCTTCTGCAATAGTTTGAACTCAATTTACGGAATACAAATTAAAGAACCCTTTTCCAACAGTGACCACAACATGGTAGACTTTTGTCTCAACATACGTCCACACAAAAATCAACACAACGGTGTGATCTCCAATTATAACTTCAAAAAAGGCAACTATGATCTTATAGACAATGATCTCTCATCACTTGATTGGCAATCTCTATTCACTGGGTGCAATACTGTTGAAGACCATTACAATATATTTTTACTTGAAGTCAAAAGAGTCATCAAACTATATGTACCAATAACAACTCTCAAAACACAACAAAAAAAACAGATTACCCATAACAATAAGGAAACTTCAATCCAAAAAAAAGATCACTTTGGCGGAAAAACAAATCTGGTCATATTGCCAACTTCAAAAGCCGATACAAAAATTTATGCCACCAGATAAAGACTGAATGCACAAATTATCACATTAAACAAGAGGAAAACCTTCTACGCACCAATTCCACCCACGCTTTCTACAATTTTGTAAACAACAAACTAAAAGACTCAAGATTCACCCCACCCCTGAAAGGACCTAATGGTACAGACTGCAATGATGACACCATTGCAACGGTACAGACTGCAATGATGACACCATTAAAGCCAACCTCTTTAACACATTCTTTGGCTCAGTATTTGTAAACAGCAATGGATCATGCCCAGTATTTCCTAGTCGAACCACAGACAACTACAATTATCTAATACATATCAATTTTACAGAACACAATGTTGAAAAAGCACTACACAACCTAAAACCACCTCTATCTACTGGACTGGATGGAATATGTGCCTACTTCTTAAAAAAGCTAGCCACTGCCATAGCTGAACTTTTAAGCATAATCTTTGAAAAATCTTTCAGACCAGCTCCTTGCCAAACCTAAGGTCACAAGCCAAGGTCATCCCCATCTTCAAAAAGGGAGACCCCAGTCTAGTTGAAAATTATAGACCAATCTCTTTATGCTGTGTCACCTGTAAAGTCATGGAATCAATTATTAACCAATCCATTATCCTCCACTTAGAAACAAACAACCTACTCTCTAATAAACAATTTGGTTTCAGAAAAAAACTATCCTGGAATCTGCAACTCTTACACTGCAAAAACATATGGACTACACAACTCAATCAGGGCAAAGCAATAGACGCAATCTACATAGACTTCTGTAAAGCCTTCGATTCAGTGGTACATGACAAACTACTACTAAAACTAAGATTGTATGGCATCTCTGGACAACTGCATAACTGGATAGAAGCATTTCTGTCAAACAGAAAACAAATGGTCAAAATTGGGAGCGTCCTATCAAATTCTGTACCTGTCAACAGTGGTGTCCCCCAAGGCAGTGTTCCAGGACCAACCCTTTTCATACTCTACATAAATGACCTCTGTGATCATATTAAGAGCAACTGCGTTCTCTTTGCTGATGATGTAAAGCTATTCAACACCACAGACAATACTGCTACACTTCAAAAAGACCTCGACTATGTATCTGAATGGTCAAACAAATGGCAACTTCAAATCTCAACAAATAAATGCTTGGTCTTACATATTGGCAAAAAAAAAATCAGAAAATAAAATACAGGCTAAATAGTCAAGACCTTGTTGATGACCCAAACTCTGTCAAGGACCTTGGAGTACTCATCTCTAATGATCTAAGTGCTAGAGCCCACTGTAACTGCATAGCCAAAAAGGCATTAAGAGTTGTTAACCTAATCCTATGCAGCTTTTTATCTGGTAATATCACACTACTAACTACAGCATACAAAGCATTTGTCAGACCAATACTCGAATACAGCTCATCAGTCTGGAACCCATATCACATATCTGATATTAACACAGTTGAGAAAGTCCAGAAATACTTCACAAGAAGAGTTCTACACTGCTCTACTCATTGCAGAATACCTTATGCCACTAGACTTGAAATTCTAGACCTAGAAAACCTAGAACTACTGCCTTCAGTCCGATCTAAGTATAGTATATAAAATCATACATTGCAATGTCCTTCTGGTCAATGAATACTTCAGCTTCAACCATAACAATACAAGAGCACACAATAGATACAAACTCAAGGTTAACCACACCAGTCTTGATTGCAGGAAATACGACTTCAGCAACAGAGTGGTCAATGTCTGGAATACTCTACCTGACTCTGTGGTTTCTTCCCCAAAAACTTTAACCTTAGACTTTCTACTATTGACCTCACTCACCCCTTTCCTAAGAGGTCTGTAGGGGACGTGCATAAGCGCGCCAACATGCCTACCATCCCTGTCCTATTGTTTCTTTTATTGTTTCTTTTATTTTTCTTATATGTATTCATTTTATGTATTCATAACTATGTTTACCCTTATACTTATTATCTTGTAAGCGATTGACAAATCAAATCAAATAAATAAGTAAATAAAGGTAAAAAAACCAACTACAGTGATTCAGTTAATAATTGTAGTAAGAAAGGTTGTGAAATGGGGCAAAACTCACTTAACAAATGTTTCACTTAGCAACAGAAATTGGGGGCTCAGTTGTGGTTGTAACAGAAAGTATATAACAGAACAAGCGAGTTGGAAGGGAGGGACCTTGGAGGTCTTCTAGTCCAACCCCCCTCAGTCAGGAAACCCTCTACCATTTCAGACAAATGGTTGTCCAATCACTTCTTAGAAACCTCCAGTGTTGGAGCATTCACAACTTCTGGAGGCAAGTTGTTCCACTGAGTCATTGTCTTAACTGTAAGTCAAGGACTACCTGTAATAATGGGGCAAGTCCACAGAATTATTCTTTTCAAGAGTTTTTTTTCTTTCTTTATATTCCTGGAAAAAGTCCAATAGAGGGAAGGTGGTGGACATGTCGAGAGCCAACCTATTCTTCAGGGCATACTGTGAGGCATTGACTACCAGGTTGTCAGAGATAATAATAATCAAAAACAATTGTATATTCAATTATAACCATTGGGATAGGAGCTTAACACCCTACTTCCTTTTCTTTCTGTGCTATAGACAAACATGAATTAAATAAGGATCTGAACCTTAAAATGGCAGTGGCTTCAATTCGACAATTTGCTGTGGCATATGATGCAAGTTTACAAGACAAAACTGGTAAGCAAGGAGTCGGTAGTTCAGAAACAGCTGCTTGATTGCAATACAACAGAACAGCCTTTAAGATCAGGTACTAGAGAAGGTGCAACTAGGTTATATCCAGTTGAGAGACTTCCTAGCAAGGCAACATCCTGTTGCGTATGGCCCTCAGGCAAGAATTCATGGAAAGATGGTCCCTCTGTTGTATGAGTTGGCAACGTACTAAATTCAACGTTTTCCGAGGTCGGCTCCCACCCCAATCTGCCCATTGAACAGATCATCCTCAAATGTTATAGAGATAATTATGTATGAGGACTTTGTAGATCTCATGTACATTAACTGTCGTTCATTTAGAATCTTCCATGATTTCATCATCTTCTCCCATGGTCTCCTTAATCTCCCCAAATCTAAAAGAATTGGGACATGATTTGATACTTATTGTAGATTTTTACTTCACATCTCTTGACTTGAATTGCTGCATGTTTTTAGACATGGAAGTTCTTGCTGCGGTTCATCTCTTTGCATTGGAGCTGTTAAACTGGACCTTAAAGAACGAAGAGCTAGATAAAGAACTGAGTAAGTTAATCAAGTCTGCAATCCTGTAGAATAAGTAATTAGAAATTCCCTTTCCTGAAGCATTTCTGGCATCTCAAAGTGGTCTATAATCTTTAATTTCAAAACATCTAACCAAAGTTTGATATATGATGCTTCCAAATGGCTAGTAAGTTTTGTCTCTATACCTAAAGTTCCTTTTGCACAGATATATAAAATATATAATAAGGGAGGAAACAATAACAAGAGATAAGCCTTCTTTGACCAACACGATGGAAGCAAAAACAACAGAGCTAATTACAGGTGGGAGGCGGTTGAAAGGACCTACCACGTGTGCAAGGGCTAAATTGATTAATGATATATAAAGGCAGAGATCTCTGTAATGGTAGCTTAATAGTCTGATGATGTCCACAGAGGCTGACAAAAGCTTAATAAGTACAATAAATGTAATTTTAAGTTCTGGAGATCGCAGGATGTCTGTTTCTTCTTTTACAACTTTGTAATGAATATGGGCATGAAACGCTACGGCGTGGACGCCATTGGGAGATTGCCAAATGAAACGCAACTAACCATGAGAAGCTAGCCTTTCTCCATAGCTGCATTCGAAATGGCTTACCACCAAAATCGCTACAGAAGAGATCCTTCGTTGATACATCAGAGGGCCATGCAGCGATTCATCAGTTTCAGTCCAGAATGCTATATGCAATGATCAATGACAAATCAATGTGCAAATGGCATGAATTAGGCAGTGCTGAGCACAATACCGGGAAAGATTAACAAATGCTCATTTTGATGCCCTTGACTGTAGAATATCCCAAGTGGCATGGGAGGCATGCCTACGGAAAATCAGCCGTATGGTAGATATAGAATAGGTGGTACCTGGCTCAACAACAGTAACTGCGAAAGGGATCTTGGAGTCCTAGTGGACAATCTCTTAAATATTTATTTATTTATTTATTATTTGAACTTATATGCTGCCCCATCTCCGAAGACTCGGGGCGGCTCACAACTAAAACAGGAAACAATAAATACTTAAAAAACGATTAAATTAGATTATAAGTCCAAACATTATAAAACCTTAAAAACCATCCCGCCCCCAGAGGGGGTTGGTCAAATAACCAGGTCTTTAACTCACGGCGAAAGGTGCGGAGGTCAGGGGCCAGGCGGAGCTCCAAAGGCAGTTGGTTCCAGAGGTCAGGGGCCGCGACAGAAAAGGCTCATCGTCGGGGAACCGCCAGCCGGCATTGACCTGCTGACGGGACCCCGAGGAGTCCTTGCCTATGGGCTATGAGCCAGCCGTGTGCAGCAGCCGCCAAAAAAGCCAATGAAGTCCTAGACAGCAGTAACAGATAGATAGAATCAACCTGTGGGATATAATTAACAAGTCAGTAACATTCAAGAATGCCACATAGTAACCTTTCTATTGAGACTGCAATAATACATACAGGTAGTCCTCGACTTATTGCTACAATTGTGCCCAAAAATTATGTTGCTAAGTGAGAAATTTGTTCAGTGAGCTTTGCCCCATTTATTACTTTTCTTGACAGATTTGTGAAGTGCATCACTGCAGTTGTTAAGTTAGTAACATGGTTGTTAAGCAAATCTGGTTTTCCCATTGACTTTGCTTATCAGAAGACTGCAAAAAGTGATCACATGTTGCTGAGGCACTACAACTCTCATAAATATGAACCAAGCATCCAAATGTACATCACATGACCACAGGGATGATGCAATGGTTGTAAGTGTGAAAAAGAGGTGCCTTAAGTATCTGACTTTTCCATAAAAGTAACCCCTACATTTAAACATTTTGTTGAAAAATGGAATGAACAGAGGTAGCATTTTCAAATATTTATTAATCCTGAAGGAGTGTTCAGAAGAAAAATGTATTATTATTATACACAAAAAACAACAGTGTACACAGCAAATGAGATGACTATGCTGGGTTTCGTATCACAAATCACTAGTCGAACACTTCCCAAGTGTTTAGGACTGCGTGATGTATCGGCAGATTATGCAAGCAGATCCCAGTAAGGTGGCCTTCTGCAGCTGACCAAAGGTGATTTTGTCAGTGCCAATTGTTTTCAAGTGCTTGCCTAGGTCTTTAGGCACAGCACCCAGTGTGCCGAGTACCACTGGAACCACCTGCACTGGTTTGTGCCAGAGTCTCTGCAGTTCGATTTTCAAGTCCTGATATGATTTTTTTCAAGTTGTTTCTCGTCGATTCTGCTGTCACCAGGAATGGCAATGTTGATGATCCACACTTTTTTCTTCTCCACAATCATGATGTCCGGGGTATTGTGTTTCAAAACTTTGTCATTCTGTATTCAGAAGTCCCACAGTAGTTTTGCATGCTCATTTTCAACCACTCTCTCAGGCTTATGATCCCACCAATTCTTTGCTACAGGCAGATGGTAGCTGTGACACAAGTTCCAGCGGACCATCTGAGCAACTGTGTTGTGACGTTGTTTGTAGTCAGTCTGAGCGATTGTCTTGCAACAGTTCAGTATGTGATCAATGGTTTCGTCTGCTTCTTTGCAGAGTCTGCATTTGGGGTCATCAGCAGATTTTTCTATTCTGGCTTTAATTGCATTCGTTTAATGGCTTGTTCTTGGGCTGCAAGAATCAGGCCTTCTGTCTCTTTCTTCAGTGTTCTGTTGGTCAGCCATAACCAGGTCTTTTCCTTATCTACTTTTCCTTGGATCTTTTCAAGGAACTATCCATGCGGTGCTTTGTCACACCAGCTGTCAGCTCAAATTGATTAATATTTATTAATCCTGAAGGAGTGTTCAGGAGAAGAAAAACATATTACTATATACTATTATTAATATTATTACTATTAATATTATGATTATTATTATTACACAGTGAGCCCAATCTTCAGACTAGATTTAGCAGTTTTATCTTCCTATTGAGTCCTTTCCAAGGACTTGGGATAGGCAGATGGGCTTGTTTGATGGTGTGAAAGAGATCAGCGCAGGATGTAAGCTGTTCCAAGTCAAGAAGCCTTTTGCAATTGACCAATGGGCATTTTGTCAATGCCGATGGCGTTCAGGAGGTGCTGCAGTTTTTGTTTTATTATTATTTAAAATAATTTTAAAAAGTAAAATAATTGAACAGTGGCTCATGGAAGGACAATGAACCGTATAGCCACTCAGAGTCACCTTGAACCATGAGATAGGCTGCAAATAAGTTTAATAAATAAAAATATATAAAAATACAGAAAACTGTTTTGAAATACTTCCTGAAATTTCAAGACGAGCACTGTACTCCAACAGAAGCATATAATTAACTTAGAATGCTGAAGTAATTTTAAAAATTGGAACATGCTTGTAAGAATTTTGAACTAACTTAATTTACTCCTTTTGTTTTCTCTACGGGTTCAAAGACACTCTGATTGAAATGCTTCCAGACTGGCAAGCTTTCGAAAAAAATCTCTATTACTTTTCTACCATACGAAAAACTTGGGAGGCTGCTCGCGATGACTGTTTAGCAAGGCATACTGCAGATTTGGTTTCTTGTAGATATGGTGAAGAACAAGTGAGTACAGCCATATATGTCATCATTTTCCTAAAATGGGTGTTTCATGAAAAAGTCTAAATTACTTTTCCAAAATGAAAATAACTTGCCTGGGGGTTGAAAATGGGTGCAACTAGGAAGCTGCCTGGATTCTTAACACAAGAGAAGGAGAGCAAGTGAGAGTAAGAGAGGCAGAAGGGAGGAATAGATGCTGAATATTTCTGGGGCCGCTTCTCTGTGTTGGCAGGCAGAGTGATAAGGCAAGAGAGAAAGTGTGCAGGGGGCATCCTTGATCAGGCCTGGTTAGGAGCCGAGAGGGAAAAAGGCAGGGAATTTGCTGGGAAGCAGAAAGGAGAGACAAACTGCTTGACTTAGAGAAGGGGTCTTCAAACTTGAGAACTTTAAGACTTGTGGACTTCAACTCCCAGAATTCCTCTTCTAGTCATGTTAGCTCAGGAATTCTGGGAGTTGAAGTCCACAAGTCTTAAATTTGCCAAGTTTGAAGACCCTTGTGATAGAGGATGGATGGATGGATGGATGGGGAGATGATAGACAGACAGACAGATGATAGATCAGGGGTCTTCAAACTTGAGAGCTTTAAGACATGTAGACCAACTCCCAGAATTCCTTCTCCAGTCATGTTAGCTCAGGAATTCTGGGAGTTGAAGTCCACAAGTCTTAAATTTGCCAAGTTTGAAGACCCTTGACTTAGAGGAAATTTTCTTTTGAAAGGATAGACGAGTAGAACCAGATCCTTCCTCCTGGGGTGCACAGAAAAGGGGGAGCTGTGCTGCATGTAATGTATGCAGAGTTTAACCTGATTGGTTGCTGAAAATGGCGGGAAATCCGAACACCGCCATTGGCTACAAGCCGTGGCAGCCGGCTATAAAAGCTGCCGAGACTAATCCATTCTGGCATAGTTCTGAGCTGTAGTCTGACTATTAAAAAGAGCTGAAGCACTTTGCGTCCTGTCTTCTTCCGAACTTAACACTGGCGATGAGGATGGGATTGTAACGGATAAGAAGACAACGCAGAGGAAAGAGACAAGATGGCTGGGCTGAACACGCCACCAGCCCCGTTCGACCCGAAGAACGAAGACTGGGAGTCTTATGCAGACAGATTCCAAGTGTTCTTAGAAGGAAATGATCTTGCATCGATATCTGAACAACGGAAAAGAGCGGTTTTCCTAACACACTGCGGCCCCGCAGTGTTCAAGATGGCAAAGGCTCTGGCTGCACCAGCAGACGTAAAAGTGATGGCATGGGAAGACTTGGAAAGGCTACTGAGGGTGCACTACACACCTGAGGTATCGTGCCTGATCCACAGACATGAATTCTACCGCTGCAACCAACAAGATGACAAAAGCATCAGTGACTTCATGGCCAGCTTATGCAACATTGGTGGCGCCTGTGAATTCATCACGCTAGAAGAAGCCATGCACGATCATTTTGTCTTGGGACTCAAGGACCTGACGCTGCAAAGTAAACTACTCATGAAACCAACAATTATGCTGAAAGAAGCCATCGATGAGGCAATAGCAGCAGAAGCCACGAAAACCTCCGCAGCAACAATGAGGAAGATGAATAAAATAACCACCCATCCAGAAGGTGAAAAAAACCACAACAACACATCTTTTTTTTTTTAAACAAATTTTATTCAATTTTTAACAATTTTTTAAAACAACTCTTTTCAGTAGACAGCATGTTCCTGAGTCATCACTTTTACATGCAAATGTGACAGTAGATCTATATTCATTTTAAACATTTGACTTCACTTCTATTCCATTTTAGCGGACAAAGGGTCAAAGAAATTAATCCTAATCTCAAATCTTAATCTCAATCTGTATAGCCCCCCAGTTCATTTCGAGTTAATTGCAAATATACATATATATTTTAAAAACTTCATGTATAAATCTTACAAATAACAATATATTTGCCCATCATATTAAAGATAAAGTTCATCCATGTCTATCCTTTAATTATCTTCACATTGTTAATACTCTTTTATCATTTACAGAATTCTTTTGTCCGTCAGATTTGCCCTTTCATCACATATTCTCTCCATAATTCTAAATCCGTACCCATGTTAACACTAAAAGAATGAAAAAAAAACCTAGACTTGCCCCCTTTTACTACTTTGAAAGTGACACCTCAGTGGTTAATATAGTAGCATAATCATAATCATTCTCTTTAAAACGAAGATAGAGAAAAAGAAAAGAAAAGGAGAAAAGCTCCCTTACAATATATCTCTAATCGGTCGGGTTCTGCAACACATATCCCCCTAAAATTTATTTATGGTTCCAAAATAATAATAAAATAGCTAATCTTGGTTATTGACAAATCTCATTTTAGGCATTTTCTAAGATCATTTCAATTAATTCAATTCATCTAATCATCATTTAGCTTTCTTTTGTGAATAAGAAATGAAAAATGTGACCTTTACCAGTAAAATTGTCAGTAACCCCTATTGTTTTACACTTTTATAATTACAATATATTCTTATTACCATTTCTTCATGCAGAACCCCCCTTTTAAATACGTTAGCCATTGTCTCTATGCAAACAAGTTTCTCTCTTTATTATGTAATTCCCGTGTCTCTCTATCTTTTGTTCTTGTTTCTTGTTCCTTCTCCTCTCTTTTATCCCGCTATCCCTTCTCTATCCAGTTTGAATCCCTCTCTCTCTCTTTACCTTTCTGCTCTCTATCCTTCTGGACCTTTCTAACATACCTAATTTCATAAATGTTCCTTTTTAATTACCTTCTTAAGTTTCATTTTTTGACCATCCTCCTTTCCCTTTTATTTGTATTAATCTTTGTGTTAATTGTCTTCTTAAAATGGCTTTCTTGTGCTGGCTCCTTCTCCTCCCTATTATCCTGCTCTCCCCTTCTCTATCCAGTTTGAATCCCTCTCTCTCTTTTACCTTTCTGTTCCTTTCCTTCTGAACCTTTCTGACATGCTTAATTTCGTAATGTTCCCCTTTTAGATACTTTCTTAGGTTCCGTTTTTTAGCCACCCTTCCTTTCCCTTTTATTTGTATTAATCTTTGTATTAATTGTCTTTTAAGATGGCTTTCTCTCTGGCTGGCTCCACCCTTTCCACGGCTTCTTCTTCTTTATTCAGCACCGAATGCCCATATTTTCTGCAACATGCCAAGTTAGTTCAGTCACTTCCTGTAACAGTTCTTTCATACTTTTAAACTCCATTTTAATTCTTTGGATGACCACCAAAATTTTAATTTTCCTTATTTCTTCTTTAAATTTTCTATGATCCTAACCCAGGTCCAGAGTCTATATCAATATTACCAATTAGTCCGGCAATCCGTCTTTGTGTATTCAAGCTTTCACTTTCTATAAGTCCTCGTCTCTTTAGAATGTAGCAACTCCAATCCACAAAGGAACAAGATAGTTTCTTACTTCTTTAGCTTCCAATTTTTCTCCACAAAGTGGCACTTTCTGCACAGAGTCTTAACCCTTTCCTTTTATTTTGATAATCAAAGTTTTCCGAGCCCCAAACTTAAGTTCTTACGCTGGCTTCTTCCTTTCCGGTTGAAGCCCCTTATAGCTGTCAAAAATATTTTACTTATTTTTCTTCACTTGGAACTGCGCCGCTTCTGTTTCTCTTTTTTAAAACTCATCTTTATCTTAATCCCGGGTGCCTTGATCTTACCATCCGATACTCCGGTTCCTCTGCTGTCGACTTCTCTCTTTCCTCCTGCACCAATCTTAGTCCCGTTGAGACCTTCTCTTCGAGGTGGCCATTTTTGACCACCGCTTCTTGACGTCTTCGGAGGGAAAAGACCAGACCCAAAAGGGGGGAGATGCGGCTCCCCTCACTCTGGCTGGCAGATTTCCCTTTCTCCGCCCTAAGCTTCAGCCTTGCAGGATCGGGGCTCTCCAGAGCCAGGCTGCGGTCACAAACCGCCGCCTGTTCTCGAGAAGGCTCAACCCCCACAACAACACATCTTGACGAACTAGAGTCAGAATCAGAGTACAGCAGAGAAGAAGAAGAGATAAACAGACTCAGAATGGAGCAGAAATGGAACGACCAGGGCCGGAAGAAGTGAGAATTCCATTGCGCAGGATGTGGAGGGAACCACCCTCACACAGAATGCAGGTTCCTGGAAGCCATTTGCCTCCGTTGTGAGAAGAGAGGGCACATCGCAAGAGTCTGCAAATCGTCCAGAACTCCACCAAACAGAAGGAAGTTCATTCCAAATACCAAAGACAGAGAAGTAAAACCTGGAAGCGCGAGCGACAAAATTAGGCGCGGAAAAGAAGTGAGCGGGAAAAATGAAACACATCAAACTGTAACAATTGGTCATTCTTCATCACTGAACAACAGGAAGGTGCATGTCAAGGTGTATATCGAGGGAAGACCGTGCCAGATGGAGGTAGACTCGGGATCATACCTACCCATGGTGTCATGGGACACTAGACAGAGACTCATACCAGAAATCCAGAAGAACCAGTTCAAAAAGCAAGCACTAACCCTCAAAGATTACCAAGGAAACAAGATTCCTGTAATTGGAACAAGAAAATTCAACGTTAAATTCAAGAATCCCACTAAACTTCTGCCATTGACCATCGTAGATAAAGACCTCCCAATATTAGGACTTGAATGGTTCAACCCCCTGGGCATTGAAGTGACCGGAATCAACCATGTAAGCAACTCTGAATGGGAAGAGTCATTGAAGAAAGAATTCCAAGAAGTCTTCAGCGACAGATTAGGCAAGTACTCGGGGACCCCTATTACTTTCAATTTAGACCCCAACGTACAACCAATCCGTTTAAAAGCCAGACGAGTGCTGTTTGCACTAAAAGCAAAAATCAATGAACAGTTAGACAAACTGATAGCTCAAGGGGTACTAGAGCCCACAGACCAGTCCAGATGGGAGACACCCATAGTTACCCCTGTCAAAGCTGATGGCTCTGTAAGAATTTGTGGGGACTATAAGGGGACATTGAACCATGCACTGCAACAGAGCGCATATCCGGTTCCAGTGGTACATCATTTGTTACACTCCCTAGGTGGGGGTACTGTTTTCGGCAAGTTAGACCTTGCCCAAGCGTACCAGCAGTTAACAGTAGATGATACGACTGCGGAGGCACAAACAATTGTGACCCATCGGGGTGCCTTTAAATGCAAAAGGTTGCAACGAGTAAGTGTGGCACCAGACATATTTCAAAGCCTTATGGAAAGAATGTTACAAGGTTTAAAAGGGGTGGTATCTTATTTTGATGACGCGCTGATGAACTCAGCTAAAAATGACACTCAGCTATGAGAGAGACTCAGAGAAGTACTGATCAGGTTCAAAAAAGCAGGACTAAAAGTCAAAAAAGAGAAATGTACACTAAGAACTGACAGAGTAGAATTCTTAGGTTATATGATTGACAAACACGGTATTCACCCCACAGAAGCCAAAATTCAGGCAATCAAGGAAGCCCCCAGACCTAAATGCAAAGCTGACCTTCAAGCATTTCTGGGACTTATTAATTTCTACCATATGTTTTTGCTGCAGAAAGCAACAACTGTGGAACCCCTACATAGACTGCTTGATAAAAAAACTACGTGGGTCTGGGGCAAAAGAGAAGAAGCAGCTTTTAACAGTATTAAGCGACAAATCACTTCTGATTGTGTATTAATACAGTTTAGTGAAAACCTGCCCGTGGTGTTAACATGCGATGCCTCCCCTTTTGGAGTGTGTGTGTGGGGGGGTATTGAGCCACCAGCTACTGAGTGGAAGGGAAGCTCCCATTGCGTTCTATTCAAGAACATTGACAAAGGCAGAGAGAAACTATAGTCAGCTGGACAAGGAAGTGCTGGCAATAGTAGCAGCTGTCAAGAAATTCCACGAATACGTTTATGGAAGAAAATTCACCATTGTCACCAATCACAAGCCTCTCCTCGGAATAGTGGCCGGCGATAAACCAACTCCTATCACCCTGTCACCCCGAATGACCAGGTGGACCAAATTCCTCACTGCATACTAGTACAGACTCGTTCACCGTCCAGGGAAGGAAATAGGGCACGCAGATGCATTGAGCCACTGCCCATTACCTATGAACACTGAAGATCCAGCACCTGAGACTTACACCTTTTTCTTAGAAACAGTTGCTTAACTACCTGTAGATGCTGCTGCAATTGCAAGAGAGACAACTAAAGACAGTTTATTGGCACCTGTTGTGAGTTGGATAAAGAAGGGTTGGCCACAACAGGGACTAACGGACGTCTGCAAACCATTTAAGTCCAGGCAAACCGAACTATCTGTGTTAAAAATTCTATGGGGAAATCGAGTGGTTATTCCTGAAAAATTGCAGAAGGAAGTATTGACAATGTTGCATGAGGGGCACCCAGGGATTGTCAGAATGAAGGGGTTGGCTAGGAGCTATGTATGGTGGCCGGGGATAGACAAAATGGTTGAAAACTGGGTTGCGGGCTGTAGAAATTGTCAGGAACTGAGGCCCACACTGCCTATCGTTCCTAAACAGGAATGGGAATGTCCTAGGGGGCCATGGTCCAGAATTCATTTTGATTTTGCCGGCCCTACTAAAGGGCATACCTTTCGGATTGTAGTAGATGCATATTCCAGATGGCTCGAAGTTATTCCTATGTCATCCACCACGGCAGAGGCTGTTATCAAACAGCTAAGGAAATTTTTTGTAACTCACGGACTGCCCGATGTTGTTGTTTCCGACAATGGTCCCCAATTTACTGCCACCCTTTTTGAATCATACTTAGCACAGCAGGGCATAAGGCACGCCCCCGGGCACCCCTCGACTAATGGCAGGGCTAAACGTATGGTTTGGTTTACTAAAGAGAAACTTCGACAGTTAGGTCCAGGAGATATTACTGAGAAAGTGGACAAACTGCTCAGTATCCAACACATTACCCCCAGCCCCTCCACTAATTTAAGCCCTGCCGAGCTCTTAATGGGCAGGAAACTCAGGTCACCCCTCGACCGCCTTCACCCCACTTACGCAACCAAAAAACCTGTAGATTCCAGTAGCAAAACTCACATTTTTCATATAGGGGATCGAGTTTATGCTAAGAACCTTGTGGGTGAGTCATTATGGATCCCTGCGGAAATAACCCATGTAACAGGGCCCAGATCCTACAGGGTAAAAACAGAGGACGGGGTCACTTGGAAAAGGCATATAGACCAATTAAGGTCCAGAAAGTCTCTGGAAGCTAGCCCAGACACGTTTCAGGACTCATTATGCACAACCCAAACCGTGGGGGAAGGGGGAGACCTTTTGAATAATGAACAAGTAATAGTCAACCCCCGTTTAAATGAATAACACGACAACAGCCACCCCAATCCCTAACACAATCCCAACAACTGCTAACTCCAATAGAGGACAGCACAACCTTACCTGTTCAAATAGATGCCAATGAACCGGGAGTAGACCGGAAGGAGGGACCAGGTTGGAGTAACAGAGCTGGATCACCCGGCCAAAGGATTCCAAATAAGGGAATTCCAACAGCTAACATTCCCTCCAAACAAATTGAAGTTCCTAGAACAACTGAACCATGCAGGTCCAAACGTAACCGTAAAAACCCCACCTATTTACAAGAGTACATTAGATAGATGGGGTTTGACTATGGGCTAGACCAAGTGGGGAGGGGTGTAATGTATGCAGAGTTTAACCTGATTGGTTGCTGAAAATGGCGGGAAATCTGAACACCGCCATTGGCTACAAGCCCGCGACAAGGCTATAAAAGCTGCCGAGACTAATCCATTCTGGCGTAGTTCTGAGCTGTAGTCTGACTATTAAAAAGAGCTGAAGCACTTCGCGTCCTGTCTTCTTCCAAACTTAACACTGCATATTGTACAGAACAAAAGAAAATATGGGGTGTGGGAGCCAGTGGTGGGATGCTACTGGTTCGGCCTGGTTTGGATGAACCAGTAACTCTGAGGATCATCTGAAAGCGAACCAGTTCAGTTTGCTCCGACAGTCAGCCTGGTGGGTCCACCCGCCTGCCTGGGCTCTAGGCTGTGATTTATGCCTTGTTTTTCAAACTCAGTTGAATCAGGCGTGATTTCCCAGCTGTTGAACACACAGGGATTGCTGAAGCAAATGCTCTGCACACGGCGAAGTGCATGCTCACCGAACCAGTAGTAAGAATTTTTGAATCCCACCACTGAGGGGAGGGAGGGAGAAAGGAGGGAGGGAGGTAGAAGGGAGAGGAAGGAAGGAACTAGGGAAGGGGAGGAAGGAAGGAAGGAAGGAAGGAAGGAAGGAAGGAAGGAAGGAAGGAAGGAAGGAAGAGGGGGGGAGGAGGAGGAGCAGGAAAGGAAAGAAGTGGTGGGAAGGGAAACAACAAAGGGAACAGAAGGGAAGGGAAGGTAGAAAGAATCTGATTGAAACCCCTTCCTCATATCCTAATCCTTGGAATTGTGATATGAAAACACAGGGAGAGTTCCCCTGTAGTGGAATATGACAACTCACCCCAGTCAACTCATCATAGGACAACTCACCATGACCAACTTGCTACAGGAAAAGTTGCTGTGGGACAATTCAACAATTCAATTTAATTATTTGAAATAATTTAAAAAAATATTAACTGTGGCAAGTTGTCATAGACCTTTCTCCCCGTGTACTTTTGCTTTATACCCATTGATGCTCAAAACCCCTGAAGCTTCAGAAACACTGAGGGTTGGGAAGGGGAGAGGCTCAGTCAGTCCTTAGTGGGGTCAGGGGGAGTCATGGGCCACATATGTTCCTCCCTTAAACCTTAATTTCTAATGAACTTTATATTCTCTCTCTCTCTCTCTCCTCTCTCCCTTTTCTTCTCTCTCACTGTCCCATCTGTCTAACTCCCTCTCTCGTCTGTCTGTCTGTCTGTCTGTCTCTATCTATCTATCTATCTATCTATCTATCTATCTATCTATCTATCTTACCTACCCACCTACCTTGTCTGTCTGTCTGTCTGTCTGTCTGTCTCTGTCTGTCTCTGTCTATCTATCTATCTGTCTATCTATCTCTCTCTCATCTCTGTCATCTATATATGTCTCTGTCTATCTCTGTCTATCTATCTATCTATCTATCTATCTATCTATCTATCTGTCTACTTGCTACCTACCCACCTGCTGCGTCTGTCTGTCTGTCTGTCTGTCTGTCTATCTATCTATCTATCTATCTATCTATCTATCTATCTATCTATCTATCTATCTCTCTCTCTCTCATCTCTATATCCTCTCTCATCTCTATCTATCTCCTATCTATCTATCTATCTATCTACTTTTCCCTCAAGGGCTATCTAGATAAAATGGCAAATGCTAATAAACAAGACTATTGGATAGGACTGAAAAAGAACGACAGTGGTCATAATGGACTGTTGTGGCTAGCTGGATATGGTGCAGGAACTACGTAAGTTTTCAAATTCTAATGTGACAAGTTGTACATCAGGATTTCATGCCACCCTCCCTCCAAGACCTGCCTCAGTCCTAGCAGACCAGTTGTTGATGATGATAAGCAAGTGCTAAAGTGGAACTCAGCTTGAGGGATACCCCCCCAAACCATACCAGGAGAGCTACTAACTATGATGGTCAAGGCCATTGGCAAGGGCAAAGTGTAGTCTCAAGTGAACAGCCACACATGGTCACACAAAGGCAGGAAGGTTAACAAACAACATCAGTCAACAGAGTCAGAGGCACCCAAGGGCCATTTCAGAACCAGGGCGGTTGAGGAACAGAATCCAAGTTGGTTTATTTGATTTTTATGCCACCTGCATTACTTTTATAAATAACTCAAGGTGGCAGACATACCTAATACTGCTTCTGATTTTCCCCACAACAACCCTGCAAGGTGAGCTGTGTTGGAAGAGAGTGACCAGCCCAAAGTCAACCAAGCAACTTTCATGCCTAAGATGGGATTAGAACTCACCATCTCCTGATTTCTAGGTCAGCACCTTCACCACTCTAGCACACAGGCTCTTGCTGGAGACAAGGAAATCGTTATGGGGCTGAAAGAAGGGGGGTTGGATCCCTAGAAATTCAAGGAGTCTGCTGACAGAAGCACAAATCAATCAGCCCTAACCCAGGAAAATCTAGCCTTGGTCCAAAAGGACATGATGGGTCCACTCTTTGCATCTACAAGCATTGTTCAAAAAGAACTGGGCCGTTTCCTGAGCTAATCCTTAGCAAGGCCGATTGGGTAAATAAATCCATCACTAACGGATGCTGATACATCCCTGCCTGGGGAAGATTGGTAATAAAACCCAGTTATACAGTGGCCCTCATCCTGAAATGGTTTCCAGAGGCTGCAGCAGGCCATGTGCTTCCTGGGAACAGATCTTCTTCGGAGGGGTGCCCTCTGAGCTTGGTTGCTTCCTTGCAGGTGTTTCATTATCCAAAGTAGGTAACACCATCAGTACTGGCACTAGCTCTGATGATGTTAGCTAGTTGGGTAATGAAATGTCTGCAAGAAAACAATCAAGCTCAGAGCACACCATTTCAACCCTGAGCTAGAAAGATTCTCTTTTATTAGATCAACTTCTGTTGCCGATCTGACAAGATGAAACATAACCCCTAACATCTCCCCTTACCCTTGACCCCTCGAAGTCCCTATGGACCTCCTGTTGAGTTCCAAATATGCACTCCCCACCCCCACAATGCCCTGCTGTAAATTTGCCAGTATCTAGTTTTCTATTTCATACAGACAGAAAACTCTAACAATAACCCATTGTGACTGTGATTTGGTGGCAGGAGAAAGATCTAGACCAGGGGTGGGCAAACTTTTTGACTCAAGGGCCACAATGGGTTCTTAAACTGGACCGGAGGGCTGGAACAAAAGCATGGATGGAGTGTTTGTGTGAACTAATATAAATTCAAAGTTAGATTACTTCACGTAGCCTTCTGGGAGAGCAAGAGAACCCTCCGCTCTTTCGGCTCCGCGGGCTGGATAGAACAGCCGAACAGGCCGGATCCGGCCCGCAGGCCGTAGTTTGCCCACGGCTGATCTAGACCAACCTAGATCTAGACCTAGATCTCTACATTTATGTCTCTAAATCTACATATCTAGACCAACACTGATGAGTGTTGTTTTTCCCCCCAGGTACTGGGCTGGAGGGCAACCCGATGGTGGAAGTGGAAGTGTCTGCATTGCTGTCATACCTCAATGCTCAATTAAAAACTGTTGGCATGATGCTCCTTGTAGCGAAGTAAGATACTTTTCTTGTAAGATGATGCCAAAGAGCATATGGTTCTACTAGCTAATTCAAGACGGTGCAATCTGATTATAAAATATCCAAACTCAGCTGCATTGGTGTTAATAAATGCATCATGGGAACCAAATTTTACCAACTTCCTTTTCTCTGTCAGCTTCCTACTTGTCCTCATCATCTTGACAAAATATATTTTACACCATCTGAAAAAAAATATTGAGATTGTTATTATTATGTAGTGGGCTTCAGTAGGCAAGAACCAGACCAGCATAGCTGCAACAGCATTTGTTGACTCAAAACTGGAACTAAGGAACTGCAGGCAAATGCCTGTAATTTATTTCTTTCATGTTTTTGGGGACTTTGTTTATTTTGTATCCCACCCTGCGTCATCACACCTTCCACCAGCCATCTGGTTGTCGGGTCTGTGCTGCACATGCGCAGGGCACGTGCAGGGCCCCCCACATGCACAGGGGCGGGGCACTCATTGCATTTTGGGGGTTCGGGCACATGTGCTTTGGGCACTCCATCTGGAAAAGGTTAGCCATCACTGGCCTACAGCAATGTACTTCAGTAGCAATAAGGCAGGCTAAACTCATGACCGGTAATGGAACTGAGATGCCAAATGGTCAAAGAACCCATCAGGAGCCCTCAGGATGAAGCCTACAAGTATCTAGGAATTTTACATTTTTAGATAACATCACACATGGACAAGTTAATAATCTGATTAGTGAAGAATACATCTGAAGACTGAGAAGACAAAATTGAACAGTGGAAACAGCATCAGTAACTGGGCCAACCTGTGATCCAATAGACTGCTGGAAATATTAACCGGACACAAACTGAACTGGATAATTTGAATCAAAAAATAAAAAATCTGATAGCTATTCACTGGGCATGATAGAAGACACGATAAAAACTGTTAAGTCTGCATGAAGAGTCAGACACGAAGAATTCCAGCAGAGTTTATTCAGTGACTACAGCTCGAATGGACCCGAGTTGGCTGCTATAGCCTGCAGTTGCCAGCCAATGGGAGTGCAGGGTTTCTTCCTGCACTATTTAAACCAATACCATTTGACATTTTACAAGAACAGTTCAAATAAACCAATAACATTCAAACCTACATACATAACACCCCTCCCCACTAGGTTCAGTCCATACCAAACCCCAACCTATCTAATGTATTCCTTTAAATAGGTGGGGCTCTTACGTGTATGTTGAGACCTTCGTGGTTCAGAATTTTTAACGTTCTCACCCAGTGAGAGGGGAAATGTGTCTGCTGACATTTCCCTGTTGGGACTTCCTGTGAAAGGAGACCCTGTTAGACTGTTAGAATCTGGTCTCTCCTCCCAACCCATCTCCATTCCAATGTCAGCACCCATGTCAGGTAGTGATGTGCAATCTTCCACTTCTAAGGATGGATCTTGGCATTGTGACAGGGTTCGGGATGGTTCCTGTCGTAATGGCTCGTTACACATGGGGTTGATTCTTGCTTGCTGATTTTCCTCCTGTTCCTCCCCTTCCCCTAGAAGTGACATCAGGTGAGGGACCCAGAGAGAGAGGCGATGTTCCTGAGGGAACCTGGATCTAAGCTGATCAATGTGCCTGCTCCAGAGGAGTCCATCCTCTGTTTGTACCCTGTAAGAACGAGGGCCCGTGATGTGAGTTATTTCAGCAGGAATCCACAAAGGTTCACCTATAAGGTTCTTAGCATATACAGAATCACCCACACTGAAAGAACGAACTTTGGAAGTGGAATCCAGTGGTGCGTTGGGTGCATAAGTGGGATGAAGGCGGTCAAGGGAAGACCTAAGTTTCCTACCCATCAACAACTCTGCTGGGGATAAGTTATTTGATGGGCTAGGAGTGATGTGCTGAACACTAAGAAGTTTTTCAACTTTCTCAGTGATGTCCCCAGGACCCAGCTGCTGAAGCTTCTCTTTGGTAAAGCGTACCATGCGTTCAGCCCGCCATTAGCAAGGGTGCCCAGGGGCAGTGAGGGCATGTCTGATATCCTGTTGTGCTAGAAAGGATTCAAAAATGTTAGATGTGAATTGAGGGCCATTGTCAGAAACAAGGACATCTGGTAACCCATGGGTTACAAACAATTTTCTGAGCTGCTTGATGACAGCATCAGTTGTGGTGGATGTCATGGGAATTACCTCTAGCCATTTGGAATATGCATCTACTATAACCAGAAAAGTGTGCCGTCTAGTAGGGCCTGCGAAATCAATGTGGATCCTAGACCACGGGCCCCTAGGACATTCCCATTCCTGTGTGGGGGCGTGAGGTGGAGCAGGCCTGACTACCTGGCAATTGGGACAAGATGCAACCCAGTTTTCAACCATTTTGGCCACCATACATAACTCCTGGCCAATCCCTTCATCCTTACAATCCCAGGATGACTCCTCATGTAACATTTCCAAAACCTCTCTTTGCAGTTTTGCAGGAATAACCACCCTGTTACCCCACAAAATAGATCCTCTTAATACAGATAATTCAGTTTGCCTGGACTTAAAAGGTTGGGCAAGGTGAGGTAGATCTTGAAGAGGCCAACCTTTCTTAATCCAGCCTATAACAGGAGCCAACACAGTGTCTTTGGCAGTCTCTCTGGCAATCTCAGCAGCATGGACTGGAAGCTTAGCAACAGTCTCTGGGAAAAAGGTGTGTGTTTCCAGTTCAAAGTCCACCTTGTGGCAAGGCAGTGGGCAACGACTCAGTGCATCAGCATGTCCAATGTCCTTGCCAGGCCTGTGAATCAGTTTGTATGAATAGGCTGCAAGAAATTCAGTCCACCTCAGCATTCTTGGTGACAAGATAGTAGGCGTAGGTTTCTCTCCTGCCACAATGCCTAATAAAGGTTTGTGATTCTGTAACAATGGTGAATGACCTGCCATACAGATATTCATGAAATTTCTTGACAGCTGCAACAACTGCTAATGCCTCCTTGTCCAGTTGGCTATAATTCCTCTCTGCTTTGGACAGTGCAGTAAAATGCAATAGGGGCTTCCCTTCCACTGGGAAGCCTGTGGCTCAACCCCCCCGCCCAACTCCAAAAGGGGATGCATCACAAGTCAGTACAACAGGCAAATTCTCAGAGAATTGTATCAATACAGCATCAGATGTGATTAGTCTCTTAATACTATTAAATGCTGATTGTTCCTTCCTGCCCCAGATCCAAACAGCCTTTTTATCAAGCAGACAATGCAAAGGTTCAGCAATGGATGCCTTGTGAGGTAGAAACATGTGATAAAAGTTAATGAGTCCAAGGAAGGCGTGCAAATCTGTTTTGCATTTAGGTTTAGGGGCTTCTTTGATTGCTTTAACCTTGGCATCAGTAGGGTGGTTGCCATGCCGGTCAATCATGTAGCCCAGGAACTCAACTCTGTCTGTTTTAAGTGTGCATTTGTCTTCCTTGACCTTTAACCCGCTTTTCTGAATCTGGTAAGGACTTCTCTGAGTCTTTCTTGAAGCTGAGTGTCATTTTCAGCAGAGATTAACACATCATCAAAGTAAGGCACTACCCCTGGCAGTCCTTGCAGCATTCTTTCCATAAGACTTTGGAAAATGCCAGGTGCCACGCTTACTCCAAATTGTAACCTTTTACATTTGAAGGCACCTCTGTGAGTCACAATTGTTTGGGCCTCTGCAGTGGCATCATCAACTGTTAATTGTTGATATGCCTGGGCCAAGTCCAGTTTGGCAAAGACTGTACCCCTGCCAAGGGAATGTAGCAGATGATGCACAACTGGTACTGGGTATCGCTCTGCTGCAGCGCATGGTTAAGTGTCCCCTTATAGTCACCACAGATTCTTACTGACCCATCAGCCTTGACTGGTGTGACTATGGGTGTTTCCCATCTGGAGTGATCAGTGGGCTCTAAAACCCCTTGAGCAATTAATTTATCTAATTGTGCATCAATTTTTCCTTTAAAGCAAATGGAACCCTCCTGGGCTTTAAACGAATTGGGGGCACCTTGGGATCTAGGCTGAAAGTGATAGGGGTCCCCATATACTTGCCCAATCCTTCGCTGAAGACCTCTGGAAACTCAGACTTCAAGGCCTCCTCCCATTCAGAGTTGCTCACGTGATTGATGCCAGTCACCTCGATGCCTAGTGGCTTGAACCACTCAAGTCCCAGCAAGCTTGGGCGATCCTTGTCCACGATGGTCAGGGACAAATGTTTGGTGTGGCCTTTAAACTGCACGTTGAAATCTCTTGCTCCAACTACTGGAATCTTGTTCCCTTGGTAGTCTTTAAGAGTCAGTGCTTGCTTCTGGAAATGTTTCTTCTGAATGTTGGGAAGTAGTCTGTGAATAGTGTCCCATGACACCATAGATAAATAAGAGCCTGAGTCCACTTCCATTTGGCAACGCCTTCCTTCAATGAACACCTTCATGTGTACTTTTCTGCTTCTCAAGGGTGAAGAATGACCAATAGTGATTGTTTGGTGAGTTTCATTCTTCCCATTTGCTTCTGAATTGCCCCATCTTTTCAATGAAGTTGTTGGGCTTAAAGTCTTTTTCAGGAAATTTCTTCCTACTAGGTGGAGTTCTGGATAATTTGCAGACTCTGGCTAGGTGACCCTTTTCACAATGTAGGCAGATGGTGTCTAAGAACTTGCATTCAGTGCGGGGTGGCCCCCACAGCCTCTGCAATAAAATTCTTGCCTCTTTCTCCCAGGGTCCTTTCTTTTCTTCTCCATTCTGAGTCTAAAATCCCTCCTCCACCTCACTGCAATCTGAATCAGAGTCTATTTGTTAATGGGCTGTTGTGGATTTTTCCACATCAGAATGGCTTGAGGCCTGGCTTGAGGCCTTGTTAATCTTTTTCATGGCAGCTGCTGAGGACTTGGTGGCTTCGCTGAAACAGCTTCTTCAATGGCCTCTTTAAACGTGATCTTAGGTTTCATTAACAGTTTGCTTTGTAAGACCTTATCTTTGAGGCCTAAAACAAACCGATCACGCATGGCCTCTTCTAAGTTGGTAAAGTCACAAGCACCCCCAATGTCCCTTAAACTTGCCAAGTCATTAACATTCTCGCTTCCCCTTGATCCCGACGGTAAAATTCGTGTCTCTTAATGAGGCACGATACTTGTGGGTAATGGGCTCTTAAAAGCTTCTCCAAATCAGGCCATTCCATTACCTTCAGTTCTGCAGCTCCCACTAATGCCTTCGCCATCTTGAAGACTGCCGGACCGCAGTGCGTGAGAAATACCACCCTCTTCCGTCTCTCGGGAATGTCGGCAAGGTCGTTTCCTTCCAGGTACATCTGGAAGCGATCCGCATACGATTCCCAGTCTTCCGCTGCCGGATCGAACGGGGCTGGGGGGGTGTTCAGCGCAGCCATCTCGCTCTTCTGCTTGTCTTTCGCGTCGTCTTCTCTTCAGGGAAATCCCACCCTCATCGCCAGTGTTAAGTCTGCATGAAGAGTCAGACACGAAGAGTTCCAGCAAAGAGTTTATTAGTGACTACAGCTCGAATGGACCCGAGTTGGCTTGGCTACAGCTGCCTCTTATAGCCTGCAGCCGTAGTTGCCAGCCAATGGGAGTGCAGGGTTTCTTCCCGCACTATTTAAACCAATACCATTTGATATTTTACAAGAACAGTTCAAATAAACCAATAACATTCAAACCTACATACGTAACATAACATATGGACAGACTTCACTCTTGTTTCAAGTAGGAAAGGGTGACCATTCTAGATCAAGCCAAGTCCAAAAACCGTAAGGAATTTCTAGAATTCTGACAAATTGGCCATCAACAGACTCACAGACATAAACAATACCTACATACTGTGCAAAAGAGACAATCAACAAACCTAAAAGGGAACCAAAACTATCAAAAGGCACCTCCTCACCAAGTCAGCACCCAGATGAGCTTAGATTAACTGCAAGATTAACCTCAGACCAACCATCCAGAAGTAAACAATACCCCAATCAATACATTGGATCTTTGCTGGCTTATTTCATCCCATTTTGTGCCTCAGAGATAGGATGTGCTTGAGACAGATTGATTTCCATACAGCTGAGAGGGACCTTTTCCTGGGTGCCACCGATGTGCAGTTGCCTACTGAACGGGGCAAGGAGAAGGGACGGTTCAGCAGGAGGCGGAAGGAATATTTTGCACGACTGAGGAGGAGGACTCCGAAGCTCTTTCCTTTCTCCCGCCAACCTCAGGATATTTGGGCAGCCCATTCCCTGAGCATTTTCACAGCGGGAAGCATCCATGGGTCTTGCAACTCAGAGAGTGCTTCTTATGCCTCTGTTTCTCTGGGCTTTGTTATTGAGCTTGGATTCACGTGGTTGGTCCACCCTCTTAAGGGAATAGTGGTGTCCTCAGAGTTCCTGGCTAGGATGAAAGCCCACATTGCATTTTTAAGTGGGAGATGAATTACAACCCCCACCCCCAGGTCTCCTCTTTTTGAATGACAGTAAGTTTGATGAGTAAGCAATAGTTCATTTTCTGCCAGAACATCCAATATCCTTCCTCCAGAGATTAAGATGGCCCTGATCCTGCTGGCCTTTGGTACTGGTTGTGTGAACAACCATGGACTGTAACATTATCCTTGGTTGCTGTGCTATTTTAATTTTTGGTACTTATTTTTAATTTATTTAAAGATTGTTCACTGCCCAGAGTCACTGCTGAAAAAGATAGCCATCCAAGTTGAATAAATACATAAAATGTTTTCTGCAACCTATGATTTTGAAAGCCGGATGACATGAGAGGCTGATATGACTAAGTTGTCCAAGTACTGATCAATCTGGGGAGATATCTGTATTTTGCTGTGGTTTCTTTTGGGGATTCAGAAATAAGAGACTTCAGTCATATTAAACCTTGCTGATGTGTTGATTCAAATTTTTCAGCTTTAACCCATCCACATGACAGCATGGTCTGCTCCTAGAAGTATTTCTATGATACTTTTCTGCCTTTTATTTATGACAAAATTGTTGAATGGATTCTTTTTAAAATTTTGCCTCATGATGCCTATGTCTGCATTTATGTTGCTCGAAGGAGACAACAAAGAAATGGAAGTTTGGACAACTGTTCGGGATTTTGTATCTCTCTTTAGTGGTTGGGGAGTGGGTGTTAAGTCTTTTATTTTGCCAAACAAGGAACACTTACAAAGTAAAGAAAGGAAGTTAAAGATTGATGTAGAAATGAATCTTAATAAAACTGTAACTATTTCCATGGCTTCTATTTACATTTTAAAAGTCTGTGAAAGGTATTTCACATGGTGCTGTGCTCTTTCCACCGGCTCAGGTTTGGAAGATTCAAATGAGCCAATCACAGCACAGCTGTGGTTTGAATTTCCCAGGCTTTCCTTAGCCCCACCTCACCTATCCCAGGTGTATATAAGGAGCTGCCTCGTGGGCAGCTAGCCAGTTCTTAATCTGCAAGCAAGCAACAACTTCACAGCTGGAAGTACCTTGCTTCACCTTCCGAGGAAGGGACATTAGAACTCCATTCACATAGGTGATCGTTAACAAAGGACTTGGACTTTTAAGGACACTTAAAGGAAAACAAACTACCTGGTATGCCTTTTTTTATTAACATGTTCATTGTAACAATCTGTTTCAGCCTTTTTTTGTCTAGGTAACTTATTGCATTTTTTTTTAAATTCTAAGCCACCCAGAATCACTGATTGAGATGGGCAGCTATAGAAACTGAATACATATGTGCATAAATACATATTTCTATCAAGCTAATCTCCCTTACTCTCTACCCTGCTGAAGACAAACTCAAAATGTACCATCACATTGTCTCTTGCAAGAGGTCCATGTTGATAACTTTTAATGGATCTAGCCAAAATTAATCTTCAAAAATATTTATGATCAGAATAATCCTTTTATTGTAGAAATATAAACTTACATCATGTCTATGTTTTCTCTTAGGTACATCATTCTTTCAGGAGAGGGAGAGGGGAGAGAGAGATAAAAACCAGAAATCAGTACCTTTTTATACTTAGTGGGAGGGGAATATGCAGTGATGCATCATGGAACTTGTATGCTTAATATTAGGAACAACAATGAACATTTTTCTTATATGAATAAAGCAGTTTGGCATTTTACCTTAACAATTCCCCTTCTAAGGTCAAACTGGTTTATCATTGGAGGAACATTAACATAGATATTATCATATATCATTTATATATTTATACACAGCTTCTTTGTCAGATATGAATGTTGTTTTGAGGGAAGGGGCTTGGTCAAAATATCTGCAGTTTGTTCCTTAGTCTCACAATGTACAGCTTTTATGAATCCAATTTCTGACAACTGTCTCACATGTTTGTACTTAATGTCGATGTGTCTTGACCTGTGGTCTACAGCATCGGCTTTAGATATATCTATTGCTGCTTTGTTATCTTCCTGAATGATTTTGGGGTATGAAGGTTCTTTCCAAATATCCATCACTAAATCGTCGAACCAAATTAAGTTATTTGCGGCCTTTGATAAACAAATTCGGCTTCTGTAGTTGAAGTTGATACAAGTTTTTGTTTTCCGGTATACCAATGTATAGGACTATCACTCAGAAAAATAACATACCCTGAAGTACTTTTTCGTGTTTTGACATCTCCGGCCCAATCGGCATCTGCGTAACATGAAAGTCTAGGGGTGCTTGACATATTTGGGTTAAGTGACAAAACAGCATCAGTGGTATGTTTCAGATATCTTAATAATCTTTTGATTGCATTCCAGTAGTACATTTTGGGTTATTTACATGTCTTGAGAGTAAGTTGACAGATAATGCTATGTCAGGTCTAGTCCAATTGGCTATATAAAGTAGCGAACCAATTGTAGATCGATAAACTGTATTGTCCTTAAATATCTCATCATTATTAAACATGTTCTTTAGGAAGTCAGTCTGCATGGGGGTATCTGATGGTTTGGCATCAGACATATTGCATTTTCCAGTAATTCTAATATCTTTTCCTTTTGTGACAGTATGAAACCATTTTGTGATTTGGTAATCTGAACCCCTAAATATTTATCGATTTTTCCCAAAGATTTCAATGAAAAATGTTTTTGAAGTTTTTGGCAAATTGGTCACATTTAAGTTTACTTTTACATATGTACAATATATCATCGACATAGACAAGTACTTTTTCACATATGCCTTGATCCCTTTTAATAAATACACATTTGTCAGCTGATGTGGCAGTGAAACCTATTAGCCTTAAAGTTTTGGAAAGACAATCGTACCATCTCTTACCCGATTGTCGAGACCATAGAGACTTTTATGGAGCAGCCAGGTTTTCCCTTCATTACAGTCAATTCCTGGTGGTGCTCTGACGTATAATTCCTTATCTAGTGGTGCGTGTAGGTATGCTGTTTGTACATCGAATTGATACACGTGTTCATTTAGAATTGAGGCAATGACCAAGGCTGTCTTAACACTTTCTGCCCTCACAGTAGGAGAATATGTGTCTATGTAATCGTCTGGAAATTTTTGTGAGAAACCTTGTGCCACCAGTCTTGCTTTGTATAGATTTTTGTTATCCTCTAGGGGTTTTATTTTGTATACCCACCTGGTACCGATAATTTTTTTGTTCTCTGGAACTCTTGAGGGGTATATACTTCTAGTTTTTAATACTTTCCATCTCCCTCCGCATGGCCTCTTTCCATTTTAACTGTTCATCTGGTGGGAGTGCGAGTATGTCATTATAATTTTTGGGTGTGACGATGGTGGTATCAATAGACATCACATAGTCCCCTAAGGTATTGGGAATTTTGCCCTTATTAGTCCTTAGTGATCTCCTGGGTATGTTTTCAGTTGGAATATTTTTTCTGATGAGTCATCTGAGCTGTACTCATCTGTACCTTTGGTTTTGAGTATGTGGTGACCTTCTTTCCATGCCTTAACCTTAATGCTATTTCTGTTGGGTTTTGTTTTTGTAGTGTGAGTGTGAAGTTGTGTTTGTTCCTGATCAGTTTTGAATGTGTTTTTGCCAATTATGATTTCATTTGAATGTATCTTACTCCAGTTTGTGTTTTCATGAAAATTTGCTGATCTCGATATGATTATCTTGTGATTACTATCCATGAATCTGTAAGCTTTGGTTTTGGGTTCATAACCAACAAATTTGAGTTTGTTTGATACTTTATCTCCCTTTCGTCTGAGTTGCTTGGGTATGTGCACATCGGCAGTTACTCCAAAAACATGAAGATGTGCTAATTTGGGTTTCTGATCATACATTATTTCGTATGGGGTTTTCTGTATCACACTTGACCATATTCTATTAAGAGTATAGTTTGAATATAAGACGGCTTCTCCCCAATATGAAAAGTTTAATCCGGCATCTTCTAATATGCATCTAACCATAGTTTGTAATACTCCATTCCTGCGTTCTGCCACACCATTTTGAAAGGCAGAAAATGGTGAAGTTGTAAAATGTATTAAACCATGTTTATTAATCCAGTCACTGAATTCTTTGGAAAGAAATTCAGAACCGGTCTGTCATGATCTGTTTGATCTTAATGTTATGTTGGATTTCTATCCTCTTATAGAATTCTTTAAATTTGGTGAATGTTTCCCCCTTGTGTTTGAGTGTGTATACAAAACCATATCTACTATGGTCGTCAACAATTGTGAGGAAATATTTTTGTGGCCAATAGAAGGCTTCAAGGGGCCTACTAGATCCATGTGTATCAGCTGAAAAATGTGTGTGGTGCTCCTTTCTGATTTCTTTGGTCGGGTTTTTCTTTTGACTTTGAACTCTTACAAATGGAACATTCTAAATAATTTTCACAATTGTTCACTTTGAGTCCCTCAGAACAATGCAACATTTTTTAACAACAGGAAAACCAATATGTGCTAGCTTCCTATGCAAGATATGTGCACAATTATTATGTAAAGGTTTACCAATTGAAATACATTTTGAGTCATTCGTTTTGGTTACAACATTTTCAACACTAACATCGTTAACATCATTATCACTTTCCCCTTCTATTTCCTCATCACTAGTATCACTGTCAGCATTATCATCCTCTTCTCCTTCTTCCTTCCCATTCTTAACACCATCATTTGAAAAATTGGCTATAACTTGTATGGTGGTATTCATGGTGGGTATAAAATAAGCTAAACCACTGGTCACTATAACATCCCCTACCTCCTTGCCATCATTGGTAAGTTGGATGCTGCCATTATTAAATAACACCTCGATTTTGGTACCTTTGATTAATTTAATTATAGCTAGGACGTTATATGGTATTTCAGGTATGAAAAGGACTTCCTTGATTCTCCCAAGACATGGGATGTGGACATCCCCTTCCCAACCACCTGCACAATTTTTTGGTTGGCAACTTTAATTTTAAACAACACCTCATCTAAAGAGGTGAACAGCTCTCTATTGCAAGATGTGTGTGTTGTTGCCCCAGAGTCGATTAACCAACATTGTTCCCTTAAGTTTGCACCAAGATTTGGTTCTACTTCTCTGACCCCATTCACGGATTCAGTGTCAGTCCCATTGTTCTCCCGACTGGATCTCCTGCTCCTTTTTGGGCTTGGTGATTTTCTACGTCTCGGGTTTACATCATGTCTTTGGCTACTGGGGTGTCTATCTTGATATCTTTGTCCATAGTCGGACCTTTCTCTCTGATAACTTGTATAATAGGGCTGGGGATACTCAAAGGGTCCTCTGCCTTTAAAGGTCTTAGGACAATTCCTCTTAAAGTGGTCTTTCGTACCGCATGTATAACACCCTGGTAACGCATTTACCTGTTCCACAAAGTTAACTCTTTTCATAACCCTGGGTTCCTTGTGAAGTAATCTCTTTTCTGAGATTATCCTCAGCCACCAGTCTTCCTGATAATGTTTCGAGTGAAATGTTGTCATAATTTAGATTATCCAATTGATTAAGAAAATAGTCCCAGCTAGAATCAAGGGAATTATAATACTAATAAAACTTCCCTCTGTGATTGTCTCACCCCTTTGTAACAGATCAGATCTCATGGCGTTTAAGTTGAGCAGATGTTCGCTCATGCTCACTCCTGGTCTTAGTCTAGCAGAATGAAACTCTCTAGATATTCTGCTAGTGGTACTCCTATTTTTGCTATAAAACAGGTTACATATCTTTCCCCAAATTTCAGAGATGGTGGACCCATTGGGTATGATGTGGTATTTGGCTGGTTCGAGGGAACTCAGCATTAAGCAAAATGCCCGATGGTGAATACAATCCACCTGTATAGACCATGGTTTTGGGGTGGATTCAGTATGAGGAAAAGGGCATTTTCCTTCATTAGTGCAATCTGAAATTGCTGCGCCCAGTCCATTAGATTATTACCTGTGGCACATAGCTTGGGAAACCATTAGGTAAGATGTTGTGCTGGACAGGGGTGATATTCAGAAATTGCTGTTGTTGGTGCATACTGGCAGAAGGACATTGGTATGCACGCTGTTAAGTTCGAAAAACTTACTGTTCTTTTTCTTTCAAGATGACTGGTGCTGACTGCATATGCATGGTGTTTTGAATTTGTGCCATGTTCATTTTATGTTGGTTTCCTGTGGAGGATGTTCCCTGAAGAGCTGCTGCAGGAGGTGAAGGGTTAAAAAATTGCATTGGAGCTGTGGTTTCATTCTTAATTCCTGACTGGGGGGCTGTAGCATCCTGAAGCAGTGCTATTTGTGGGGCTAGCAAGTAATCTGGAGGCACTAGGACCGCTGTGGAAGTCAGGGAAGCTGTCGGGAGCGAGAAGTGCTTAATTGCTTGGAGATCGGCTTCTGGGAACATTGCAGCTGCTTCTGGAGCCTTTGGAATGTTGACTGAAGGTGCTGGGAGACTGCCTGTGGTTGCTGGGAGTTCGGTGCTCATTGTGATTGTTTTGGAGTCGGGGGTGTGAATGCAGCCCCAAATGCTTCTGTGAGTGTTTCAATCGCTCTTGAGATTTCCTGTTCTGAGGGAGGTTTCTTGTTGACACATTTATTTTGGGTGTTAGTCTTTGGTTCTCTGTTATCTGGTGTTATTGGTCTTGTCAAATGAAGAACTGACCTACCCTCACAAAATAGTTCGTTAGTTTCATGATCATTCTGCCTGTTTCTCCCTTCCTCATTCTTTTCAGGGTTATCCTTTTCCTTTTTTTTTTTCTTCCATTTTAAAATTCCTGCAGTGATTGGCTGCTGGTCAGCCGTTTCTATTGGCTGTGGCTCTGGGCTGTTTAGATCTGAAAATGGCGTCTCAGCATGTTTTCCCGCCTCCAGTAAGTTTAAACAAGATTGTAAAGGACTTACCGGTTCAGCGCTTGCTGTTTTATTTTCTTTCTCTGTTTGCCTTTCTTCATTTTGAGGGTTGTCTATATTTTGAAAAAGTGCTCTTAATTCTGCGATCGGGTCCTTGTTGCCTGTTGACATTTCAATGATTCTGAGTAGGGTTGATTTTAAATCTTCATTTTTGTCAGTTATTTTGTCTTTCTCCTGGGTTTCATTTCTTTCAGCTGTAGGAGTTTTACTTTCTTCATCCAAGGCAGTTCCTATTATTGCTCCCATTGGTGTCAATTGAGCTGCCATCTGTCTGGTGAAGGCTCTCGTATTAATTCTGGATTTTTTCTGATCCTGACATGTTTTGTTCAAGTTAATTTGGCAACCGATCTCTGCTACCATTTGTTGATAACTTTTAATGGATCTAGCCAAAATTAATCTTCAAAAATATTTATGATCAGAATAATCCTTTTATTGTAGAAATATAAACTTACATCATGTCTATGTTTTCTCTTAGGTACATCATTCTTTCAGGAGAGGGAGGAGAGAGAGAGATAAAAACCAGAAATCAGTACCTTTTTATACTTAGTGGGAGGGGAATATGCAGTGATGCATCATGGAACTTGTATGCTTAATATTAGGAACAACAATGAACATTTTTTCTTATATGAATAAAGCAGTTTGGCATTTTACCTTAACAGTCCAACATTTTCTCAAGATTTATGTAAGATTGCTGAAGTCATACTAAATTCTACCGCCCTGCAACTTTTTTTTTTAAAGCATTGTCTATGAGGATTCTCAGTTATCCAGGTGATGGTTGTCCCAAAGGTATATTTTCTTTTCCAAAAGACAAATGGACTTGCTTGGTGTTTTCTTTGAAAACATTTTGTTTCTCATGTTTCTCTTCATGAGTTTCATGAGCTTCTTGGATGAGAAGAAAAATATTTTCAAAGAAAAAGAAAACCAGCAAGAAAATCTAACTGCCTTTTTAAAAAGCATTATTTTACTGGGAGAATATTAATTTATTTTAATGTATATTTTGTCAAGCCTTTCTCTGAGACCATTGTCAAAGGCTTGAAAAACCTTTTGCCAGGGAGTAAAAATTCTTCAAACATCCCTGCTAATTAGAGGTGATAGACCTTGTTTTTCTTTGCTGTCAATGTTGATAAAAAATAGACCCAGAAAGTAATCTAAAAACATTTTTATTTATAAAATAAGAAAAACCTACATGGAGCTATACGTTTGCAACCTAATCTCCACCAATACATATAGAAAAAGAACAAAGGAAAAAATAAGAACGGAAGTTACAGGAAGTGAAGTATAAACTTTGTACACATGCGCAGTGGATCAAAACATCACAAGACTTTCTTACCTCATTACTATGGAGACAAGATAACACAGTGCTGGCTAGCAGACTGTTTGCTATAATATGAGCTTAGAAGCTTGAACAGACAAACCAAAAAAATGCAGTGACATATTTTGCCCATTCTCCAGAACTTCAAAATCCCTTATAATAGTACTCTCTATTTCTAATTCTTCCTACTCCCTTGTCAGAGGTGGTATTCATCAGGTTCTGACCAGTTCTGGAGAACCGGTAGCAGAAATTTTGAGTAGTCCAGAGAACCGGCAAATACCACCTCTGGCTGGCCCCGCCCCCATCTATTCTCTGCCTCCTGAGTCCCAGCTGATTGGATGGGTCTTCTTTGGTTGCTCTACACAGGAGAACGGAGCTGGAAAGCGGGTTAGTGGGGTGGGGAGGGAATGGGATTTTGCAGTAACCATCCCCCAGGAGTGGGGAGGGAATGGGGATTTTATAGTATCGTTCCCCTGCCACACCCACCAAGCCATGCCATGCCCACCATGCCATACCATGCCCACCAAGCCACACCACATCAACCAAGCCACACCCACAGAACTGATAGTAAAATTTTTTTGAATCCCACCACTGTCCCTTGTCCCAAGTCACCAAGAGCTTCTCTGGCAGAGAATGAACCTCACTCTCTCCATTCGTGGTCCAACAACCTTCACCACCCCACCAGTTTGGCTTTCAAATATAAGAGCCTTGGTGGTGCAGGCTGTTAAATGCCTAGCACTTAAGTTCCAGCTGCCTGCAATTAGTGCAGGCTCGAATCCCACCAGGCTCAAGGTTGACTCAGCCTTCCATCCTCTCGGGGTAGGTAAAGTGAGGACCCAAGATTGTTGGGGGCAATAAGCTGACTTTGTAAAAATGCCGCTTAGTAACAAGCAGGCATATACAATGGAAGGAAGGCTATTGCTGAGCGCATTGGGTTGTATCCCAAAAAATTGTAAGCCGCCCTGAGTCTTCGGAGAAGGGCTGCATATAAATGGACCTGCTGAATGCTTCCACCTCTTGCAATAAGTCCATCAAGAAGAGAAACGGGGAGTGGAAAGACAGTTCTGCAAGAGCAACAATTCTAGCAACTGGGTTAATTGTTTATTATTTTTTCCCCAACAGCCAGGCTTTCCTTACAAACCCAGTTCCTCGGTTCACGACAGTTGGCATTGATCCAGTTGCGACTGTCCGTTGAAGGATGGATCAAAGTGCAGCCCCGGCCTCCTTTTCTGGAGACGTTTGGTTGCCTGGAATGGCCACGTGACCAATACCTATCGGGAGGAGAGGAGGAAGGTTGCTATTACCTAAAAGGAAGACTCAGGAAGAAGGTGCTGAGTCTAGCGGGCTTGAGTGTGCTGCTCTTTGAGACCAGGAACCTACCACCTGTGGGTTAGAATCAGAATAGAGTTGGAAGGGACCTTGGAGGTCTTCTAATCCAACCCCCTGCATTTCATTACCCTACTAGAATACATCATCAGTGCTAGAAGGGAGTGGGGAGGAGGAGGAGGATTACTGTAGGGTCCTTGGTGCTCTCTGAGCTTGGTTGTTTTCTTGCAGACATTTCACTATCCCACTAGGGAACATCATCATTGTTAGATGCAAGTAGAAGAAATAGCACCCCCTTCTTCTTCTTCTTCTTCTTCTTCTTCTTCTTCTTCTTCTTCTTCTTCTTCTTCTTCTTCTTCTTCTTCTTCTTCGCACTAATGATGTTAGCTAGTTGGGTCATGAAATGTCTGCAAAAAAACAACCAAGCTCAGAGATTACCAAGGATCCCATAGTTCAACCTGTGCTAAGTCAACTTGTATGTCTAGTTTAGACGTGAGGAGCAGGTGGGTGGGTGGGTGGACTTGTTAGAATGCAGTATTGCAGGCTAGCTCTGCAGTATTCTACTTTGTAAGGGGCTGCCGCAAAGAAGAAGGCCTCAACCTATTCTCCCAAGCACCTGAATGCTGGCCAAAAACCAGTGGGTGGAAATTAATTAAGGGGAGAAACAGCCTAGAACTAAGGAAGAATTTTCTTTGCAGAACAGTTCATCAGTGGAACAGCTCCAGAAGTTGTGAATGCTCCAACCCTGGAGGTTTTTAAGAAGAGATTGGATAACCATTTGTCTGAAATGGTATAGGGTTTCCTGCCTAAGCAGAGGGGTGGACTAGAAGACCTCCAAGGTCCCTTCCAACTCTACTATTCTTTTATTCTGCCTTCTGGTTTCTACCCCAGGTGCTTTTAACTATTGTCCCAAACTTTCCTTTTTTTTTTTGTCAAATTCCTGCCCATTCCTAAATTCACTGGGAAATAGGGGGCAGAGGACCTGGTCAATCCCTCTTCCTATTGCAAAATGTGGTACCTGGACTGTTTGAGGTTGCTTCAACAGAATGATTCCACTGATAAGAGATTGTTTTAAGATTTTTGAGCCCAAAATTTCTGTTGACATTTCTAAGCAAGTCTTGCCACAGTTTATTAAGAAAATCACTGTTGTTCTTAAATTCATAACATGGTTGTGAAAGTGAATTCGGCTTTTTTATTTGACTTTGATGGTGAGAATGTTCCCAAAAGTGATCACATGACCTCGGGACCGTCATAAAGAGCAGTCGGTGGCCACATGTCTGAATTTTGATCGCGTGACCATGGGAATGCTGCCATGGTTGTAAGTGTGAAAAATGGTCCCTGTCACTTTTTTCAGTGTCATAACTTTGAACTAAACTTTGAACTAAACTTTGACTAAATAAACCTTGAGAGTTGAGGACTACCTGTATTGCAAGAAAGGGTATGGATAGCCCAATGTCCAAACATCCTTTCCTGGACTTCCATTTTAAAGACTCACTCAGTGATTACTTTGGATCCATCTGACCATTCCCAATTATCGCCCTTATTTGCAGAAGAAAGGCCAATCCAAGATGGCTGACTGAGCTGAGTGTTGAGATAATTCTGCAAAAATATGCCAAACACAACCTTTTAAGGAAAGCTTACAATGCCTAACTCTACTTGGTTTATTTTCTAATTTGTATGCTACATGCAGGTTTTGTTCTGTCCTAGACCTCACCAAAAAGCACTCAGTCAATTTTGAGTCTCAGCAAAAACTCCTTTATAATGTGAATTATTTCATTCACAGTCAGCCAACAGCTTGGCAAACAGTCTCGCAAAGGTAGACTAAGTATCTCAGACCTTTATCAATCCTGGAACGTTGCCCGGTAAATAGTTCCACACTCACTGTTGGCAGGGAAGGCTGGGTTTACAGACAAATCATGAGGCTGGAACAAACATACGACCAAATGAGCAAGTTGTTTCCTGCAAAAGCCCCCTCTCCTTTTGCTCCTCTTTTAATCCTGATGGGAGGGGCCATTCATTGTCCCATGGCCTTACTCCCATGTCGACCCTGAGTTTCTAATTGTACTTTTCTTTTGGCAGCTCTGTGTGTGCGCAGGCTGGGAACTGGTTCCAAGTGCTTCTCAGCCTCACTGCTATCTAAGCCTGAAGGCAGCTGATGACTGCCAGCCTGCCCTGGCCCCATCTCTGCCTCTGATGCAGATCCCTCATCTGAGCCTTCCTCAGGCTCCAAGACTGGTCTACATTCCTCCCCAACCTCCTCACTAATGTCCGACTCTGCTGCCAGCTCCTCCAGCGGGCCACAACAAGTTTTATGATTCTATCATTAATGGGACTAGGCCAGATGATGGGGTAAATATTCAAACCCTTATAATTATGGAGGGGGGTGGGAAATGGACAATAAGGGATCAGAAATTCAGAAAAGCAGAAATGAGCCTTGAGGGATTCCTTCTCATATTCCATTGAATGTGGAACAAAGATTGCACAGATATTCAATGAAGCATGGGTAACTTAAAAAATAAGTGCAATGGAAATAAAAAAAATAGTAAAGAGTACATTGTTGAACCAACCATCAGAAACAATAATAGTAACCCAGTCTGAACATCTGATTGACTGTGCATGCCCCTGGTGGAGACTGACTCTGAGGAAGAGGAGGAACAGCCAACAGGGAGTGGGAGTGTGGCTCCAGAGGTGGTGGAGGAGGCTGGGGAAGGGCAGAGACCGGCTGAGCAATCAGAAGAGGATCCAGGCCCATCCCCTATCCATCCCAGAGCACACAGGGAGGAAAAGATCAGGGAAAAGCATGGTCTACTCAGGAGGAGAGGACCATGATCCGCTTCAGGGCTTACAGCTGGGAGCTATGTATATAAGTTTGTAACTGCGTATGCAGAATTGCTGGAGTCAAAGTTAGTGTTTCCTTTGAAAGAGGTTTATATTTGTTGGCGTTCTTCCCAAGGACTTTCCCCGGTTGTCTGCTTGGAACGTATGATTATTTATCTTGGTTTGATTCGGAACTCTCGCCAATAAAGTTTGTTGTTGTTTTCCTTTTGCCTCATTATTTACTTTTGGGACTTTAAACTGTGACTAATAAAACAGTTAAGTTGAAGGCATTGCTGGACTTTAATTCACGTTTTGGGTTTTGGGTGATTTTGAGAGACTACGGGTCATCACAGCAGTAATCCATAAGAATGATAAGAATTAAACAGACAGGCACCTGCCACATAACATGGTTTTATATGTTGTAAGCCGCCTTGAATCGCCATGGTGAATAGACGGCAATACAAATCTAATAAATAAATAAAATAACACCCCAGCTTTAACAATTGTCCCTAAAAAAGAAAAAAAAGTCTGAAAAGTGGACGTGGCAGTATCTGGTGACAGCAGGATAAAAGGAAAAGAACTAGAGAAAAATCACAAAATACAAAGACCTGCAAATAGAAAGAGAACAATTGTGGTAAAAGAAACAGAGGGTAATAGCCATAGTAATAGGTGCCTCTAAAACAATTAGGGCACTTGAACACTATCGGCCTTGAAAAATTCACCATCAGTCAATTGCAAAAGGCAGCTTGCCCCGGAACAACTTACATCCTGCAATGATACTTCTAACCCCATCAAACAACAACATCTGCCTATCCCAGGTCCTTGGAAAGGACTCAAGAGGTGGATAAAAATGCCAAATCCACTCTGACCATCTGGCTGACTGTGGAACCAACCATAATAATAGTAATAACAATAATGAACACCTGCTCTTCATCACTTAGAATGGAGGCCAAATGGCTGTCTCTGGACACACAGAAGTTCTCGGCGTCATACCAGGTCTTTTTGCCTTTTGAAATATAGTACAGATTCATCCCAGGAAGATTCCAGCCATTTGCAGACTTTTCAGTTTTTTGGAAGAGAGCATCTAAAAAAAAAAAGAAAAGAAAAACTGTAAAGAGAAATGTTAAAAGTAGCAGGTATTCTTTAAGAAGGCAAGGTGGCTGCCAATTTCTATCCAATTTCTATCCAATTTCTATCCAGTCCTCCAGATGAATCTCTGATAAAAGAGAATATGGGTAGCTCAGGGTTGAAATCCTATGGAGGGATCCTTGGTGTTCTCTGAACGTGGTTGTTTTCTTGTAGACTTGACCCAACTAGGTAACATCATCAGTGCTAGAAGGGAGTGGGCATTGCGGAGAGGGGAAAGAGGAGGGAAATGAGAGGAGGAGGAGGACTATGGGCTCCTTGGTATTCTCTGAGTTTTGTTATTTTCTTGCGGGTGTTTCATGACCCAACTAGGTATCATCATCGATGCTAGAAAGGAGTTGAGTTTGCAGAGAGGAAGAAGAGGACAACTGCAGCATCTTTGGTGATCTCTGAACTTGGGTTTCAGTTCACTGATGATGTTTCTTAGTTTGGGTAATGAAATATCTGCAAGAAAATAACCAAGCTCAGAGACCTCAAAGACTGAATCCCTTACTTGGCCAAGCCTCCTCCAAAGATTCCCTCAAAACAGATAAATTAGTCCAAATTTTCCTTATCCTTGTTCATGCTATCCTTTTGTTCAACTAGAACCCCTCAAAGAAGCTGTTCACACAGGATATTGATGGCTCTTTCAAATCACTCAACTTGAAAGGGGAGAGAGATATAGCCCACCATAAATAGATGCAGGGGTGGGCTTCAAATAATTTAACAACAGGTTCTTTTCCCGGTTTCTTGGTTGGGATGGGCATGGTGGGCATGGCCTAGTCAGCCTCCTGCACCACCCTGGGCTGCCAGGGTGGGGCGTATTCGCCCTCCCTGGGCTCTGGAGGCTCTCTGGAGGCTGGAAACAGACCCATTTCCAGCCTCCTGGAACTTCCAGGAGGCCTGCATTCACCCTCCCTGAGCCTCCATATGGGCTCTGCACCTACCTGGGATCCAAAACGGGCTGTGTGGGGACTCCTGGGAAGGGTGGGGTGGGCAGGGCCAACCAGTTGTCAGAACTACCAGTTCGCTGAACCAGTTGTAAAATTAACATCCGGTTCACCCAAACCGATGCTAACCGTCTGAAGCCCACCCCTGCATAGGTGCCTACTGCATCATTCCCTTTTCATAAAAGGTCATTATGCAAAGTTCAGACAAGAATAAGATGAAGCACAGGACGTTGGAGGCAAGGATAAGAATAACATGAAGCGTTAGTGTTGCTTTAATAATGCTTTGCTAAGACCACACATACTGCATTCACCACAATACCAAAAAGATATTGAGGCTCTGGAAAGAGTGCAGAGAAGAGCAACAAGATGATCAGGGGACTGGAGGCTAAAGCTTTTTCCTTTCCACAAGAGGGCCATGTGGTCCTATGAAATGGGCCCTTACAGATCTGAGTGCCTCTTCTCACCTGAATCACTCCCAACATTGACATAATGGGTCAAGCGTGATGCTTCAAGATCTCAATACTTACGATAGCTTTTCTTGTGATCCTGGAGTTTCTTGTCAGCATGTTTGATATACGCAGGCAACTTTATAGCTTCCTCTGTTATCTTCTTGGCTGAAAGCATTATCGGAAAGACTTAGATGTTTTCTTTGCACATCTCCAATCAAGCTGCTGGTTCAGCCAGTTAAGTCCTCTCTCACCAAATAGGGCACCCAAGACATCTTAGGCAAGTGGTGAGAAATGGTCAATTTGAGAAGCCCCCCGACCCATCCCATCTCTCTCAGGACTTTAAAAGCACAGCAGTGGTATAACAAGAAAGCCTCATTGCCAAGCACAAGCAACCAGACCCACTTGTGAATAGTTTTAAGCAGAAGCTTTATTGTTGATCGCCTCCTAGTTTACAAGAATCTCACCAGACTGACTGCCTTCCCTTGAGCAGTTAGATAAGGTTTTGGTGATTCACCACATTACAAAAAAGATGTTGAGATTTTGGGAAAAGTGTACAGAAGAGCAACTAGGATGATAAAAGGCCTTGAGACTAAAACATATGAAGAATGGTTACAGAAGTTGGGTTTGGCCAGTCTAGAGAAAAGAAGGACAAGGTGGAGGGGGGACATGACAGCAGTATTCCAGTTTTTCTGGGCTGCCACAAAGAAGAGCGGATTAACTTCTTCTCCAAAGCTGTTGTGGCTAGCCGGCAGCAGGTGCGGATGGCTGAGGAGAGCAGTGAGGACTCAGATGAGGGGCCAGGACCCTTAGGGAGTGGACTGCTGCCTTCAGACATTGTGGGGGCTGGCAGCAGCGATGAGGAGGTTCCCGAGGAGCCTGTGCCAAGTGCGCGTGCGCGCAGGATTGTTTGCAGGAAAGAGCAGTTACAACAGCATGGGCGACTTGGGAGTAAGGCTGCAAGTTAATGGCTCCTCCTTCAAGAAGAATAAAGCCAGCTGTGAAATGAATGTACTTTGCAGAAGGCAAAGACGTTTTGAAACTCCAGCCTCGTGGACATTCCAGTATCCTGAGTTTGTATTTGAAGATTCTTATTTTGCAAATTATTTCTTGTCTGTTATCTTTTGGCAAGCCTCGCACAGTTTGGCAAGGCTTGTGATTATCACAGCAAATTATTTTGTAAAACCATTACAAGGTTTCTGCTCCTTTTGGATTGTGTTTGATTTGTTGGAAAGGGTGTGGGTCGGAACAAAAGCACCTGAAGGCAGGAGAAGAAACAACAAATGGAAACTAATTAAGGAGAGAAGCAATCTAGAACTAAGGAGGAATTTCCTGGCAGTGAGAACAATTACCACTGGAACAGCTTGCCACCAGAAGCTATGGGTGCTCCATCACTGGAGGTTTTTGAGAAGAGGCTGGACATCCACTTGTCTGAGATGATATAGGGCCTCCTGCTTGCTTGAGCAGGAGACTAGAAGACCTCCAAGGTCCCTTCCAGCTCTATTCTCATTGATTCTGAGGGAGATCAAGCCTATACTCAGGGGTGGGATTCAAAAATTTTAGCAAGGGGTTCTCTGCTTGGTTGCTGGGTGGGCGTGGCCTAATCGGCCTCCTGCACCATGGCGGGGGGAGGTTTGTCCTCCCGGGCTCCAGAGGCTCTCTGGAAGCTGGAAACGGGCCCATTTCAGGCCTTCCCAAACTTCCGGGAGGCCCATTTTTCGCCCTCCCTGAGCTTCCATGCACGCCCTTCACTTACCTGCATCCAAAAGGGGCTGCATGGGGACCCCTGGGAGGGGCAGGGTGAGGTGGGCAGGGCTAGCCAGGAGTGGGATTTGGGGGTTCTCTGAACGGCACAGAATCTTAGCTAGGGGCTGTCCCGAACCCCTGCGAACCCTCAGCAGCCCAGCCCTGCCTATACTGCTTTCTGCAGTGTAAGCACTGCAAGCTCATTCCCCTCTGAACACCCCCCTCTTGTCTAGTTGGAGATTCCTCCACAATTATGGGAAGAAACCAAGTGTGCCTCTTTCCTGTACTGGTTAACTTTTAGGCCCATGAAGAGGGGAAGGGCTTTGAGAGGCAAAAAATGGTTCAGAAAACAACTTTGACCTGCAAGAATACCCTCCCACAACTTTTGCTGAATTGACAACTGAGTATAACTGCAGCCTTGGTTGACTCTTTTCATGAATCCCCTGATTTTGTTTGGGGTACAGCAGTAATGGATTTTTCCCCAAGGCTTGCCCCCCTGCCCTGGTGTCTCCAAAAGGTTCATCTGTTTGAGGAGGAAAGTTACTTTTTCAGTTGTGGTAAAGACATCAGAAACAAATCTGAAAAACAACATTAATATCCTGCAGCTCTGGTAGGGTGGAATTAAACCGTACATCAGTGCTTAGGGGACTGAAGAATAAAACATATGAAGAATGGTTGCAGGAATTGAGAATGTCTAGTTCAGGGGTGTCAAACTCATGTTGTCATGGCAGCATCACATGACATATTGTGACTTTTCCCCCTTCACTAAACCGGGTGTGGGCATGGCCAGTGCATGAAACACCCAGACCGCGGGCCACGAGTTTGATACCCCTGGTCTAGTTTAATGAAAAGAAGGACTAGAAGGGACATGAAACCAGTTCCAATATTTGAGGGGCTGCCCCAAAGAAGAGGGGGTCAACCTATTCTCCAAAGCACCAGAAAGCAGGACAAGAAGCAACAGATGGAAACTAATCAAAGAGAGAACTAACTTAGCACTAAGGAGAAATTTACTGACAGAACCGTTAATCAGTAAAACGGCTTTCTTCCAGAAGTTGTGAATTGCTCCACCACTGGAGATTTTTAAGAAGAGACTGCACAGCCATTTGTCTGAAATGGTATAGGGTTTCCAACTTGAATAGGAGGTTAGACTAGAAGACCTCCAAGGTCCCTTCCACCTCTGTTATTCTGTTAGTTCAATCATGCTGCACTTGACTTGCAAACTCAGATATCTGGTTTTCCTTTTCTTAACTCTGCCCCCTTCCATACTTACAACTATCTAGTTTGAGTTGAGGGTCTTTGAGAACTTCTTCTAACCTTTTGCCCAGATGTTTCAGTGGCTTCTCAATATGGGGTTTACTCTTATCCACGAATAACTGTTTACCTAAAGTGATTGAGAAGGAATGAATGCCAAAGGTTCCAGTTTATTTATTTAGCATACCGCAATGTTATATTCACCAGGGGACCGTAAGGCTAATGCAGACTAGAAGTTTGGCTGCCTGTTTACTAGCTGTTTGATACATGCTTGCATACTTCCCAAAGTGTGCCACAGGAGGGCGAGCAAGCCCCGCACCAGAAAGAAAAAATAAGCAGCTTCTCTTGCAGCAGCATCCGAGGCCCTCTCCCTCCACCAAAGCAGAGGTGGTATTCAGCCGGTTCTGACCAGTTCTGGAGAACCGGGAGTGGAAGTTTTGAGTAGTTCGGAGAACCGGCAAATCCCACCTCTGACTGGCCCCGCCAATCCCACCTATTCTCTGCCTCCTGAGTTCCAGCTGATCAACCGGCAACCAGCTGGTTGCCAGTTGCCTCCCGGGTTGCCTTCAAGGTGCTAGTAACAACTTATAAAGCCCTAAATGGCTTGGATCCAGGGTACTTGCAGGAACGTCTCCTGCCAGCATCACATTCCAATCACCCCGTGCGCTCCCACAGGAGGGGCCTCCTTGGAATTCCGTCGGTTAGACATTGTCGGCTGGCGGTTCCCAGGGCTAGGGCCTTTTCTGTGGGAGCGCCAGCCCTATGGAATCAGCTCCCTGTGGATCTCCGTTTGGCCCCTGATCTCCGCTCCTTTCGCCGAGACCTGAAGACCTGGTTATTTCAGCAGGCCGGTCTGGATTGACCCGGGGGTGTTGTTTTAATTCAATTTTAATTAATTGGCTTTAGACTTGTAGTTGTTTAATTCATTTTTATTGTAATTTGTTCAGTTTTTAAATGTTCGCCGCCCTGAGTCCTTAGGGAGAAGGGCGGCATACAAGTCTAAATAAATAATAATAATAAAATAATCAGGTGAGTCTTCTTTTATTGCCCTGCACAGGAGAACAGAGCTGGAAAGCAGGTTAGTGGGCTGGGAGAGAATGGGATTTTGCAGAAACCTTCCTCCAGGAGTGGGGAGGGAAGGGGGATTTTGCAATATCCTTCCCCTGCCACGCCCACCAAGCCACACCACCAAGCCACACCCACAGAAGTGGTAGTAAATTTGTTTGAATCCCACCACTGCACCAAAGCCACCTCAGAAACCAGAATTGCAACTGAGAAGGTTGAGAACCAGCAGAGTTTGGACAACCATTTGTCTGAAATGATACATGGTTTCCTGCCTGAGCCAGGGGTTGGACTAGAAGACCTCCAAGGTCCCTTCCAACTGTTATTCTATTAAGAGAAATTTAAAACGATGGAAGAAAATGGATAAAAATCAATGGACAAATGGTTTAACAGAGAGGCACATCATGGTGCTTACTCAGGCATTGAAATATAGGAAATAAGTATGCAATCTATATCAGCATCGTATTAAGTGTTTTTCAATTAAAAGCACATCACAGGCCAGAATTGTACTCACATAGAAAGATCATTATAGTCAAAGTGATGAAAGAGCTTAAAAAAAACAACCCCAGAAGTGGCCATTTGAATTTTCCCCAAAAGTCAACCTTCACAGTCTTTGGGCCTTTTGGGGTTTTTGGAACCTTTTTCTTTCCTGCCATGGCTCTGAAACGAAAGGAGAGAACCTGTCAAACCAGTAGTTGCAATGGATCGATCACAGTTCTGCTCTCTTTTTATTTATTTATTTTATATATTTAGGAATTTATATTGCCACCTATTCGCACATGGCGACTCAAGGTGGCTTACAAGAATATAAAAACATCATATAAAAAATAATAAAACTAATAAAAGAGATAATCATATATAATAAAATAAAGTAACCGCCCCATCCTATGTCCCGGCGACAACGCATCACACGAGCTATTTGATGGGCTCCATCCGGTGGTGGGATTCAAATTTTTTTACTACCAGTTCTGTGGGTGTGGCTTGGTGGGCGTGGTGTGGCTTGGTGGGCGTGGCTTGGTGGGCATGGCAGGGAAAGGATACTGCAAAATCCCATTCCCTCCCACTAACCTGCTTTCCAGCTCCGTTCTCCTGTACAGGGCAATAAAAGAAGACCCAGCTGATCAGCTGGGACTCGGGAGACAGAGAATAGATGGGGTTGGCAGGGCCAGTCAGAGGTGGTATTGGCCAGTTCTCCGAACTACTCAAAATTTTCATTCTCCAGAACTGGTCAGAACCTGATGAATACTACTTCTGCCTCCATCCTTCTCTGCATTCCCCAGGCCCACTGGCAGATCCAGGTCTTTAGTGCCTACCAGAAGAGTGTCAGAATGGGGGCCATTCTAATCTCTGGGGGATGATGTTCCAGAGAGATGTTCCCTTTTCCTGGGTCCCACCAGGTGTACCTCCCTAGGGGATGGGACCCGTAACATTCCTTGCCTCCCTGCTCTTGTGGGATGGGTAGATGTGAGCAGCAGGAGATGGTCCCTCAGATCACCTGGTCCCAAGCCATGAAGGGCTTTAAAGATAACAACCAACACCTTGAATTGTACCCGGAAGCAAATTGGCAACCAATGCAGCTCCCACAGGAGAGACAGTGCACAGACAGACACAGGGGCAGCAGGCAGATTCTGACAACAGACATGTACAGACAGACAGATAGACAGACAGACAGACAGATGATGATGGTGGGCACTTTTTTACTACCAGTTCAGGCAGACATGTGATGGCATGGCTAGGTGGTCAGTGACAGGGGAGGTGGCCAGGTTGTCATGTGACTGTGGTGTAATGCAGGCTTACATGTGACAGGCAGCAGCCTTTTTCTTTGCATGAAGTTTTTGCTCTAGGGGTTTTTTTACTAGTGGGGAAGAGGTTGGCAATGCCTGGGGAAGGAAAGGCATGCTTTCCATAGGTCTCATGGCTATATTTAAAGGGACAGCTGTCATTGATGTTGGAAGATTCATTGGTGAGGTGATAGTGACTGGAAGTGCGATGTTCACTGGTGCAGTAACTGGAGTTGGTAAATTGACAGGTGTGGTGAGTGTTCATTGGGCTAGAGATGTTAACAGTGCTCAAAACATTGGCTGGGTTGCATCTTGTCCCAAATGTCAGGTAAGCCTCCCCACCTGCCCACACAGGAATGGGAATGTCCTAGGGGCCCATGGTCCAGGATTCACATTGATTTTGCTGGCCCTGCCAGAGGGCACCCCTTCCTTATTATAGTAGATGCATATTCCAAATGGCTAGAGGTTATCCCTATGGCATCCACCACAACTGAAGCTGTCATCAAACAGCTTAAAAAGCTTTTTGTAACTCACGGGTTACCTGATGTGCTTGTTTCTGACAATGGCCCTCAATTTACATCCAACCTTTTTGAATCATATCTAGCACAACAGGGTATCAGACATGCCCTGACTGCCCCTGGGCATCCTTTGGCTAACGGCCAGGCTGAACGTATGGTACGATTTACCAAGGAAAAACTTCAGCAATTGGGTCCAGGGGATATCACTGAGAGAGTTGAAAAACTTCTCAGTGTTCAGTATATCACTCCCAACCCCTCAACTAATTTAACCCCAGCTGAATTGTTGATGGGTAGGAAACTCAGGTCTCCCCTTGACAGCCTCCATCCCACTTATGCACCCAACGCACCACTAGATTCCACTAGTAAAATCCGCACTTTCATTGTGAGTGATTCTGTTTATGCTAAGAACCTCATGGGTGTACCATTATGGATTCCTGCTGAGATAACCCAAATCACAGGCCCTAGGTCTTACAGGGTACAAACAGAGGATGGTGTCCTCTGGAGCAGGCACATTGATCAGTTAAGATCCAGATTGCCTCAGGAGCATCGCTTTTGCTCCTCTCTGGTTCCCATCCCTACTGCCTCTTCTAGGGGGGAAGGGGAGGATTATGAGAGTAATCTGTGACCCTTTGGCTGTGACCCTTTGGGGAGGGTTATTTTTAATTATTTTTAATTTATTTTAAACGTTTGGACTTATAACTTAATCTAATTGTTTTTTAATGTATTTATTGTTCCTTGTTTTTAGTTGTAAGCAGTCTTGGAGATGGGGCATATAAGTTCAAATAATAAATAATAAATAAATAAATAATCAGCAAGTAAGAATCAACCCCATGTGTAACGAGCTAACACGACAGGAACCATCCCAAAACCTGTCACAATACCAACAACCATTTTCACAAATGGAAGATTGCACATCACTACCTGATTTAGGTGCTGACATTGGGTTGGAGATGGATTGGGAGGAGAGACCAGGTTGTAGTAACCAAACAGGTTCTACCATTACTACAAGTCCAAGTAAGGAAATGTCAGCAGACACATTTCCTCTCTCACAAGGTGAGAACCTTAAAACATCTGAACCACGTAGGTCTCAATGTACACGTAAGAGCCCCACCTATTTAAAAGAATACATTAGATAGGTTGGGGTTTGAGTATGGACTGAACCTAGTGGGGAGGGGTGTTATGTATGTAGGTTTGAAGTCATTGGTTTAGTTTGAACTGTTCTTGTAAAATGTTGGAAATGATTGGTTTAAAAAGTGCGGGAAAACCCTGCACTCTGATTGGCTGGTAACTGCGGCTGCTGGCTATAAGTAGCAGCTGCAGACCAGCCAAATTGGGTCTGTTATGAGCTGTAGTCATTAATAAACCAGTGCTTGAAGCACTCCACGTCTGTCTCTTCATGCAAACATAACAGAAAGTGTATATAAGCAGCAGATGGCTGTCAATGCTCCTTCTATTCCAATGCAACCCACCAAAGGAAGGAAAATTGGTTCAGGGTGGAACTCTTTACTTACCATTAAGGGAACCATATTCAGCATTCCGTGAAATCAAATATTGCCTAATTTTTGTGACTGCATTCCGAGTTGGATCCCGTTTTGCATTTTCAACAGCACCTGAAGGGGAGGTTTAATAACCGTATAATAATAAGTTGGATTGAGAGCCATTTGGTGGTCAAGGCACCAGCCTAGAAAGAAGGAGACCATGAAATCTTTTCTCACCTTGGGCATGAAACCATGTGGGTGACCTTGGGCCAGTCACTTTGGCTCAGCCCTAGGAAGGAAGCAATGGCAAACCCTTTCTATAAACCTTGCCTCTTTGAAGTTCAAGCCTGTGTTCTTTTATAGTACCAGAAGCCTGACAGAATGGAGAAGTGACCAATAGTTTTTTTCTAGAAGGCCTGAGGAAGATTGGGGAATAGATTTATTAACTGGAAACAACTTCCATTTGGACTTTGTTGGGAAGATAAACCATTGCAGAGATTGAATTTATTATATTTAATTAGACAACAATTGATAAGAGATGGCATTAAGAAACAAACATGGATATTTGAACCAGGATAAATTACTCTTAACTTTTGGGATAGATAAGAGGCTGTGATAAATTTTCCAGAAGTTGATTAAAATAATAGTTTCTTAACACAGGGTTTTGAAACTTTAACCTATTATTACTAGTATTACTAGTATTACTAGTATTTCTACTATTATCATTATTCACAAAAAACAACAGTGTACACAGCAAACGAGATAACTACACTGGGTTTCGTATCACAAATCACTAGTCGAACACTTACCAAGCATTTAGGACTGTGTGATGTAGTGTCAACATCACTACGTGGGTGCAGCATAGATGATGATGATGATGATGATGATGATGATGATGATTATTATTATTATTATTATTATTAAATTCACCATCTGGCACTGGTAAACAAGTTTAAGTCCTAACCATGGACCTAAGAGCTGTTAAAGTAACATCTGAGTATATAAGCTGTTCAGAGTAGTGTGGGGTTTTTTTTGCAAAGTTAGGACAGTCAGGTCTAATAATTTCAAAATTTCCATGTATCTAGGCAGCCCTTTGGGTATTACTCCAAGGGCTCCTATTACTATTGGTACGGCAGTTGATTTCTTCCTCCATAGCTGCTGAATTTCAATTTGCAAATCATGATATTTTATTATTTTTTCTAGCTGTTTCTCTTCATTTTGTGCATCACCTGGTATTGCAATATCAATGAACCAGACTTTTTTCTGTTTCATAATAACAATGTCAGGTGTGTTGTGAGCCAGATGTCTGTCTGTTTGGATCCAAAAGTCCCTCAGGATCTTGACTTGCTCATTTTCAATAGCTTTGTCAACTTGGTGTTCCCAGTCATTTTTGCTTCATTTGAGCCCAAACTTCTGGCAAAGCTTCCAATGTATGATTTAATACAGGAGAATATTTGTAGCTCAGGGTTGACATGATGGGTCCTTGGTACTCTCTGAGCTTGTTTTCTTGTAGACATTTCATTCTCCAAACTAGGTAACATCATCAGTGTTTTTTTTAATCTTTTATTTGTTTTATTTGTTTTATTTATATAACATATAAAAAATCAATTTCAATCAAACAGTGTGTTGTCTGGGTACAATTGTTTTTAGGCAATCATAATCAAAATGTTTACAGTAGTATTAATCACAATAATATTAATACTATAATAACAATATTTAACTTATCAACTTTAACAAATCTCCATTTTAACATCTATCCTTTTTATGTCCCCATATTTCTAACTTCTGTTTTAATTATCCAACCATTAGTAAAATAGGTCCCATATCAAGAAGTATTCAGTTTCTTCATTTTTCCAAGTCTGTCGCTATCTGCTGTTTGAGTTTAATGTAATTATCCTCTTTCAGTGTACTACATCTTGATGTAATATATATCCGTAAATACTTAACCTTACTTGCGACCTGTATTTCTAAAGCTTCTTCCAACTCTTTCTTCTGTCTCACTAACATATTCTTTGTTAGTATCTTTGTTTTGTCTTTATTAATTTTCAAGCCTGCTACTTTTCCATACTCTTCTATTCTTTCTATTAATTTAGGTGCTGATTCCAATGGATCCTCTAGTATAAATACCAGGTCATCTGCAAAAGCTTGTAACTTATACTCTTCTTTTTAAATTTTCATTCCTTTTATTTCTTTGTCTTCTCTAATACACCTATTCAACACTTCTAATGTTAACACAAACAGCAGAGGCGATAGTGGGCAACCTTGCCTAGTCCCTTTTCTTATATCTATAGATTCTGTCAATTCTCCATTTATCAAGACCCTTGCAGCTTGTTCATAATATATTGTCTCAATGGCACGTATAAAATTTTTACCAAAGCCCATTTGTGCCAATTGTAATAACATAAAATGCCAACTCACATTATCAAAGGCTTTTTGAGCATTCAAAAAACATCAAAGTCATTTGCTTTTCAGGGTGTGCCTCATAGTACTCCAAAGTGTCCAGAATTATTCTCATTTTATTTTTAATTTGTCTCTTTGGCAGAAATCCGTTTTGATCAACATGTATAAAATTGTTTAGATATCTTTTCAACCTTTCTGCCAAAATTGAAGCAAAAATTTTATAATCAGAATTTAATAGGGAAATAGGTCTATAATTTTTAACTTGCTGTGAGTCTGTATCTTCCTTCGGTATAAGTGTAATATAAGCTTCTGACCATGTCTTGGGTATTCTCTTCTTTAACATAACTTCATTCATAACTTCTAATAGTTGGAGGTTCAACACCTCCTGAAATGTCTTATAGAATTCCACTGGCAAACCATCTGGGCCTGGTGCTTTCCCTGTATTTTGTTTCTTTAGAGCTTCTGTTAACTCCATCATTGTGATATTCCCTTCTAGCATTATTTCAATATCTTTAGGTATCTGTGGTAATTTTGCCTTTTGTAAATATTGTTTGATTTTTCTTCTTAAATATTTTCTTGATAATACAATTTTCCAAAGTAGTCTTGCATAATTCTTTTCTTTTCTTCACTTCCATAGCAAACATGTCCTTCTTCATCTATTAAGTGACTAATTCTCCTTGATTCTCTTTCCTTTCTAAGTTTATAGGCTAACCATCTTCCTGGTTTATTTGCGTCTTCAAAATAATTCTGTTTGGTGTTTTTAATCTTTTGAGCTAAATCCTCTTTTTCCATTAATCCCATTTTATGTTTAGTTATATCCATTTTAATTTTAATGTCTTTTTTGCAGAAATTTCTGTAATTCTTTTAACTTTTATAATCATCTTCCAGTATTTTAAAAGTCTTTTTCTGTTTAATATTTCTTTTCCTTGTATAGTCAATTTTCAAGCCTCTCGTGTAGGCCTTCATCGTGTCCCAGAGATTCTATAACGATGTATCCTTTTTTATTTTCTTTAAAAAAGAATACCAATTCTCTCTCAATTTTCTGTTTAAAATCTTCTTCCTTTAATATCATATTGTTTAAAGTCCATCTAGATCTTGTCTTTTGTCCTTTCCAAATAACAGTCATTGGATTATGGTCTGCCCAAGTACTTGCTTCTATTTCAATTTCTTGTATATTAGAAAATAAATCAGCTGATGTGCATATCATATCTATTCTTGACCATGATTCATGCCTATTTGAATAAAATGTATATTGCTTATTTCCTGTATTTCTCTCTCTCCATGCATCTTTTAAATTTATTTCTTCTATCATTTGAAAAAAAAGATTTTGGTATTTTCTTTCTAGCTTTCTTTGTTGCTTTCTGTGTTTTATAATCCAACTGTTCATTAATTATTCCATTAAAATCTCCCATCATACATAAATTAACATAATCCAATTCAATTATTTTTTTGTACAATTTATTGTAAAATTCTTCTTGATTATCATTTGGAGCATATATTGCTATTAAAAGTGTTTTAATATTGTTGTCCATTATTTCCACCATTAAAATTCTTCCATCATCATCTGTATGGATTAATTCTGCCGAAATTGTATCTCTAATATATAAGACCACAACTCTTTTTTTACATTGTGCCAATGAAGTAAACAATTTCCCTAACTTTTTTGTTTCAATATATATTCATGTTGTTTTTTAATATGTACTTCTTGCAAACAAATTATATCAAACTTTAATTTCTCTGATTTGTGAAATACTTTCCTTCTTTTGGTAATTGAATTAAGTCCATTTATGTTCATCCTGATCAATTTTCTCTCCTCCATTTTAGACTTTATAAGAGGGATTTATTGCTCTGGTAGATCTTACTTCTCTTTGTTCTCTGGGCACACTGCCTACTGCACCTTCTTTTTCTTTTTCAGTTACTGCTATACACTCTTTTTGAAATTCGATCAAAGACTCTTCTTTTCTTATGTCTTCCTCCTTTCCTCTAATGTATTCATAGTAAAATAATTCCACCTTTTCAACCGTATCAATTCTGTGTCTTTGTTCCCGCCAGGTAAACAGGAGACCTTCTGGTATCAACCATCTATAATTTACTCCTCTTTTAAGCAATTCTTTAGTTAGGAAAAGATATTCTCTTCTCGTCTCTCTTACTCTTCTTGGTACCTGTTTCAGCACCACAATATCTTTATATTTTAACATCTTCTCTTTGCCATTTGCAATATTTGTGTTTTAATAATTTTCTTAGTAAATCTAATATGAACTTCTCTTGGTAACTTGTTCCTCATTGCATATCTTGTATAAACACGAAACACTTCATCCACTTCATCCATTTCTCTTCCATTATCTCTAATGCTTCTGCCAGTATTTCTGTCATTTTTTCAGCAAGATTTTCACCCTTTTCTTCCTCCATGTTTTGAAATCTCAGGTAGAATTCTGACCTGTCTATCTCTCCTCTCAATGATTCAATCCTGTCTTTTCAACTTTGCTCAATCTAGTATTAATATTTCCAATTTCCTTGTCTCTGTTCTTCTTGTTCTTCAATTTTCTTCATTTTTTCTTCATATTTCATCATCATCTATTGGATATTTTCCACTTTCTCATCTGTCTTTTCAATTTTCTGTTGGATATTTTCAACTTTCTCATCTGTCTTTTCTATTTTCTACTGAATATTCTCCACTTTCTCATCTGTCTTTTCAATTTTCTGCTGAATATTCTCCACTTTCTCATCTGTCTTTTTAATTTTCTGATGAATATTCTCTATGCTCTTTTCAATGTTATCTGTTTTTACCTGTAAGTTTTGAATTCCTTGCAAAATCTTCTGTAGTGTCTCTTCCTTCTCTTTTTCCTTCTCCTGTTGCAACATCACCTGTACTGATTGTTGTCCCCCAGATGGTGAGGAAAAGGGAGTTGTTAGTTGAGAAACTGGAGCTGTTGCTTTTCTACTCATTTCATAATTATTTTCTAATAAAAAAGCCATAAAAACAAAGGCCAATCCAATAATAATAAAAATAGGGAGACAAAAAGAGGAGAAAAATAAAAATTTAAAAATAAAAAGGAAATCTTCAGGTTCTTGTATACCTTAATCCAATTAGTTCCACTTATGTGCAAAAATGGAAAAGAGATGAAAAAAAGAGAAAAACAACAACCACAACAGTAAAACAGAGATAAATAATAATAATAGTCCCATGAATTATTGAAAAAAGAACGAAAGGAAAAAGAAAAAAGGAAAGAACATCAAAAAATAAAATAAAAAGGAATATATGAATATAAAAACAAAAATATATGAAGAAGAAAAAGGCGAAGACAGATGGCTCCCACTTCAAAAAATAAAAGGGGAAGAGAAATCTTCAGGCACTTGTATGCCCTAATCAAATTGGTTGCAATGATATACCAGGGAAAAAAAGGGGGGGAGGGAAGAAAGAGGAAAAAACAAGCCAAAAAAAGGAAAAAAAGGAAGAAAAATTCTTATTTGGAAAAAAAAAGAGAAGGAAAAGATTAAAAAGAAATATAGTCTAGTTCCTGAATAAAAAAGCTAGATCCAAACCATGAAAAGTCAATTGGGGAGGAGTGAAAAAAAAAGGGGTAACCACAAATTCTAGCAAAAGGAAAAAAGCTACTGCCACCAAATATCCAAGGCTCTTTTAATATATCAAGTTAGACTTTCCAGTGCAAATATTTCCAAGGCCACTTCAATCTTCTTTCTTTCAACTCCAGCTCCAGACTCCACTATCAATAGTTCACAGATGAGCACCTGTGTAAACAGTCTGCTCACCCCACTATCTCTTTCAGGGAGAAACTCAGAGTCCTTGAGTATAGCACACATACATAAACAAATGAAAGAAAAAAGGAAACAATATATCCATGCCTCTAAATGGCAGTGCTTTCACTTTCACTCCTCCCCTTAGGAGCAAAAAAAAAGCCACAATGAAATTTCCCTCTTTTCTAAAAAAATCTTAAAATCTTAAAGTCATAAACAGCATTTAATATAAGAAAGAATAAACAAAGAAAAAAGACCTTCAGAACAGAAAACTATTTAAATGGAAAAACCCAGTCCATTTTAAAGTTAAAAGCTTAGTCAAATTCTGAGTTCAAAAAAAAGGAAGAAAAAAGACCATCAATTAAAAAAAACTTAATCTCCCTGCTTATAAACTGTTCTCTTTACTTTTAAGTCCACTTTCAAACTTTTAGGGTGTTCTCTTCAAGAATAAATAAATAGAAAAGACCTCTCACCAAACCGACACACTCTCTTCCAGTCCTGCCATTCTTTCGGAGCTGTCCCAGCTTCAGCAGTTTAATGGCCTCCTCTTTTCCACCAGCAAAAAGAGCTTCTCCTGGATCAACCAGGGACTTTGCGATGTCCCTGGGATCAACATGACATGCTCTTTGCCTTCACTGTCTCTTCGGGATGGTTTAGGTCCAAAAGGACCGTCCAACAGAGAGATATCTACAGCGATTTGGGAGCTTTCAGATTGCACATAGTACCACCGTGACGCCAGCCCCACCCTCTTGTGGAAAAATCTACAATTATCATTGTTTGGGAGAATATCAACAATTAAGATGAATGTATTTCCCAGGATTTTATATTTATTCCAGACAATTCCAATTAGAGTAGGGAAAGAGTTTTTTGAAGACTTAAATAAAATGATGTTGAAATATATATGGCAAGGCAAAAAAGCAAGAATAAAACTTAAGTTGTTACAGGATGCAAGAATAAGAGGAGGGTTTGCATTGCCCAATTGGGAATTATACTACCAGGCGGCAAATTTGATGTGTATAAAAGAATGAAAAACACTAAGGAATAGTAGACTATTGACCTTAGAAGGACATGATCTGCTATTGGTGTGGCATGAATTCCTTTGGTATAAGGGAACCAAAACACAAGGGTATTTTAGAAGACATTATATTCGAGAGGCTTTGTTCTTAAATTGGGAGAAGATTAAAAAATAACACTATTTGAAAATTCCATCATGGATATCTACTATTGAAGCTTTTTCATATCTAGTAATATACAAAAAGGAACCAACAGTTAGATATAGTGAGATATTGAATGAAAAGGGTGAACTTAAATCTATGCAAGCGTTGGAAGAACAAGGTATAAAAATGAATTGGTTTTTAATATTTGCAAGTACAATCTAGATTTGATAAAGATTTTAAAATAGAAGGTATTTATGATAAGTTGACTGAGCTAGATAAAATTTGATGGGTACTGATGAAAAGGTAATTTAAAAACTTTATGGATATTTATTAGAATTTAAAATGGAAGAAGAACAAGTTAAAGAAACAATGATTGCCTGGGGGAAAATTTTTGGATATGGGACTGATTTAGAGAAATGTCAAAAATTATGGTCTCAAAATTACAAAATGACAATGTCAACTGCTTATAAAGAAAATTTGTATAAGATGTTTTACGGGTGGCACTTACCCCTGACGAGAATTGCAAGAATGTTTAAGAATAAATTGGATAAATGTTGGAAATGTCATCAGATACCTGGATCATATTACTATGTGTGGTGGATGTGTTCGGATGCAAAAAGATATTAGACTAAAATCCACACGTGGTTGGAAAAAATGATACAACAACATATAGATTTGAAACCAGAAATATTTTTATTGGGAATTATACCAGATATTTACAATAAAGAGTTGAAATATTTGATTATAAATGTTTTAACAGCAGCTAGAACTGTATTTGCTAAGAACTGGAAAAATGATAAAATACCAATGGAGGAGGAAGTGATTAAGAAAATTATGGATTGTGCTGAAATGAGTAAATTGACATTTGAAATTAGAGACCAAGAAGATAAACAATTTTATAAGATATGGGATTTATCAATGGTTGGATAAAAACACTTGGTAATGTAATAGATTATATACAGTAATTTTAATACTTTACTTTACTTTTATTGGACTTATATGCCACCCTCTCCCTAGGGACTCAGGACGGCTTACAATAAAAAATAGAAATACAATTATTAAAATACATTAAAACCAAAGTAACTAAGCCCAATAAAAATTAAAACCCAATTAAATTTAAAATATCAATAAAACCACACCCCTTACCCTTCAGTACAGGCCGGACTGTTGAAACAACCAGGTCTTTAGGTCGCGGCGAAAGGAACGGAGGTCAGGGGCCAACTGGAGCTCCAAGGGGAGTTGATTCCACAGGGTGGGTGCTTCCACAGAAAAGACCCTACCCCTGGGCACCACCAGCCAACATTGTCTGGCCGACGGCACCCCAAGGAGGCCCTGCCTATGGGAGCGCACAGGGCAAGTGGAAGTCGATGGTGGCAGGAGACGCTCCCGCAAATACCCCAGACCCAAGCCATGTAGGACTTTGTATGTTATCACTAACACCTTGAATCTCACCCAGAGGGCAACCGGCAGCCAATGCAGGTCACACAGGAGGGGTGTAACATGGGAGTATTGAGATACTCCCATCACAACCCACGCAGCCTCATTCTGCACTAGCTGAAGCCTCCAGGTGGTCCGCAAGGGCAGTCCTATGTAAAGAGCATTACAGTAGTCAATTTGAAAACTTACGAGTGCATGGGTAACCGTCCGTAGGTTATCTCGGTCCAGATAGGGGCACAATTGGTGCACCAGACGAATCTGGGCAAATGCCCCCCTGGTCACAGCTCCCATCTGCTCCTCCAAACTGAGCTGAGAATCCAGAAGGACACCCAAATTGCGAACCCTATCCACAGGGGGCAACACCTCTCCCCCCATGGCCAATGATGGAATGTCCTGGATTATCTGAGATGCCGGTACACACAGCCACTCAGTCTTGGCTGGGTTGAGTCGGAGTCTGTTCCTCCCCATCCAGATCTGTACCACATCCAGACAATGGGACATCATGGAGAGGGCATCACTGATTCGGTTCGGAGTAGAGATGAACAACTGGGTATCACCTGCATATTTTTTTTAATTAGATTTATATGCCGCCCTTCTCCGAAGACTCAGGGCAGCTTTTTTTTGGGATACAACCCAGTGTGCTTAGCAATAGCCTTCATTCCATTGTATATGCCTGCTTAGTACTAAGCGGCATTTTTACAAAGTCAGCTTATTGCCCCCAACAATCTTGGGTCCTCAATTTACCTACCCCGAGAGGATGGAAGGCTGAGTCAACCTTGAGCCTGGTGGGATTCGAGCCTACAGTAATTGTAGGCAGCTGGAACTTAAATGCAGGCATTTAACAGCCTGAGCCACCAAGGCCCTTTATTGATGATACCTCACCCCGAACCCACCCAGTGTTCTCTCCCAGTGGTTTCATGTAGATGTTGAACAGGAGGGGTGAAAGGACCGAGCCCTGGAGCACCCCACAAGCTAGGGGCCTCGGACTCGACCTCTGCCCCCCTGCCAACACCAATTGCGAATGACCCAAGAGGTAGGAGAACCACCGTAAAATGGTGCCTCCCACCCCCAGCCCCTCGAGGCATCGCAAGAGGATACCATGGTTGATGGTATCAAAAGCCACCAAGAGATCTAATAGGACTAGGACAGTCCCCTGTCCCGAGCCCTCCAAAGCTCATCCATCAGCACGACCAATGCCATCTCCATGTTGTACCCAGCCCGGAAGCCTGATTGGTATGGATCTAGGTAATCGGCTTCCTCCAGGAACCCCAGAAGCTGATGGGCCACCATGCTCTCAACAACCTTTGCTACAAAGCGAAGGTTGGAGACAGGACGAAAGTTGTTCAAAATGGTTGGGTGCAAGGCAGGCTTCTTGAGAAGGGGCTTCACGACTGCCTCCTTCAAGGCGGCAGGAAAGGATCTCTCCCTTAACGAAGCGTTGACCATTGCCTGGGGCCAGCCATGTGTAACCTCCCAGGAGGCATATACCAACCAGGAGGGACACGGGTCCACTAAACACATGGTGGAACTCAGCCTCTGCATAGTCCTGTCCATTTCCTCTAAGGACACAGGCTCAAACTCATCCCAGATGATAGTGGCCAGACTCCTCACAACTCCTTCATCTAACTCCTGCCAGTCGGAGTCCAAGCCTGCCCGAATCTGAGCGATCTTATCCAGCAGATGCTGACTAAACTCCTCAGCCCTTCCCTGCAGAGGGTCCTCCCTCACCTCCTGATGCAGGAGGGAATGGGTGACCCTAAACAAGGTGGCTGGGCGATCAACTGCGGATGCAATGAGAGCGGAGAAATATACACGTTTCACCACTTCCACTGCTACCAGATAAGTCCTCATGTAGGCTCTTAACTGGGCTCAGTCGGATTCGGATCGACTGGATCTCCAACTGCTCTCCAGGCCCCTCCTTCGATGCATCATCTCCTAGAACTCCATCGAAAACCAAGGAGCTAACCGGGATCTGCAATGAGTTAGGGGCCGCAAGGGGACAACTTGGTCGAGACCCTCAGAGGCCACCCGTTGCCAGGCCTCCACTAAGCTCTCGGCCAAGCTGTGGGTAAGGGAAGTGGGAATCAACCCAAGCGCCACCTGAAACCCCTCAGGGTCCATCAGGCACCTGGGGCGGAACCATCTAGTAGGTTCTGCCTCCCAGCAGCGTGGGGTGGCCTGCTGGAAGACCAGCCACAGGAGATAATGATCGGTCCATGACAGGGGTTGGATAATAGGTGAACCCCACCTAGATCATTACACCACCATTCCAATTTTATATTTGATATAAAATATAATATAGACATATATAACCATTGGATGAAAGTATAATATAAACTTTATAATAAAATTGAGAATATCTCATATAAATGATGAAATAAATAGTTTGGTTGTGTATAAATAATAATTGATAAATATATAAGAATGTTTTATATTGATAATGAGAATCTTTTTTATAAATTGTGAGTGATGACTATGAAAGGATAACACAAAGGATCTGTAACCAACTGACACACTGTATGTATATATGGAAGATGGATTTTATGTTTTTTATGTTTTGTTTGTATGTCTGTCTTAAAATAAAAACTTTTCAAAAAAAAAGAAAGAAGTATTCAGTTTCTTCTTTATCCTTAATAGTGAGCATTAATCTATCCATTTCTGCACATTCTAATATTTTCTTAATTACACTCTCATCTGTTGGGATCTCATCATTCTTCCATTGTTGTGCAAATACAATTCTGGCTGCAGTTGATACATGTAAAATCAAATATATAGTCCTTTTATCATATTTTTCTGGCAGAATGTCCAATGAAACTATTTCTGGTTTCAAGTCTATATGCTGCTTTATCATTTTTTTCAACCAAGCATGTATTTTCGTCCAATATTTCTTAGCTTTTGGGCATGTTCACCACATATGGTAATATGAACCAGATATCTGATTGCACTTCCAACATTTGGTGGATCTATCTTTAGGACTACAGAAAAAACAATTGCTACCAACCTGCCTTCAATGGAGGACCTGTATACTGTGCGAGTCAAAAAGAGGGCTGTGAAAATATTTACACACTCCTCACATCCCGGACATAAGCTGTTTCAACTTCTACCCTCGAAATGATGCTATAGAGCATTGCACACCAGAACAACTAGATACAAGGACAGTTTTCCCCAAGCACCATCACTCTGCTGAACAAATAATTCCCTCAACCCTGTCCAACTATTTACAAAGTCTGCACTACTATTACTATTAATCTTCTCATCACTCCTTATCACCCCTCCCCTCCCACTTGTGACTGTATGAGTGTAACTTTGTCACTGTCATGCCCCTGTCAGAATTTGATTCAGAGGGGGAGGCTGAGCAGCTGATAGGGACTAGAAATGTGGCTCTGTTGGCTGTGGAAGACACTGGGGAAGGGCAAAGGCTGGCTGGGCACAGCAGGGGAGAGGTAGAGCAAGGGAGAGGGAATTCAGAGGAAGACCCAGGCCCACCCCCTCTTCATCTTAGGGCATGCAGGGAGCAATGGAGAAGGGAGCAATGTGAGTTGCATGGCTTACAGGGGAGGAAAGGGCCCTGATTCCCTTCATTAGCTGCAGCTGGGAACACAGTGTTTAAAAAGGGAAGTTGCACACAGCAAACTGTTGAGAGCAAATCATGAATTATCTGGTATTGTCGAGGCTTATCTGGGTTCCTGGCATCTTCCCAACTGTGTGTGTTTTGCTGGCCTTTCAAGTCTGCAATTCCTTATCCTGTCCTGTCAAGTTAATTACTGCAGCGTGGTTTGTGTAGATTTTTATTTACAGTTTGTATGTACTTTGTTTTCGGACTGAATTTCCTCCACTTAAAGACTGTTCTTGGGAGAGTTTTTTCTCCAGCCAAAGGTAACCTGGACATTGGGGCAAAGTTGGAGGTACTAAAGGGACTCTTCTTACTTATGTGACTGTGTTGTCTTTGTGCCACGCCCTGGGTCATCATAGTTGTTTGTATCCTTAAGATTTATATTGACTGTTTCCTAGTATGATCTGATTGCTTATTGTACCCTATGACTATCACTGTTGTACTGATGATTCTTGACTCTTGATGAATGTATCTTTTCTTTTATGTACACTGAGAGCATTTGCACCAAGACAAATTCCTTGTGTGTCCAATCACACTTGGCCAATAAAGAATTCTATTCTATTCTATTTAAACTTTTTTGCCAGTCTTATTGGTGCAAAAATGCCATCTATAGAACATTTTATACAAATTTTCTTTATATGCAGTTGACATAGTCAATTTAACATTTCTATCCCACAATTTCTGCCATTTATCCAGTTCTATCACATATCCAAAATTTTTAGCCCAAACTATCATCTCCTTTACCTGCTCACTCTCAAGTTTAATACTTAATAAGTAACAATATATTTTCTTTATCAATCAGTGTTAACAGCACTGTAAAGTGTTACAGCAAATTGCACTCCTCACCAGCACTGATGATATTACCTAGTTTGGGTAATGAAACACCTGCAAGAAAACAAGCAAGCTCAGAGAGCATAAATGTATGATTTTTGGTAATTCGATCATGAGGTTGTAGATAATCAGTCTGTGAGATTTTGCTGCAGCCACTGATAAGGCGATCCACCGTTTTATCTTCCTCATTGCATAAGCAACATATGCTCTTGTTACTGACATGTTGAATTTTGGCTTTCATGAAATTAGTCTGCATAGCTTGTTCTTGGGCAGTAAAAATGAAGCCTGCAGTTTTTTTCTTCAGCACCCCTGATCTCAATCAGCTCCATGTGAGCATTGTATCTTCCTTTCCTTCAATGTCTCTCAGGTATTGGCTGCGCATAGGATTCTTTTTCCAATTAGAAACTCAATGCTCAATTGTTTCCTTTCCATGTTCTGCTCTCAGTCTTGGATCCAAAAGTTCCACAGGATCTTGACCTGTTCATTTTGAAGAACTTTGTCAACTTGGTGTTCCCAGTAATTTTTGCTGCATTTTTGGCAAAGCTTCCAATCATTGTATGATGGGGTTGTTTGATCATGACGTTGTAGATCAATGGTTCTTAACCTGGGCAATATTGCCTCCCAAGGGGCGATTTTGTTTTTCAGTGGGGCGATGGAATGAAAAGGTGCAATGTGGGGGTGAAGGAATGGAAGGGGGGCAATATGGGGGCAATGGAGCAAGATATATTGGGAGAGAGAGAGAGAGATCTATATTGGTAGGTAGGTAGGTAGGTAGACAAAAAGACAGACAGGTGGGTAGATAGGCAGGAAGGCAGGCAGGCAAACAGACAGACCTTTTGGATGGATGGATGGACAGGTGCCGGTTCAGGTGTGGTACAACAGTCAATGGGGTGAGCCTGCAGGGCTGGCCTCGACGCCCCCTGCCGCCTCTTAGCATCCCCAAGGGGGTCGGCAGAGGGTGCTAAGAGGCGACAGGGGCGTCGAGTGCCGGCCGCCCTGCAGGTTCACCCATTGACTAGCACTGCTCGGAGCCGGCACCTCCAATGCGAAGCAGTGGCATTGCTGCCGCGCATTCGATCGCGCCCCCTGCCGCCTCTTAGCGCCCTTCTGCTGGCCCCCTTGGGATGCTAAGAGGTGGCAGGGGCGGTTATGTTGGAGGAGGGGGGCGATGACAACTTCCTCAATGGCTCAAGGGGGCAATTCTTTCAAAAAGGTTAAGAACCACTGTTGTAGATAATCAGTCTATGAAATTTTGCTACAGTCACTGATAATCATGATGATTCCTGTTAACTATTTGGTCATTAATATAGTATGTTAATGACAAAATAGTTCTCAGATCAATAATTTGCACATTTATTTATTTATTTATTATTTGAACTTGTATGCCCCATCTCCGAAGACTCGGGGTGGCTCACAACTAAAAACAAAGACAATAAATACTTAAAAAACAATTAAATTAGTTTACAAGCCCAAATACTAAAACAGATTTACACAATTAACATTAAAAAACCTATCCCCAGGAAGGGTCACAGCCCGGGTTGGTCAAATAACCAGGTCTTTAAATCATGGCAGAAGGTGGGGAGGTCAGGGGCCAGGCGGAGCCCCAAGGGCAGTTGATTCCAGAGGTCGGGGGCCGCGACAGAATAGGCTCACCGCCGAGGGACCGCCAACCGGCATTGGCCGCCGACAGGACCCCGAGGAGTCCTTGCCTATGTGCTCACACAGGGCAGCCGGCATTTGATATCGGCAGAAGACGCTCCCTTAAATATTGAGGACCCATGTCGTGCAGGACTTTGTAGGTTAAAACTAAAACCTTGAATCTCACCCGGAGTGCAACCGGCAACCAATGCAAACAGCGCAGGAGGGGGGTAACATGGGAGAATCGGGAAACTCCCATCACCACCTGCGCCGCAGCATTCTGCACCAGTTGCAATCTCTGGATGGTTCCCCATAGATACCCATGGTTATGAAAGCTAGACCTTTTTTCCACTGCTTCTTTGTGCATAGATCCATTTCTTTATTTACTTTTCTTTGCCTAGGTCACACTGCTTGCCCATTTGTCAGGAAGCATGACTATAGCCAAGCCAGTTCCCAGCCTTTCCTGAGGGGACCCGTCATGGCTGCCCTCCCTCCCCAAAGACACCTCAACCCTTTTCTCCAAAACCTGACAGATCCCACTTCTTTTCTTTTATTGGCCTTCGAGGGTCAGGTGAGTCTGGATGGGCCTCTTCATGATTAGTTGGCTTTCAGACTGACATCTGTCATGGAAGAAATGCCTCCCTGAGCAGGTGATAGGCCCTTTGGCTTCTTCTTCCCTCCTGTGCCCACTACCCTCTACTAAGAGGGAAAGGGAATCGAGGAGAAAACTGGAGCAAGGAGTTTAAGGAAATAATTCACACACGCTCAAGCATCCAAGTAACAAGTCCAATGCAAGAGATTAGAGCTTCTTTGCCAACCTATCACTGGGAAAGTCTAATGAACATTGAGAATGATGTTATCCATTCAGTCGTGTCCGACTCTTGGCAATTCTATGGGCAAGGTGGTCTCTCTACCTCTTCCGATCTTCTACTGCTTCTTCAAGTCATTCTCTGCTCTGGCTGGGGTCACCTTTGAGGGTGTCCAGCCACTGTGTTCTTTGGTAGTTTAATTTCTTCATACTGCTAACTCTTCCAAAGATAATAGCCTTCTCCAGTGAATTCCTGCACATGACGTGGCCAAAGTAAGGGAGACGCAGTGTTTGATTTTGCCTTCCAGTGACATGCCTGGTGTTATGTGCTCCAGGGCTTGCTTGTTAGTCACCTTTGCTGTCTAAGGAATGTGCAAGTGCCTTCTCCAGCACCACAACTCCAGCAAGTCAATTTTCTTCCTGTGTTTTTTCCACTGCTTCTTTGTGCATAGATCCATTTCTTTATTTACTTTTCTTTGCCTAGGTCACACTGCTTGCCCATTTGTCAGGAAGCATGACTCACATCTTGACATTTTTGACCTAAACCTGGCTAGCTGCAGACAACCCTGTGTATGGGTCTCAACTAAAGAGAATAAGTGAACTGGTACTTGTTGGGTTTTTGGCATTGTCTGAGGTTGGTTTCCTTCTTGCAGATGTTTGAGAAAAGGTCTAGATAATTTCATCTGTTTTCTGATGATATGAAGTGAGGTCTAATGGCTGTTTATATAACAGAATAACAGGGTTAGAAGGGACCTTGGAGGTCTCCTAGTTCAACCCACTGCTCAAGCTATTGCTGAGCACACTGGGTTGTATCCCAAAAATTGTAAGCCGCCCTGAGTCTTCGGAGAAGGGCGGCATATAAATGTAATTAAAAAAAAAAGCAGGAAACTCTCTACCATTTCAGAGAAATGTCTGTCCATGCCTTCTTAAAAATTTCCATTGGTGATTTTTCTGAAATCACCAATTTCTGAATTCAACTTCTGAAGGAAAGCCATTCCACTGATTAATTGTTCTAATTGTGAGGAAATTTCTCCTCATTTCTAAGTTCCTTCTCTCCTTGATTAGTTTCCATCTATTGCTTTTTGTCCAGGTGCTTTGGAAAATAGATTGAACCCCTCTTCCTTGTGTCAGCCCCCCAAATATTGGGAGATGCTGTCATGTCACCCAAGTCCTTCTTTTCATTAAATTAGAGATACCTAATTCCTGCAATTGTTCTTCATATGTTTTATGTTAGATGGGTCCACAGAATTAAGAAGCAGGACACAGCAGGAACGATAAAGATGTCTTTATTCAAGTTTAAGTAAAAAGCCGTTCAGCCATGGCAGGCGCCAGCTTTTGTAGCTGGTGCTGTCCAAGGCTTCAGCCACTGATGGGACTTTATTTCTCCCGCCAGTGGCTAGGCCAATGTGTGGAGTCTGTTAGCTGACTCCACTCTATGGCCATATTTGGTAATATTTAACACCCTCCCCTCCTAGTTAGAGTCCATCCAATCAGTGCCAGCCTACCTCACGTAATTGCGTAGGTAGGCAGGGCTTCGAGTGGTGTGGTTTGACCTGCGCACTTCACTTGTTCCGGGTCCACTGCTGCTCCGGTCCCCGCCTGTGGAAGCGTCTCGAAGTCATCCTGTGGCGCGGCAGGGACTGTTGAGCCTGAGGCCTCAGATGTACTTCGCAGGACTTCCTCTTTGCAAGGTAGGTGTCCCCGTGCTCTATTCAGGTTTGAGGTTGGCTTGTCAGTTCTTGTTCTGGGTTCTGTAGGTAGGGCCTCTGCTAGGGGCCATTTCACTTGTTTGTGTTGGCTTTCTGGTCGGTTGTCTGCAGTTGGGATTCAGCCTCTGATTTGGTTGATGTGTCTTTCCCACTGTTTGCCTTCCTCCGTCTCGACTCGATAGGATCTGGGCCCGGTGATTGCAGTGACTTTTACGGGTACCCAAATAGGTCCCCCTGTGTAATTGTATACGTAGACCGGGTCCCCTATGGAAAGGTTCCTACACTTCCTGGTAGACAATTGGGGTTTTGGGACTGTAGTTTGGGTGTACTCTGTCTAGCATTGATCGGAGCTTTTGGCCCATTAATAATTCTGCTGGGCTGTGGTGTGTTGTTGAATGGGGCGTGATGTGTTGGGCCAGCAGCATTCTGTTGATCCTTTCCTGGCAGTCCCCTTTGCCCATTCTCCTGAGGGTTTCCTTGGTCATTTGGACCATCTGTTCCGCTTGCCCATTTGTGCTCGGATGTGCAGGTGCTGAGAGTGTGTGTCTGATTCCTAGTCTGGCTAGGAAACCCTCGAATGGTTGTGATGTGAACTGGGGGCCATTATCTGAGGCGAGAATGTCCGGTAGTCCAGGGGTAGAGAACAGCTTCCGAAGGGTTCTTATGGTTGCTTCGGTGGTGGTAAAAGTCATTCTGATTACCTCTAGCCATTTGGAGTACACATTGACCACTATAAGGAATGTTTGCCCTTGGCAGGGCCCAACGAAGTCGACATGTATATGGCCCATGGAGCTGTAGGTGTCTCCCACTTCTTCGGGTTGGCTGCTGGGGGGGCTGGCCGGGTCTCTTGACAGGGAGTGCAGGTGGCGACCCAGGTCTCTATTTCATTGTCCAGTCCCAGCCACCACACATAGCTTCTGGCTAGGGCCTTCATGCGGACTATCCCTGGGTGGCCCTCATGTAGTACTGTCAGGACTTTGCTCCTTAGTGGGGGAGGGATGACCACTCTTTCTCCCCATAGTATACAGCCCTTGAATATGGATAGCTTGGCCTGCCTGTGTTTATATGCTTTGAATTCATCCCCTTCTATGGATTCTGGCCATCCCCTCCACACCCAGTTCAAAATCTGTGCCATGGTTTTGTCGCGCGCCGTGAGTCTGGAAATTTCTGCAGACATCATCAGTCTGGGCTGCATTTCTTCTACTAGGAGTACTGTGGTGGAGGATGCTGGGTCTTTGAAGATATCCGGAAGGGAGCAGTGGCTCAATGTGTCAGCATTTGCAATGTCTTTTCCTGGCCGGTGAATTAGACGGTAGCTATAAGCGGCCATGAATACAGTCTATCTTAACATCCTGGGTGATAGGATGTTAGGTGTGGGTCTATTTCCTGCCAGGATGCAGTGGTTTATGGTCGTGGTGAGGTAGAAATGCCTTCTGTACAGGTATTCATGGAAGCGTTTGACCCCTGCTACTGCGGCAAGGGCTTCCTTGTCAATTTGACTGTAGTTCCTTTGTGTTTTGAAAAGTATGTGATGGATGCTTCTGTCCCGTTGGGTAGTTTGTGGCTGAGGACTGCTCCAATTCCATAGGGAGAGGCATCGCATGTGAGTGTCAATGTCAGTATCTCACTATATTGTATGAAAATGCTGTTGGATGACAGGATGTTTTTTATTTTTCTGAATGTGTTGGCCTCACGTTGTCCCCAGGTCCAGCTGATGGTCTTATCAAGCAGCCTATGGAGCAGTTCTGCAATTGTTGCTTTCTGTGGTAGAAAGACATTATAAAAGTTGAGCAACCCCAGGAAGGTTTGCAGTTCCGCTTTGTTTTGGGGGGTGGGGGCTTCCCATATTGCTTTCAGCTTCCCATTGGTGTGTCGGATGCCTGCTGCTTCTATCAGGAAATCCAGAAATTCCACTTGGGGGATGGCTATGTGGCATTTATTCTGTTTTAATTTCAGCCCCGCTTCTTGGAATCTCCCCAGTACTGTCCTTAACCGCTCCATTAGTTGTTCTCAGTTACTGGCCGAGATGATCATGTCATCGAAGTAGGGTATTACCCCTGGGATCTTGTACAGTAGCCTTTCCATGATACTCTGGAACAGGCCAGGGGCTATGCTTACACTGAACTGCAACTGCTTGCATTTAAAAGCACCCCGGTGGGTAACTATGGTCTGCGCCTCAGCTGTTGCCTCATCAACAGGCAGTTGCTGGTAGGCCTGGGCCAGATCTGATTTGGCAAATATCGTCCCTCTGCCCAGGGAGTGCAGTAGGTGCTGTACTACTGGTACGGGGTAGGCGCTTTGTTGGAGGGCCTTATTCAGGGCTGTTTTATAGTCAGCACAAATCCTGATAGAGTCGTCTGGTTTAACTAGGATGATGACTGGGGTCTCCCATTTGGCATGGTCCACCGGCTCAAGGACTCCTTGGGCAATTAATTTATCTAGTTGCTCTTCGACTTTGGTCCAGAGAGCAAACAGAACTTGCCACAGTTTGAGGTGAACCGGGGCGATGTTGGGGTCTAAATTGGGGTCTGGATCGGTACCAATCGGGCTTCCGGCCCGGGTTTAGCACTGAGACGGCATTGGTTGCACTGGAGGGCACGGGACAGATGATTTTCCTCTGTCCTGGTCCTGTTAGATCTCTCAGCAGCTTTTTGATACCATCGACCATGGTATCCTGTTGCGGCGTCTCGGGGGGTTGGGAGTGGAGGGCACTGTTTTGCAGTGGTTCCTCCTCCTACCTCTTGGGGCGCTCACAAATGGTGTTGATGGGGGCAGAGGTCGACTCCAAGGGCTCTCACTTGTGGGGTCTCCCAGGGGTCAGTCCTCTCACCCCTCTTGTTCAACATCTATATGAAGCCATTGGGCGAGATCATCCATGGCTTTGGGGGAGGTATCATCAGTACACTGATGATACCCAGTTGTACATCTCTACCCCAAACCAAATCAGTGATGCCCTCTCCGTGATATCCCGTTGTCTGGATGCGGTGCAGACCTGGATGGACAGGAACATGCTTCAGCTCAATCTGGCTAAGACTGAGTGGCTGTGCATACCGGCATCGCAGTCCAGTCAAGAGCTGGTTCCATCTTTGGTCATGGGGGGAGAGTGTTGCCCCCCTGTGGATAGGGCATGGAACTTGGGGGTCCTTCTGGACTCATGGCTCAGGTTAGAGGAGCAGGTGGGAGCTGTGGCCAGGGGGGCCTTTGCCCAGGTCCAACTGGTTCGCCAGTTATGCCCATATCTGGACTGGGATGCCCTGCGCATGGTCACTTATGCACTTGTTACCTCCCGACTCGACTACTGCAACGCTCTCTATTTAAGACTGCCCTTGCGTATCATCCAGAGGCTTCAACTGGTGCAGAATGCGGCTGCGCGGTTTGTGATGGGAGTTTCCCGGTACTCCCATGTTACGCCCCTCCTGCGTGACCTGCATTGGCTACCGGTTGCCCTGCTGGTGAGATTCAAGGTGTTGATGTTAACATTCAAAGTCCTGCAAGGCATGGGTCTGGGGTATTTACTGGAACGTCTCCTGCTGGCACTGAATACCAACTGCCCTGTGCGAGCACACAGGCTGGGACTGCTCAGGGTACCGTCTGCAAGCCAGTGCCAGCTGGAGGTGCCCTGGGGAAGGGCCTACTCTGTGGCAGTTCCCGCCTTGTGGAACCAGCTGCCCCTGGAACTCTGTTTGGCCCCCAACCTCCACACCTCCCGTTGCGATTTGAAAACATGGCTGTTCGAACAGGCCGGGCTGGGCTGACCTCCCGGGGGGGGGGGGTAAATTTTTATAATTACTGGATAGTCTAGACTAATTGGGCTTGTCATGTTTAATATTGTTTTAATTAATGAATTATTTATATTTGTTTTAGTTGTGAGCCACCCCGAGTCCTTTTGGAGAGGGGGCAGCATACAAGTCCAATCAAATAAATAAATAATAAATAAATAAATGAAATGAAATAGGGGTCCCCGTGTACTTGCCCAGTTTGTCATCAAAGACGTCGCTGAATTCCCGCTCCACTTCCATGATGTCTGCTGCCGCTGGGGTGGTTTCTGCTGCATGTACACTGGTGACAGTGATCTGTAGCAGCTGGAACCATTCTCTTCCAAGTAGGCTTGGCAAATTCCAGTCTACTATGGTGAGTGGCAGGTTCCTGTGGAATTGGCCATATTTGATGTGTACTGTTTTCCGGCCCAGCACAGGGATGTGGCAGTCCTGGTAGTCTCCTAGTATGATAGTCTGTGGCTCCAATTGGTCTTGCCGCAGCTTGGGTTGGAGTCTTTTGAGGATGTCCCATGATATCATGGATATATAGGGCCCCAAGTCAACTTCCATGTGGCAAAGCTTTCCCTCGATGGAGACTGTGGCCATTACCTTGTTGGCCTCATAGGCATCGGCGTGTCTCACCTGGGTCTGCGTGTAGCCAATGAAGGTAAAATGGGCCTCTTCTTCCCTAGCGTCATCTCTCCTTTTGAATTTCTTGCCAGGGGTCTTCCGCCCTCCCCCTTGGCAGCCATGTTGCCTTGTGGAGGATGATGCCCACCTGCCTTGTTTGCTGGTCGATTGGACAGCCCAGCATACCTCCACAATGTGGCCTCAGTGCTCACATCTTCAGCAGATAGTGTCTTTAAATCAGCATGCTGAGTGGTGGTGGTTTCTGCTGCAACTCCCACACTCTCTACTTCCTGGCTTCCTGCCGGGCTTACCGGACTTCAGCTTATGCATATCTCTGTCATCATCCTCACTTGCTTTGGAGGTGGAGTCACTTCGGTTGGGGTGATGATCGGTCGCCATTGTGTGGTTCTTCCCTGTCCCTCTGATCCGCGCTACTGAGTTATCGGAGGACTCTGCAGCTCACGCCTCATTGACGGCCTCTTTGAAGGAGACATCTGCTAGGGTCAAGAGTTTCTTTTGGAGTGTGGGATCCTTCGTTCCCAGGATGATTCAATCTCTAATCATCCCTTCGGTGTCTGGGAACCTGCAGTTTTTTGCTATTCTCTGCAAATCGGCTATGAATGCATTTATTGTCTCCCCCCTCTCTCTGGCTCCGTGTGTAAAAGTCATATTGGCTTGCCAGGTAGGAGGGAGAGGGGCTGTAATGTCCCTTGAGGGCCTGTTGAAGCTCATCCCAGGATACAGTCTGCAGGTTGTCTGCCACCAGGGCATCTGCCATCTCCTAGATCTCAATGTCACAGTAGGTCAGAAACAAAGCTTTCTTCTGTGCATCGGGGGCTGCTTGGAGTCCGTTGATTTCCAGGTATAGGTTGAATCGGCCCATGTAGGATGACCATTTCTCCTTCGCTGGGTTGTAGGGAATAGCCATCGGGCAGAGTGCCAGGTTGGTCGAGCGTTGTGCCATGTCGGTCGGTGGGGTCGCGATTGTTGCGATGGCCAGTAAAATGGTGTCCGAAATCCACGAGGTGTCCTTTGTTCTCTCCACAGTTCAGGATCCCATCCTCATTGCCAGTGTTAGATGGTTCTACGGAATTAAGAGGCAGGACACAGCAGGAACAATAAAGATGTCTTTATTCAAGTTTAAGTAAAAAGCTGCTCAGCCGCGGCAGCCTCTGGCTTTTGTAGCCGGTGCTGTCCAAGGCTTCAGCCACTGATGGGACTTTATTTTTCCCACCAGTGGCTAGGCCAATGAGTGGAGTCTGTTAGCCGACTCCACTCTATGGCCACATTTGGTAATATTTAACATTTTAGTCTCCAGCCTTTTAACTTCTGACTTCTTTTAGTCTTTCGTTACTTCTTTTCTGGATGGTTTGGGGTTATATGCCTGTTGATGGTCAGAGGATTGTAGGTCTAGAGCTACACAATCATCCTAGCCAAACCCAGCAGCACAAGAAGACAACCGGGGTCATTTATAACATATAATGTGGGGATGGTGAACCCTCCATGTAGACAAAGAGCTAGAAACCGGGGTGGTCACATTCATGGATATCAAGCACTGTTGGTGATATTTGTATTCTTTTTCTATTTTTTTTCCAGAACTGTTGTATTTTTATTTTTTGTACAAGATGTATTTTATAGTGAGATTGGGCCCTGGTGGTTGGTTGGGTTTGCTGCTAATGTACCTGCCCCCAGCTGCGTAGTGGCAGCCCTGCCTGAGTTCTTGGCGTCCTCGGAGGTGGCGGTGGAGTTCCCCAGGCTTATAGTTCTGGGGACTTTAACTTGCGTCTCTGGGGGGGCGCGGGTTTGGCTCAGGAGTTCATGGCATCCATGGCAGCCATGAACCTGACCCAGGTGATTCACGGGCCCACTCATGAGGGGGGGAACACGCTTGACCTGGTGTTTTTGTCTCGGGGCAGTGGTGTAGTGATCTGGGGAGGGTTCTCCAACTGCCCTCCCTTTATCGTGGACGGATCACTATCTCCTGTGGCTGGTCTTTCAATTGGCTGTCCCCGCTGCTGGGATGAGGAACCAACACGATGGTTCTGCCCCAGACGCCTGATGGACCCGGAGAGGTTTCAGGCGATGCTGGGGTTCTTGCCCGCCTCCCTCCGACCACAGCTCGGCCGAGGCGCTGGCGGCTGCCTGGCAACAGCGGCTTTGGGCGCATCGACTGGGTTGTCCCTCGGCGCCTCTTCCGCCGTGAGACACGATGGGCTCCTGGTTTTTCGAGGAGCTCAGGGGGATGAACGGCGGAGAGGCGAGCTGGAGAGCATGGTGGAGGACTAGGCCGCCCGATCCGACCATGTCCAGTTATGAGCCTATATTAGGACCTATCTGGAAGTGATCAGGGGGTGTGAGGCGTGATTATTCTCCGCTTGATTGCGCTGCGATGATCGCCCTTCGGGCCCTGTTTTGGTGACACGCTCCCTCCTCCAATTGAGGGAGGGGGATCCCTTGCAGGGCAGAGCAGAGGAATTTAGTGTACATCTGGCGGATAAGGTCGCTCGAATTAGTGCCGGCTTGGACTCTGATTGGCAGTGGTCTGATGATGGGGTGGCGACGGGTCTGGTGGATTCTATCTGGGTTGAGTTTGACCTGGTCTCCTTGATGAGGTGGACAGGATCATGCGGAGGCTGTCTTCCACCACGTGTTTATTGGACCGTGTCCTTCCTGGTTGGTGTATGCCTCCAGGGAGGTTACACGCAGCTGGCTCCAGGCATTGTCAACGCCTCCTTGAGTGAGGGAGTTTTTCCGCCACCTTGAAAGAGGTGGTGGTGAGGCTCCCCTCAAGAAGCCTGCTGGAACCTGGCGTTTTGAACAACTATCGTCCAGTCTCCAACCTTTCGCTTTTTAGCGAAGGTTGTTGAGGCATGGTGGTTCAGCAGCTTCCTTGTTCCTGGAGGAAGCTGATTATTTAGACCGTATCAATCGGGCTTCAGGGCCGGACACAGCATGGAGACAGCAGTGGTCACACTGATGGATGATCTCTGGAGGGCGCGGGACAGGGGTTGTTCCTCTGTCCTTGTCCTGTTAGATCTCTCAGCGGCTTCGATACCGTCGACCATGGTATCCTTCTGCAGCGGCTCAGAGGACTGGGGGTGGGGGGCACTGTTTTGCGGTGGTTCTTCTTCTCAGGCCGTTCGCAGTCGGTGTTGGCAGGGGGGCAGAGGTCAGCCCCCGAGGCCCCTCACTTGTGGGTGCCCCAGGGGTCCGTTCTCTTGCCTCTCCTGTTTAACATCTACATGAAACCGCTGGGCAAGATCATCCGAGGTTTTGGGGTGAGGTATCATCAGTATGCTGATGATACCCAGCTTTATATCTCCACCCCAGACCCGATCAGTGATGCTCCCTCCGTGATGTCCCGGTGCCTGGAAGCGGTACGGGTCTGGATGGGGAGTAATAGGCTTCAGCTCAACCCCACCAAGACTGAGTGGCTGTTCTTACCAGCATCGGTCTCTTTATTGGATGTACCATCTTTGGTCATGGGGGAGAGGTGTTGCCCCCCGTGGATAGGCGAGGAACCTGGGTGTCCTCCTGGATTCACAGCTTGGTTTGGAGGAGCATGTGAGAGCTGTGGCCAGGGGGGCTTTTGCACGGGTTCGGCTGGTTCGCCCGCTCCGCCCTTATTTGGACCGAGATGCCCTTCGAACAGTTACTCTTGCGCTCATCACCTCTAGAATCGACTACTGCAACGCTCTTTACATGGGGCTCCCCTTGCGGATGACCTGGAGGTTGCAGATGGTGCAGAATGCAGCCGCGCGGGCTGTGATGGGGTATCCCGATACTTCCATGTTACACCCCTCCTGTGCGACTTGCATTGGTTGCTGGTTGCCTCTCGGGTCGCCTTCAAGGTGTTAGTAACAACTTATAAAGCCCTAAATGGCTTGGGTCCAGGGTACTTGCAGGAATGCCTCCTGCCAACATCACTTTCTGATCGCCCTGTTTGCTCTCATAGGAGGGGCCTCCTTGGGATACCGTCGGTCAGGCATTGTAGGCTGGCGGTTCCCAGGGCTAGGGCCTTCTCCGTGGGAGCACCTGCCCTCTGGAATCAGCTCCCCGTGGATCTCTGTTTGGCCCCTGACCTCCGCTCCTTCCGCCGAGACCTGAAGACCTGGTTGTTTCAACAGGCCGGCCTGGAATGACCTGGGGGGGGGGGGGTTTGAGGGTTTTAATTTTCTCAACTTTTTAATTGTATTTGGCTTGTTTATTTGTTTAATTGTCTTTTTATTGTAAATTTGTCCTGTTTTAATGTTCGCCGCCCTGAGTCCTTAGGGAGTAGGGCGGCATACAAGTCAAATAAATAATAATAATAATAGTGTATTTTTCAGATGAGCTTCTGTGAGTCATTTTTGATGGCAGTAATATAGCAATATATTCAATAAATAAATAAAATAGGCACAAAACCTAACAAACCCAGCCCTCCCCAATATGTCCATCTCTGAATAGGATGAATTTGCTTACTGGATGGATTAACTTCAAAACATTTTGCTCCTCATCCAAAAAGCTTCCTCATTTCTCTTTTTCTTCAGAACTGAAGATGCTTCTTGGATGAGAAGCAAAAAATCTTCAAGGAAAAACAAAGTCCAGTTTTGAAAAAGCAACTTTGGGATACCCATGACCCAGATGACCGAGAATCTCCATAGACATTTATCTCTTTTAGTGGCCTATTTGAACACACTTTTTAAGTAGGGAATATAAAGAGCCTTGGTGGTGCAGGCTGTTAAATGCCTAGCACTTAATTCCAGCTGCCTGCAATTAGTGCAGGCTCGAATCCCACCAGGCTCAAGGTTGACTCAGCCTTCCATCCACTCGGGGTAGGTAAATTGAGGACCCAAGATTGTTGGAGGCAATAAGATGACTTTGTAAAAAATGCCGCTTAGTAATAAGCAGGCATATACAATGGAATGAAGGCTATTGCTGAGCGCATTGGGTTGCGCCCAAAAATGGTAAGCAGCCTGAGTCTCCAGAGAAGGGCAGCATATAAATATGAATTGGGAAAAAAAAGGTGGGATATCAGTTCAGTCTGCATACATGCTAATACCAAGGTATCTGTTTCCAGTAAGGACTGCATCTACCTCAGTTCTTAGTGTAATAAGATTGGGACTGGGTTAGGGACTTCTGTCCTCACTGTGAGTTGTGTTGGGGGAGGGGGGTGCACGAAGGGAAGCTCAGCCAATCTCATCGTACATGTTGTACCCTGACAATAAAGGTTATAATAATAATAATAAGTTCTACTGAGGAAATGCCATTTTGGACAATTTTGAACCAGGAGAAAAAAATTCACACTGCAATATACTTTGCTGAGGACCACCTGAAATGCAGAAGCTGCCAAGGGTTGGAGGAGGAAACTGAGGGCTAAGTGTTGAATCCTGATTGGGTACAGCAGCCAGCCAATCGGAGAGCAGCAGAAGCTGAATATTCTACATCATAAAGAAAATGAACTGTCTGAAACTGTGGAAGGAAACTGCAGCTGTAGGTACCAAGAGAGGGGAAAAAGAAAAATTGATGAAGGCTCTCGAGCGATGATGCTTCTGCTCACCTGCTCAAGTCCAGGAGTGGCTCCAGAGTCTACAGGTTGGCTAGGGACCCTTAACATCCTGTTTCTTAGACCTCTGCCACTAGGGGGGAGGAGTATTGGGGTGCAATTCAAGGAGAAAATGAGAACAATGGGGTTTTTTTGGCCCAGGCAATTGAGGCATTAGAAGGTGCAAGTACTCAGGCATCCGAACAGCACATTGTCTTCACTGAATCCGAACTACTACTGATCCCTGGGAGATCCCTGCCCAATCAGCATTTGGGAGGGAAAATTTTCCCAGAGAAGTGCTGTTTTGGTGCTGTTTTTGGTTTGTGTAAGATGTTTTAGCTAGTCTGGCCTCCACAGAGAAGACAGGAGTCCTCTGCTGAGGTAGCACAGCAGTTCATGTATTAGAGTGGGAAAAGAGAGGCCAGATCAGAGCTGTGCTCGACCATAGACTCCATGAGTGACCTTGAACCAATCACTCCCAATCCACTTCCCCACAGAATTATGCTTATGGGTTACAGTAGCTACTGTGATAGTATTTAAGGGGCTTCCACAAAGAAGTGATGCTGACAGTAAGAACAATTAGTCAGTGGAATGGCTTGCCTTCCGAAGTTGTTGGGTGCTCCATCACTGGAGGTTTTCAAGAAGAGATTGGACAACCATTTGTCCAGGATAGTCTTGGGCAGGAGGTTGAACTAGAAGACCTCCAAGGTTCCCTTCCAACTCTGTTATTGTGTAAATTTCTTCAATTATGTGTCTTCCTTGCCTTCTGTTCCCAGTTGTCCACTATCTTAGATATAGGGTATTATTCTTGTGAAGTAGCTGTACATTGGCCTTTGTTCTTCCTTGCTAGCCTTTTAACAGGACCTTGAGTAGTCAGTCAGGAAAGGTTGAGTACCTGGGTAGAAGCAGAGTGAGGAATGTGTGGTTGTGATCAAGCCAAAAGAAGAGTAATATTTTAAGTAGTATAGTAAAGAGCATCTGAGTGTATGGAGAAGCTGAAACTGCCAAATCCAGGAGAGTCATTGCAAAAATGTTTGTAAATGTCAGGAGGATCAAGGAAAGTCAGAAAGTCCAGCTGAGAGAGACTATTGCAGAGATGGCCTCTCAGGGCCAATTGTCCTCTGCCTGATTCTCCCCCTCTGCCCCTTCTCCAAGAAAACTAGATACAAACCATATCAACTGAAATCCAGGAAAAGGGAATATAGGAAAAAGAGAGTCAAGAACTCATGAAGAATAAGAGATACAAGACAATCTCAAGTGGGCTCTTACAGTAGGTTAACAGAAGGGGTGATCATTATAGATCAGAACCCAGACCACTTATTAAAAGCAGCTTCTTGTGTTTATTGTGAGGTGCAAAGAACCCAAACCACTCATGAATAGTGTCAACAGTTCATTGCTACACAACTATGTTACAAGAATCTCACCAGACTGACTGCATTCAGTCAGATAAGGCTTCAAGAATTGCAGGGGAGGGCGAGCCCTTGATGCTGTGCTGAGACTCCAAATTCGGGTTCCTCTTAACTCCTCCTCCTCTGTCCAGCCTAGCCAGAGATTCTACCACATTATATACACACAATTGTTTAGCCCTATGGCAGGTAACTCTCTGTTGGAATTGAATTGGAGTTGATATGTATATATTTATGCGTATATATGTGTATATGTACTGTGATGCCTGATTCTCCCCTCTGCCCCTTCTCCAAGAAAACTAGATACAAACCATATCAACTGAAATCCAGGAAAAGGGAATATAGGAAAAAGAGAGAGTCATGAACTATGAGAATACAAGACAATCTCAAGTGGGCTCTTACAGTAGGTTAACAGAAGGGGTGATCATTATAGATCAGAACCCAGACCTTATTAAGCAGCTTCTTGTGTTTATTGTGAGGTGCAAAGAACCCAAACCACTCATGAATAGTGTCAACAGTTCATTGCTACACAACTATGTTACAAGAATCTCACCAGACTGACTGCATTCAGTCAGATAAGGCTTCAAGAATTGCAGGGGAGAGGCTGAGACTCCAAATTCGGGTTCCTCTTAACTCCTCCTCCTCTGTCCAGCCTAGCCAGAGATTCTACCACATTATATACACACAATTGTTTAGCCCTATGGCAGGTAACTCTCTGTTGGAATTGAATTGGAGTTGATATGTATATATTTATGCGTATATATGTGTATATGTACTGTGATGTGTGTGTGTGTGTGTATTACACAAACACACACACAATGTGCAACTCTTAAGCAAAAGTGAGATATCAATATTTATTTATTTATTTATTTATTTATTTATTTATTATTTATTTATTTATTTATTGACTTGTATGCGCCCCTCTCCAAAAGGACTTGGGGCTCACATAAAATACAACAATAAATAAATTACCTAAAACATATTAAACAATTACAAGCCAAATTAGAATTAAAACCCCAAAGTTAAAACAATCAAACCCCCAGAGGTCAGCACAGCCGAATTGTAAAATAGCCAGGTCTTTAAATCGTGGCGGGAAGGTGCAGAGGTTGGGAGCCAGCGGGCTCCGGTGGAAGAAGATTCCATAAAGTGGGAGCAGCCACAGAATAGGCCTTCCCGGGTGCCACCAGCGACATTGAGTCTGAGCGGCACCCGAGGAGACCCGTCTGTGCCCGTACAGGGTGGTTGGTATTTGATGCTGGGAGGAGTTGTTCTCGTAAATATCCTGGACCCATGTCATGTAGGACTTTGAATGTTAACACCAAAACCTTGAATCTCACCTGGAGGGCAACGGAAGCCAATGCAGGCAGCGCAGGAGGGGTGTAATATGGGAGTATCGGGAAGCTCCCATCACTACCCTACGGCATTCTGCACCAGTTGAAGCCTCTGAGTGGTATTCAAGGGCAGTCTTAAATAGAGAGCATTACAGTGTCGAGTGGGGAAATGGCCTGAATTGTGATAGTCATGGGACATCTCGGTCCAGATATGGGCACAGCTGGCGAACCAGCGGATCTGGGCAAAGGCCCCTGGCCATGGCCCCCCCTGCTCCCAAGCCAATTTGAGCCGTGAGTCCAGGAGGACCCCCAGATTCTGTGCCTGCCACGGGGGTTCCCCTGGATGGATGCTGGGAGGAGTTGTTCTCAATATCCTGGACCCATGTCATGGGGACTTTGAATGTTAACACAAAACCTTGAATCCACCACCGGAGGGCAACAGAAGCATCACTGAGGCGGGGTGGTGTATAAGCGTATCATCACATACCAGACGGCCGCATTCTGCACCAGTTGAAGCCTCTGAGTGGTATTCAAGGGCAGTCTTAAATAGAATGTAATCAAGAGGCGGGAAATGAGTGATATGCGTGACATCTCGGTCCAGATATGGGCACAGCTGGCGAACCAGCCGGATCTGGGCAAAGGCCCCCTGGCCATGGCCCCACCTGCTCCTCCATTTGAGCCGTGAGTCCAGGAGGACCCCAGATTCTGTGCCCTGTCCACGGGGGCAACACCTCCTCCCCCATGACCAAAGATGGAACCTCCAGACTGGGCCGAGATGTTGGTATGCACAACCACTCTGTCTTGGCTGGATTGAGTCAAAGCATGTTCCTGTCCATCCAAATCCGCACCGCTTCCAAGCAACGGGACATCACAGAGAGAGCATCACTGATGTGCCCCGGGGTGGAGATGTATAACTGCGTATCATCAGCATACTGATGATAGCTCACCCCAAAGCCACGGATGATCTCACCTAGCAGCTTCATATAAATGTTGAACAAGAGGGGCGAGAGGACCAACCCCTGGGGCACCCCACAAGTGAGATACCTCAGAGTCGACCTTTGCCCCCCTGCCAACACTGTCTGCGAACGTCCCGAGAGGTAGGAGGAGAACCACTGTAAGACAGTGCCTCCCACTCCCAACCCCCCGAGACGTTGTAACAGGATACCATGGTCGATGGTATCGAAAGCTGCTGAGAGATCTAACAGGACCAGGACAGAGGAAAAACCCCTGTCCTGAGCCCTAGAGAGATCACCAACAGCGCGACCAATGTTGTCTCCATGCTGTACCCGGGCCGGAAGCCCGATTGGTATGGATCCAATATCACCTATTAAGATAGAATCAGGATCCAAAATACAGTTGTGGGGTCCAAAGCCTTTCATTAAATGTTGTTTATTTCTGAAGTCCTCCTAGTTGTTGCCTATTTCCTCCTCCTGGTTTTAATACAAAGGTTTGGGCTGGGGTTGGGTTCTCTGCCTTGCAACATTAGTTTTTCACCATTTCCTCCATCATCATCTTCACCATTCAGGATGAACTGTTAAATACACTGAAGAGACCAAATGGGTCACAAAAAGTCATCTGCACATCGTAAGTTGTTTTTGCCATCTTTTTCTCTTCTAAAGAATATGTGGTTGATACATGGTGGGCTACAGTTCTTTTTTTCATAAATTTTAGTAAAAATTTCAAAATAGAGTATAAAATAATTACCCAAACTAAAAAAAGAACAAAAAAGAGGAAGGGAGGGAGGGAGGGAGGAAGGAAGGAAGCCAAAAGAATAAAAAGATTTTTCCGATTTCCTTTGTAACAAATATAATTACAAAATTATCTTGCAAAAATATTTTTTTTCATTATCCAATTATCAAAGCATGTGCATTTCCCCCCATTTAATGGAGTCAGGAGTTTTTAGTCACCCAGAAAGATATTGTCTTTTCTCTGATCAAAAAAATTTAATCATCTCAATGGTCAATTTCAACCACATATTTTCCCATTAATCTATTTGTATATTGTATTCAATTTTTCAGCCCATTTGATCATGCATTCTTTCACGTGTTCTTCTTTTGCCTATTTCAGCCAATGCTAACTTGTTCATTGTTAATAAATATTTCAAATTCAGACTTAATTTGTTCAAAACTATAACATCTTTTATCCACTTCAAACTTTCTGATAATTGTACATAAGAAAACCACTTTTCTCAATTTTTCTTTACAATCCCTTTGAGAAAATTCTAGTACATCACAGGATGTTAATCTTTTATGCTTACTTATTTCTTGTCTACAAAATGCTTCTTGTACTGGAAGAACTTAAAAATGTATTTATTCCATACTCTAAGAATAGCTTGCCTAACATAATGGTTTTTAAAATCTACATTCAGCTTAGCTTTATTATATCATGTGCCACCCAAATTTCAGATGATGCCGTTTTAACTCTAATAGTCTTTTATTTCTTAACAACTCTCATTCTTTCATCAAAATTAAATTGGCAGCAAAATATAATTTCAAATCTTATAGATCCACTCCTCTTTCTTTTGCATCTTGTAGAAACTCTTATTTAATTCATGATTCCTTCCCCCACCATACAAATACTTCTCCCATTGTTTAAATGGCACATCAATTGTTTGAAGGTATTGTCTGAAACAAAAAATAACATTCTAGGTAAAACATTCATTTGAATCAAAATGAAAGACCCTCCTCAGTGCAAAACACGTGAAAACCCACTTAGAGTTTATTCTACACAGTCTGAAAGTCTTTCAGGTGCTTTTTTGCAAACTCCAAGTGGGCTTTCATGTGTGTTGCACTGAGGAAAGAATAGAATAGAATAGAATAGAATAGAATAGAATAGAATAGGTTCAATAAGCAATCAAATTGCACTAGGAAACAGTCAATAAAAATCATTAGGATATAATCAACAAGGTTACAGTCATACAGTCATAAGTGAGAGGAGATGGGTGAAAGGAAGGATGGGAGGATTAATAGTAATAGTAATGCAGACTTAGTAAATAGTTTGACAGTGTTGAGGGAATTATTTGTTTAGCAGAGTGATGGTGTTCAGGAAAAAACTGTTCTTCTGTCTAGTTGTTCTGGTGTGCAGTGCTCTAGCATCATTTTGAGGGTAGGAGTTGAAACAGTTTATGTCTAGGATGTGAGGGGTCTGTGAATATTTTCACAGCCCTCTTTTTGATTCGTGTAGTATGCAGGTCCTCAATGGAAGGAAGGTTGGTAGTAATTGTTTTTTCTGCAGTCCTAATTACCCTCTGAAGTCTGTGTCTGTCTTGTTGGGTTGCAGAACCAAACCAGACAGTTATAGAGGTGCAGATGACAGACTCAGTAAGGCTTCCCTCTAGCCACCCTCCCATAAAGCCCAGATGGTGGATGGCTGCAGTGATGGTTGTCCTTCTGGAACTCTGTCCCATTTCTACATAGGATATTTGGAGATCAGTCAGAATGACCATCAGATTCTTAGTCACTTCTCTTACTAAGGCCCTTTCCCCCTGATTGCTCAGTTTGACCAGGCCACCAGCTCTTGGAAGAGTCCTGGTTGCACCAAACTTCTTCTATTTGAGAATTATGGAGACCACGGTGCTCTTAGGAACCTTCTGTGCAGCAGAAAATTTACTGTAGTCTTCCCTAGCACTGTGCCTTGCAGTAATCCTGTCTCTGAGCTCTGCAAGCAGTTTCTTTGACCTCATGGCTTTTGCTGTGCTGCAGTATGAATTGTCAGCTGTGACACCTTCTATAGAGAGGTGTCTGTCTTTCCGAATCATATGCAATCATTTTAATTTACCACCAGTCAACTCCATTCAAGGTGTAGAAACATGTCAGCAACAATCAAGAGAATGGGAGGCACTAGAGCTAAATTTCACATCTTGTTGCAATGGGTCTGAATACTAATTCCAATGTAATTTTTCAGTTTTTTCTTTTTAATAAATTTACAGACATTTCTAAAATTCTGTTTTCACTTTGTCATTATGGAGTACTGAATGTAGATTAATGAGAGAGAGAAACGTATTTAACAACTGTAGAATCAGGCTGCAGAATAGCAAAATTGACAAAAGTGGTCTGAATTATTTTTGAATGCACGGTATCTTTTCTAACTTCATTCCATCTCTTACCTTAGTTATTTTCAAATATCACAGCATTCATATTTTTTATAGTTTTGCCCAAGTATTTTACCTTAAAACCCATTTAACAGCATGCAAATTTAATAAAGAAATAAACAAGCTATTCTTTTTTCTGTCACAGAATTCTAATAGGAATCTCTTTCAGAACAATTATATCAATAATATCCATTTTCAGTCTTGAATTAAAATGGTGGTGCAGCCCTTCCTGGTCTTCTAAAAAAATGCACCAAAGTATCCCTGGAGTTATTCCTAATTCTGGCAAATCAGGATATTTTTCTATGAATCTCATCAGTTGCTGCCTCCATATGTTCCTTCTCCATATCCAAAACATTTACCCCTCAAAAGCTGCTATTGTTTTCCCTAGAGCCTCAGGGACAGCTCTAAATCTTAAGCAGAATTCTTTCTCTCTCCATTACAGTAAATCCAGGTTATCCAATTCTGTTTCCAGCTCTTTGCTGTGAACCTCTGTCTTACTTTCTAAAATTTCTATTCTGTCATTAATTTGTTCCGTCTTCAAATATTTTTTTATAGAAATTTCAACCTTTGAAACATCATATCTCATATTCTCTCTTAACTTTACATAGTTTGCATCCATTCTTCTTGTCCCAAAGCAATCCATTTTATTCTCCATCTGGTCAAATTCATTTCCCATCGGTTGAAAATATTTCTGAAGAATGTATTGTGTAATTATTTTTTCTGCAAGCTACTCCCCCTTCGGCCTCCTTTTGCTATATTTTCAGGAGCCATTTCCAAGCCAGTTTGTAAATAGTGCTGTGGGAGCTGAGCTAGTTGCTGATCTGCTTCTGGGTATAATTCTAGGTGCTGTTTCTCACCTCTCAAGGTGATGACTTTGGCTAGATAGTTTGGACACCTCTTATTCCAAATCAAATCTCTCTGCCCAAGGCAGCCTGCAGAAAATGTTGTGAGAGGCTGCAATAGCATCTTATTCACTAAAGAGCAGATGTCCGCCTTACACGCAGGCAGGAGTCAAAAATTAGTAGACCAGCAATTGAAAAGGTTGCATCCATCACTTAGTCGCAATGCATCATCTTGTCCTCAATACAAGTAGAGAATGAGGATGGCTGTTTCAATTATCCATATTTATTTAGGGACATGCACCTTGCAGAATCTTAGTAATGCATTGGAAATGATGGCTTCAGGCGAGATGTAAAAATGCAATTCTATCATTTTCCAGATTCAAAGAAACACCATGCTGAGGAGAAAGGAGAAGGTATGTATGCTTTTATAGTCAATGATTTAATTTGGTGTGCAATTTAATATTACTCTTTTAAGTAATTGGGACCTTCTTGTGCTCTTTTGCTCTTCCAACAGAAATTAGATTTGCATTCTCCTTGCAATTTAAGAAAGCTTTAAAACTGCTGCTATTCCAAACAGGCTGGATGTAAAAATGCAATTCTGTCAAATGGGGGTGGGTGGGTTGTGGGGCCAGCTGCCGAGCCGTCCGGGTGTGCAAAATGGCTCTCCGTTAGTGCAGCCATTTCCTACTCATTTGATCAGCTCCATAAGAGGGTTTTTTTTGTAGCTGCGATTTCCTGGAGGGGGATCAGATGGGAAGGATGTTCAACAGAGAGAGTTTTAGGTGGCAGTCAAAACTTGAAAGCTGAGGAGGTCCGGGAGATCAAGGGGAGGCATTAGATAGGATACTATTAGGAACAGAGGGGAGAACAATCAAGAGAATATAAAACCATCTACCAGAACATAAAATAGAGGAGGAGCAAGTCAAAGAAGTAATGATAAAATGGGCTCAAAATTTTGGTTACAAAATGAGTTAGACAATTGGCAAAAGTTATGGGAAAGAAATAGAAAATTAACCTTGGCAACTTCATATAAAGAGAACCAATATAAAATGTTTTACAGATGGCATCTTCCTCCAACTAGATTGGCCAAAATTAGTAAAAGTATGTCACCACATTGTTGGAACTATAACATAGAGATAGGGACCTATTATCATATGTGGTGGAAATGTATAAAAGCAAAAAAATCCTGGTGGAAAATAAAGGTTTGGACTGAAGAGATGGTTAACCAGAAAGTAGAGTTCAGACCAGACACGTTCTTACTGGGAATTATTAATGAGAAATACAGTAAATGAACAATATATTTCATGATACATATAATAACAGCTGCAAGATTGGTGTATGCCCAAAACTGGAAGAATGAAGATACCCCTACAGAAAGTGAAATAATAAGGAAAATATTAGTCTGTGCAGAGATGGACAGACTAACTTTAGAAATCAAAGATAAAGGTGAGACAGAGTGTTACAAAGTCTGGAGTAAAATGTATCAATGGCTAGAGTCAAGGAAAAAGAAAGAAAGGGTTGACACTTTACAGGAATGAAAGTTAATGTTTTGTAAACCAAAGAGATTGGAATATAATGGACAAATATGAGATAATATGAATGCATGAGTATAAAAGACGGTTGTAAATATGTATATAATTGTATATAAATGTAAATAGAAATAATATGCAGCTAACAATATACTAATAACATAAGGGGAAAAGGAAATTAACTGTTATGTGTATCTCTATACTATAGTTTGTATGGACAAAATGGTGGCCAAGAAAGTCACACTGTGTTCAATTGTTTTTAATGTTTATTCAATAAAATTTATGTTTTTTTTTTAAAAATGCAATTCTGTCATTTTCCAGATTCAAAGAAACACCGTGATGAGGAGAAAGGAGAAGGTACATATGCTTTTATAGCCAAGCATTTAATTTGGCGTGCAATTTAATATTACTCCTTTAACTAATTGGGACCTTATGGTTTAATCTGGTGTGCTCTTGTGCTTTTTTGCTCTTCCAACAGAAATCAGATTTGCATTCTCCTTGCAATATAAGAAAGCTTTAAAAACGCTGCTATTCCAAACAGGATTTCAGGCAGCTGTTAATTATCCGGGGTCATGGAACACATGAAGAACACGATATTTTTCATATTTCTTATACTTTTAGGTTAGATATGATTTTGCACCTATACATTTTGTATTTTTGTACCATATCATTGTATTTTTGTGTTTGTAAGTTACAATGATTGATGTAGTGTTATAGAGGGTGAGAGGGAGGGAGGGAGAGAGGCAGGAAGGAGGGAGGGAGGGAGGAAGAAAATGGAAAAGGAGGGAAAAGAGGGAGGGAGGAGGAAATGTAGAGGAAGGGATGGAGGTCAGTTGTCTGAACCATTTCCTAGTTGCACCCACCAGAACAGGCGGGGGGGGGGCAAGGCATTTATGGGTGCCCCCTGTTAAGGAGGTCCATCTAGTGAGACAAAGAAGAAAGGCCTTCTCCATGGTGGTTTCTTCCCTGTGGACCATCATTCCTGCAGAAATAAGGTTGGCTCCCACCTTGACATATTTTCAATTGCTTGGTTGTTTGCTGGTTTTCTTGCTTTGTTTTCTCTTTTTTTTTAATGTAGTTTTTCCGTCTTTCATTTTCCTGGTGTTCCCCTCCCTTCAGATCTATTTCAGGTTATTGAATTCAGACAATCCAAATACTTACAACAACATAACCATTTTTGCTCTTCTATTTCTTGTTCCTATTCTGCGTAAATAACAATGTTGGCCACCTTGAAAGGGTTCAGCATATAGGAATATTTTGAATCAAGGCTACAAAGCCCCTTGGAAACTCCAAAACCAGGCCAGAGCAATCATTTGAGTACTGTAATATTTAAACTGGATGTAAACAGGCATTTTGTCTTCTCATAGGTTCGAAGAAAGAGACTGATGAAAAGAAACGACATGAACGACATGAAGGAGGTATGTAAGAGTTTGCAGCTCACCTTCTATCCTACACAGAATACTAAATACTAGTTTAGTTGTGATGGGGGCACATTGGCACAGTGGTTAAAGCAGGGGTGGGATTAAAATTTCTTAACTGGTTCTGTGGGTGTGGCCTAATTTAGTGGGCATGGCTTGGAGGTCAAATGACTGGCCAGGCATGGCTTGGTGGTCACTTGACCAACCGGGCGTGGCTTGGTGGTCACATGACTGGCTGGGCATGGCCAACTCAACATCACCTCTTTGCCCTAATGACTTTTTTAAGTATTAAAAAAAGATATACCAAAAGAAAAGGTAGTTTATTATTTCATGTCTAACGGTTAAATAATAAAAAATGTACACAAAACTAGATTGTTACAAAATTTTAAAATATTAATCAAAAACTATTACATAACAAAACTTTACAAAAAACAACAAAACTTATTTGAAGTACTGTCAAATTGCTTTTTATTGGCGTCCTCAGTTACAGTTTTCTTTTATTTAACATGAGCATCATCAGCTGTGTGATGTGCCCGTAACCATTTCTTTACAATAGGAACAGGGTCCCATTCTTGCAGAGATAAGCCAATTAGATTGATAGTCAGGGAGTTTGTTATATTGGAAACTGTTAGGTGACTTCTGCCCTCTAAACATATTATGTTCATCTGCGAGAAACCCCTTTCCGCCTCTGCTGAGCTGACTGCAAATAGTCCTAACTATTTAATCTCCTGGGTCATAGGCTGTGATTACAGCACAAGACCCAGGAGGTCACAACAATAGAACTCAGAAGTCATCACACAGCCCATTACCCAGGTCGTTACAACACAAAAGGCTGATAGACACACAGCCAGTACCTCAGCCACACAGGTTCTTACGAAAAAGCCAACCAATCTGCAAACATCAACTCCATCAACCAATCAAGAAGTAACAACACAGCCAACCAACCCACTTACAACAGAACCAGCACACCACACCTCCCCACCAGTATTTATAGAGACACGGCAGCTCCGATCACACTTTGCTCACACAAGCACGAAGCCGAAAGCACCAGCCTGAAGGTGGCGAGTGGGACCTCATCGAAACATTGCCAAGATAGTCTCAATCTTACACGGGAAAAGACCCGAACACGCCAAGACCTGCATGTATGTATGTATGTATGTATGTATGTATGTATATGTATATGTATATGTATTTGTATAAAACAAAAAAAAGATAATAGTACAAAATCATCTAAGAAGTTAGAGTACAAATGGAATTCATTTATTCCTCAGTTTAAAAATTGGAATATATGAATTAGGTTCAGTATTGGGCTCTGTTAGTATTCAAACAGCTGTTCAAGAGTATGTGGTATCAAGGTTAGCAAAAATGGTAAAGCAATATATAGATTTAAAATTTAAAACCAGAAATATTTTTGTTGGTACCCACATAAATAAAGGGAATACAATACATATTTAATTTTACACGTGTTAACAGCGGTTAGAATTATGTTTGCACAACAGTGGAAAAATGAAGAGATCCCTATAGATGAAAATGAAATTAAAAAATTTACAATGTGCAGAAATGGATAGAGATAAGAGGTAGAAATTAGGTGGAGAATGATCATTGCTATGTATGAATTAAATACAGAGGGTTGATAATTATAAACATGTTTATATAATTATAGAATTAGAAATAAGCCATTACAAAGAAATTTAGTTAAATTTTTTTTGTTACACTACTGTTGTTACATGTTGATACTTGTTTTTGCTTTGTTTTTTCCTAAATGATATATGCCCTGCCTGACAATACTTATTCATAAAAACAAAACAGATACTAAATAAATAAATACATAAATAAAAATTATTTTACTATTATTGTTACATGTTGATACTTCTGTTTGTTTTTCCTATTAGGAAACAGCAAAGGAAAAACATAAGTGTCAATATGTAACAATAGCAGTAGTGTAACAAAAACATTTTCATTTATGTATTTATTCATGTTTTCAGTATCTGTTCGTTTATGATTTATTTATGATTTATTTTTATTTATTAATTTGACTTGTATGCTGTCCCCTCTCCCGAAAGGACTCAGGGCAGCTCACAGTTAAAACCAATACAATAAATTAGTTACCTAAAATAGAATTAAACCAACCAAGCCAAATTAAACTAAAACAGATTATAAAAACACCCCCCAAGAGGAGTCAGCACAGCGCAGCCTGCTCAAATAACCAGGTTTTCAAGTCGTGGAGGAAAGTGCGGAGATCAGGGGCCAGGCGGAGCCCCAGAGGTAGTTGATTCCACAGGGTGGGAGCCGCCACAGAATAGGCCCTCCCCCGCGTCACCGCCAAATGACACTGGGTCGCAGATGGCACGCCGAGGAGCCCCCGCCTGTGAGCTCGTACAGGGCGGTTGGTATTTGATGCCGGCAGTAGACGTTCCTGTAGATAGCCCGGTTAATAAAAACAAAACCTATACTAAAAACTGTATTTATTTATCTCACTTGGCAACAGAAATTCTGGACTGAATTGTAGTCATAAGTCAAGGGCTACCTGTACATTTATATTTCCTGTATTCATTTCTCCTAATGTTTCTAACTGCTTTTGGCTTATTTTGGCTCCATTTCTGCATTTTTTTTATAATTTTGTTTATTCTGAAAGAGATGAATTACACAAGGGGTCTCCCTGTTGGGTGGAATATCCGCTGGAACCACCTCTAAAATCTCAGCAAGATGAAAAGAATCCAAGCCTGGATTGGATCCCTCACTTGGTGGTCACGCTTCAGTTTCTATGCTATGCAGTTGGAGAACGGGTTTTTACCAATTACCATTTCTTTGGGACCAATGATTTTTTAAAGATATTAGTAATGGAGGCTTTAAAACTGAATGTAAAACAAAATTCTCTCATTTTTATAGGCCCAAAGAAAGCTCATGAAGCAAAGAAACATCGACCACCAAGTATGTAAGCTCTAGCAGACCAGCTAATATTGTATGCAAACCACAAGATGGGTGACATATACATTTAATAAGTAATAAATGAAATAGATTTATTGGTGTAGCATGCAATGTAAGAGTGTCAGGAGGGAGCTGCTGGGAAGCAGTTCTTGGTGAATGGGATAAATATTGTGGATCTTTTAGAGAAAGATGAGAATTCCTACGGAAAAGCAAGATTAAAAAAAAATCTAACAATCATATCAACATTCAGATCTATATCAAATGGAGTTTGTCCCTCTCCCCCCCCCAACTCTAGACAAATTCCACCTTTGGTCTTTAGAGAGTTTGCAAGGCGTGAGAAACGTTGGTCCTCCTGGATTTCAAGGTTCTGCTCCTTCCATCCCAGAACAGGTGGAAGCTTTGGCCAGGAGAGTTTTTCTACAGCTGTGCCAGATGCATCTGTTCCAGGATCAGGAGGCCACTCAGTTTGTTACTGATGCCTTGTTTGCCTTGCAATTGGACAATTGGTATGATTTACATGAGGCTGCCCTGGAATTTACACAATAACAGAATTGGAAGGAACCTTTGAGGTCATCTACTTCAAACCCCTGCCCAAGCTATACTATTTTAGACAAGTGGTTGTCCAGTGTCTTCTAAAAACCTTCAATGTTGGAGCACCCACCACTTCCAGAGACAGGCCGTTCCACTGATTAATTGTTCTTACTGTCAGAAAACTTCTCCTTTCTTCTAAGTTGGTCTTCTCCTTGATTACTTTCCATCCATTTCTTCATGTCCTGCCCTCAAGTGCTTAGGGGAATAGATTGATCCTCTCTTCTTTGTGATAGCCCTTCAGGTATTGGATATTGTTATCATGTCACACCTACTCCTTCTTTTTGTTAAACTATACATACCCAATTCCTGCAGCCATTCTTCATATGTTTTAGCCTCCAGTTCCCTAATTTATTTATTTATTATTTAGACTTGTATGCCGCCCCATCTCCGAAGACTTGGGGCGGCTCACAGGTAAAACGACAACAACAATGAACAATTAAAAAAGAATTAAACCACACACAAGCCCAATAATAGCTAAACAAATTAAAATTTAAAATAGTTTAAGAACCATACCCCTGCCAAGGGAGGAGTTACAGCCCAGATTGGTCGAACAACCAAGTCTTCAAATCATGGCAGAAGGTGCGAAGGTCAGGGGCCAGACGAAGCCCCAGGGGTAGCTGGTTCCAAAGGTCAGGGACCGCCACAGAATAGTCGCTGGGGGACTGCCAGCCGACATTGGCTTTCTGACAGGACCCCGAGAAGCTCTTGCCTGTGTGCTCGCACAGGGTGATTAGCACTTGATATCGGCAGGAGTTGCTCCCTCAAATATTGCGGACCCATGTCGTGTAGGACTTTGAATGTTAAAACCAAGACCTTGAATCTCACCCGGAGTGCAACCGGCAACCAATGCAAGTCATGCAGGAGGGGGGTAATATGGGAGAATCGGGAGACTCCCATCACCACCCGCGCGACCGCATTCTGCACCAGCTGCAATCTCCGGATGGTATGCAAGGGCAGTCCTAGATAGAGAGCGTTGCAGTAGTCGAGTCTGGAGGTGACAAGGGCATGAGTGACTGTGCGCAGGGCATCTCGGTCCAGAAATGGGCGAAGCTGACGAACAAGGCGGAGCTGGGAAAAGACCCCCCTGGCAACGGCCCCCACCTGCCCCTCCAACTGGAGCCATGCATCCAGGAGGACCCCCAGGTTCTGCGCCCTATCTACAGGGGGCAACACCTCTCCCCCTTTGGCCAAAGATGGACATTTCTGACTGGACCGAGATGCCGGTATGCACAGCCACTCAGTCTTGGCCGGGTTGAGTCGGAGCATGTTCCTATTCATCCAAATCCATACCGCATCCAGACAGTGGGTCATCAGGTCGAGGGCATCACTGATCTGATCTGGGGTGGAGATGTACAGCTGGGTATCATCCGCATACTGATGGTACCTCACCCCAAAACCACGGATGATCTCACCCAGTGGCTTCATGTAGATGTTAAATAAAAGAGGGGAGAGGACCAACCCCTGAGGGACCCCACAAGAAAGCACCCTCGGGGTAGACCTCTGCCCCCCTACCAGCACTGATTGCGACCGCCCCGAGAGGTAGGAGGTGAACCACTGAAGAACAGTGCCCCCCACTCCCAACCCCCTCGCAAAAGGATACCATGGTCGATGGTATCAAAAAGCTGCTGAGAGATGAAATAGGACCAGGACAGAGGAAAAACCCCTGTCCCGAGCCCTCCAGAGATCATCCATCAGTGTGACCAATGCCGTCTCCTTGCTGAAACTGGGCTGGAAGCCCGATTGGTACGGATCCAGGTAGTCCGCTTCATCCAGGAAAAGTAGAAACTGCTGACCTACCACACTCTCAACAACCTTCACCAAAATGCAAAGGTTGGAGACTGGACGAAAGTTGTCTAACATGGTCGGGTCCAGGGCAGGCTTCTTCAGGAGGGGTCTCACCACTGCCTCCTTCAAGGCGGAGGGAAAAACACCCTCCCTTAACGGCGTGACAACTGCCCGAGCTAACCAGGTGGCCTCCCTGGAGGCATAAACCAGCCAGGAAGGACACGGGTCCAACAAACATGTGGTGGAGCTCAGATGCTGCATGATCCTGTCCACTTCATCCTCAGAAACAGGATCAAACTCAGCCCAGATCACATCAGCCAGACTGCTTGCACCCCATTCCTCAGACCACTGCAAATCGGAGCACAATCCGCTCCGAATCCGGGCGATCTTATCTGACAGATATTGACCAAACTCCTCAGCCCTTCCCCGCAATGGGTCCGCTACTTCCCCTGTATATAGGAGAGAGTGGGTAGCCCGAAACAGGGTGGCTGGGCGGTTATCTGCGGATGCTATGAGGGTGGAGAGATAAGATCTCCTTGCCACCCTCATAGCTACCAGATAAGTCCTAATATGGGCTCTTAGCTGGGCTCGGTCGGATTGGGAGCGGGTGGACCTCCACCTGCTCTCTAAACCCCTCTGACGGTGCTTCATCTCCCGGAGCTCGTCGGTATACCAGGGAGCCAACCGGGATCCACGGCGCAGGGGACGATGGGGACAACTCTGTCGAGGGCATCTAAGGTGGCCTGTTGCCAAGCAGCCACCAGCTCCTCGGCAGAGCTGTGGGCAAGGGAAGAAGGAAAGAACCCCAGTTCTGCCTGGAACCTCTCAGGGTCCATCAGGCGTCTGGGGCGGAACCATCTCGGTGGCTCCTCATCCCAGCAGTGGGGGGCAGCTTGTTGGAAGACCAGCCGCAGGAGATAGTGATCAGACCATGGGACGGGCAGTGCCGTAAAAGTGGCCTGCCCTCTGTCACTACGCCACTGTTCCGAGACAAAAACCAGGTCGAGAGTGTTTCCCCCCTCATGAGTAGGGCCTTGAATCAATTGGGTCAGGCCCATGGCGTCCATAGAAGCCATGAATTCCTGGGCCAAACCCGATGCTCCCCCTAGGGAAGGCAGATTGAAGTCCCCCAGGACCATAAGCCCCGGGAGCTCCACCAACACCCCTGAGAGGACATTAAGAAACCCAGGTAGGGCTGCTGCCACACAGCTGGGGGAAAGGTATGTCAGCAGCAAGCCCACCTGACCATTAGGCCCCCACCTCAGGAGGAGGGTCTCACTCCCGCCTATCTCTGGAACAGTGACCTCCCTTGGAAACAGGGTCTCCCGAATAACCACAGCCACCCCACCACCCCTCCCCTGGGCCCGTGGCTGGTGCAAAACCCAAAAACCTGGGGGGCATAGATCAACCAGAGGGACGCCTCCCTCCGGCCCCAACCAGGTCTCGGTGATACAAGCCAGGTCCGCAGCCTCCTCCTCAATGACCTCACGGAGGAGGGAAGACTTATTAGCCACAGACCTGGCATTAAAATACACCAGTTTGAGCCCAGGGGTCCCAATTCCCATGCCCCCTAGAGAGGAGGCCATAGGGTCGGAGCGCGTCACTGCCCGAAGGTGGCAGGCGCTCCCGGCACATGATATGGCCCTATGCCTCGACGTCTGCTGCCAATCCCAACCACCCTGGGGATCGGCATCCCCACTTCACACCCTGGGGCCCCGCCGGCCCCCAAACCCCGCCCCCCACTGCCACGCACCAAGCTGCAACCCACATCCCCGGAATCATTACCCACCCTCCTCCCTAACCTTCTTAAAAATTTAATTAAAAATTTAGCTAAAGGGGCCCTAGTGACCCTCTTTTTCATTTTATTAGAGCCCCAACCCCGCCCCATCCCTCTGCTATGCCATCTCTCCGGGTTCCATAACCCATCCTCGAGGTAGGCCGAAGATAATACAACAGGGCAAACCCGAGAGGGAGGGAGTCCCCTCAGGGCCTGCAGTTCTGCTACCGTATAAGATTGAATGGTAGAAGAGCATATCTAAAGAACGGACATAAGGGTTCACAAAGGTGATGGCAATACCAATAACGGCAGCAAAGTCTGGTGTGCAAAACTTGGGCAAATCCCAGTTGCTGTCCATTGGGAAGTCCAGATTCAGGGAGCCAGGCTGCCCTCTCACAGCAGACCTGTGGCAGATGTTCAAAGCCTCAGTCTGGACTGAGCCACGCTCTCTCACCGCGGGCATCTCCAACGCACTCTGGTTAAACTGATGACAAAAAGATGTTACATGGCTGCCAAGGGAGAAAATGTGTCCCTCCTGCTGGTCTCTCACCCCAGCAAGGGGCACAATAGGATCCTGCAGCCAAGAGCCAAGTTGAAGGGTGTGGAGCCGACACTGGGATTTCGGACCCCGGCCACCAGGGTGTCCAAACTCACCCTTCCATGGCCTAAGGTACAAAACAGATAGTTCCCTCCCAGTCATCTTTATTGCTCTTAAAAAAACAATGTAAAAAGCGGCAACAACCAAAAAAATCCTGTTGCATTTGGGAAAAGCACCTTTGGGACAACCATGACCTGGATGACTGAGAATCTCCAGAGAGATCCATTATGGATTGTTCTTCTGGTCAACCATCTCTTCTTTTCTCTGTCATACGTCACTTCTCAGTGTTATTCCTTGTAAGCCACTGAAAGCTGTTCCAGAGTGAGCAGGTTTGAACCCTAAATTAAACTAAATATGTTCTCTCCTTCTTTAGTTCCAATTCCTGGTGAAGAAGAAGAGAAAGTGAAAGAAAAAAGAAAAGACAAAGAAAAAACACGAAAAGGTATATAAGCTTTTGTAACAGCCAGTCATTTAACCAGAATGCTGTTATTTCAACTGTTCTGGATCTTACGGTTTAAACGAGAATATTTGTTTGTTTGTTTGTTTGTTTATACCCTGCCTTTATTATTTTTACAAATAACTCAAGGCAGTGAACATACCAGTTACTCCTTTCTTTTCCTGTTTTTCTCACAATAGCAACCCTGTAAGGTGAATTGAGTTGAGACAGAGTAACTGGCTCAAGGCCACCCAGCTGGCTTTCACGCCTAAGGCAGGTGTCAACCCTGAAGCCGTTTTGAGGCTTCAGGGCTGCCCGCTGGAGCTGAGGGATAGGGAGGGAGGAATACAGATAGCTGCCAAAACAAAATACTTTCTCTTGGGACTGCAATTGGACTGCACCTTGGTTGGACCATGTGACATTGTTTGGGAAAAGGGACAAATTTTACATTTAATTAGATGAAAACGACGGGAATATACAAAGTCGGTTTTCACCAGCCTGTGCCAATATGAGACATCTAAATAAAACGATTATTTGAGGAACCTACTTGCCTCCGAGTTATGTTTGCACTGGAACTCTGACAGCAGGACTAGAATTCACTGTCACCTGGTGATTAACCCAAAGTCACCCAGCCAGTTTTTATGCCTAAGGTAGGACTAGAACTTACAATCTCCTAGTTTCTAGTTTAATGTCTTCACCACTAGACCGAACTGGCTCTCTTAATAACCCATATTAAGAGTTTACATTATGGCAATCATGATGGCAAAACAGCATTATTTCTCTGCCCTTGTCACATCTCCCAGTAGTCACCTGTTGACCCTGTTTAAGGTGACCCAGTCCCTGAAGAAACACGAGTCACAGGATCATCTGCAGGGCTGCTATGAGAAATATTCCTGATATTTGGCAAATAAAGTTGCTTGGATCAGCTCAGAGTGTCTGGACAGGTACTGATGATGTACTATGGCCTTGTACTTACCTGGAGCACATTTGACTCTGTAACTCCTGAGGAGATAGATGGGATCCTCCAGTTTGTCAGCTCAGCCATCTGTTGATTAGATCAAAGGCCCTCTCAGTTGGTTCCAGCTGCCTAGCAAGCGGCCTGGGTCTGGGTAATGTGGTGTTTTCTGCAGGAGGGGGTGGTACCTTCAGCCTTGAAGGAGTCTGTGGTGTGCCTCTCCTTAGGGGGCAATTGCTGGACCCCATCATCCTTGACCATTTTCACCCAGTCTCAAACCTTCCCTTTGAACAGAAAGCATTTGGGATGATCAGGCTTCCACTCTACAGGACCTGAAGGAAATAGATGATCTAGACCTGTTCAGTTGGGATTCAGGCCAAGGTTCAGAATGGAGGTAGTACAGTCCCATATGTCGAAGTCCTGTGGCAGAGCAAAAATGAGAATGATGCATCCATCTTGGTATTTCTTGTCTCCTCGGAAGCATTCATTACCCTTAAACATTATACCAAGTCCCCATTTGAGAAAAGCTTCAGGGATTGGGAGTAATGGTTTACTGGCACTGCTCTCCTCCTTCCTCTGTGGCCTGTGTTAAGTGGTGTTGATGGTGGCAAGAGGTCAATTTTCTCTCCAGTTTTGCTTAACCTCTAGATCAGGAGTCTCCAAACCTGACAACTTTCAGACTTGTGGGTTTTGTGGCTGGAGAATTCTGGGAGTTGAAGTTCACAAGTCTTAAAGTTGCCATGTTTGGAGATCCTTGATCTAGATGAATCATGAGTGTGGTGATCCATGAGTTTGGGCTCTGGGATCGTCATGCTAATCATACCCAGTTCTTCATCTGAACTCTGGAACAAGTGACATTCTAAAAGTCCTGATCCACGAAAGGAGGCTTTGCAAGCCAGGATGGGGAGAAACAGGCTCAAACCCAGTCCTGACAAGACCAAGTGGCTTTGTTGGTTTGGCTTCCCTGGGTCCAAGGACATTCCTTCTTTGGTTTTTAATGAAATGACACTTCCCCAACCAGGACATGTACATGAAGGGAGGTCCTCCTGAACTTCCAGCTCCTGCTCAAGGAGGAAGTGGCGAGGAGATTTATTCCACAGGTTGATCTGGTATCCCTGTTGCATCTGTTCCCAGCCCAGGAGGCTCCTTAGAACAATTATGCCTTCTTCACATTGCAATTGGACTCCTATAATGTGCTTTACATGGGGCTGCCCTGGAAGACCACTCAGATGCTACAACTATCCAGAATGCAGCAGCATGTGCAATGGTGGCCATGTCAAGCCAGAAATTTACATATGTGTAGCCATTTTGGTTAGGTTTAGTATATAGTATATATTATTTTTCTTACTTTCTCTTTGGCGGTCATGGGAAAGGGTTTTGGGCTTGCAACATTCCTAAGCGGGGAGGAGTGGAGATAGAGAGGGTTGTTTAGGCTAGATGATTCTTCTTCCTGTGGGAAAACGTGCTGACCGTGCTCAGGCCCTTTGAGGTGCAGATTTATGACATCAAGCAACGTTGAATGAATTCTATTGGAGAATGTGATTTTGGGGGGTTGTTTCTAACTTCTAATATTGTGAGGTAATTCTGGCTTGTGTCAGATCTGGAATTACAATGGACTTAGCCAATTTGATGCTTTCCTAAGTAAAAGAAACTGTCTTGGAAGATGGATTTTGTTCTTTTTTTTAATGGATTTCATCACTTGGAAACCTGACACCCAATGCTTCATGAGCAGCATTGATTGTCAATGGTCTTCTGGATGCAGTTCAGGCTGCTGATTTTAAAGCTCTTCATGGCCTAGACCCCAGCCACATGTCTTCCTATGTTTTGACCTGCCCAGTGAGGTCAGCTACAGTCGGTTTTCTCTGGGTCCTATCAAGCACTGCCAAACAGATCCAGGATGTGTGTGTTCCCAGTGATAGCTCCTGCCCCCTGGAATGAGATCACTGCCCACCCAGAAATCCATACTTTTGACATATTATTTATGTTTCACAAGTTGTTGAAAATCTGGCCTTGGGGTAAGATGGCTGGTTGAACCCCTTAGTTTCTGTTTTTGTTGTTGTTTGTTTGCTTGCTTGCTTGTTTTTTTCATTAGGGCCTGGTTTTCCATCAACGGTCTTTGCTTTGCTTTTTATATGTTACTTTTAATGTTACTTTTAAGCTACCCAGAGTTGTTCCAGAGCAGGCAGTCATGAAATTGGAATATTAAATTAAACCCAATATACTCTGTCATTTTCCAGCTCATACACTTGATGATGAAGAAAAACCAAAATCAGAAAAACCATCAAAAGGTATGTAAGCTTTTGTAATGAGTCATCTCTTTTAGGCAGAGTGCTACTAATATTATTTTAACTTTGTTGGGATCTTATGTTTTGAAACATAATTAGCTGCATGGCCTTCTTGAAGGTCTGATGCTGCTTCACCCTCCCCATCAGCCTTTCATAGCCTGGTTGACTGTGGGGATGCGTGCCAAGCAAGGGAAGGAGGCCCGTGCAAGAGAGGAAGGGACATTCTGGGCCCCCTCTAATCAGGAGGAGGAATGGAGATCCCTGCTTTCTGACAAGAGCCTGGGATGCTGTCAATTGTCTCTTCAGAGAGATAGCAGAGGTGGTCCAAGGGAAGATCTGCAGATAGCAAGCAAATTGGCTTGAAGGAGATAGGCAGAAACTATTTCCTAGGCAAGAGAGGCTGAAACAGTTTTTAAGTCCAGAAAAGCCAAATGCTATTGGCCTCTCAATGTTGTTTATTTATTTATTTAGCGTACATCATGTGTTAGCCAGGAATCACTGAGGTAGCTGGCTGCCTCTGTGAAAGGAATTTTTTCAGGCAATGCAGTGTTATCTTTACCTGAATCCTGGTAGGCAATTGGGGGATGCACCTTTCTTGTTGCGCTGCATTTATTTGCTCACAGGAATCGAGCCGCCGAACTGCTAACCTCAGTGGTGTGCAAGCCCAGCGTCTTACCACATGAGCCACTGCTGCAGCCCCCTATGACTCTCAATGGTGTGTCCAGGGTCCAAAGTGTGGCCTCTTCCTTGGTGAAACCTGGGACGAGTCTTCTGCCAGCATCCTAAGTCCATCAAAGAGTAGAGGGAGTTTAATCTACTCCTAAGATGAACATTTCATGCACTACAAAGATGATTTGAAGGTGGTAGAAACTTCTAATATAATTTACTGGATTGCCTGCATGGATTGCCTCTGTGACTGTTTAAGACAGTCACAGATGGGGAGGAATCAGACTGTAGAATACCAGTCAGTGATTAGACAAGGAGACCCGAACTCATTGGTAGCCTCACATTGCAATGAACAAGGACATGCATTCAGTTTAGCAGCTACTAAGATTGTGGGCTAGCCTGTCCAAGGCCCCTAGAAGGGTTAGGGTTAGGGTTGTTGAATGCCTTTCCACCAGGAGTAAGATTTGTGTCCTCGGCCCTATCTTACAGCTTAATATCTTACAGCTTAATATCGAGTGCCGGCCGCCCTGTGCGAGCACATAGGCATGGACTCCTCGGGGTCCCGTTGGCAGGCCAATGCCAGCTGGCGGTCCCTTGACGACGAGCCTATTCTGTTGAGGCCCCTGACCTCTGGAACCAACTGCCCTTGGGGCTCCGCCTGGCCCCTGACCTCCGCACCTTCCGCCATGATTTAAAGACCTGGTTGTTTGACCAACCCGGGCTGTGACCCCCCTCCCTGGGGGGGGGGATAGGTTTCTTAATTTTTAATTATTGTAAATTTTAGTTTTTGTAATTTTGGGGCTTGTAAAATTAGTTTAATCTCTTTTTAAGTATTTATTGTTCCTGTTTTTAGTTGTGAGCCGCCCCGAGTCTTCGGAGATGGGGCGGCATACAAGTTCAATAAATAAATAAATAAATAAATAAATAAGTTAGTGACACGATTGTTAAATGAATCTGGCTTCCCCACTGTTTTTGCTCATCAGAAGGTCACAAAAGGGGATCACATGACCCTGAGATACAGCAACGGTCACAAATATGAGCATCTGAATTTTGATCATGTCCCCATTTGGATGCTGCAATGGTCATAAGTGTGAAAAATGGTCATAACTCACCTTTTTCAATGTGTTGTAATTTCAAACGGTCACTAATTGCAGCTGCTGTAAGTTGTAGACTACTGTGTTTAATTTGGAACAAATGCCTCACATATCTTGATGGTACATTAACCACTATAGCTACTTAAGTTGGATGTAAAAACACACTGTATTATTTTGTAGGTCACAAACCAAAACATCCACCACCACCGCCACCACCTCCACCACCTCCACCCAGTAAGTGAGTTTTGAAACCAACCCTTTCGTATATGAAATGCTACTAATATTGCTTTAACTGTTAAAAAGCTTGTAACTACCGTGTTTCCCCGAAAATAAGACCTACCCCGAAAATAAGACCTGGTGTGTTTTTGGGAGCCAAAAAAAATATAAGACAGTGTCTTATTTTCGGGGAAACACGGTATATGTATTTGCACCTCTCAGCATCTTTCTAGCCCTGGTGCAGATTTACCCTCCCAACACCCTTCCATCATTGAGATGGTTGTGGGGATGTGTGCCAAGCAATGGGAAGGAGGCCCCACCAAGAGAGGAGAAGTTCGAGGGAAGGGAGGATCTGGACCCCCTCCAGGCAGAGGAGGAATGAAGACCCCTTGCTAAGCCTGGGATGCTGTCAGAGGAAGCACACGGGGATGCATCATAAACACTGAAGTCCTTGGTGGTAATACTAAATATAAGTTTTTCCTGTGTTTGTTTTCCCCAAAACCAGGTACTAAAACCCTGATAATACGATTCCTCACGGGACATGACTGTGCCACAATATGCCTTGTACTTCTCTTCTTCTTCATTGCCTTCACTTTGTGGATGGCCATTCTGGGTAAGTTTCTAACTATTCAGCAGGTTCCATACAGGATCATTTTCTAGTTAGAACAAAAACATTCATTCTTTAGAAAGAATGGCTATGGTGTCTTTATGGCACGTAGCTATTTGTGGCTTGTGCCCAACATAAAATACCAGCAAAAGAAAATCTCAGCCAACATTGGTACTGGTGATGTTTCTGTTAAGTTTGCATGAAGAGTCAGACGCGGAGTGGATATGCGCTCTGTTGAAGCGCATGGTTCAATGTCCCCTTATAGTCTCCACAGATTCTCACTGACCCATCAGTCTTGACTGGTGTGACTATGGGTGTCTCCCACCTGGAGTGGTCAGTGGGCTCTAAAACTCCTTGAGCTATTAGTTTATCTAATTGTGCATCAATTTTTTCCTTTAAGGCAAATGGGACCCTTCTGGGCTTTAAACGAATTGGGGGCACCTTGGGGTCTAGGTTGAAAGTGATAGGGGTCCCCATATACTTGCCCAATCCGTCGCTGAAGACCTCTGGGAATTCAGACTTCAAGGCCTCCTCCCATTCAGTGTTGCTCATGTGATTGATGCCAGTCACCTCGATGCCCAGTGGATTGAACCACTCAAGTCCCAGCAAGCTTGGGCGGTCTTTGTCCACGATGGTCAGGGGCAAACGTTTGGTGTGGCCTTTGAACTTCACGTTGAATTCTCTTGTTCCAACTACTGGAATCTTGTTCCCTCGGTAGTCTTTAAGAGTCAGTGCTTGCTTCTGGAAATGCTTCTTCTGAATGTTGGGAAGTAGCCTGTGAATAGTGTCCCATGACACCATAGATAAATAGGAGCCTGAGTCCACTTCCATTTAGCAAGGCCTTCCTTCAATAAGTAACTTCACATGTACTTTTCTGCTTCTTAAGGGTGAAGAATGACCAATAGTGACTGTTTGATGAGTTTCATTCTTCCCATTTGCTTCTGTGTTGCACCCCATTTTCTCACTGAAGTTGTTATGCTTGAATTCTCTATCAGGAAACTTCTTTCTGCTTGGTGGAGTTCTGGATGATTTGCAGACTCTTGCTAGGTGACCTCTTTTTTCACACCGAGGCAGATGGTATCAAAAACTTGCATTCAGTGCAGGTGCCCCCCACAACCTCTGCAATAAAAGTCTTGCCTTTTTCTTCCAAGGTCTTTCCTTTTCTTCTCCATTCTGAGTCTATAAATTCCTTCCTCCACCTCACTACAGTCTGAATCAGAATCTATTTGCTTGCAATGGGTTGTTGTGGACTTTTCCACATCAGGATGGCTTGCGGCCTTGTTAATTTTCCTCATGGCTGCTGCTGAGGACTTGGTGGCTTCTGCTGAAGAGGCCTCTTCTATTGCTTCCTTCAGCGTGATCTTAGGTCTCATTAATAACTTGCTCTGTAATACCTTGTCTTTAAGGCCTAGAACAAATCAATCGCGCATGGCCTCTTCTAAGTTGTTAAATTCACATGCATCCCCAATGTCCCTTAAACTTGCCATGAAGTCATTTACGTTTTTGCTTTCCCCTTGATCGTGACGGTAAAACTCATGTCTCTTAATGAGGCATGATACTTGTAGGGTGTAATGGGCTCTTAACAGCTTTTCTAAGTCGGGCCAGTCCATTACCTTCACGTCTGCAGCTCCCGCCAATGCCTTCGCCATCTTGAAAACTGCCGGACCGCAGTGCGTAAGAAAGACCGTCCTCTTCTGCTTCTCGGAAATGTCGGCGAGATTGTTTCCCTCCAAATACATTTGGAAACGATCCGCATACGAGTCCCAGTCTTCTGCCATCGGATCGAACGGGCTGGGGTGTTCAGCGCAGCCATCTCTCTCAGCTTGTTTTCCGTGTCGTCTTCTCTTTGGGAAGGATCCCACCTTCGTCGCCAGTGTTAGATTTGCATGAAGAGTCAGACGCGGAGTGCTTCAGTGAAAAGTTTATTAGTGACTACAGCTCATAACGGACCTGATTTGGCTGGGCTGCAGCTGCTACTTATAGCCAGTAGCTGCAGTTGCCAGCCAATCAGAGTGCAGGATTTTCCCGCACTTTTTAAACCAATCATTTCTGACATTTTACAAGAACAGTTCAAACTAAACCAATGACATTCAAACCTGCATACATAACAGTTTCCACCATCTCTCTGGAATTCCCCAGGTACAAAGAGCTGAAGATGTAGCACAGGTACCTCTGCCCCCTTCTTTAATCACAGGGATTGAGGACTAGATCTGGCAAGGGCAAAAGCAGACAGGCTGAAACTTGTTTGGTCCATAAACCTGGTTATTCGAACAGGCTGGGCTGGGCTGATCTCCTGGGGGGGTGTTAAATTTTAAATGGTATACTGGGGTTTTAACTTAAATTAGACTTGTTACTGTTTAATATTGTTTTAAATTAATTTATTGTTGTGTTCTGGTTTTAATTGTGAGCCACCCCGAGTCCTCGGAGATGGGGTGGCATACAAGTCTAAATAAATAAATAAATAAATAAATAAATAAATAAATAAATAAAAAATGGGTGTCAGCCACTTCTCATGGGCCAAAGAGTTTTGCCATCCAAGTGGGAGAAATTTGCACAAGAATGACTATTGCTTTGGGGTGCTGGTGGAAGCATGGTGACCAAGACACATCTCTGTCACCATAGAAAACAGAGATGATGATAATGGCCAAGACCAAAGAACTGGTGAGTAGAATAGGAGAGGATAAGAGATTACCCTTATGGAAGGGAAACCATTGTTCCCAAGTCCTCCAAAGAGCTGATTCAAAATATTAGATGAAAGGCCAGTCATTCAGGAGCCTGAAAAACGTATCCCCCGCTTTGTTTTTCCTGGATCGACATCGAGATGGATGGAAACTAATCAAGGAGAGAAGAAACCTAAAATATCCTGACATGGTTGACATTTTAATCTTAATTAGTGAGCTGTTCAATTTTAATGTAGACGGCCTCTTTAAAAGAGAGGTCAAAGGTAATGTCACAGCAAGGCAAGAGTTAAAAGAGGGGTCAAAGAGGCCATCTATCTTAAAATTGAACAGCCCTCTCTCAACAGAGGGACACAACACCACCCATCTCCAGTTCACAACACAGTCCTTTCAGCAGTTCCAAGAAGTTTCCACATATACAGTATTTGACTACTCTGATGACCCTGAGGACACAGATAAACCTCCGAGAGGCCTCAATGACTATCAGAGAGAGTGCGAACAGCCAGATGAGTGCAGGGCCTTCCATTTTCCACCATTCAGTCAGAACTGAAGAAGCTTTCTGGATGAGAAGCAAAACATCTTCAAGGAAAAATGTTGACTCTTGAGAAAGTACCTTTGGAACAACGATGATGGTAGCTATACATTGAAAAAAACCTAATGCAACTTTGGTGTAAAACAGTATTTTAACAACAACAGTGTTCAGCATTAAAAGTGTTTCCCTTCCTTAACCATCATTTTGCTTTACATCTCCACCCCAGACCAGATCAGTGATGCTCTCTCCGTGATGTCCCGGTGCCTGGAGGCGGTACGGGTCTGGATGGGTAGTAACAGGCTTCAGCTCAACCCCACCAAGACGGAGTGGCTGTTCTTACCGGCATCTCGGTCTTTATTGGATGTACCATCTTTGGTCATGGGGAGAGGTGTTGCCCCCGTGATAGGGCGAGAAACCTGGGTGTCCTCCTGGACTCACAGCTCGGTTTGGAGGAGCATGTGGGAGCTGTGGCCAGGGGGCTTTTGCCCAGGTTTGGCTGGTTCTCCAGCTTAGCCTTATTTGGACCGAGATGCCCTTCGAACGGTTACTCATGCGCTCGTCACCTCTATAATCGACTACTGCAATGCTCTCTACATGGGGCTTCCCTTGCGGACTGTCCGAGGCTTCAGCTGGTGCAGAATGCAGCTGCGCTGGCTGTGATGGGGTATCCCGATACTCCCATGTTACACCCCTCCTGCACGGCTTGCATTGGTTGCCGGTTGCCTCCCGGGTCACCTTCAAGGTATTAGTTACAACTTATAAAGCCCTTAATGGCTTGGGTCCAGGGTACTTGCGGGAACGCCTCCTGCCAGCATCACTCTCCGATCGCCCTGTTCGCTCTCATAGGAGGGGCCTCCTTGGGGTGCCGTCAGTCAGATATTGTAGGCTGGCGGTCCCCAGGGCTAGGGCCTTCTCTGTGGGAGCACCTGCCCTTTGGAATCAGCTCCCCGTGGATCTCCGCTTGGCCCCTGACCTCCGCTCCTTCCGCCGGGACCTGAAGACTTGGTTGTTTCAACGGGCCGGCCTCGGATGACCTGGGGGTGGGGGTTGGGTTTTATTTTAACTTTATTTGGCTTGTTTAGTTGTTTAATTCTGTTTTATTGTAAATTTTTCTCTGTTTTAATGTTCGCCGCCCTGAGTCCTTAGGGAGTAGGGCGGCATACAAGTCGAATAAATAAATAAATAAATAAATTTTCAGGGTAACCGGAAGGAGATTGAAGAACCAAAAGCAATGTATTTGTTCCCAGTTCAAGGACACCCAAATGAATCACTCAAACCCATTGATTACAATTTAAGATGAACTGGTATTTAACTTGGGTGTACATGTGTCACAGTATTATCTCACAGCTAAAGTCCCTGTATATTAAACTTCTCTTTCAGTGTGGCAAGAAAAGGAGAAATATGAGCCTCTTCGTAAGGCAATAAAGAACATTAGGAAGTTCATGATTTTAAAGAATCCTGACTTGAAGGTACTTAATGGTAAGTAATGTTACAGTCTAAATGCACAAACCTGTCCCTTAGGCCACCTGGCATCATTCTCTCTCTCTGTCTCCCTCCCACCCTCCCTCTTTCGCCTGCTTAGTTTATAGAATAGAATTGAATAGAATTCTTTACTGGCCAACTGTGATTGGACACACAAGAAATTTGTCTTTGGTGCATAAGCTCTCAGTGTACATAAAGAAAAAATAAAATACATTCATCAAGAATCATAAGATACAACACTTAGTGATAGTCATAGGTTACTAATAAGCAATCAAATCATACTAGGAAACAAATAAAACAATATAAATTGTAAAGATACAAGCAACACGGTTATAGTTATAAGTTGGAAGAGATAGGTAATAGGAAGGATGAGAAGAATAGTAATACAGTCTTACTAAATAGTTTGACAGTGTTATGGGATTTAGTTGTTTAGCAGAGTGATCACATTGGGGGAAAACTGTCCTTGCATCTAGTTGTTCTGATGTGCAGTGCACTATAGAGTCGTTTTGAGGGTAGAAGTTGAAACAGTTAATTTCAGGATGTGAGGGGTCTGTAAATATTTTCACAGCCCTCTCTTTGACTCGTGCAGTATACAGGTCCTTGATGGAAGGCAGGTTGATAGTAATTGTTTTTTTTTTTCTGCAGTCTTAATTATCCTCTGAAGTCTGTGTCTGTCTTGTTGGGTTGCAGAACCAAACCAGACAGTTATAGAGGTGCAAATGACAGACTCAATAATTCCTCTGTAGAACTGAATCAGCATCTTTTCTTTCTTTCTTTCTTTCTTTCTTTCTTTCTTTCTTTCTTTCTTTCTTTCTTTCTTTCTTCCTTCCTTCCTTCCTTCCTTCCTTCCTTCCTTCCTTCCTTCTTTCCTTCCTTTATCTCTACCTCTCTGTTTCTCATCCTATGAGAGTGGGATGAGGGTAATGTAACCATTGTTGCTCTCCTTGACCTTTCAGTGGCCGTTGATACCCTTGACCAGGGTATCTATTTGTGTCAGCTACAGGGGTTGGGCTACCCCAGACAGAGCCACTCTACAGATTGGGAATTCTCCTGCACTCATGATTCCTGCTCAAAAAGCAGGGGGGAGTCAGGGCCAGGAGAGCCTTTGCACAACTCCCTCTTGTGCACCAGTTGCAGCCTTTCCTGGATTGGGAGTCCCAGCACTCAGTCACTCAAGCCCTGGTCAACACCTGTTTGGACTATTACAGTGTGCTCTACGTGGAGCTACCCCTGATGAGCATTTGGAAGTTGCAGAGTGTAGTGGGTGCAGGTGGTTCTTCAGGTCCTCCATTGCTTGCAAGCAGTGTTACCCCACTGCTACCCCACTGCTTTGCAAGCTTCACTGGCTGCCACTTTGCTTCCTGGTGCAATTCAAGGTGCTGCTTATTACCTTTAAAGGCCTGCATGGTATGAGTCCAGGCTACTTCAGGCCCCATTTCACCCTGGTAAGACTGGCCTGCCCCACTTGTGCAGGCAGAAAGGGGGCATGCTACGGATCCTGTCAGCCAAGGAATTTTGGCTGCTGAGCTCCAGAAGAATAGCTTTCTCTGCCTTGGGTCCTGTCCTCTGAAACATCCCACCTCCTGAAGTGAGATCGGCTCCCACCCTCCTGACTTTTCATTAGAGCCTTAAGACCAGGCTCTGCCAATAGGGAAGATTCATATCGGATGTTATTCACTAATTAAAAACCTAATCCCACATTCCCCCCACCTCATGTGTCCAGGTCCCTCCTTTGCATCTTGACAATGATTCATTAAATCTGCTGAGAGTCAATGGGCAAATTTATTTATTAGATGAGCAAATAAACATGTAAAATATATTAGCCATTCATCTTACTGCATGGTAACTCTGAGTAGCTCATGATACTAAAATAGTGAACTATTCCGTAGCTTTTATTTCCACCCCTCTAGCTAGATTAGCAGCAGAATGGAAGCAGAATGGAAGGATTAAACATTCAGCTGCTGCTGAAGATATTCCTCATGTACTCCTTCGGTTTCAGAAAACTAGCCACATGTATTTTCCAGAGTCAGGAAGATGCCAGACTGAACCAACATCTTAACACAATAATAGAGTTGGAAGGGACCTTGGTGGTCTTCAATTCCAACCCTCTGCTCAAGCAGGTGACCCCAGACCATTCCAAACAAAGAGTTGTCCAATCTCTTCTTAAAAACCTCAAAGGAAGAAAATTCACAAGGGAAGAAGAAAACAACAACACCCTTCTTGGATATCCTTATCTGCAGAGACTATGATGGCAGACTAGAAACACAAGTCTACCAAAAAAACCACCCACATCAACCAAATGCTCCACTACCAAAGTACCCAACCTCCCACAAGAGAAGCTGTGGAAGAACACTGTTTAGATGAACACAAACTCACTGCAGCAACCTGAACATCTGGAAAAGGAAACAGATGGTCTATACAACGTTTTCCAACAAAATGGATATCCACGCAACTTTACCAAAAGTGCCTGACCACTCAACCCACTATCGCACAACCAGGTACATCACTGCCATATCTCAGAAACATCTCAGAAACAACCAACAGGCTACAACAATCACACGACATCACCAAGCACAGAAACCAACTAAAGTCCTCCAAAACCTCCTAAGGAAACCAAAAGACCCAGCAAGCTCCTGAAGAAAAAACAGGAGTCATTTACAACACCCAGTGTGTAAAGACTGCAACAGCCAGTATGTAGGACAAATAGGCAGAAGGCTAGCAGAACGCGTCCATGAACACCAACCAGCAGTCAGAAGACCTGTTGAAAACATTCACAACACATAGACAGATTTTACTTTGGGTTCAACTGGGATTTGTTCTTCCCATCAGCCTTCAATCACCCAGATTGCTGTGCTTTACCATTGCCCTCTTTCCAGGGCTGAGAGCAAGGGACTGGCCCAGGGTCTGTGCCTAAGGCAGGATGAGAATCCTGATCCCTTTTTGCTGAAGGGGTTAAGGGTTTCTTGTCTTGCTGTGATGTCAGCTGGCGGTCCCCCAGCGATGAGCCTATTCTGTGGCGGTCCCTGACCTTTGGAACCAGCTACCCCTGGGGCTCCATCTGGCCCCTGACCTTCGCACCTTCTGCCATGACCTGAAGACCTGGTTGTTTGACCAATCCAGGCTGTGACTCTTTCCCGGTGTGTGTGTGTGGTTCTTAACTTATTTTAAATTTTAAATTTTAGTTTGGCTATTATTGGGCTTGTGATTTGTTTAATTCTCTTTTTAATTATTTATTGTTGTTGTTGTTTTAGTTGTGAGCCACCCCGAGTCTTTGGAGATGGGGCAGCATACAAGTCCAAATAATAAATAAATAAAATAAATATTATTGACTCCTGCAAATGTTGGAAAGAGGAAGTTGACACACTGATTTGCAGAGTGAGCTTCACAAAGACACCTACCCAGGTCTCCCTTGCCCACTGAGAAACCACACAGCATTGGTGGCAAAGACTGCACTTTAGCTTCGTCAGAGAAAGTAAAGAAAACATATTTTGCCTTGGGATCTCTTTGGGAACAGAGAAAAGGAGCTTTTGATGGGTCCTTGGTGCTCTTGAGCTTGGTGGTTTTTTTGCAGACGTTTCATGACCCAAACTAACTAACATCATCAGTGCCAGCACGTGCGTGCTGATGATGTTACCAGGTTTGGATAATGAAAGGTCTGCAAGCAAACCACCAAGCTCAGAGAGCACCAAGGACCCCTCATTTCAACCCTGAGCTACAAATATTCTCCTTTAATTGAAGTCCTTTTCCTAGCTGTTGTGATCCTACACAACTTCCGTTGCTTGTTTTGTGGTGCTGTGGTGCTGCAAGATGGGTTCTTTGGATAGAGGAGAGAAAGTATTACTCAAATCTAAGTAAGTTTTCTTTCTACATTCGTTTCAGATGTTGATATAATCCTGGAAGCTGAAAGGTTTGCTGCACAACTGTTGCCATGGGCTACAAAGCTCAATGAAATTGAAGCTGAGATTAGTATGTTTCTCACAGGTTTTGCAGATAAGTATAGTATGTGAAGGGAAGAGAGCCCACCCTGAAACTGGGGTGGTGGTGGTGGGGTGGTCTCTGGAGGGCAACATGGTGTGGTGTCTATGAGAGGATTTCCTGCTTGAGCAGGGGGTTGGACTACAAGACCTCCAAGGTCCCTTCCAACTCTCTCATTCTGTATATATATGAGGTGGGGAGCTTTCCAGTTGTGGCAATGTGATCAAAATCCTGCCTCTTTGCAGAGACTTCAACGCCACCTGCATGTGAAAAAGGGAGGGGCTTTGGGTAGACCTTGCTTAGCAACACCAATTGGAACCACCAAGCACAGCGGTCACTCAGCAGAAAAATAACATAACCAGGATGGGCTTAGCCCCTCCCTTTCCCTGAAATGAGATTGATTAAGTGAAGTGGTGTGCTCATTTAGGAAACATCTCCTGAGCTTCCGGTAGGCTCTCATCGGATTCGGAGCGGAATCCGTGATCGTGAGCGCTTTCACCCGAGCTCACTTGCTGGAGGGTCCCGATCGGGACCAGAACCACCCTGTAGGGGTGGTGAAGAAGGGGGAAATAGCCTGGAGGGTTGAGGGGAGCCGCAACTCCCCTCCCTAACAGGGTGGACCCCTCCCAAAGGCAAGCTGCAGCGGTGGTCTCAAAATGGCCACCACAAAGATGAAGAACACTCTGGGAAAATAAGTTTTGTGCTGGAGCAGAGTAGTCGCGAGCGGAGTGTGAACCGGGTAAAAGACATCGTTTTTGAGGTACCCTGGAATTAAAATAAAGGGCTATCTTGGAGGAAAGTGTGTGGAAGCGGCAACCAGAGAAAGTGAGAAGGAAATTGGATTTTATAAAATTCAGATTGAATTACTGTATTGGATTAATTTGGAGGAGAAAATTCAAAGGAAAATACTTTAACACAACAAAGGTTTAGAAATAAAACTGGATAACTATTGAACTACCAATGCTAAAATTAAGTGTATTGAAAAGAAAAGAAATAACAGCTAATGATTGAAATTAGCGAACTTAATAAAAGTATTACATTAATAAAGAAAGTTAAAGGCAAAAAGACTCAAGAGCACCACCTGATGGTACAGGAAAATTTTAGTACGTTTTAAAAAGTGTCTGGTGTTCTCAAGTGTTTGGATTTTGGAACTTAAAAGAAAGTAAAAGAAACTTTATTATTGTCATAGAACCACCCGTTACTTGGGAAATAGTTGAGGCCAATTAGAAGACCTGGAACAAAGGGCCAAGAGTATGGATTGTTGAAAATAAATTGATTGAAATAATATACTGACTCTGAGATTGAATATATCTATTAAAGAAGAGGATTTTAGCTATTAAGGAAGAAGAAAGAAAAAGAGAAAAAAGGAGAAGATATAATGGAGGAACTTTTTGTTGATATAAGACTTGACTTACAAGATACAAGATTGGATTTGCAAGATATAAAGGACATAATAAAAATTAAACTTGAAATGTGTAGTTACGTATTACAGAAATTAGAAATGGTGACTCAGCATACACAAGAACAAAGTAAACCAGAGGGGGAGGAGTTCTACAAAGAAGAAGCCAACTTTGAAGGACAAATGGAACAACAATTACTTAAACAGGGGGAAAAAGGAATTAGAATTAAAAATTTGTGGTCTGATGGGATGGTAAAAGGGAGAATGGTTCGGGAAATGGATAAAGGGGGAGGGAAAAAGCAGAAAAAGGAAGTGCAAAAGAAAAATCAAAAGAGGAAGAGAGAAAAGTTCAATAACTGGAATGAGAAATGGGGGGGAATAAGAATAAGAATGGGGAAAAAGGGAATTAAGAGAAAGGACCAGAAAATAAAGAGGAGCAGGAAACAAACAAGGATGAAAAGAAATTACATTGTCCAAAGAGTGAGAAATAATGGGTGAAAAAAAAAGAGGATAAGGAAGGAGATTCCACAAGGTAATATGTTGTGATGTATAAGAATATATTAAGAACAGTATTTTGTAATGTATAGATGATTTATAAGAAGTTTGAGAAAATGTAATGCGGAATCTGAGAAAAATATATACATTTGTGTTATAATCTAGGTAGGGAGATTCATATCAAGGTAAAATGAAGGTGGTTAGCTTGAATTATTAACCAGAGGGGACAATTATATTTATAGATAAGGATTGATAAAATGACAAATGTGACAGAAAAAAGTAATATGAGAAATGAATATAGAAATGAGATGAAAATTTTAGATAACATGGTAAAAATGAATATGGAAAGGTGATGAGAATTTTAGATCACATTGTAAAATAAGATATGAGAATATACTATTATAACATGAATTGGAACTGGATAAGCTTAATATTTAATAATAATAAGGATGATACAATATGAAATTAAACAAATAAAATGAATAGGTAACTATGGTCATGTTTGTACTGAGATGTGAAACCTGGAACCACACTGCTTGCCAAATGAGAATTTTTTATTAAAAAAAAATAAAAATAAAAGCAGGGAGAAAATTGAATAATGGAGTTACTAGGTATGTTTAATTGATATGGTGGTAGGCATTTGGAGAGAGTATTGAAAGATTAAAAATAAGCAATGAAGGATTATGAACTAATGTCAATAAATGCATTAAGAGATATGATTGGTATTATTAATTTTTATATACTAAAATGTATGATATATTGATGCCACACTGTTAATATATTGTTGCGTATGTGTAGATTGAAATAAAATTTTTTATACATATTAAAAAAAAGGAAACATCCCCTGACCATGACCTGGGGGTCTTACTTCTTGTGGCAAGCCCGTTGCAGCTCATGCGACTGAGGGATGCCGAGATGATCATAAGGATAAGGATGGTTACAAAGCCAGGTTTTATGCTGTTGTGGCTTTGAAAGTTGCCAAAATGAGGCCGTCAGTAAGCAAGGACAACTTGCATGTTGATCAGCTCAAAGAAGGTAGTGTGGTTCATGTCTCTGGGATTTCCATGGGTCTATTCCAAATTTCCACCTTTGTTTTCCATGATGGAAAAAAACTCCAAAATTCATGGTTTAGAGGATGTCTCTGAGAATGTGACTCTTGATCTTCTCTGTCTAACTTTAATGGTCAAACAAACTTCTCCTTGGGAGAATGTATTATTATGCACACCGTGAAATATATTTAAAAATAAGTGGTAAGGAAGAAAAATTTAGGATGCCTTGAACACATCCTCCATTAAATGTCTATTGATTGATGAACAGGCACAGGAAGAAGGCAACAGAATAACTTCTCCAAGTCCAACTGATGAGTAGATAAACTCATAGATAGACGTTGCCTTTATTTATTTATTCTGAAATTTATTTGCCACCCACCTTGCATCCAAGGATTCTATGTAGAAATTGGCTTCATACTGTTCCTCTTCAGGATAAGGAACAGTATGCAAAGCAGCAGTAAAAATAAATAAATCCAGGAAATTAACTACATTATTTTTAAATAGAAATAAAAAAACATATAGCTCAATCTAGAGTATATCCTGATCCTAACCACAGATTAATCTAATTGTGCTTTTTTTCCTTGCTCTCTCCATGTCATAATCCTGGTTGGCTCAAAGCTAAAATTGAATACAAATTGAATCATAACTGGATGGGATTTAAAGGACACCTTTATTCAGTAAATGAGGTGATACTTCCCCAGCACGAATTCTTACGCTATTGTGCAGAAGAAGGTGCTGAATTTATTACAGATATAAGTGAGGAAGAGGAGGTAAGTAAAATATCGTTCCCAGGTTTGATAGTTGCTAAATGAAATTACATGATTGCAACTGTCCTTACAATCTTACTCCAGTTTTTCTTTGCTTTACAGTGTTAAAAGGATACAGGTTACCAGATTTGAAATAATATTTCACTACTTGCTGTTTAGTTTGGATGAAAGAATGGGTCTTGCTGAGAAATAGAAGACTATTGGAGTTAGAAGGTGATGATCTGAGGGTTGGGAGGCATGGATACCTATGGTACAATAAAGCTAAACTGAATGTCAATTTTAAAAACCATTATGTTAGGCGAGATATTTTTACAGCATAGAATAAATGCAAATTTAGGTTCTGCCTGAAAATACTTTTATGGCTTTCAACACAAAAAACATTTTATAGACCAGAAAAGATAAATAAACATAAGTTGCTAGTATGTGATAAGTAAACATAAATCTACAGTAATATGTGATGTTCTCAAATTTCATCAGGGAATTGTAAAAAAAAAATCTAGGGAAGATAGAAGGATATGCTTGTCAATGATTTCTCAATTGTTAGAAAGATTTAAAGTGGATAAAATATTTTATTATTTTTATGTATTTATGTTCAATAATTAAATTACATAAGAAATTTAAATGATTAGTAATTAATATCATTTATTATGTTGAATATATTGTAAAACTGAGTTTGAAATAGGATTTATCTACTGAAGATGAACACATTGCTAATATGTACAGGTGAAACTCGAAAAATTAGAATATCATGCAAAAGTTGATTTATTTCAGTAATGCAACTTAAAAGGTGAAACTAATATATTAGATAGACTCATTACATGCAAAGCATGATAGTTCAAGCCGTGATTTGCCATAATTGTGATGATTATGGCTTACAGCTCATGAAAACCCCAAATCCACAATCTCAGAAAATTAGAATATTGTGAAAAGGTATAATATTCTAGGCTCAAAGTGTCCCACTTTAATCAACTAATTAAGCCATAACACCTGCAAAGGGTTCCTGAGCCTTTAAATGGTCTCTCAGTCTGGTTCAGTAGGAATCACAATCATGGGAAAGACTGCTGACCTGACAGTTGTGCAGAAAACCATCATTGACACCCTCCATAAGGAGGGAAAGCCTCAAAAGGTAATTGCAAAAGAAGTTGGATGTTCCCAAAGTGCTGTATCAAAGCACATTAATAGAAAGTTATGTGGAAGGGAAAAGTGTGGAAGAAAAAGGTGCACAAGTAGCAGGGATGACTGCAGCCTGGAGAGGATTGTCAGGAGAAGGCCATTCAAAAGTGTTGGGGACTTTCACAAGGAGTGGACTGAGGCTGGAGTCAGTGCATCAAGAGCCACCACACACAGACGGATCCTGGACATGGGCTTCAAATGTCATCAGAAGCATCTTACCTGGGCTAAAGAAAAACAGAACTGGTCTGTTGTTCAGTGGTCCAAAGTCCTCTTTTCTGATGAGAGCAACTTTTGCATCTCATTTGGAAACCAAGGATCTGAGTCTGGAGGAAGAATGGAGAGGCACAGACTGCAAGATGCTTGAAGTCCAGTGTAAAGTTTCCACAGTCTGTGTTGATTTGGTCATCTGCTGGTGTTGGTCCACTGTGCTTCATTAAGTCCAGGGTCAATGCAGCCATCTACCAGGAGATTTTGGAGCACTTCATGCTTCCTTCCGCAGACGAGCTTTATGGGGATGCTGACTTCATTTTCCAGCAGGACTTGGCACCTGCCCACACTGCCAAAAGCACCAAAACCTGGTTCAGTGACCATGGGATTACTGTGCTTGATTGGCCAGCAAACTCCCTGACATGAACCCCATAGAGAATCTATGGGGCATTGCCAAGAGAAAGATGAGAGACATGAGACCGAACAATGCAGAAGAGCTGAAGGCCGCTATTGAAGCATCCTGGTCTTCCATAACACCTCAGCAGTGCCACAGGCTGATAGCTTCCATGCCATGCCCCATTGAGGCAGTAATTGCTGCAAAAGGGGCCCAAACCAAGTACTGAGTACATGCTTATACTTTTCAGAGGTCCGATATTGTTCTATGTACAATCCTTGTTTTATTGATTGCATGTCATATTCTAATTTTCTGAGATTGTGGATTTGGGGTTTTCATGAGCTGTAAACCATAATCATCACAACTATGGCAAATCACGGCTTGAACTATCTTGCTTTGCATGTAATGAGTCTATCTCATATATTAGTTTCACCTTTTAAGTTGCATTACTGAAATAAATGAACTTTTGCATGATATTCTAATTTTTCAAGTTTCATCTGTATTTGGTTGAAAAGAGGCAAAAGAAATGAGAGAATGTATGATAAAATGGGCTAAATTGTTGACTGGGATATATAAATGGAACAATGGGACTGAAATTTGCATTATGCTCAAATCTTAAATAGAATTTATATTTCTTGTAAGATGATGCATCATTGGCATTTGTCACTAGAGAAATTGTCTAGAACAGTTGCTTGGGAATTCTTGGAGCTGAAGTCCACTTGTCTTAAAGTTGCTAAGGCTATGAAACGCTGGTCTAGAATGTGTGAATGTGCTTCAAATCTTTACTGACAATATGAACAACATGACAGGATATTTTATAATATTTGGTGGATTGTTTTTCCCACACAAAACTAAATGTCTATGGAGATTCTCAGTCATCCAAGTCATGGTTGTCCCAAAGGTGCATTTTGAAGAGGTACTGGTAACTGACTCTCTTTGATTTTCCTTGACACTGTTTTGCTTCTCATCCAAGGAGTTTCTTCAGATCAGGAATATGTAAGGCACTGAAGAAGCTTCTTGGATGAGAAGCAAAACTTCTTCATGTAAAAACAAAGACAGTTCAAAAGCCTTTTGAAAAAGCACATATGAGAAATACAAAACTGCCTTTATGAAGAATCCTAATTTTAATAATTGGGAAATTGATGGTTATATGGAACAAAGGAGATAATGTTAGACTTCCAGAAGAGAGAGGAACCCGGCCCACCTTACATCGAGGGGGGCTGTGTGGAGAGAGTTTTCTCCTTTAAATTCCCGGGAGTCTACCTCAGTGAAGAACTTACCTGGAAAATAAACACAACCCAGGTAGCCAGAAAGGCCTAGCAGAGACTCCATTTCCCTAGGGTCTTGCGAAAGAATGAAGTGGAACAAGGACTCATGACCTCTTTTTACTGGTGCACAATAGAAAGCCTTCTCACATATTGCATTATGGTGTGGTACGCTGGCTTGACAGCCATGGATAGAAAGACATTACAGAGGATGGTGAGCACAGCACAAAACATTGTGGGCTGTTCCCTGATACCATTAGATGACATCGTTAGGGCTCGCTTCCTTAGAAGAGTGAGGAAAATTCTCAGGGATGATTCACATTTGTGGTGGTATTCAGCCGGTTCGCACCAGATCAGGAGAACCGGTAGTGATAATTTGGCGTGGGTCGCCAAACTGGTAGCTACTTCTGGCTGGCCACGCCCCTAACCAGTCACTTGGTCGCCCCTCACTCACTTGCCCCACCCACCCAATTCTTGCTCACTCTGCCCAACGCTCGCCCCACCCAGTCACTCCTCATTCCACACTGCATCCTCGTGGCTTAACCTGCCTTCCCACATGGTGCCTGGCCCTGTGCCCCAACTGAGCAGCTCTGATCTTCCTGCTCACATGTAAGCCTGTGAGTCATGCTAGCCTGCCCCCCCCAGTGTCCCCAGAGCTTGCCTCCCCCTCCCCGACTGTCCCCTGAGCTTTCCAAGGCCACCCCCATTGTTCCCGGGCTCATTTGGCTAGCTTCATTGCTGGTGTGCCCCATCCCAGGCAGGAATGCTGGCTGCAGCCTAGCTAGCTGTTCCTCCCCATCCCCGGGCTCACCTGGTGGAACTGGGAGGGCTGATGTCCCAGGCTGCACATGTTGTGTGCAATTTGCTGCAGCCACGCCTTTCTTCCTTTCTTCCTGGGAGAAGGAGGATGCAGGCAATGGAAGCCAGAGCTTGTTTTCTTTCTTCTCCCAGGGTACATGTCGTTTCCAGCCTGGCCCGGCCAGCGTGTGGGTGGGTGGGCAGCTGGCCCTTGGGGGGCATCTCTACTGTGCTGGGGCTGAGAAGGGCAGTGAAGGTGCCCATATGCAGAAGCCCTGGTACTTCCGCCCACCCTGCCCTCCCAGAATACCACCACTGTGGACATTCAGTTTCTTCCCTTCATCCCCTGGGATCGCTGCTGCCCATGTCCTCCTTCTCCCGGAGGGAAAGGAAGAAAGATGCAGCCGCAGCATGCTCCGGCCTCCATTGCCCACATCCTTCTCCTGGGGGGAAGGGAAGAAAGGCACGGCTGCAGCATATTCTGGCTTCCACACACCTCCCCACTGACCACCCCACTGCTTGCTTTCTGCACTGCCTGCTACTCTGGAGCTTGCCGGATCATTTTGTCCCAGTCAGACCAGGTGTGTGTGTGTATGAGAGGGAGGGGGGGAGGGAGAGAAAGAGTGCCTCAGGGAGGGCGGGGGGAGACTGGCCACTGAACTAAGTGCCAAGACATGACTTATAGTGAGACATAGCAGTGCAAAGCGACCGTCCTTGAGCAAACGGTGGTGTGTCCTGTTCCCCCGCCCTGGGCTTGCTTTCTTGGCTTTCTCACACCTCTTTTCCTCCTTTCCCCATCCCACATCTTTGGCGCTTTCTCCCAGAGGTGGAAAGAGCTGGGGTACCAAGTAAGTCACCTAGAGACTATCCTTCGCATCCCCGCAGCCCCATTTCTATTTTGCCACCAAGGGCCAGACCCAATGCAAAGCGCATGCAGCCTCAGTGCCCTGAGTCCGGATTGCTATGTGGGGGTGTTTGTGCAGCCCTTGTGGCATCTGCTGCGATGGGCATGCATGAGGTTTTAGCTCCTTGGAGGTTACCGGCTTTCCCAAGTTCCTGTGCCAGATCGGAATGCCCCGTTTTCTGGGTGTCAGCAGGGCTGCAGACAATGGAAGACTCTCCTCTCGATCGGGGAAGGGAACTGGGCTGTGGGGTCCCACTGTGGCCGAAGAAGAAAATGGCATCGGGCTTTCCGTGAAGGGAGGAAATATGAAACATTTTGTCCCCTGGGAGAAGCTAGCCGAGTGCTCTGACCATGTGGGCGGGATCCTGCCTGCCTCCCGTAGCAGCGCCTGCTGCAGCAGTGCGTCCTCCGTCCTCCTGACCAGGTCTCTGTGTGTGAGAGAGAGAGAGAGAGTGAGAGAGAGTGAGAGAGAGCAAGAAAGAAAGAAAGAAAGAGAGAAATAGAAAAAAGAGAAACAAAGAAAGAAAAAGAAATAGGAAGGAAGAGGGAGAGAGAGAGAGAGAAAACTATGTGCTATTACTTTTAATTGACAAGGAATGGCTGGGAGGGGAGGGACCAGGCGAGGCACCCCTTGACGTCAGTGACATTGAGTTGGCACACCCACCTAGTCACATGACCACCAAGCACGCCCACCTAGTCACATGACCAAGCCATGCCCACCCCAGTCACATGACCACCAAGCCACACCCACCAAATAAGCCACACCCACAGAACCGGTAGTAAAAAAATTTGAATCCCACCACTGACTCACATCCTAGTCAGCCCTTCTTCACTCTCCTACCATCGGGTAGGAGATAGGGAAGCATATCCAGCTGCACCAACAGGCTGAAGAACAGTTTCTACCCGTGGGCTGTCAGACTTCTGAATGGAAAATAACTTCATGTCAACATACCGTGTTTCCCCGAAAATAAGACAGTCTCCCAAAAACACACTAGGTCTTATTTTGGGGGTAGGTCTTATTTTTGGGGTAGGTCTTATTTTCGGGGAAACACGGTAGTATGATAGACTTGCAGGGATAGTGTGTTGTGCAACAAGGTCACATAGTGTAATAAGATTGAGACTGGGTTAGGTACTTCTGTCCTCACTGTGAGTTGTGTTGGGGGAGTGCACGAGGGGAGGCTCAGCTAATCTCACTGTACACATGTTGTACTCTAACAATAAAGGTAATAATAAATTGGGATTTTTTTTGGACTAACTGATGATAATGAAGAATATTTTTTATCACAGACTTATTAAGACATAAAGATCATCGATCAAATATAACCCAAGGGCATTATTTACATTTACAACATTTGCTAATAGCATTATTTGAAGCAGCAGCATTTTCAGCTTTGAGACACCAGAAATACAAGAACGATTTGTTAAATCTTTTGAAATTAAAATAACCTACTATTAGCTTCTATAGATATTTGCTATGTGTATCAGTTGCTACATGAATTAATTTATTTAAAAGGTCACATAGCTGTCCATCTTGTCACCAATCAAAACTTAAAACATCATTAAAACCATATTAAAACTATAAAAACTAAACACATTAAAAAGAAACACCTGTCAAATATCTCGGGTGTGGTCACTTCATCTTATCTGAGCACCTGAAGGCAGAACAAGAAGCAATGGATGGAAACTAGTCAAGGAGAGAATCAACCTAGAACTAAGGAGAAATGTTCTACCAGTGACAACAATTAATCAGTGGAATGTCTTCCCTACAGAAGTTGTGGATGCTCCATCACTGGAGGCTTTCAAGAATAGCAGTAGCAGTAGCACTTAGCTATTAAGCAGGCATATACAATGGAAGGAAGGCTATTGCTGAGCACATTGGGTTGTGCTCCAAAAATTGTAACCCACCCTGAGTCCTCGGAGAAGGGCGGCATATAAATATGAATTAAAAAAAAAAGATTGTTAGTCATTAAACTGTCAGCTGCTTGGCCCTGCCTGAAAAACGTGAGTTAGAGCCTGGATTGCAAACAATGGAAATGGAAACAATATCTTCTTTGAGGATTAATGAAATATATGCTTTGGTCCATGATTTGGGTAATATAGCATGATCCAATACATCATTATACCGATCCAACGTCATCAGTTCGAAACACTCATATAAGCATTTGTAAATTTCTGCAGGAAGTCCACCAGGCCCCGTTTTGTTGTTTTTCTGTTTTTGCACTGCCATACCCAATTCTATAGCTGTTATTTCTTTATTTAACATCTCTCTGTTCCTCTCTTATTTCCAGTAGACCATTCTCTTTCAGGTATTGTTCTATATTATCTTTATTTACCTTTTTCTCTTTGTACAATCCTTCCAAATGATTCTGCACTATTCTTTTCTTCTCTACCATTTGATATTGTAAATTTCCATTATAATCTCTCAGCTCCTGTATCAGCCTTTTCTCCCTTTCTATTTTTAATTTATGGGCTAACCATCTTCCTGACTTGTTAGCATGCTCAAAAAAATTCTGTTTCACTATTTTTAAGTCCTTTACCCTTTCTTCCTGATTTATAACATTTAATTTGTGTTCGGCTAAAACCATTTCCCTCCTCACTTTCTCATCCTGTTGTGTTCTTTGTAGTCTAATTTCTAACTTTTTAATCTCCTCCTGTAACCTATTTTGTTTCTGCCATCTTTCTTTATTTCTTTTTGCCATATAGGCTATTGTTATTCCCCTCAAATACGCTTTTGCTGTATCCCATAGTATCTGTAGTGATGTTTGTTGAGTTGTATTTTTCTTAAAGAATAGTTCCATTTCTTTTTTAATTTTTGATACATATTTTTTTCTTTTACAATTTGGGAATTCAATGTCCATCTTCTCCTTGTTTTTTTCCTTCCTTTCCAAATTATCATTAGGGGGTTGTGGTCTGCCCATACATTTGTCATAATCTCTATTGTTTCTAGCTCATTTCCTATTTCTACATTCATCCATGCCATATCTAATCGGTACCATGGCTTATGCAGATTCAAATAGAAAGTATATTCTTTTTTTTTCTGGATTTATTCTCCTTCACTGATCCAACAAATTTAATTCATATCATATTGTTGTGGCCCCGCCTCCTGAGCCTGTGCTGACAGAGGAAGAGGACCTGGATGATGAAGAGGAGGAACGGGCAATGCCTCCCTCCCCAGGACCTTCCTCTCCAGGACCTTCCTCCCTGACAATGCCTTCCTCCCCAGGACCTTCCTCCCTAGCAATGCCTCAGGTTTCTTCGGAGAGCCAAGAGGAACAGCCTGAGAGACGCATATTGGTACGGCCACGGCTGGGGAGTGAGGAGGAGGATTCCTGGCTTGATCCCAGGCAACGTCGGAGGGAGAAACGTCAGCAGCAACATAGGAGGCGTGGGAGGGCCAGAGATTGAGCTGGACCACACCCCACAAGGTATAAAAGTGGGTGTGCCTACGTTGCAAACTCCGTGCGTGACAAAGTTCGAACCATCCGAGAATTCTGTTCGTGTTGTATCTAGAGGAACTCTTTGTCGTGGACTTTGGGAGTAAAAAACCCCTTCTGGCTCAGTGACTACTCTGATACCTGACAGATCTGAACTTGGCAGTCAGAGCGTGTGTGATTGCCAAGAGTCTTATCAGCTGCAGCAAATTGGCTTTTGGAGACAGGCCAGCGTGACTCTCTGTGCGGGTGTTGGTGCCAAGTTTCCTTACCTTCTGGAGAAGGGAAAGGGAGACAGAAAATCATATCATATCATTTGTATCATATCATAGAAAGATGAGGGCAGAGTTTTCCTTTTCTTCTTATTTTTTGTACTGCTAATGTCTTTTTTAAATATCTACCACCACATTATAATCCCCCACTATACATATATTTCTCTGTTCAATTTATAAAAAAAATTTCATGTAATTTACTATAAAATTCACTTTGGTTTTCATTTGGGGCATAAATTGTAACTAATAGTATTTGCTTCTGACATATCTCTAATTCAATTATCAAAACTCTTCCATTCGTATTAACATATTTTTCTACTGCCTTAATTCCTTCTTTGATATATACTGCTGTTCCTCTCTGTTTCTGTTCTGCCAGGGCTGTGAATAATCTTCCTAATTTTGGGTATTCTAAACATTTCCGGTATTGTTCTTTAATGTGTACTTCTTGTAGACATACTATTTCAACTTTTTGTTTTACCAGTCTTGTTAATATTGGTTTTCTTTTGGTGGGGGAATTCAGTCCATTAATATTTAACAATATTAACCTAATTTCTTCTTCCATCGTCCTACTTGTGACTTGGTATCTGTCTTCTATTAATTCTTATGTCCCTTTGTGGGCGTGTTCTTACTCTTATTCCTTCTTTCTCTCCTTGCTTGATTTCTTCTTTACTTCCTCCTTCTTGTTCTATTTCTCCTAATTCCTGTTGCTGATCTTCTTGGCTTCTGGTCTCCAGTTCGTCCTTGCTACTAGTTTCTTCTTCCACTCCCACAATTTCATCATACAAATCCTGTGCCTTATCCAGATTATCTATCCTAATCCTCCTGCCATGATACCAACATCCCTTCTGGAATTAACCACTGAAACATTATATTTCTCTTAATCAATTGCGTTGCAAGAAATTTATAATCTCTTTTCTGTTCTCTTACTTTCTTTGGGATCTGTTTTAAATTTGTATCTCTTTGTCTTTATATATTAGAGGTTCATCCCTCATTATCTTTTATATTATGTCTCTTGCTTTTTTATAGCAAATCTAACGTGGAATTTTCATGGTAGTCTATTATGTCTTGCATAATTATTATTAATTCTGTAGGCTTCATCAATTTCTAGCAGGATCCCTTGACTGTCTCTCAGTAATGCTTGTGCAATTAGCTCTGCCATGATTTATTTATTATTTATTTATTATTTGGATTTATATGCCGCCCCATCTCCGGGGGGACTCGGGGCGGCTTACACAAAATATATATACAATATATAAAATTATAAAATTATTATTCTGAAATTTACCAATCCAAATAGCATAAAATTTTTAAATATCCCAATGTTAAAATCCCCAACCCCGCTCAATCCAGGCCGGCCTGTGAAAACAGCCAAGTCTTTAGATCGCGATGGAAGGAGCGGAGGTCAGGGGCCAGACGTAGCTCCAAGGGTAGCTGGTTCCAAAGGGTGGGCACCCTCACAGAGAAGGCCCTCCCCCGGGGGACTGCCAACCGACATTATCTGGCCGATGGCACCCCCAGGAGGGCCTGCCTGTGGAAGTGTACTGGGCGATTGGACCTTGATGCTGGTAGGAGGTGCTCCTGTAAGTACCCCAGACCCAAGCCATGGAGGGCTTTATAGGTTAACACCAGCACCTTGAATCTTACATGGAGGGCAACTGGCAGCCAATGCAGACTGCACAGGAGGGGTGTCACATGGGAGAATCGGGCCGCTCCCATCAGCACCCATGCGGCTGCATTTTGCACCAGTTGAAGCCTCTGTACAGACTGCAAGGGCAGCCCCAGATAGAGAGCATTGCAGTAGTCGAGACAGGAGGCCATGAGCATATGAGTGACCGTGCGTAGGGAGTCTTGGTCCAAGTAGGGGTGCAACTGGCGCACCAGGCGAACCTGGGCAAATGCCCCCTGGTGACGGCTCCCACCTGCTCCTCCATATTGAGGTGTATGTCCAGGAGGACACCCAAGTTGCACGCCCTATCCACAGGGGACAACACCTCTCCCCCCATGACCAAAGATGGAATTTCTTGGATCCGAGATGCTGGTATGCACAGCCACTCAGTCTTGTCTGGATTGAGCTGGAGCCTGTTCCTCCCCATCCAGATCCGTATCACCTCCAGGCACTGGGCCAGCATGGGGAGGGCATCACAGGTGGTCTGGGGTGGAGTTGTAAAGCTGGGTTTCATCAGCATACTGATGATACCTCACCCCGAAACCACGGATGATCTCACCCAGCAGCTTCATGTAGATGTTGAACAGGAGGGGAGAAAGCACCAACCCCTGAGGAACCCCACAAGTGAGGGGCCTCGGGGTCGATCTCTGCCCACCTGTCAACACCAACTGCGTGCATCCTGAGAGGAAGGAGGAGAACCACCATAGAATGGTGCCTCCCACTCCCAACTCCCGAAGACGCCGCAATAGGATACCATGGTCGATGCCAAGAGATCTAATAGAACTAGGATAGAGGAACATCCCCTGTCCCGAGCCCTTCAGAGATCATCAATCAGCATGACCAATGCTGTCTCCGTGCTGTAACTGGGCCTGAAGCCCGATTGAAATGGATCTAGGTACTCGGTTTCCTCCAGGAAAGCCAGGAGCTGTTGGGCTACCATGCTCTCAACAACCTTCGCTTTTTAGGAGATGGGGTGAAAGTTGTTTAAATTGGCTGGGTCCAAGGCAGGCTTCTTGAGAAGGGGTCTCACCACCGCCTCTTTCAAGGCAGTAGGGAAGAACCCCTCCCACAGTGAAGCGTTGGTAACTGCCTGGAGCCAGCCACATGTACCCTCCTGGGTGGCATATACCAGCCAGGAGGGACACGGGTCCAATAAACACATGGAGGCACACAGCCGCCGCATAATCCTGTCCACCGCATCTGAGGTCACAGGGTCAAAGTCATCCCAGATGATATTGACAAGGCTCGTCGTCACCTCTGCTTCCGACTCAAGCAAGTTGGTGTCCAGACCGGCCCGGAACCGAGCGATCTTATCCAGCAGACGTTGACCAAACTCCTCGCCCCCACCCTGCAAAGGGTCCCCCCTCACCTCCCGATTAAGGAGGGAGCGGGTGACCCTAAACAGGGCGGCCGGGTGATTATCTGCGGATGCAATGAGAGTGGAGAAGTAAGATCTCTTCGCCACTCCCATCGCTGCCAGATAGGTCCTGGAAAAGGACCTCAACTGGGATCGGTCAGATTCAGACCGGGAGGACCTCCAACTGCTCTCTAGGCCCCTCCTCTGATGCTTCATTTCCCACAGCTCCCTGGTAAACCAGGGGGCTAACTGGGATCTGTGCCGAGTTAAGGGTCGCAAGGGGGACAACCCGGTCGAGCGCCCCAGAGGCAGCCTGTTGCCAGGCCTCTGTTAGGGCCTCGGCCGAGTTGTGGGTGAGGGAGGTAGGTAATGGTCCAAGTGCCATCTGGAACCATTCAGGATCCATCAAGCGCCTGGGGCGGAACCACCTCATAGGTTCCACCTCCCAGCAGTGGGGAGTGGGATGATGGAAGACCAGCTGAAGGAGATAATGGTCTGTCCATGACAGGGGGCGAATAGTTGGTGCTCCCCCCCAGACCATTACACCACTGTCCTGAGATAAAAACCAGGTCTAGTGTGTGTGTCCCCTCATGGGTCGGGCCCTATCCTAACCCCATCCACTCCCCCAGGGAAGGCAAGCTAAAGTCCCCCAGGACCACAAGCCTGGGAAACTCCACCGCCACCCCCGAGAGGAGGTCAAGCAGTTCAGGCAGGGCTGTTGCCATTCAGCTGGGAGATAGGTACTCCAGCAACAAGCCCCACTGATCCCCCCGCCCCACTTCATGAGGGGAAGCTCACATCCGCCTATCTGCGGGAAAATGATCTCCCTCAGACATAAGGTCTCCCTGATGACAACAGCCATTCCCCTACCCCAGGCCCTTGGCTGGTGAAGCACCCAGAAACCTGGTGGGCACAAATCAACCAGAGGGACACCTCCCTCTGGTCCCAACCAGGTCTCCGTGATGCAAGCCAGGTCCGTGGCCTCCTCCCCAATCAATCATTGAGGAGGGGAGTTTTATTAACCACAGACCTGGCATTCACATAAACCAGCCTGAGCCTGGGTACCTGACCTCCCAGGCCCCCAGGGGAGCAGGCAGGCACATGGGGGTTGGAGCGCGCCACTGCTTGTAAATAGTGGGGGTGTGTCCCACTGCAAGATATGGCCCCCGACCTCTTCGCTTCCCACCATGTCCAATCCCCATTGGTATCCTAACCACCACCCCATCCCCCAGGGCTGCCAACCCCCAACCCCCACCCCCCCGCCTTGATCCATTTCCAACCTGGATGGAACTGGGGAGTGACTCGGCAGAACCCCCCCAGTTTTCCGCCCAAGTCTATCACCCACCCTCCTCCCTAACCCTTTTAAATAATTTGCAGCAATAAAATTTAAAAGCGTTCCTTTAAAACCCTTAGATTTATAAATATTTAAAAAACCCTTTTTCTTTCAGTGCCACCTCTCGGGATCCCAGGATCCGTCATGGAGGCAGGTAACCCAGTAGGCCACACTAAAGATAGGGGGATCCTCCTCAGGGCCTGAATATCCGCAGCGGTATAGGTGATGGTCATAGTTCCAGACAGGGAAGGAGAATAGGAAAACAAGGCTAGATGTTATGTCCAATGTCCGGGTATATATATCAAACATCAATGGGGTCCGACCCGCAGACTCTCTCACAGTCTCCGCGGGCACCGAGATGACATTCATCAGCCCTGGACTCTCACTCCGGTAGGGTCCCTGTGTTTGACATATAGATAACCCCACAAGGGGGGGGAGGTCTCCTCTAATCCCTGCTGCTCTCTCACCACAGCAGGGCAGGCCCAGAGTAAAATTAGGTCCCTTAAAAGGAAGAAACTGACCTTCCCCAATCCGGACAATTGGGGGAAAGCTGGAAAATTGCTTGAAAACCCCGAACCTTGGTCCCCAGCTGTAGGTCACAATCCAGAATGGTCCCGACATCCGGCAGCGATGGAACGGGAGGTCCAGCTAGGAGAGCAATCATCTGGCTGGTGGTTCCAAACCAACTCCAACCCCGAATGAAGGACGAAGAACAGGGGAATGGCCCAGGCCAGGAAGGTGAAGATCCCATCTCGAGCCAAATCCTGGCTCAGCTTCGCCTTCTGCCACCACAGACCCATCCCCTCACCCCCACAGATCCGAACAAGCCGCCGTGGGGGGAACAAGCATTTCAGCTGTCCCAGGCCTTCATCTTCGTCTGCCGAGCTCTCCAGCCAGGCTTCCCCCAACAACCACTGCTGAACTCTGGCAGGACCATCCACATCCCCTCTCCTCAGCCAAAGGTCCACCTGGTCAGCAATGTTGCCATCGCCACCCCAGCCGCCACATGCCACCTCTCTATGACATGGCCTGCTGCCGCCCGACCAACACCAGTGCCAATGCTGGCCCCAAGTGTTCCTCGTCCGAGCCTTCAGTATTCCTCCGTCCCGACCCCTCAGCTCCTCATCTCGGCCTCTCAGCTCCCGCCTCCACTCCTCACTCCACGCCGACGTCACTCCTCCTCACCCTCTCACCGACACTGCCGGAACCCTCCTCGACCACCGAAGCTGCCAGAATCCCCGTCAGCCCTCCGCGCTCTCCGTGGCCTCCCGGCCTGGCATCCACAATGGAGCAGAGCTGACGTCACTCACTGCCATCTCCTCGTCGTCAGGCCCATTCACCAGCCGAGACCCAGCCCAAACGGACCCCTCGGCCGGCTCGGTAAGTCCCAATGAGTCAGTATCAGGTGGGGGGGTAGGGGAAAGGGGTGTAAGCATCCCCAAAAGCCTGTAAACCCTTCCCTATTCCTGCAGCCTAACACCCACGGTCAGCCATTACCCAGGCATGTGCAGAAGAAGTTATGATGGTACTCAGGTCTTCCTCTTTGTTTTCCATAATGTTCTGGAACCTCAGGTAGAATGCTGCGCGATTCATCTCCAAATGAATAATTCCTTGTTCATTATCATCATTTTTTGGTTCACTAATTCCAATTTCTTCTCATTCTGTTCTGATCTAATTTCCACCACCAGCAATTTTTGTTCATTCTTCTCAATGGCTTGTTGTATTGTATCTACTTATTCTAATTTATTAATGTCCCCTTGCATTTCCACATGTTTCTTTGACATATTTTCCTGCATCTTCATCATCTCACATGGACCTCTCTAGGCAATTTATTTCTCATTGCATATCTAGTATGTCTAGTATGTCTGTGGGAGCACCCATCCTATGGAACCAGCTGCCCCTGGAGCTTCGGGTGGCCCCCGACCTCCGCTCTTTCAGCCAGGGCCTAAAAACATGGATGTTCCAACTCGCTGACCTGGACTGAGGGAGGTGTGTGTGTGGGAGTTTTAATGACTGTTTTTAGTGTTTTAGATTGTAAATTGGGTTTCTTATTTGATTTAATCTTTGGTCACCTCCAAGGCCTCTGCCAGCATATCTGCCATTATCTCTGCTACTTTTCACCTTTTTCTTCATATTCTGAAATCTCAAATAATAAACTGCCTGATCCATTTCTAACAAGATTATTGCTTTTTCTATATTTTAATAGGCCAATGTAAGTCTATAATCAAGTTCTCCCACCCTTTTTTCTGTTAAGTCTCTCTTCTACTTTTTGCATACATTCCTCAATTTTCACCATCATTTGTTGAAAATTCTCTACTTTCTCTTCTATTTTCCCTGCTTTCTCTTCTACTCTCCCTATTTGTTCTTTCAAGTCCTCATGGACAACTTGTGTCATTGCTTTTATCTCTGCCTGCATCGAATTGCTGTAACATAGTGTCCAAAGTCCTCTGCCAAGCAGGGCTAGAAGTCACTGAGGAGGATGCTGAAGATGGTGCAGACATTTTCTTCTTCATTTTAGAATATTTATTTTTTATAATCCACTATAGGTTCAAGTATAGTTCAATTATATTCCAAGGGAGGAATAAAAATAAAAGTTTTAATCCAAATCCAAATTTCTTGTTCTTCAGGTTCTTCTTACCTTAATCCACATTTTTATTGGTAGTAGAAGGAAATAATAAAAAAGAGGAAATTTTTTAAAAAATTTGTGATCCAGATTGGCCCACCAACCCTCAGTGTTCACACATCAATTGTTATGTTTCCAAAAAGAGAGTTCACAAAGCAAACTGAAAAGCATACACACACAAAAAGTAATCCAAGAGAAGGGGAATGAATGAATAAACTTTATTACGGTCTTAGACCAGCAATAGACACCACTATTTACATATACATAAAAATACTGACATTATAATACATTAATAGTGGATAATAACATCCCTGTTAAGAAAATAAGTGTTCTCAAACAGTTAGGATCACTCCCTGGTTTATATTAGTGGAGATCCAATAAGTATGTGTGTAAATATCATTTTCCAAAGATTGTTCTATCTCCAAAAATTGTCATAAATTGACCACTATAATTCTGTAACAGTTTTTTCCTTGTAGACATTGCAGCAACACAGAATTTTGCCACTGCATGGGTAATAACTGGGTTTGAATCCTGGAGGAGAAAGTCTACATAAAAATTGTCTGCCCTCCCTGGCAATCTCTCTAGTAAGGGGAGAATATACAATGACCTATAAACTCTGTATAACTCACAGTACAATAAAACATGTGAGATATCTTCAACTTCTCCTTTACCACATATACATACCCGTTCTGCTATTGGTGTTTTCTTATACCTGCCCTGAAGAAGTGCTGATGGGAGAATATTGAATCTGGCTCTAAAGAAAGCTATTCTTTGTTTTGGGAAGGTCAGATCATTCAGATATCTTGCCGATTCCCACACTCCCTGTTTGATTCTGTCCCTGCTGTGGCAAGCCAACCTATTTAATTCTTTTGGAACTCCATGTCCTTCATTCTATTGATTATTACTTGCTTTGCTTGGTCAAAGCCTAGGGACATTAAGAATACTGGTGAGAGTCCATAAGAACCCAGTTTGTGGTCTATTGTCTGCTTCCAGGGGAGGGTATTATCAATCAGTATTAGAGGGTCAGTCCCTCTGGGAAGAAATGCATTTTTAGCCAATGCATGATCATCATCTTCCAGGCTCTTACCTGAATTTGAGGCATGCCTGTCTCGATTCTTATTTGGGCATTTGGAGTTCCTTTGGGTGCTGATAAGATGGCTCTCAGGAATTTGGTTTGTATAGGTTCTAGCAAGTCTTTTTTGCAAGGGTTCCTGTTTGTGCCCCATATAGGATTTGAGCGAATGTTTTGGCCTCAAAAAGTTTTAAGGCCGCAGGTACTAATTGTCCACCACCGGTGTAAAAAAAGTGTTTAATTGCATTTGAGGACCTATAGGCTGCTTGCAGTGTGTGATCCAGGTGCACCCTCCATGTCCTGTGTGAGTAGAAAACTACCCCAAGATACCTGAATGTCCTGACCTGTTCCAGACTATACCCTTCTATTTTCCAGGAGTATTGTCTAGGTCTTTTAGCAAAAACTAAAACTTTTGATTTATCAAAGTTAAGGACCAGGTTATTCTGTTTACAAAATTCAAATGTTGCCATGATTGCTCTCTTCAGACCTATTGGAGTCTGTGAGATTATAGCCGCATCGTCGGCAGAGTTGGGATTTTGCATTGTGCTACATTTGGGGAATGTAAATCAGGGTTCTGTAAGAGGTTGATCAGAGGGTTAATGTAGAAGTTAAAAAGGGAGGGGGATAGGATGCAACCCTGCCGTACCCCTTTTTGTACCCTTACTGGGCCGGTTAAAGTCCCTTGAGGATTACACCTCACTTTCAGGATGGAATTATCATACAAGTTTTGTATGAGGAAAAGGAGGCATTTATTGATGGTAGTGTGTTTTAATTTCTCCCAGAGAATATTCCTAGATATTGAATCGAAAGCCTGCTTAAAATCAAGAAAGGCCACAAAAAGAGAGGATTTTTTTTATATTCGTGTATTTTTGAACCAGATGGTGAAGTAACAAGATATGATCCACCGTAGATCTCCATTCTCTAAAACCAGCTTGCTCATCTTGAATTATCCCCCCGGAAATTAGCCAATCCTGGAGTTTATAGTTTAAGTGTTTGGCATACAATTTGCTAATAACACTCAGAAGGCTAATAGGTCTATAATTACCTGGGTCATTTCTATTGCCTTTTTTATAGATTGGTATGATAATTGCTAATCCCCAATTTCTTGGTATATGGGCCGTTTTATCTATAAATGTAAATAGAGATGCTAAAAGTGAAGCCCACCAACTGGCATTCTTTTTTATTATTTCTGGTAGGACATTATCAGCACCTGGTGCCTTATTAGCCTTGAGGGTTCCGATATCTCTTCTGGTGTAACCGGGGACCAGTAAGGAGTTTGGTCCAAGCTAATTTGGCTCTCCTTAGTTACATAGTCAGGGTCTGTATATAGCTCTCTAAAATATTCTTCCCAGGCATGAATCGGTACCTGATTAATAGGGGGGAGGGGGGATTTCCCCAATCCTCTAGTGATATGCCAGAAAAGGGATGTATTTTTTGTCTTGACTGCTGCAATTAATCTATGCCAAGACTCTTTCAGAGCCGCACTTTTCTTTTCTTTTAGCAAGGTCTTATATTGAGCCTTCAACTGCTTTAAGTAGTGAGTGTGATCCTCAGAAGGGGCATTTTTACTTTTCCTATACTCTTTGTTATATGTCGCTTTCAGTTGTACACAATCTCTATCAAACCAGTTTTTATTCTTTAAAATCGGCTTTTTGGATTGAGCTAGTATTCTGTTAATGAGAACCGATTTCAAATTTGAAATTAAAGTTTCAAACCCCTCTAAGTATGATCCTTCAAACTTATTTTTTAGTAAAGATGTACGAAGCTCTACTGTTTCTGGCACTAACATCCATTTAGCAACTTCCTTTGCATTTTTCTCCGTCCATTTAATTTTTACCTGGGTATTTTGGCTCACTAGCCTGGGAAGGTAAATTGAACCAGTCCTCAGAGATTTATGATGTAATGTGAGAGTAAGGATTACTGAATTGTGATCGCTTTCCAGTCGTGAGTCTACCTCCATGTTCTGCAAGAACTTCTGGAGGTCATATGATATTATCCAATAATCAACTATGGATTTTCTTCCCGCTCCCCGATAAGTATATTCCTCTGGGTAGTCACCTTTTGTGGAACCATTAAGGATACAAAGGTCCAAACGTAAAGTCATCTGTCTTACACATAAACCTGCCCAATTTGCTTTAGGGTCTTTAAATTGTCTGGAATGCAGGGGTTCTTCTGGTACATTCTCATCATAATGGATCTTAAATTGATTAAATAATGCTTGATCGTTTGGACCCATCCTAGCATTTAAGTCCCCTCCAATAATTATTGCTGCTGTGGGGTATTTGTCTGAACAGCCAAGGATAAAATCTTCTATGTCATCCCAAATCTTGTTAATCAAATCCTTCTTATTGAGTGGAGGAATGCAGATATTAAAAAGCAAAATCTCTACCTGTTTATATAAAAGTAAGGTAGTCACAACCCATGGCTGAAAAGGTGGCAGTGATACACATTCAGGCTGTTAATTGCCTGCACTTAAGTTCCAGCTGCCTACAACTGCTGTAGGCTCGAATCCCACCAGGCTCAAGGTTGACTCAGCCTTCCATCCTCTCGGGGTAGGTAAATTGAGGACCCAAGATAGTTGGGGGCAATAAGCTGACTTTGTAAAAATGCCACTTAGTAATAAGCAGGCATATACAATGGAATGAAGGCTATTGCTGAGCACATTGGGTTGTATCCCAAAAATTGTAAGCCGCCCTGAGTCTTCGGAGAAGGGCGGCATATAAATGTAATTTTAAAAAAAATTGCAGGACTGTATTAACTAGTGTCACAATACCCCCTTTAGCTCTCCCACCCACCTTACTTGGTACAGCCGGGATAGAATTGGTCCAATAACCATCTAGCTGTATCTCTGCGAGGGTCCAGGTTTCCTGTAAGAAGAGGATGTCAAATTGTGATATGTAGTCAAAAAAGAGTTGGTCTTTTGATGGGACAGTCCAGCCTGCTGTATTCCAGATTATAATGGAGAGGGGATCATCTTTTGCCGCACATCAGGAAATTTGATTTATACAAAGGGAAGTTGTACGGTTGTTGTAATGGACTGAGGTGTCATCACGCACAAAATTGGCTTTCTCTAAAAGGAGGGGAGACTCATCTGAATCCTGTGTAGACTCCTGAGAAAATTGTTCAGGATAACAGGTTTTAGCACTAGGTAGCAGAGCTTGCCATTCCTGTGCTTCTTCTCTAGATACAGGGTAAGGGGTTATTAGGTCATGCTTCATTTGACTTTGAGATGATGGTACTATCGTGGGACCTCTCCCCATCTCTTGTTGTGGTGCTGATGGTGTCATAGGATAGTCATATAAGGATGATAGTATCTTCATCTCTACTGGAGCCTCTAGTGGTCCCTGTGTGTCTTGGTTTCTGTTTTCCCTCCCGTATTCGTGTGGTCCCTTGCCCTCTGGGGGAGAAGTAAGAGGTTCAATTATTGGGGAGACCAGATCTATAAGCGGTTCCTAGTGAAGGGCTCCGGGCAGTGGTCAACGCTTCTCTGGGGGAGGGTGCTGCCTTGAAGGAGGCAGTGGTGAGGCCTCTCCTGAAGAAGCCTGCCCTGGACCCAGCCGAATTGAACAACTTTCATCTGGTCTCCAACCTTTGCTTCCTAATGAAGGTTGTTGAGAGTGTGGTGGCTCAGCAATTTCCGCTTTTCCTGGAGGAAGCAGACTACCTGGATCCGTACCAATCGGGCTTTTGACCTGGGTATAGCACGGAGACGGCATTGGTCGCACTGATGGATGATCTCCTGAGGGCTCGGGACAGGGGTTTTTCCTCTGTCCTGGTCCTGTTAGATCTCTCAGTGGCTTTCGATACCATCGACCATGGTATCTTATTGCGGCGTCTCGGGGGTTGGGAGTGGGAGGCACTGTGTTGCAGTGGTTCGCCTCCTTCCTCTCGGGACGCTTGCAATCAGTGTTGGCAGGGGGGCAGAGGTCGACGCCAAGGGCTCTCACTTGTGGGGTCCCTCAGGGGTTGGTCCTCTTGCCCCTCCTGTTCAACATCTATATGAAACCACTGGGTGAGATCATCCGCGGCTTTGGGGTGAAGAATCATCAGTACGCTGATGATACGCAGTTATACATCTCCACCCCAGGCCACATCAGTGATGCCTTCTCCGTGATGTCCCGCTGTTTGGATGCGGTACGGATCTGGATGGACAGTAACATGCTTCGGCTCAATCCGGCTAAGACAGAGTGGCTGGGCATACAGACATCTCGGCCCAGTCAGGAGATTCCATCTTTGGTCATGGGGGGAGAGGTGTTGCCCCCTGTGGACAGGGCACGGAATCTGGGGGTCCTCCTGGACTCACGGCTCAGGTTGGAGGAGCAGGTGGGAGCCGTGGCCAGGGGGGCCTTTGCCCAGGTCCGGCTGGTTCGCCAGTCACGCCCATATCTGGACCGAGATGCCCTGTGCACAGTCACTCAGGCACTTGTCACCTCATGGCTCGACTACTGCAATGCTCTCTATCTAGGACTGCCCTTGCATACCATCCGGAGGCTTCAACTGGTGCAAAATGCTGCTGCGCAGGTTGTGATGGGAGCTTCCTGGTTCTCCCATGTTACGCCCCTCCTGCATGGTTTGCATTGGTTGCCGGTTGCCCTCCGAATGAGGTTCAAAGTTTTGGTATTGACATTCAAAGTCCTATGAGACATGTGTCCGGGCTATCTACGGGAACGTCTACTGCCGGCATCGAATACCAACCACCCTGTATGAGCGCACAGGTAGGGACTCCTCGGCGTGCCGTCTGCGACTCAATATCGTTTGGCGGTGATGCGGGGGAGGGCCTATTCTGTGGTGGCTCCCACCCTATGAAATCAACTACCTCTGGGGCTCCGCCTGGCCCCTGACCTCCGCACCTTCCACCACGACTTGAAAACTTGGCTATTTGAGCAGGCTGCACTGTGCTGACTCCTCTTGGGGGGGGGTTGTTTTACCACTTGTTTTAGTAATTTGGCTTGTCGGTTTAATTCTATTTTAGGTAATTAATTAATTTATTGTATTGGTTTTAATTGTGAGCTGCCCCGAGTCCATTCGGGAGAGGGGCGGCATACAAGTCTAATAAATAAATAAATAAATAAATAAATAAATAAATAAATAAATAAATAAATAAATAAATCTTGTAGCCCAAGTTAATAGACTAGAATAACAGGGTTGGAAGGGACCCTGGATCCTCCAGTCCAACCCCTGGCTCAGGTAGGAAACCCTATACCATTTCAGACAAATGGTTATCCAATATCTTCTTTAAAACTTCCACATTTACAACTTCTGGAGGAAAGTTGTTCCACTGATTAATTGTTCTAAGTGTCAGGAAATTTATTCTTAGTTCTAGGTTGCTTCTCTCCCGGATTAGTTTCCACCCATTGCTTCTTGTCCTGCCCTCAGATGCTTTGGAGAATAGATTGATTCCCTCTTCTTTGTGGCAGCCTCTGAGATATTGGAATACTCTTATCATGTCTCCCCTAATCCTTCTTTTCATCAAACTAATATGCCCACGCCACTTTCTGGAGAGCTTAAATGACCTCTCTGCTAAAGGGTTTCACTTTATGAGCAAGAGTTGGCTACTAATAGTTGTTGTTGCATTTTAACTATTTTAATTCCTCAAGGTGCTCTGGCACCCTGCCTTCTAACCTAATGATTGGTATTTAGGGAAGCTTTTTGCAAGCAAAGCAGCTTTTGGTATTTTTGTACAGGTAATCCTTGACTTACCATTTATTGACCATTCAAAGTTACAATGGCACTGGAAAAAGTGACTTATGATAATTTTTTCACACTTAAGACCATTGCAGCATCCCCACGGTTACATGATAAAATTCAGATGGTTGACAACTGTCTCACATTTATTTATTTATTTTATTTTTATAAGTTTTCATTCATAAACATTTTTGAATAACAGTGCATTGACAGAGCATTATTTACAAATAGAACATGACTAACATACATTGGTAATTAGCAACTATTAGCAATAGTAATGGTATAACAACAATGCTAATAATATAACCAAAAAAGTTGATGTAGGTTTCTTCTTTCACTAGATTAATTACCTTTTTATCAATTACTACATTTATATTTATCTACCTCTTTACTTTCAATATGTATAATATTAACCTTCATAATCTTACTTTCTCTAATTTCTACCTCTTTTCTCTATCCATTCATAAAATTTATTCCATGTCCAATAGTATTATGAATCATCTTTGTCTTTAATTTTTAAAGTTAATCTATCCATTTCAGCACAGTCCCAAATTTTCCTAATTACAACCTCATCCAGTGGAGTATTCATATTTTTCCAGTATTTTGCATATGTAATCCTTGCTGCCATCAATATGTATAACACTAAATATGTGGTCGCTTGTCAAAATCCACTGATAGTATACCTAAAAGGCATGTTTCTGGTTTAAACTCAATATTTTGCTCAGTTATAGTTTCTAGCCATTTGTGTATATTTTCTTGCTTTATCGCATGTCCACCACATATGGTAATAGGTGCCTGTGACCTGGTTACATTTCCAACACTATACTGATGTGGTTTAATTTTTTCCCATATGTTAAGCAATGTATTCCTCACATAATGCCTCTGAAAGTATTTATGCGCTGTGTTACTACCATACCCAAGAACAGCATGCCAGCCTAATTACAGATCGTGACCTTCTAATAATAATAACCTTCTGTGTTTCAGATTTACCCAATCTTTTAGCCATGTAAGAGCTGCTGCCTGGTAATATAGTTCCCAATGTGGGAGTCCAAAGCCCCCATTATTTGTAGCTTCTTGTAACATTTTTCAATTTTATTCTCTTTTTTTTACCTTGCCAAATATACCTCAAAGTCATTTGATTTAATTCATCAAAAAATTTCTTTTCTAATTTTATCGGTATTGTTTGAAAAGAGTAATTTTGGTAGTATGTTCCTTTTTATGACTGCTATTCTCCCTATTATAGATAACTGTAAATTCTTCCACTTTTCCAGATCCAATTTAATTTGATGTATCTAACCTAATGATTGGTATTTAGGGAAGCTTTTTTGCAAGCAAAGAAGCTTTTTGTATTTTTGTACAGGTAATCCTTGACTTACAAGAGTTCATTTAGTGACCATTCAAAGTTAGAATGGCACTGAAAAAAAGTGACATGACCATTTTTCACACTTAAGACTGTTGCAGCATCCCCACAGTCATGTGATAAAAATTCAGATGGTTGACAACTGTCTCACGTTTATGATGGTGGTAGTCTTTTGCAACCTTCTGACAAGCAAAGTCAACTGTTAAGATTCACTTAACAGCTGTTATTAACTTAACAACTGCAGTGATTCACTTAACAAATGTGGCAAGCAAAGTAGTGAAATTGGGCAAATTTCACTTAATAAATTTCTCATTTAGCAACACAAATTTTGGTCTCAATTTTGGTTGTAAGTCAAGGAGAGGTGAGGCCAGGCATGACAAGGAATGGCTGGGAAGGGAGGGGAAGTGAGGGGTTAGGCGAGGCTGGATGAGGCGAGGCACCCCACAATGTGAGTGACATTGAGTTGGCCATGCCCACCCAGTCACATGCCCACCCTGCCAGGCCCACCCAGCCAGTCATTAGAGCAGAGAACTGGTTGTTAAATTGTTTGAATCCCACCACTGACATAAGCCAAATGTTGAAAAGCAAGGACATCATTCTGGCAATCAAATGTAGGTTAGTCTGCTGTATTGTGTTCTCTGTAGCTACCTACTGTTGACCTTAAATAAGCAAGACAGGAAGAAACCAACTCATTTGAGCTGTGGTGCTGGAGAAGGCTTGGACAGCAAAGGTGACTAGCAAGCAAGTATTGGAACAAATAACACCAGACATGTCACTAAAAGCAAAATCACAAAACTGCCTCTCACTTATTTTGGCCATGTGATGCATGGAATTCACTGGAGAATGCAATTCAGTTGTGGAAGAGTTAGCCCGAAAAGGAACCCAGGCTGCCAGAGACCTCTGTGGCTGGACACCATCAATGCTGGCACCAGTCAGAGCATAGAACAAACTAGGAGGTCAAGATTGGAAGATATGAAGAGACCTGGCCCACAAAATCACCAAGAGTCAGACATGACTGAATGGATAACTTTATCATCACATCACATTGCTGAAGAATTGGGTCAATCTCTATCCTAACTTTTATGATGGTGAAACCATTGTGGAACTTCAACCAGACCCTCAGAGAGATTCCACTTGACCAAAGCCTGCACTTTTAGCCTCATGTAGTCCACCAATCTGTCTCATGCCACCCAGGTCCACAGCTTCCAAGATGGCCTGGCTTAAAGAGTCCGGTCCAAAAATTTCTTCTCACCTCTTCTCATGCTCCTCTCTATGACTCTCCTTTATCAGCAATCTGTATCAACAGTCAACTAGAAGACATGCAAGCAAGAATTTGTTTCTGTAAGTGGACAGAAGGAAATACTTTGAATTTGCTGGTGAATCCCAAGTGTTGCATGGGTTTTAATTGCCCTGCCTTTAATCAAGGTGTATTAAATACAATAAATCTGCTTAGATCTGCAGTGAGCAGCTAGTCAGAAGGAGGAAAGAAGGTGAGTAGATATGTCCTCGCCACCAACCTGAGGTGACCAAGAGACTGTTTCTCCTCCACTATGGGATGACCTGAGTTTGCATCAGATTGTGTTCATCATGGAAGCACTGAAGATGGTTGCTGATTTTATGGGGACAAACTAAGGCCAGAGCGAGGGATGAAGGAAGACTTACAGGCTTAGGATGAGACTAGGACTCAACGAATGGTGGAACAAAGCAGCTCCCTGTTCATCTCTCACCATGTATAGGTGTAAAGATTCAAGGTGCTGGTGCTGACCTATAAAGCCCTTCATGGCATTGGGCCGGGATACTTGCAGGAAACCTTGCTGCCGATAATGACTTCCCGATGCCCAGTACACTCCCACAGGCAGGGCCTCCTGGTGGTGCTGTCAGCTAGACAGTTCGGCTGGCGGCCCCCAGGAATAGGGCCTTCTTTGTGGGGGCGCCCGCCCTCTGGAATCAGCTGCCCCTGGAGCTCTGGGTGGCCCCGCACCTCGGATCCTTCCGCCGTGGCCTAAAAACCTGGCTATTTCAACTGGCCTACCTGGACTGATGGGGGGGAGGGTTTTTAAATGGGTTAATGTTTTAGCTTATGATTATGAGATTTCCCTGGGCTTAATTTATTTTTAACATTTGTATTATATGTTTTTTAGTATTGTAAACCACCCTGAGTCCTTTGGGAGATAGGACGGCATATAAATCTCATAATTAAATTAAATTAAATTAAATGTGGAATGGCTCATAAATTAAGTTTGATCATGGCTTCCACAGCCCTGCTAGTCTACCCAAATGCCTCCTTGGTTCCCCCTGGATGTTCCATTGTTTCAGGAACCTGATCTGACCCACTCTTTGTGACTGTACCATATGGACTGCATTGCTGCTGCTTCTACATATTCCTCCACTGATGCTTCTGGGGAGGCTCTGATTCTGAATGTCCTTCAAGTGAGAATCTCTCCGTCATTCACTGTAGATGATGTCTGGATTTTTTTTTCAGCTGTTCTTAGAAGAAGCACTTCAAAAAAAGAGAGGTCCTTACTACATAGGAGTGATCCGTGACCCCCCTACAAATGCCTGGGTATGGTATCTAACTGGAAATGAAGCTCGAGCACAGTAAGTGTCTAATTCACATTTGTTTTTTATAGCCTGAAATGTCTGGATCTGAAAGAGGTGGCAGAAGATGCAATGTGTATGATCATAACTCAGTATTAAGTATGTAACTTGAGGACCCAAGCATACAATAATGGTGTTTGGATGATGTTGTCACCGGAACTGTGTCATTATTTGAGAATCAATACAGATTGCTATAGATGGATTGGGATATCGAATCTCTCTCACTCTCTCTGCATATGTATGTATGTATATGTGTATGTATATGTATATTGCATATTGTGTGTGTGTCTATATATTATCTGTCTATCGTCTGTGTTCTGTCCTCACTACACGTTAGTCTGTGTGCTGCACGACATGCAGCTAAACTCACCTATCCTCCAATATAACAGACTGTGTGTGAAGGTGCCTTCACATAGATTTGCCATTCAAAAACTAACCTGGCTTGCTCGACTGCTGGCCCTGGAAGACCTGGACCGCTTGTTCTCTCCTTTCCCCCTCCTTCGTCCCCGCCCCCATTGAGACCTTGGGGCCTGGCTGAAAGATGCCTGGAGTGTCTACAGTGACTGCTACGGCATCCTCTCCCCCCTCCCCCCTCCCCCCTTGCTCTGGTTTATGTCTTTTTTTTCCTTGTGTTTCGTGTTTTTAATGCTTCTATGTTTTTTATGTTTTTTGTGCTTTTATGCTCTAAATTTTAATCTAGTTTTTGGATGTATGAATGGGAATGGTGAGTGATTGTGGAGGTATGGGGCAAATGACTGCCCCCCCTGCTGAGTGTGGAAACAGAAGCAGGTGGGGGTCCGGTCATAGACCCTGGCCTGGTTTGAATGAAATGTCTGGCCTGCTGGAGGTAGGAGGGTCAGTTGGGGTTGGGGTAGAGACATCGGGAGTGTCGGAGAGCCAGAGTATTGCAGTCATGATGGGGAGAGGTAGATATAGTAGGAGCCGGGGGGTAGGCCGCTCACGGGGAGCAAGGACTGGCTACATCAAAGTGATTACTTGCTCCAGCCCGCCGGACCCCCCCTTATTCCTGGTGATTCAGGGAATCAAAGCTTTTAAGTTTGGCACGCTGGAAGAAAGAGGCGGAGGCAGCAATAAAGCTTAACAGGCTTTATTGTTAACTTGTATCTCAGCCGCGGTTGGCCGCTAGCTCGCGGCAGCAGCTGAGAGAGAGAAAGACAGCTGATTCCGTTTGACAGCTCCTTTTATACAGAGCTGTCAAACGGCTCAGCCAATCAGTGGCTTCTCTGGCTCCAGCTTAAACAGCGGACCGAAGTGGGAACTTGCTGGTTGCAACACTCCTTCCCCCTGGAACTGCGTAAGCGTAGATGTCCAGGTAGGCAGGGCGTCGCTTCTCCCGCTCAGATTGTCTCAGTCTTGCAGCCAGCGGCATTGGGGCAGGACCTATTGCTGGAGTGGCATCTTCCTCTTGAGGTGGCGTTGTCTCCCCTTCTCCGGCAAGCTGTGGTAGGACCCTGGGTGGTGATGGCACCTCTGCAGACTGCGGTGAGCGGGCTCTGGTTGCGATTTTGTCAGGTAAGTCCTCCGCGAGAGACCGCTGCTTGGGCACCGGCCTTCGAGGGCCTTCAGTGTCATCGTCTTCTGTGTCCATGGTCTCAGTCTCCCACTGGGCTGGACCTGTAGGGGCACTCCAACAGCTCCTTAGTTGGTCCATGTGTCAGTGCCATAGTCTGCCGTCAGCCAACCTTATCCTGTAGGATTTGGGGCCTGTTGTTTGTTCCACCCACCTGGGCAACCATAAGGGGTTTCCTGCATAATTGCAGGAGTAGACCGGGTCCCCTGGCCTAAAATTCCTTGTCTTGCTGGGTGAGTGAAGGGGTGCCCTGGGGGTATAAGTGGGGTGTAGCCTGTCAAGGGTTATGCGAAGTCTTCTTCCCATAAGAAGTTCAGCTGGGGTAAGGTTGGTAGCAGCGCTTGGGGTGGTGTGCTGTGTTAGTAGGTTCTGGGCTACCTTGGTAGACCAGTCCCTTTCTGCCATTCTCCCTGGGGCTTCTTTGGCTGATCTTACAGCCCTTTCAGCCAGTCCATTAGAAGCAGGATGAAAGGGTGAAACTAGGGCATGTCTGATGCCCCTGTGGGCAAGGAAGAGTTCAAAAGGAGAGGAGGTAAATTGGGGACCATTATCAGAGACCAGGGTGTCTGGGAACCCATGGGACGCAAAAATAGAGTCCAAGGCTTTGCAGACAGCTTCTGACGTGGTGGTTTTGAGGAGAACCAGCTCTACCCACTTGGAGAAAGAATCAACTAGGACTAAAAGGTTTTTTCCTTGCATGGGGCCTGCCAAATCTACATGCACCCTAGACCAAGGGGTATTGGTATCTTCCCATTCTCCAGGGGTGGCAGCTGGTGGAGCTGGTCTGGACATTTGGCAGATGGAGCAGTTTTGGACTTTATTTGTAACTGCCTCATCTAGTCCTGGACACCAAACATAGCTCCTGGCCAGAGCTTTCATTCTCTTGATCCCTGGGTGACCCTCATGGAGAAGGTCAATGATACGTGGTCTTAACAGGTGAGGAATAATTACACGGGGACCCCACAATAAACATCCTTTGAGTACATTCAACTCTGCCTGGTGTGTTTTGAAGGGGCAGAACTCTGGAGGAATGACATCTCTTGGCCACCCTCTCTGGACCCAGTCCATAACTTGAGAAAGCTGTACATCTCTAGTGGAAGTGTAGGCGATATCATTGGCCATGAGAGGTAATTGAAGGTCTTCGAGCAGAAACACAGAAGCAGAAGGGGCAGGGGCAGTGACTAAAATAGGTAAAGGGCATCTTCTCAAAGCATCGGCATGTGCCACGTCTTTACCAGGCCTGTAAGTCAGTTTGTAGGTGTAAGCTGCCAAAAAAAGTGTCCATCGGGTCATCTTTGGGGAAAGGATTAGTGGGCTAGGTTTGTCACCTGCCAGGATACCTAGCAAAGGCTGATGGTCCGTGATGAGCTCAAACTGGTGTCCATAGAGGTGTTCATGAAACCTCTTAACAGAGGCCACTGTAGCCAATGCCTCTTTGTCAATTTGGCTGTAGTTGCGCTCAGATTTGGAAAGTGTTCTTGAAAAATATGCGATTGGGGCTTCCTGGCCATTAGGTAATCTATGGCCTAGGACAGCCCCAATCCCATAAGGGGAGGCATCACAAACCAACATGAGGGGGAGAGAATCACTGAATTGTATGAGTACCTTTGATGAGGTGAGCAGGGCTTTTACTGCTGAAAAAGAGGCCTGTTCCAGGGCTCCCCACTTCCAAGGCATTTTAGAATCTAACAGTCTATGCAAAGGTTCAGCTACAGTGGCCTTGTGGGGCAGGAAAGAGCTGTAGAAATTAAAAAGTCCCAAAAAGGCTTGCAACTCAGTTTTGTTTTGAGGAACAGGGGCATCCTGAATATTTATTTATTTATTTATTTATTTATTTATTTATTTATTTATTTATTTATTTATTAATGGGACTTATATGCCGCCCCATCTCCGAAGACTCAGGCTTACAATAAAACAACAACAATAAATACTTAAAAAGAATTAAACTAACAGTCGCAATTACAATTGCCAAATACAAAACTTAAAATCAGTCAAAAATCTAAAACCACCCCTCCCAAGGGTCACAGCCTGGATTGGTCAAATAACCAGGTCTTCAGGTCATGGCGGAAGGTGCGGAGGTCAGGGGCCAGGCGGAGCCCCAAGGGAAGTTGATTCCAGAGGTCGGGGACCGCGACAGAGTAGGCACATCGTCGGGGGACCGCCAGCCAGCATTGCCCAGCTGATGGGACCCCAAGGAGTCCCTGTCTATGACTTCGCACAGGGCGGTTAGTATTGGATGTTGGCAGCAGTCGCTCCCTTAAGTAATAAGAACCCATGTCATATAGCACTTTGTATGTTAAAGTTAAGACCTTGAATCTCACCCGGAGAGCAACCGGCAACCAATGCAGGCAGCGCAGGAGGGGGCTAACATGGGAGAACCGGGAAACTCCCATCACTGCCCGCGCCACCGCATTTTCCACCAGCTGCAATCTCCGGATGGTATGCAAGGGCAGTCCTAAATAGAGAGCATTGCAGTAGTCGAGTCGTAACAAGGGCATGAGTGACGATGCAGGGGCATCGGTCCAGGAACGGGCGAAGCTGATGAACAAGGCGGAGCTGGGCAAAGCCCCCCCTGGCGACGGTTCCCACCTGCTCCTCCAACCGGAGCCTTGCATCCAGGAGGACCCCCAGGTTCCTCGCCCTATCCACAGGGGGCAACACCACTCCCCCTATGGTCAACGCTGGACATTCCAAACTGGACCAGGATGCCGGTATGTACAACCACTCAGTCTTGGCCAGGTTGAGTCGAAGCATGTTTCCATCCATCCAGATCCGTACCGCATCCAGACAGCGAGTCATCACGGAGAGGGCATCACTGATCTGGTTTGGGGTGGAGATATACAATTGTGTATCATCCGCATATTGATGATACCTCACCCCAAAACCACGAATGATCTCACCCAGCGGTTTCATGTAGATGTTAAATAAGAGGGGAGAGAGGACCGACCCCCTGAGGGACCCCACAAGTGAGCGCCCTTGGGGCCGACCTCTGCCCCCCTGCCAACACCGCTTTGGACTTCACAGGGTGAATTCCCTTGGAATCAATGTGATAACCCAGGAAGTCTATCTGGGGAACAGCAAAGATGCATTTCTTCCTGTTCAGTTTTAGCCCAGCTTTCTGAAAGCGCTTGAGAACCTGTTGCAGTCTTGCTAAGTGTTCCTGTGGGCTGTCAGCAGCAATGAGAATGTCATCGAAGTATGGGATGACCCCTTTGATGTTGTACAGTAAATGTTCCATAGTTGATTGGAATATGCCAGGGGCCACGCTGACACCGAATTGTAAATGTTTGCATTTAAACGCGCCCCTATGAGTAATTATAGTTTGGGCCTCTGCTGTCTCATTATCCACTGGGAACTGCTGGTATGCCTGTGTCATGTCCAACTTGGTGAAAATTGAGCTTTTCCCCAGGGAATGAAGCAGGTGCTGTATGATTGGTACAGGATACGCATTTGATTGGAGTCCCTTGTTTATGGTGGACTTGTAGTCAGAACAAATTCTTATAGAGCCATCATGTTTAGGGGTATTACAATAGGGGTTTCCCATTTAGCAAAGTTAGTTGGCTCCAAAACCCCTTGAGAAATTAATTTGTCAAGTTGGGCATCCACTTTGGGACGCAATGCCAGAGGCACTCTGTGTGGCTTGAGGCGTATAGGAGCTATATTTGGGTCCAGATTAAGGGAAATAGGAGTGCCTGTATAACAGCGCAACTTATCATCAAAAATTTCTGAATAGTCACTGCAGGTTGTTGGAGATTACTGCGTTAACTCCAGTCACTTGAAGACCAAGTGAGTGGAACCAGTCCAAACCTAGCAAACTGGGCAGGCTCCCTGATATGATAACTAATGGTAGGTGACTCTGAAAATTGTTATATTGAATATGGAACTTGCCTATTCCGAGGACTGGAATTGGTTGTCCCTGGTAGTCCCTCAGAGTCAGATTGCAGGGGTTCAGTTGTTTTCTTTTGAAGGCTGGAAGCAAGTTGTTCAGTGTCTTCCAGGAGATGAGGGATAGAGATGATCCTGTGTCAACCTCCATCTGGCAAGGGTTGCCTTCTAGGAGAAGATCAACATTAATCTTATTAATATTAAAAGAATAAGGTAGTGACTTAGTGACTCAGCTCTTGGGAATGCTTTGTTGATAGCATAGCATTCCTCTTTAAATTTGAAGTTTTTTGGTTGGTTTAATTGTTGAGAAGGCAGGCTTGAGTTTCTTGGTGACTGACAGATTCTGGCTAGGTGGCCTTTCTTCTGGCATTTAAGGCAGACTGCATTTCTGAAACAGCATGTGGCTCTCAGATGGTTTCCCCCACAACTGAGGCAAATCAGATGTTGTGTGGGTTGTCTTCTATCGATGGGAAGACTCTTTCTCTGTATGGGCTGAGGAGTTCTGAGGCGATTGATTTGTTCCTCCCCTTCGAAGTCTTCATCTTCGAAGAGAGTATCTTTGTAATGGACAGCAGAGCTGGGCTTCCCCCCTGGGAGGCTGTTTGCTTTTTGAATTGCGGCTGCGGATACATTTGACAGTTCTGCAGCTTGGGCTTCTTCTATCACCTGCTTTAAGTTGAGGTCAGCTTTCGCTAGCAGTCGACGTTGTAGCCATAGGTCTCTCACCCCGCAGACGAGTTGGTCAAGCAGCATATCATCTAGTTGGTCTCGGAAACCACAGTGGAGGGTGGCCGATCGTAGAGCCTCCATGTATTCACTTATGTATTTGCTCTCTGCTTGGCTTTTTTGCCGGAATGCATGGTGGCGAGCAATACGTGATGGTTTCAGGGCATAATGGTTACTGAGCACCTCCTGTAGTTCTTCCCAGGAGACAGCCTTGACCATCTGAGGAGCCAGCATGGCGGTGGCAGTATTGAAAATGGTGGTCCCGCAGAAACTCAGGAAATAGGCTTTTTTTCTGTTTGAAGGAATGTCTGATAGGTTCGCGGTGTCCATGACGCATTCGAACCTGTTGATGTATGATGTCCACGTCTCGGTGGTCAGCCGAAAGGGCGGGAAATTAGGTGGTGCCGTCATTTCGCCACTTGTAGTGACAGCTCTGTGACAACAGCTCTTTTGTAGTGACTTCAGCCGTGTGGTGCTCTCTCTCTATGCCTCAGGATTTGCCTCAGCTGTCAGCAATCCCATCCTCATCCCCAGTTTTAAGTTTGGTGCACTGGAAGAAAGAGGCGGAGGCAGTAATAAAGCTTAACAGGCTTTATTGTTAACTTGTATCTCAGCTGCGGCTGGCTGCTAGCTCACAGCAGCAGCTGAGAGAGAGAGAGAGAGACAGCTGATTCCGTTTGACAGCTCCTTTTATACGGAGCTGTCAAACAGCTCAGCCAATCAGCGGCTTCTCCGGCTCCCGCTTAAACAGCGGACCGGAGTGGGAACTTGCTGGTCGCAACAGAAGTCCTGAACTCAGGCTGTTGCTATTGAATGCCAGGTCTGTTATTAACAAGGCCCCCCTCATTCGGGATTTGATCCTTGAGGAGAGGGCTGACCTGGCATGTATCACTGAAACCTGGCTGGGCAAAGAGGTGGTGTCCCTCTTGTTCAGTTGGGCTTGTTGCTAACATACCTGTCTCCCAGCTGCATTGCCACGGCCCTGCCTGTGCTGCTGGGGGTAGTAGCCAGGTTGGCGGTGGAGTTCCCCAGGCTTATGGTGGTGGGGGGCTTCAATTTGCCATCACTCAGTGAATCCTCAGACGCGGCCCAGGAGTTTATATATATATTTATTTATTTATTGGACTTGTATGCTGCCCCATCTCCAAAGACTCGGGGCGGCTCACAACTAAAAGCAACAACAATAAATAATTAAAAGAGATTAAACCAATTCACAAGCCCAAAAATAAAAAACAAAATTTACAATACTTAAAATAGTTTAAAACCCATCCCCCCCACAGAAGGGTCACAGCCCAGGTTGGTCGAACAACCAGGTCTTCAGATCATGGCGGAAGTTGCAGAGGTCAGGGGCCAAGCGGAGCCCCAGGGGAAGTTGGTTCCAGAGATCAGGGGCCGCGACAGAATAGGCTCATCATCGGGGGACCGCCAGCCGGCATTGGCCCACCGACGGGACCCCAAGGAGTCCTTGCCTGTGTGCTCGCACAGGGCGGTTGGCACTCGATATTGGTAGGAGTTGCTCCCTTAAGTCTTGAGGACCCATGTCGTGAAGGACTTTGTATGTTAAAACTAAAACCTTGAATCTCACCCGGAGTGCAACCGGCAACCAATGCAGGCAGCTCAGGAGGAGGGTAACATGGGAGAATCGGGAGACTCCCATCACCACCCGCGCTGCCGCATTTTGCACCAGCTGCAATCTCCGGATGGTATGCAAGGGCAGCCCTAAATAGAGAGCGTTGCAGTAGTCGAGTCTGGAGGTAACAAGGGCATGAGTGACTGTGCACAGGGCATCTCGGTCCAGAAATGGGCGGCTGACGAACAAAGGCGGAGCTGGGCAAAGGCCCCCTGGCAGCCCCCACCTGCTCCTCCAGCGAGCCATACATCCAGGAGGACCCCAGATTCCACACCCTATCCACAGGGGGCAACACCTCTCCCCTTATGGCCAAAGATGGATATTCCTGACTGGGCGAGATGCGGTATGCACAGCCACTCAGTCTTGGCCAGGTTGAGTCGAAGCATGTTCCGCTCATCCAAATCCGTACGCATCCAAACACTGGGTCATCAGGGAGAGGGCATCACTGATGTGGTTGGGTGGAGATATACAGCTGGGTGTCATCAGCGTACTGATGGAATCTCACCCGAAACCATGGATGATCTAACCCAGCGTCTTCATGTAGATGTTAAATAGAAGAGGGAGAGGACCGACCCTGAGGACCCCACAAGAGAGCACCCTGGGTCGACCTCTGCCCCCTGCCAACACCGATTGCGACTGCCCCAAGAGGTAGGAGGTGAACCACTGAAGGACAGTGCCCCCACTCCCAACCCCGAGTGCAAGAGGATACCATGGTCGATGGTATCGAAAGCCGCTGAGAGGTCTAATAGGACCAGGACAGAGGAAAAACCCCTGTCCCGGGCCCTCCAGAGATCATCCATCAGCGCGACCAATGCTGTCTCCGTGCTGAAGCCGGGTTGGAAGCCCGATTGATACGGATCCAGGTAGTCCGCTTCATCCAGAAAGAGTGGAAACTGCCGAGCCACCACACTCTCAACAACCTTCGCCAAAAAGCGAAGGTTGGAGACTGGACGAAAGTTGTCTAACACGGTCGGGTCCAGGGCAGGCTTCTTAAGGAGGGGTCTCACCACTGCCTCCTTCAAGGCGGAGGGGAAAACACCCTCTCTTAAAGAAGCGTTGACAACTGCCCAGAGCCAACTGCAGGTGGCTTTCCTGGTGGCATAAGCCAACCAGGAAGGACATGGGCCCAACAAACATGTGGTGGAACTCAGCCGCCGCATAGTCCTGTCCACTTCATCCTCGGAAACAGGATCGAACTCATCCCAGATCACATTGGCCAGACTACTTGTATCCCGTTCCTCAGACCACTGCAAATCAGAGGACAATCCGCTCCGAATCCGGGCGATCTTATCCGACAGATATTGAACAAATTCCTCAGCCCTTCCCCGCAGTGGGTCTGCCCCCTCTGTACGAAGGAGAGAGTGGGTAGCCTGAAACAGGGCGGCTGGGCGGTTATCTGCGGACTCTATGAGGACGGAGAGATAAGACCTTCTCGCCACTCAAATAGTTACCAGGTAAGTCCGAATGTGGGCTCTTAGCTGGGCTCAATTGGACTGGGAGCGGGTGGACCTCCATCTGCGCTCTAAACCCCTCCGACGACGCTTCATCTCCCAGAGCTCCTCTGTATACCAAGGAGCCATCCGGGATCCACGGCGTGTGAGGGGTCGCATGGGGACAACCCTATAGAGGGCATTCGATGCAGCCCATTGCCAAGCAGTCGCCAGATCCTCGACAGAGCTGTGGGCAAGGGAAGAGGGAAAAACCCCAGTTCCGCCTGGAACCTCTCGGGGTCCATCAGGCGCCTGGGGCGGAACCACCTAAGTGGCTCTTCATCCCAGCAGTGGGGGGAGGCCTGTTGGAAGACCAGCCATAGGAGATAGTGATCAGACCATGGAACGGGCAATGCCGTGAAAGTGGCTTGCCCTCTGTCACTACGCCACTGTTCAGAGACAAAAACTAGGTCGAGAGTGTTTCCCCCCTCATGAGTCGGGCCCAGAATCAATTGGGTCAGGCCCATGGCTTCCATAGAAGACATGAATTCCTGGGCCAAGCCCGACGCTCCCCCCAGGGAGGGCAGATTGAAGTCCCCCAGGACTATAAGGCCCGGGAACTCCACCGCCACCCCCGAGAGGACATTGAGAAGCCCAGGCAGGGCCGCTGCCACACAGCTGGGGGAAAGGTATTCCAGCAGCAAGCCCACCCAACCGTTAGGCCCCCAACTCAGGAGGAGGGTCTCACTCCCACCTATCTCTGGAACCATGACCTCCCTTGGAAACAGGGTCTCCCGGATAACCACAGCCACCCCACCACCCCTTCCCTGGGCCCGCAGCCGGTGCAAAACCCGGAAACCTGGAGGGCACAACTCAACCAGAGGGACACCACCCTCTGGGCCCAACCAGGTCTCAGTGATACAAGCCAGGTCCGCAGCCTCTTCCTCAATGATCTCTCGGAGGAGGGAGGACTTATTAGCCAGAGACCTGGCATTAAAATACACCAGCCTAAGCCCAGGGGTCCCAGTTCCTGTGCCCCCTAGGGAGGAGGCCATAGGGTCAGAGCGTGCCACCACACAGAGATGGTGGGTGCGCGCTCTCAACACATGATATGGCCCTATGCCTCAAAGTCTCCTGTCAATTCCAACCACCCTGGCGGTCCCCATCTCACACCCCGGGGCCCTGTCAGCCCCCAACCCCCACCCCCCACCATGCACCGGGCTGCAAAAAGACCCATCCACCCCACTCCCTAACCCCTTAAGATGGCCAATTAAAAAATTTAAAAGTTTCCCCTTAGTGCCAGATTTAGAATTTAAACCCTTGGTCACAGCCTGCCACCTCTCGGGATCCCAAGATCCGTCATTCTCGGCAGCCCAGAGGGCCACTTCACAGACAGGGGAACCATCTGGAGGGCCCGTAGCTCCAGCAGGGAGTAGGCAGGCATAACAAAGACATTTCAGGCCAAATTGGTACAGCAGGCTATTGGCTAGATGGAAATAACTGTAAAGATGGAACAAGTACAGTCCAAAGGGCCGGGCGATGGTGGTCAGGAATGGTCCACAATCAACAGCTCCCTCACAACTGCCGAGGGCCAGAGTCAAAATGGTCCAGTCACTGCTCTCCCACCACAGTGACTTGTGGCAAAAGCCCTGCTCTCTCACTGCAAGGGGGTTGAGTCCATCCATTGCCCTCTCACCGCAATGGCCAGGCCCCAGAGAAAGGGGGCAAAATACAGGTCTGGGCAAATGGCATAGATAAACCAGGCACCCTCCATAGTGCCAGAAGGAGTCCAAGATGACACTGGAAGACGAAGAGATGGTGGCCAAAGATGGAACCTATGAACCAGGCCATGGGTCCAGACCATTCGCGCCATCCTCCTTGGGGGGTCTTCACCGAAGACTCAACCCACAACCCCATCCAGAGCAGCACTGACTCACCCGACCCGGGTTGTGACCACAAACGCCTCCATTCTGGGCTCTCCAGACCTGCTGGCCTTTGCCCCTCCCTGCAGATCTTTTCCTCCCAGAGCTCTCACTTCTGGGGAAGGGAAAGGGGCAGCACATCGAGGATCGGCCAAGAGTCCAGAGCCCCTGTAAAAACGCTGCCCCCACCAACAAGCAACAGAAGGGGGGCCCCATTGGGCCAGCAATCCCGTTGTCATCGGACTTCTCGTTGACACCACAATGCCACAGGATGCCGCTACAGCAGCTGTCCTCCAAGACGCCAGGCCGCCGATGCTGCAGCCAAGTCCCAGACCGCCGTAGCCACCGTAGCCACCGCCGCCGCCGAACCTCAGTACCGCCACGCCCGTCGCCAGCACCAAACAGCTGACGACCACCACTGATGGCAACATTGGATCCTCAGCCGCCGTCGCCACAGGCGCCAAGACTTTCCTGGCACCGGGGCTCTGCAAGGCACCGGGGCTCCGCGCAGCAGGCAACAATGCTGCTGCGCCTCCAACCCAGCCGGCAATCCATCAGCTGCTGCGGAGGCCGCGAAGGGAAAAAACCCAACGGACATTGAGCCACCAGCCCAATTTCAGCCGGGAAGGCTCCAGCGACACTCCGCGACCCTCCAAGGACGACTCCGAGGGAACCACCAGCAGCGGATGACCTCCTCTCTCAGCAGTTGCCAAAAAACCTCTGATACCTGAAAGAGCCCACTCACCGCTGAACCGCCATCTTGGGCATGCGCAATCCAAACCATGGCTTCCATGACAACCATGGAACTGACTCAAGTAATTCAGGGTCTGACCCATAGAGGGGGCACACACTCGACTTGGTATTTCTCTCAGAGCAGTGGAAATATGATCTGAAATTAAAGGATATAGACATCTTTCCCTTGTCATGGTCAGATCATTCACTGTTGAGGCTAGACTTTGGGATGCCGCTCCCCCATCACAGGGAGGTGGAACCGATTAAATGGTTCTGCCCCAGGCACCTAATGGACCCAGAAGGGTTCCAGAGGGAGCTTGGGGAGATACCGGATTCCCTGATCCACAGTCCGGCTGATGCTCTGGTTGCTGCCTGGAATGGGGCGGTGACAGGGGCATTAGACTGGGTTGTGCCTTTGTGACCTCTCAATGGTGGCCGATCCAGGGTGGCTCTCTGGTTTACTGAGGAGCTCCGGGGGATGAAGCTCCAGAAGAGATGTCTAGAGCGACACTGGAGGGCCAGTAGATCCAAATCTGACCGAACACTTTTAAGAACCTTTATTAGGACTTATTTAGTGGTGATACGGGCGACAAAATGCATGTATTTTTCTGCACTTATTGCATCTGCAGACTCTCGCCCAGCCACCCTGTTTAGGGTGACTCGCTCTCTTCTCAATCGAGAGGAAGCGGAGGAGCCCTTACGAGGAAGAGTGGAGGAATTTGTACAGTTTCTGTCAGATAAAGTCGCTCAGATCTGAATGGACCTGGACTCCAATTGGGCAATTCGGACCGAGATGACAGGGGTGGGTCTTAGTCCTATTATATGGAGTGAGTTTGATCCTGTGGCTCCTGAGGAAGTGAACAAGGCCATGGGAGCGATGAGTTCTTCCACTTGTTCACTGGACCCGTGCCCTTCCTGGCTGGTCTTGGCCAGTAGGGAGGTGACACGGAGCTGGCTCCAGGTGTTGGTCAATGCTTCTTTGAGAGAGGGGTCCTTCCTGCAATTATTAAAAGAAGCAGTGGTAAGGCCCCTCCTCAAGAAGCCTTCCCTGGACCCATCTGAATTAAAGAACTTTCGTCCAGTCTCCAACCTCCCCTTTGTGGGGAAGGTTGTTGAAAAAGTGGTGGCACTCCAGCTCCTGCAGTCCTTGGATGAGACGGATTATCTAGAACCTTTTCAATCAGGTTTCAGGCCTGGCTACAGCATGGAGACTGCTTTGGTCGCACTGTTTGATGATCTCTGGTGAGCCCGGGATAGGGGTCATTCCTCTATCCCGGTGCTACTTGACCTCTCGGCGGCTTTCAATACCATCGACCATGGTATCCTTCTGCGGTGGCTGAGAGAGTTGGGAGTGGGAGGCTCCGTGTTCTGGTGGTTCACCTCCTATCTCTCTGGCCGGTCACAGTCGGTGTTGGTAGGAGGACAGAGGTTGACCCCCTGGCCCCTCATCTATGGGGTGCCTCAGGGCTCGGTCCTCTCTCCCCTCCTATTTAATATCTACATGAAACCGCTGGGTGAAATCATCCAACAATATGGGGTGGGATATCAGCAATATGTGGATAACACTCAGCTGTATATCTCCGCCCCATGCCCATTCAGTGAAGCAGTGGATGTGATGTGCCGGTGTCTGGAAGCTGTGAGGGTCTGGATGGGAGTCAACAGGCTCAGACTTAACCCAGACAAGACTGAGTGGCTGTGCGTACTGCCCCCCAGGGGCCATGTTGATTTTCCATCTTTGGTTCTGGGTGGGGAGAAATTGTCCCCCTCAGAATGGGTTCACAATTTGGGTGTCCTCCTAGATCCACAGCTGAAAATGGGGCAACACCTATCAGCTGTGGCTAGGGGAACTTTTGCACAGGTCCGCCTGGTGTACCAATTGCGACCCTACGTGGACCAGGAGGTTCTTCTCACAGTCACTCATGCCCTAGTCACCTCATGACTGGATTACTGCAATGCACTCTACATGGGGCTACCCTTGAAGAGAATTCGGAGACTTCAGTTGGTCCAGAACACAGCCGCGCAAGCTGTTGTGGGTGTCCCGCGATACACCCACATATCACCAATTCTCCGTGAGCTGCACTGGCTTCCTGTTAGTCTCCGGGTGCAATTCAAGGTGTTGGTCATTACCTATAAAGCCCTATATGGCTCAGGACCAGGTTATCTCCAGAATGGTCTCCTACCCTGCATTTCCCTGTGACCGGTAAGGTCCCACAGAGTCGGTCTTCTCCGGGTTCTGTCAGCTAAACAATGCCAGCTGGCGGGCCCACAGGGGAGGGCCTTCTCTGTGGCTGCTCCAGCTCTCTGGAACCAGCTACCTCCCGAGGTCCAGACTGCCACCACCCTACTGACCTTCTGCAAAGCAGTCAAAACATGGCTTTTCCAACAGGCATGGGGCTGTTGATCTTGCGATTGTGATCTAGTGAGATCCACCCTTCTATTGTTCACTGTTTTTAAATTGTTTTAAATTGTTTTTAATATAAATGTAATTTTTTATGTTTTTACTGTGAGCTGCCCGGAGTCCTTTGGGAGTTGGGTGGCATATAAGTCTAACAAGCAAACAAACAAACAAACAAACAAATCTGAATGGTTTATTGAAAGAACAGGATATGGTGAAACTGGGGGAAATAGGGATACATACAGTGAGAATCAAATATAAGATAGACAGTATTTAGTTACTGCTGAACATAACAATCACTAAATACAAGCGATTTAGATCTCACCAGCGATGCTGTGTGTGGGATATAAGATTTTCCTTGGATGATCATGTGCCACAGATTAAGATGGAGGTTTCCTTGTGCTTCTCCAAATGCTAAAAGAAATAGACTGGCTTCCCAGTGTGCACTTGGTTTGGGAGTGTGGGTTGATGGGTAAATGGGTGGGATCAGCTTCAAACAATATACTTGCGGCATATTTGTCTCTCCGGCTACTAGATGGGGCTAGAGGGCAACAACAGTATATAAAGATCATATGCTAAACTCACCTATCCTCCAATTAACAGATGTGTGTGTAGATCTGAATGGTTTATTGAAAAAACAGGATATAGTGAAACTGGGGAAAATAGGGATACATACAATGAGAACCAAATACAAGATAGATAGTATTAAGTTATTGCTGAAAATAACAAGCAATAAATACAAGCAATTTAGATCTCATCAGCGATGCTCTGTGTGTGGGATGTATGAGTTTGTCCTTGGACCATTTGCCACAAATTAAGATGGAAGTTTTTTTTGTTTTTTTTTTAATTACATTTATATGCCGCCCTTCTCCGGAGACTCAGGGCGGCTTACATTTTTTGGGATACAACCCAGTGTGCTCAGCAATAGCCTTCATTCCATTGTATATGCCTGCTTATTACTAAGCGGCATTTTTACAAGGTCAGCTAATTGCCCCCAACAATCTTGGGTCCTCACTTTACCTACCCCGAGAGGATGGAAGGCTGAGTCAACCTTGAGCCTGATGGGATTCGAGCCTACAGCAGTTGTAGGCAGCTGGAACTTAAGTGCAGGCAATTAACAGCCTGAGCCACCAAGGCCCTTGTTTCCTTGTGCTTCTCCAAAATGCTAAAAGAAATAGTCTGACTTCCCAGTGTGCAGTTGGTTTGAGAGTATGGGTTGATGGGTAAATGGTTGGGATCAACTTCAAACAATATACCTGGAGAATATTTGTCTCTCCGGCCACTAGATGGGGCTAGAGGACAACAACAGTATATAAAGATCATACCTTGTGGCATGACAATCTGTTTTTCTGTCTTGGACTGGAGAAGTATGGCCAGATTATAGTCCAGAAAGGGAAAATAGTTTATTAGCCGCCCAGAATCACCTCAAGATGAGAGGGAAGGCAAATAAGTAAAACAAAGAAACAAATATAAATATTAATGGGATGGAATTACCAGCAGGTCACACAATAGATACATAGAGCAGTTAGAAGTTTCTGTTCCCAAGTGTTTGTTCTCCATAAGTAGTGTGCACCCCATCTAGCAATACCCACAAGTCCAAAAGCAGCCAAGTGATGGACCTGCTCACTAGGTAGCTTTGTCTCTCATTCAGAAGACAGTTCTTGACCAGGATGGCCACCTTAAATGAAGGAAGCCATCTTACTTGGCTTCACCCTCCATATTTTATTTATTTATTTTATTTATTTGATTTTATATGCCCCATCTCCGAGGGGACTCGGGGTGGCTTACACAAAAACATATATACAATATGTAAACTTATTCCAAAATTTACCCAGTCCAAATAATTATAAAATATTAAAATATCCCGAAATTAAAATCCCCAACCCCGCTCAATCCAGGCCAGCCTGTGAAAACAGCCAAGTCTTTAGATCACGACGGAAGGAGTGCAGGTCCATATGTTTATCCCATCAGGTTCCTAACAGCCTCCAGGTACGAGGTGTACACAGCATGATCCCCTTGGCTTGGGATGGAGATGTAAAGTTTACTTATGTTTAGCATTGTGTTGGCCTTAGAGATGACACAATAGATTGAGTTCAATTCTTTATCTGTTTGCACCCAATGGACAGAATCTTGCCAAGCTAAAGCTATTCTAACCTACTAGATTTCATCTGAGATTCTAAGGTGTGGCTATCCTGAACCTCATCCCCTCTTCTTCATCTAGAACTACTCAGCCTCTTAATACAGGCCTCTTCCTGGGGAAACTCTGTATAGCCAAATCCCCACCACCACCACCCACATACATACATACATACACCAGTGTTGCAGGTGCATATTCCATCGCACATTGGGATGACACTGAGCCCTGAACTGATAGATGACCTTCCCCAATACTTTCTTGCAAGGAGATAATAATGAGGAAAGGACTAAACTCTACAGTGCCCTACAAATGAGTACCCGTCAGCTTGACTTCTCCTCCCCCTACCACCCTCAACTGAAATCACCAGCAAAGAGAACAGAACCATTCCAGAATTCTCCCCAAGCCTCAATTCCTGAAGAAACCAGGAAGGTGCACAGTCCATTTTTTCAAAAAACAGCTGCCTAGAAATATGTAATCTTTTGCCATGGCCTGTTCAAAAGGATGGAAGGGGAGATGTCACCAACATTTTGGTGAACCCCACCTCTATTTCTCAACCACATCAAACCAACATTTTGAGTTGTTAGAAACTCCCATTGAAGTGAGGGAAGAAGGTGAATGGACTGAACATTTATTTTCTACTCCGAAGTCTATAAATGATACGCATTTTATCCGGAGGACTGACAACTGTTATTTCTTCTTTTCAGATACTGGTCGATTAGAAATCCCATCCCTGGTGTCACTAGATGTGTAGCAATTCGGAGTTCATGTTATACGCCAAAGAAATGTTGGATCAATCTGGACTGTTTGGAAAGCCTAAGAGGCATTTGCAAGCAGAACCCTGATGACAAATGGATGACTTAATTCTTTGCTGCATGTTGCACAAAATTGTATTTGATGAACTCAGTGAGAAAAAATGTCAATCGGTGAAGCTGTCTCTTAAAAACAGTTCCCCCGTCAGCCAGTCTGGAGGCAGGAAAGAACTCTGGGCTTTGACATCAGCTTCCTTCTCCATCCTGCCTTTTTGGAGATTAAAGACACTGTTTTATTTAGCAAATAAAAAAGAATGAAAAAAGAGCCTTTCTTTTCTGTATTCATTCTATTTAGTTCAGTGCTGGCTGAACTTTATTCTTTGTAAGCTGCCCAGAGTCACTGAGAGTGATGGATGGGCCTATAACTCTTTAAAATAAATAAACAAGTACAACTACATATCGGAGCATTGAAAGTCCCCCTGAACTCCACCCACCACCACCACCCCAGGATTTGCCATTCGAGAAGTTTGGCTTATTTTATTTATTTATTTATTTATTTATTTATTTATTTATTTATTTATTTATCACATCTCTACTCTGCAGCCTTCAAAAATGTCCTTGGCCTACTTAGAACACAACAGAACGTTTCACAACAACCATGGTTCTTTAATGCATGAAACCACACGAGAGGCTCAGCAAGAACAATAAAAACATCACTACACCAAAACAAAAACAAAAAGACGTAAAACTGAGGCATCATGAAATCAGGAGAAGTCTCTCCTGAACAGCTCCATCTCCAACAATTCAGAAATGTCCACCAAGAGCAGCAGCACCTTCTCATTTTAGTTCCCCAGATCTGTTGAACTTGGCCACTACGTCTATCCTACTTGGTCTGATTGGTCTGACTGGTCATGGCCAGCCAATGGGGTCCTGCTGGGCCTCCAATCCTAAAGGGCTTTATAAGTCAAAACCAGTCCCTGGAAACCCATCAGCAGCCGATATATCCCCCTCCCTTCCCCACCTATTAGCCCTGCATAACAGAGACTTTGCAGCTTGAGAAGAGCCCAAGAAACATTCCACAAGTGGCAAATTTATGAGTTATATAACCCTATTTTCTGGTCGAGTTTGTATTTTTCTTAAGACTTGCAAGTGTATTCAGGGACTTCCAGAATTTGCTCCCTATTGTTTAGTTGCTGAATAGACTAGTTTTTGCACATTAAAAAATTGTTTTGGGTAAAAGGAAAACTATTTTCCTGAATTTAGAAAAGAGGCCCAGATTGCCATGTTAAAATTGTTACAATTAACTAATGGGTGTATTTGAGCAGTACGGTGACCTAGAGGTGAAGATGCTTGCCTCCCACTTGGAAAGTTCAGAACTGAATCCTTGGCAGTGGCTGATATTTTCTATCAGAGCACAAAGAGAAATACCTGCTGCAAACTCTGCATTAGGCATCAGGAAGGGCATCCAGTCAGTAAATGTTCAGCTCCATTCAGTCGCCCTGACTCCACCCCAAAACAAGGGATTAAAGGCTCATAAAAATAAAGAAAATTATGTATTTATCCAATTTTTATAATCACCTCTCATCTAACTTGATTCTGATAAAGTGAAGATATAAAAACAGAACATAGAAATATAAAAAAACATAATAATAAAGGATGATCCTCAGTGATTCTCAGTGAGCTCCAATGGGCTGGGTAACTTCAGGAAACCATGTTTTCCTTCTAGCCAAAGCGATTTCTTTTTTTAATGTGTGCAAAAACTAGCCTATTCAACAGCTAAAAACAATAAATAAATAATAAACGTGGTTTCTGCCTGCACCCCAAAGATACTTTTTAAAGAGGCAACTGGACTTCCTTGTTTTCTGTTGGCACATAGTTGACCCAAAGGTGACACCCCCAAAGAGTCAACTATGACCTGGATGATTGAGAATCTCTATAGACTTTCTGCCTGCATCATACACCTTGCCACTATATGTTGGTTCCTCTGTGGTCTTTCTGCAATGCTTAGCAATTATTCACCAGTTGGCAAGAGGGCAGTTGGAATCTGCTGAGTGTCACAGCCAGTGTCCTGGATGAAACCCAGAGCACCCAGGAATAACTGGTGGGAAGATGAGCTGCTGGGAGGATGCATGAGGCAGCAGCAGTCATGGGAGGAAGATCAGTTTGTATTGGCCTTACAGATGAAAATAAAGAGGATGGATGGGAGTGGACTGATGGGTCCACATTAACAACAGGGTGAGTCTTCGATGACACAGTTCAAAGAGAGGATGCTTCCAAATGGCCATATCTTTTCTTGCAAAAGTGGGATCAGATTAAGCATTTCTGGTTGGAAAAGGTTTGGATTAGATTCTCCCAGGGGTGGGATTCAGTTTTTTTAACAACCGGTACTGTGGGCGTGGCTTAGTTGGTAGGTATGGCTTGGTTATCATGTGACTGGGTGGGCATGGCCAACTCGACATCACTCATGTCAAGGGGTGCTTCTCCTTGCCTGGCCTCTCATGACAGTGGGGATGCTGCAATGGTCATAAGTGTAAAAAATGGTCATAAGTCACTTTTTTCAGTGCCATTGTAACTTTGAATGGTCACTAAATGAACTGTTGTAAGTCAAGGATTACCTGTACAAAAATACAAAAAGCTTCTTTGCTTGCAAAAAGGTACCCTAAATACCAATCATTAGATTAAAAATACCTGCAAGCCAGAGTTACAAATCAGGCAGGGTGCCAGAGCACCTTGAGGAATGAAAATAGTTAAAATGCAGTGACAACTATCAAGCAGCCAACTCTTGCTCATAAAGTGAAACCCTTTAGCAGAGAGGTCATTTAAGCCCTCCAGGAAAAGCACACCAGGAAAAGCAATCCTTAAATCCATTTGCACCACTTAAAGATACCAGCTGGTCTCACTCGCCTCACAAGATATCCTAAGGAAATCATCCTGATTTAAGGAAAGGTTACATCCCCCCAAGAAAGGCAGTAAAAAAATCAGTGCCAAGCTTACATCCTGCCTCTTAGAAGTATACCCCAAAAGGACAGTGCCAGATAGTACTAAAGCAGTGAAGAAAGACCCCCCTCCCCAGATAGAAAAAGAAACCATGAGGCAGGAAAAAATTCAAACACAATACGAATAATTAAATCACAACAGTAGCTGTTGCTTGTTGAAGCTGAATAGGGAAAATTATCCCATCAATAAACACAGGATTAAATGTCACCAAGCACAGAATTAACCTTCACCAAAAACCAGTTTTAGACCAAAACTCAGAAAGGGTATGTAAACTCACATTTGAATGTCAATCTTTCTAGCTAGCCAAGAAGCCTTGCTGAATGTCACTCATTTTGGTTCCCTGTCACTAAAAGCTTTGCTTCATTATTCAATTCAAAGTGCTGATTGTCCAGGGAAGTATTTCCTCCCAACAGCAGTGTAAAAAACTTAAAACAACCCTTTCTCTTTAAGAAAGTCAAGCCCCAGAAGCTCCGGAGACAGGACATCTAGGCATACTGGCAAGAATGTAATAAGGGTGGAAAAAAACAAAAGGAGATTGCTTCTAACTACTGGTTCTCCGAACTGCTTGGAAAGTTAACAAGGAGTTCTATAGAACCAGACAGAATCAGTAGAATCCCACCCCCTGGATTCTCCTCAGAAGTGTGGGAGGGTGTAACTTAAGGAACCCTCAGTCAGGGAACCAGATGTGGTCATTCTAGCATATCCCACATTGGTATGTGCATGCATATTTTATTACACCCATCGTGTAAGGCAAGGGCTTCCAAACCTGGCAACTTTAAGAGTGGTGGACTTCAACTTAGTCATGGCTGGCTGAGAAATTCTGGGATTTGAAGTCCACCAATCTTAAAGTTGCCAAATTTGAAGCCCCTGGTGTGAAGTAAAGTTGCAGCTACTTTAAGACGTTCTAGTGGGCATTACATGAGTGCTTTAAAGCCTCTTTTCTCCTCCAGATCTAAAGCACCACCAGATGTATATCAAGGCATGCCCAAAAGCATTCAGGAAAGATTCTCCATTGGAATATCAGGCTGTTGATTCATTCAATTCCATTGTTTCTTTTATTAATTTTTTTTGCCACTTTCCTCTGTCTTTTTAAAGTGTCTTCTTCTCTCTTCTCCAATTCCAGATATCAGTCTAGGGAAAGTCCTAGCCACTCAAGCAGATATGGAGGATGAGAACAAGACTGTGTTTCTGTTGTGCCTTCATTGGGGAACCACAACTGGAAAGCTGCTGACTGCCATGAACTTTACAGACAAGTTTGCAAAGAGAACCTGGAGTTTAGGGAACCCTGACATTGGCCTTCATCAGAAATAACCATCTGATTCTCCAGGATCACGCTAAAACTGAAGATGAAACGTTTCTCATCATGATGTCAAGTCTCACAGGAAATCCACAGAATGAATAGCAACATCTGGTTACCTCCAAAATAAACTGGTGGATGGCCACACATCTTTAATGAAGAACAACACCACAATGAAGCTCATGTACCTCTTTGTAAGAGCTTTGCAGGACTCACATAAAAGAGGGAACTGGGTCTCGCTTAATGGGGCTTGTTCTGAGCCAGGGTAGCTAGACCAAACAACTGCATTTGTGCAATATACTTTGGTTGATTTAATTGTGCAAACCAACTCATTTGGTTGGTTCTTGGGTCAATGTAATGTGTAAATTCAGGAAACTTGCAATAATTCAATAACAAAACTAAGGATTCTGGCAAATTGAGTCTTTGGGTATACAAGGGGAAGCCTATAGGTGGCCTAGAAAGAAACAGTATCCTCAGTCTGGTAATCTCAAAGCTGGGAGTATCTTCTCATCTCTTGAATCTGGAGTTAAGATTGTTACAAGGGAGCCACAAAATACTACAGTCACATATAAGCCACAATGAAGTTAGCACATTTTATTTTAATGCTTTCAATGTTGACTTCCTGGAGATTGGATAAATCCCTATGTAATTTCTTGGCAAATTTTTTGGAAGAAGTTTGCAGAACAACAGAGTTGGAAGGTTTTATGGAGTACAGATTAACAGAGTCGGAAGGGACCTTGTAGGTCATCTAATCCAACTCCCTGCCCAAGCACGAGACCCTACACCAGTCCAATCTCATTTTTAATGTCTCAAGTGGTGAAGCTCCCATAACTTCCGAAGGCAAGCTGTTCCATTGGTTGATTGTTCTGTCAGAAAATTTCTCCTTATTTCCAGGTTGAACCTCTCCTTGTTCAGTTTCCCTCCATTATTCCTTGTCTGGCCTTCGGGTGCTTTGGAAAACAGCTTGACCCCCTCCTTTCTGTGGCAGCCTCTCAAATATTGGAACACTGCTATGATGTCTCCCCTGGTCCTTCTCTTCACTAGACTAGACAAGCCCAGTTCTTGTAACCGTTCTTCATATGTTTTAGTCTCCAGTCCCCTAATCATCCTTGTTAAGTTTGCATAGAGAGGCAGACACGGAGTGCTTCAGCTCTTAGTTTTATTGTGACTTCAGCTCAGAACGGACCCAGTTTGGCTTAGCCGAGGCAGCTATATATAGCTGGCTGCCTCGGCTGACAGCCAATCAGAGTGCAGGGTTTTCCCGCACTTTTAAACCAATGAATTCAAACACTTTACAAGAACAACCAATCAATTCAAACTCTGCATACATAACACCCCTCCCCACTAGGTTTGGTCCATACTCAAACCCCATCTATCTAATATACTCTTGCAAATAGGTGTGGCTCTTTCGTGTACGTTGAGATCTACATGGTTCAGGTGTTTTAGGGTTCTCACATTGTGAGGGAGGAAATGTGTTTGTTAACATCTCCTCACTTGGACTTCTAGTGTTGCTATAACCTCTCTGGTTACTACAACCTGGTCTCTCCTCCCAAACCATCCCCAACCCAATGTCAGCACCTAAGTCTGGTAGTGATGTGCAATCTTCCACTTGTGAAAATTGTTGTTGGCACTGTGACAGGTTTTGGGAAGGTTCCTGTCGTATTAGCTCGTTACACATGGGGTTGATTCTTGCTTGCTGATTACCTTCATAATCCTCCCCTTCCCCCCTAAGAGAGGCAACAGGTGTGGGAACCAGGAAGGAGCCATGGCGATGCTCCTGAGGTAGTCTAGAGCGTAACTGATCAATGTGCCTGCTCCAGAGGACACCATCCTCAGTTTGAACCCTGTAAGACCTGGGGCCTGTAATTTGGGTTATCTCTGCAGGAATCCATAAAGGTTCACCCACAAGGTTTTTTGCATAGACAGGATCACCCACAGTGAACGTGCGAGTTTTGCTAGTGGAATCTAATGGTGCGTTGGGTGCGTAAGTGGGATGAAGGCGATCAAGGGGATATCTGAGTTTTCTACCCATCAACAACTCACCTGGGGTTAAGTTAGTTGATGGGTTGGGAGTGATATGCTGGACACTGAGTAGTTTTTCAACTTTCTCAGTGATGTCCCCTGGACCCAATTGCTGAAGTTTCTCCTTGGTAAATCATACCATGTGTTCAGCCCGGCCGTTAGCCGAAGGATGCCCAGGGGCTGTAAGGGCGTGTCTGATACCCTGTTGTGCCAAATATGATTCAAAAAGGTTGGATGTAAATTGAGGACCATTGTCAGAAACAAGTACATCAGGTAACCCATGAGTTACAAAAAGTTTCTTAAGCTGTTTGACAACAGCATCTGCTGTGGTAGATGCCATGGGGATAACCTCTAACCATCTGGAATAGGCATCAACCACAATAAGGAAGGTTTGCCCACTGGTAGGGCCAGCAAAATCAATGTGAATCCTGGACCATGGGCCCCTGGGACATTCCCATTCCTGTTTGGGGGCAAGAGGTGGAGCAGGCCTGACTTCCTGACAGTTGGGACAAGATGCAACCCAGTTTTCAACCATTTTGTCAATACCTGGCCACCATACATAACTCCTGGCCAATCCCTTCATTCTGACAATTCCCGGATGACCCTCATGTAACATTTCCAAAACCTCTTTCTGTAGTTTTGCAGGAATAACCACCCTGTTACCCCACAAAATACATCCTCTTAATACAGATAACTCAGTTTGTCTGGACTTAAAAGGTTGGGAACCTTGAGGTAGATCATGAATAGGCCAACCTTTCTTAATCCAGCCTATAATAGGAGCTAATAACGTGTCTTTGGCAGTCTCTCTGGCAATCTCAGCAGCATGGACTGGAAGTTTGGCAACAGTTTCTAGAAAAAAGGTGTAAGTCTCAGGAGCAGGGTCCTCAGTGTGTGAAGGAAGTGGGCAGCGACTCAAAGCATCTGCGTGCCCAATGTCTTTTCCAGGTCTGTGGATAAGTTTGTATGAATAAGCAGCAAGAAACTCAGTCCATCTCAGCATTCTTGGTGACAGGATCATGGGCGTTGGTTTGTCCCCTGCCACAATGCTTAACAGAGGTTTGTGATTTGTGACAATGGTAAATGTTCTCCCATATACATACTCATGGAATTTCTTGACAGCTGCCACAATTGCCAAAGCTTCCTTGTCCAGTTGGCTGTAGGTTCTCTCTGCTTTAGTCAAAGTGCGAGAGTAAAATGCAATAGGGGCTTCCCTTCCACTGAGAAGCATGTGGCTCAACCCCACCCCCCACTCCAAAAGGGGATGCATCACAAGTCAGTACAACAGGCAAATTCTCAGAGAACTGTATCAATACACAATCAGAAGTGATTTGTCTCTTAATGTGGTTAAATGCAGTTTGTTCTTTTCTGCCCCAGACCCATGCAGATTTTTTGTCCAGTAATCTATGTAGAGGTTCTGCAGTGGTTGCTTTCTGAGGTAGAAACATATAATAGAAGTTAATGAGTCCCAGGAATGCTTGCAAGTCTGTTTTGCATTTTGGCCTGGGGGCTTCTTTGATTGCCTGGACTTTGGCTTCTGTGGGGTGGATGCCATGTTTATCAATCATGTAACCCAAGAATTCTACTTTGTCAGTCCTAAGTGTGCATTTGTCTTCTTTGACTTTTAACCCCGCTTTTTTGAATCTGGTTAGGACTTCTCTGAGTTTCTCGTGTAACTGAGTGTCATTTTCAGCAGAGATTAAAACATCATCAAAATAAGGCACCACCCCAGGCAACCCTTGTAACATAGTTTCCATAAGGCTTTGGAAAATGCCTGGTGCCACACTTACTCCAAATTGTAACCTTTTGCATTTGAAAGCACCTCTATGGATTACAATGCTTTGGGCCTCTGCAGTTGCATCATCAACTGTTAACTGTTGATATGCCTGGGCCAGGTCCAATTTGGCGAAGACTGAGCCCCCATCAAGAGAATGTAATAAATGATGCACTACTGGAACTGGATATGCGCTCTGTTGTAGCGCATGGTTCAATGTTCCCTTGTAATCTCCACAGATTCTTACAGACCCATCAGCCTTGACTAGTGTGACTATGGGTGTCTCCCACCTGGAGTGGTCAGTGGGCTCTAGTACCCCTTGGGCTATCAGTTTATCTAATTGTGCATCAATTTTTTCCTTTAAGGCAAATGGAACCCTTCTGGGTTTTAAACGGATTGGTTGTACCTTGGGATCTATATTGAAAGTGATAGGGGTCCCCAAGTACTTGCCTAATCCATCGCTGAAGACCTCTGGAAACTCAGACTTCAAGGCCTCTTCCCACTCAGTGTTGCTCACGTGATTGATGCCAGTCACCTCGATGCCCAGCAGGTTGAACCACTCAAGTCCCAGCAAACTTGGGCGATCCTTGTCCACAATGGTCAGGGGTAGGCGTTTGGTGTTGCCTTTGAACTTCACGTTGAATTCTCTTGTTCCAACTACTGGAATCTTGTTCCCTTGGTAGTCTTTAAGAGTGAATGCCTGCTTCTTGAAGTGAGTCTTCTGAATATGTGGTAACAGTCTTTGAATAGTGTCCCATGACACCATAGATAGGTATGAGACTGAGTCCACTTCCGTTTGGCAAGGCCTTCCTTCAATAAGTACCTTGACATGCACTTTTCTGTTATTTAAAGAAGATGAATGACCAATAGTTACTGTCTGATGAGTTCCATTCTTCCCATTTGCTTCTGTGCTGTGCCCCATTTTCTCACTGAGGTTGTTTGGCTTGAATTCTTTGTCTTTGTTTGCAGCAAACTTCCTTCTGTTTGGTGGAGTTCTGGATGATTTGCAGACTCTTGCTAGGTGCCCTCTTTTTTCACAACGGAGGCAAATGGTGTCTAAAAACTTGCATTCAGTGCAGGGGTGGCTTCCCCCACAACCTCTGCAGTAGAATTCTTGCCTCTTTCTTCCCAGGTCTTTTCTTTTCCGCTCCATTCTGAGTCTGTAAATTCCTTCCTCCACCTCACTGCAATCTGACCCAGAATCTAATTCATCACAATGATTTGTGGTGGTCTTTTCCCCATCAGAATGGTTTGTGGCCCTGTTCATTTTCCTCATGGCTGCTGCTGAGGATTTGGTGGCTTCTGCTGAAGATGCTTCTTCTATGGCTTCTTTCAGTGTGATCTTAGGTTTCATTAATAACTTGCTCTGTAATACCTTTGTTTTAAAGCCCAACACAAAACGGTCGCGCATGGCCTCCTCTAAACTGTTGAATTCGCATGCACCCCCAATGTCTCTTAAACTTGCTATGAAGTCGTTTACGCTTTCGCTTTCCCCTTGATCACGACGATAAAACTCGTGTCTCTTAATGAGGCACAATACTTGTGGCGCGTAATGAGCTCTTAACAACCTTTCCAAATCAGGCCAAGCCATTACCTTCACGTCTGCTGCTCCCACAAGTGCCTTCGCCATCTTGAAAACCGCCGGACCGCAGTACGTAAGAAAGACCGCCCTCTTCCGCTGCTCAGAAATGGCGGCCAGATCGTTTCCTTCCAGATACATTTGGAAACGATCTGCATACGACTCCCAGTCTTCTGCCGTCGGATCGAACAGGGCTGGGGGGGTGTTCAGCGCAGCCATCTCGCTCTCCTTCTGTTCCGTGTCGCCTTCTCTTCAGGGGAATCCCACCCTCATCGCCAGTGTTAAGTTTGCATAGAGAGGCAGACACGGAGTGCTTCAGCTCTTAGTTTTATTGTGACTTCAGCTCAGAATGGACCCGGTTTGGCTTAGTCGAGGCAGCTATATATAGCCGGCTGCCTCGGCTGGCAGCCAATCAGAGTGCAGGGTTTTCCCGCACTTTTAAACCAATGAATTCAAACACTTTACAAGAACAACCAATCAATTCAAACTCTGCATACATAACAATCCTGGTTCTCTTCTCTGCACTTTTTCTAGAGTCTCAATGTCTTTTTTATAGTGTGGTGACCAAAACTGGATGCAGTACTCTAGGTGTGGCCTTGTTAAGCCTTTATAGAGTAGTATTAGTACCTCACTTGATCTTGATTGTATCCCTCTGTTAGTGCTACTTATGATTGCATTGGCTTTTTTGCCTGCCGCTGCACACTACTGGGTCATATTTAACTGGTTGCTAAGAGTACAAGATCCCTCTCACAGTTACTGCTATTAAGCCTGGTTTTACCCAATCTATATGTGTGCTTTTGGTTTTTCTTGCCTAAGTGTAGGACTTTACTTTTCTGTACATTGAATTTCATTTTGTTAGATAGGGCTCAGTGTTCTAGTCTATCAAGATCTCTCTTGATAGAATCCTGCTGTCATGTCACCACTAATCAGTCCTTCTTTTTGTCAAACTAGACATTCCCAATTCCTGCAACCATTCTTGTCTTCTTGATCACACAGCCATGAAGAAAACATCTAGGAAAGTTTTCATCATTAACAACCCAGGTTGATCTCTAGTTATGCATTTCCCACATTATTTTGTCATTATAGGGGACAAAGCTTTCTTGTTACAGGAATATAAGCAAATCCCAAATGAGTTCAGCTTTGGGGCCAGATTCAGAAGATACATGACTTCAAGATACCCTCCCTCAAAGCAGACTGCATTTCTTCCTATGCAGCATACTTACAGTTCAGCCACTTAGATGTTTTTAGTGGTTTTCATGCTAAAGGAGAAGATACTAAATGCCAAGCAAAACTAGTTCCAGAAGCCTGTGTAAAGCCTCTGTGTGTGTGTGTGTTTTAATCCACTACATGTCTGTTTCAGAAAACAGTTATCTTGCTCCAAGGCCACAAGGTGTATATGCAGAGCTTTGAGTAGCCTTCTTGGTGCCCATTCTTGCAGAGGGGAAGGGAAGTGGCTTGGAAGATTGAAGCAAGAAGGAACTTGCAAGAGAGAGACTGAAATCAAAGAGGACTGTTATCTCAGTGTGGCTGCCCTTTATAAGAGCAACTTAAAGCCTGCTAATGTTTTAATAATTTAACAGCAGTTAAATGGAAAATGATTTAAGACAAAGGTTTGGAACGCTCACTTTCATCTTTCCTGAGTATACATGGCTGTTTTCAAAATAAATTTCAGGAATAACCAGAATCACAGTAACAGAATCACAGAGTGGGAAGGGACCTTTGAGGTCTTCTAGTCCAAACCCCCCGCTCAAGCCATTTCAGACAAATGGTTGTTCACTCTCTTCTTAAAAACCCGCAGTGATGGGTACTCCATCCAGTAAGCAAACTCATCCTATTCAGAGATGGACATATTGGGGAGGGCTGTGTTTGTTAGGTTCTGTGGCTATTTTATTTATTTATTGAACATGTTACTATCTTACTACCATCCAAAATGATTCACAGAAGCTCACCTGAAAAATACAATATAAAACACATTTCATACAAAAAATTAAATGTATAATAGTTCTGAAAAAAATAGAAAAAGGATGCAAATGTCACCAACAGTGCTTGATGTCCATGAATGTGACCACCTCGTGCTCCATCTCTTTGCCTACATGGAGGAGTTCACCATCCCCACATTATGTTATAAACGACCCCTGGTTGTCCTCTTGTGATGCTGGGTTTTCCTTGGATGATTGTGTAGGTTTGTGGGCCAGCTCCAACCATGTAAAAGAATTTCTAGGACCACAATCCTCTGACCAATGAATCATAAACAGGCATATAACCCCAAACCATTCCAGAAAAGAAGCAACCAAAAACTAGAAACCAAAAGCCCTGAGCTCATCCTTCCTCATCACAACTGTTAAAACAATGTTCTGATAAACAGCAACAATGAAAGATGAAAAATTCTCCACAATGACAAGACTGGTTGGACAAGTTACTATATAGTATTATAAACTATGTAGTATACGAGTGTTAATAGCACTTTATAATCCTTGGTAGGACCCCATGTGAAATATTGCATCCAGTTTTGGTCACCACTATATAAAAAAAGATGTTGAGACTCTAGAAAGAGTGCAAGGCGGAGGAACAAAGATGATTGGGTACTGAAACTAAAATGGTTGCAAGAATTGGATCTCTCTACTTTAATGAAAAGAAAGACTGGGGGGACATGATAGCATCTCCCAATATTTGGGGGCTGACACAAGGAAGAGGGGTTCAATCTATTTTCCAAAGCACCTGGATAAGAAGCGACAGATGGAAACTAATCAAGGAGAGAAGCAACCCTAGAAATGAGGAAAAATTTCCTCACAGTTAGAGCAATTAATCAGTGGAATGGCTTGCCTCCAGAAATTGTGGGTTCTCCACCAATGGAGGTTTTTTTTTTAAAAAAAGATTTTTATTTTTTAAGACAAACATAAACAAACAAATACATAAAAAAAACATAAAACCATATTCCATTTTGTACAGTGTGCTAGTTGGTTACACATCATTTGTGCTATCCTTTCATAGTCATCACTCACAATTTATATAAATTCTCATATTATCAATCTAACATATGCTTATATATTTATCAGTTATTAATCATTCATGACTAATCTATTTATTTCATCATTGAATGCGAGATATTCTAACTTTCATTGTAAGATTCGTATTACACTTTCACCCAATGGTTATGTATGTTTATATTATAATTAATGTCAATCTATAAATATCTGTTGTAAAATTTCCTAATCTATTACATTACCATGGCTTTTTATCCAACCAGTGATAAAACAAATCCCATATCAGATAAACTTGTTTATCTTCTTGTTCTCTAATTTCAAATGTCAATTTACTCATTTCAGCACAGTCCATAATTTTCTTGATAACTTCCTCCTGCATAGGTACTTTTTCATTTTTCCAATTCTTAGCAAATACAATTCTAGCCACTGTAAAAACATTTACAATCAAGTATTTCAGTTCTTTATTGTATATTTCCAGTATGATTCCCAATAAAAAGATCTCTGGTTTAAAGGCTATATGCTGTTTTATCATTTTTTCCAATCATATGTGAATTTTAGTTCAATATCCTTTTGCATCCGAGCATGTACACCACATATGGTAATATGCACCGGGTATCTGATGACATTTCCAACATTTGTCCAATTTATCCTTAAACATTCTCGCAATTCTTGTCGGGGGTAGATGCCACCTGTAAAACATACAAATTTTCTTTATATGCAGTTGACATTGTCATTTTATAATTTTGGGACCACAGTTTTTGCCATTTCTCTAAATCAATTCCATATCCAAAATTTCCCCCCCAAGCAATAATCATTTCTTTAACCTGTTCTTCCTCCAATTTAAATTCTAATAAGTGTCCATAAAGTTTTTTAATTACCTTTTCATCAGTACCCATCAAAATTTTATCTAAAACAGTCATCTTATCATAAATACCTTCTGTTTTAAAATCTTGATCAAATCTAGATTGTATTTGCAAATATGAAAACCAATTCATTTTTACACCTTGTTCTTCCAGTGCTTGCATAGATTTAAGTTCACCCTTTTCATTCAATATCTCACCATATCTAACTGTTTGTTCCTTTTTATATATTATTGGATAAGAAAAAGCTTCAATAGCAGATATCCACAGTGGACCTTTTAAATAATATTGTCTTTTTATCTTCTCCCAGTTTAAAAACAATGCCTCTCGAATGTAATGTCTTCTGAAATACCTCTGTGTTTTCATTCCCTTATTGTAGGCATTATACGTGCCGTAACACTTCTGTCTCGGATGGCAAACCTCAGATAAGGAGTCTTACGTGCAGACACAATGCCGCCAGAAGATGAAGAAGGTTGCTTTAGGAAAACAAGATAACAGCTAAACATACAAGAGGAACTGGAACATAGGTTAATCCTTAAATAAAGAATAGATAAAAGCTGATGAAGCAAATAGTAATGAATAACTTGTAATATGGTTACAATTTATCCAGTGATGGCAGAGGTATTGTTTAAGATGTATATATATAGAGGGAAGGTGGACTGAATAAAGGAAGCAATTCTATTCCAACTTTGACTATGTGTCTTCATTGCTTCAAGTGGCGCCCGAGAACAGGGACCCTCTTACTTTGTCCGGCAAGGATTTAGTGCACTCTCAACCTTCTGAAGGTTTCTGTAAGTATGGGGTCTTCGCTTTCTGAGGAACAAAGAAAGCATGTGGATGAATTGGGATACCTTTTGAAACAGACTCATAATGAAGTTTCTCAGCGCAGTCTCATATGGCTAGTCCAGGAGATTGCTGCACAATGTTTGTAGTATCCAAAGAAGGGCTCTTTAAAATTGGCAGATTGGGAAAAAATTGGCAGAACTTTGCATACTGAGACACGAGCCAGTGTGGAAGTTTTGCAAGTATGGCACTTGTGTAGGTATGCAGTAGAGAAATTTGACACTGCTGCGATTTCATTACTGACTCCTCCCCCTCCATGCTATACTGCTCCTATAATCTGTCCTCCGTCTTCTTCTGAATCTATGACTATTGCTCCCTCTGCTCCTGTGGATATGGATCAACCTTCTCACATTCCCCCTGTTCAATCTTCCTTTCAAAAAATGGTAGAGACATGTAAAAGGGATGCTTCAGTGACAGGTTCAGAGTTATTGTCTGTATGTCCTGTGCAATATCATCAGGGACAGGGACAACAGCTAGGTCAGCAAATAGCTGAATGGGAAGGCTTGCCATATCAGATTTTAAGAGAATTAAAAAAGGCTATTACAGATTATGGCATTAGTAGTAATTTCACTAAGGGGCTGCTTGAAGGTATCAATAATGGATATACCATGATTCCGGAGGATTGGAAACAAGTCTTCCGCATGATCTTAACTTCAATGCAATATGTAGTATGGGAAAGTGAGTACCTGAGACATGCTCAGGCAGCAGCTTTAGGAGGTGGGAGGGCATATACGGTGGAGCAATTGTTTGGCTCTGGCCAATTTGCAGCTGTTCCAGCTCAGACGGTGCTTCACCCAGCAACTTTAGCTGTGGTATCAGAATGTGCTTATCAGGCATTTCTCAAGGTTCCTCAAGCTGGGGAACCTGCTGATTGCAAAAGAGCTTTGCAACTATTCTATGATCAATCAATTAATCTTATAGTGGACACTCAATATGTGTACTTAGCCATGCAGTCACTTCCCTACTCCTATTGTGCTTTGCATTTGGATGTTAATTTGTTAGCACTGTTTTTGTCTTTGAAACATAGGTTGAAAGAGCGATCTCATCCACTATACATTGAGCATATCAGAAGTCATACTCCTTTTGATAATGCCCTTACAGAAGGGAATCGTAGAGCAGATCAATCCTTAAAGAAGTGACCTTTTTGTTTTCTGATCCAGTCTTGAGTCATTCTTATTTTCATCAAACTGCAAAATCCCTTGTAAAACAATTTAAGATTCCCCTCACGCAGGCATGCGATACAGTGCGTGCATGTCCTGCTTGTCAGCAGATTACTGTTCCTTTTCCTGTAGGGGTTAACCCCTGTGGGACTCAAGCCAATCAAATTTGGCAAATGGATGTCACTTAATTTACAACCTTTAAACCATATACTTATCTGCATGTTTCCATTGATACTTATTCACAATCTTTATGGGTAACTGCTTCTCATCATGAGCGAGCTCAGGATGTTATTGCACATTGTCTTTCTTCCTTTGCAACCATGGGCTGTCCCTCACAGCTAAAAACTGATGGCCCTGCTTATATTAGCAAGGACTTTGCTTTTTTCTGTCAGCAGTGGGTCTTGTGGGTTTGATTTTGCCCAGGTCTTCTGCTCATAAGCAGGGGTGTTTTGTGGTCCCTGGTGTTATAGATTCTGATTATACTGGTACCTTAATGATACAGGTATGGGTTACTTTGCCTCAACTGCTTCCTCAATATTCCTCTATTGCTCAATTACTTCTCCTTCCTTATGACATTCCATTGCCAGGTATAGGGGAGCGTGGTAATGCTGGTTTTGGTTCCACTTCCCCTTCTGTTGGGTTGTTAAAACAATTGACCTCGACCCGTCCTTCTTTAGCTTTGTATCTTAATAAGCAGCCTTTTCAAGGATTATTAGTCACCAGAGCCGATGTTACTGTCATCTCCTCTTTGCAGTGGCCAGTTCAATGGCCTAAACAGGCTGTTTCATCCTTGTGGGGTATAGGTGGCTCCATGACTGCTTGGCAGAGTGTTCAGGATATTAATATATCAGCTGATGCGGATAAGTCTTTCTCTCTGAAACCTTATATTTTGGATATTCATACTAATATTTGGGGTCGTGATATTCTCACCCTCTTGAATGCCATTTGTTTTTAGAGGATGGCTCTCCTGCTTAAATGGCTCTGTACTACTCCCTTGTGGGTAGAGCAATGGCCTCTTGCTACTGAAAAATTGACCGCTCTGCATCAACTTGTACAAGAGCAGCTTTCTGCTGGTCATATTGAACCCTCTACTAGCCCCTGAAATAATTAAAAAGAAAAGTGGAAAGTGGAGATTCTTACATCATTTGCGGAAAATCCAAAACTTGATTTCTGTTATGTTGTTCACTTGGAACTATTTAATTGTCTCAGATTCCTTTACAGAACCGCCAGTTAATTTACATTTTCATGCAGAGGCTTGCACCTTATCATGGCGTGGCACCAGGGTCTGTACAATCCAATCCCCAATTTCAATCTGCACCTAAAAACTGAGGTGCGCCTCCCAAAGCCTAAATCTGAATGCCCACCACCCATCATCTGGGGACAAGTTAAAGCTACCACCTATCAAGCACAGCAGCAGTTGAACCAAGCTTCTCTTCCACAGACTCCAGAGAATTTGGTTGCAGCTGTCTTTTCTATCATTACAGCTAATTCTGTTGCTATCTTGTTTTGTATTTTCTTTGTCATGAATGTTGGAGTTATAGGAGCCTCTGACGCCGATCATACGATGCATGTCAGCCCCAATCTGTGGGTTCATCATGCTCAATATATGTTTATGGTTCATGGAACTGATGTGACTCTATATTATGAACCTCCAATGGCTTTGGGGCAGGTGTCCTTTGTGCCCAATCTCATTGCTTCCACTTCCTTTGTTGTCTCTCAGTTGCAGAATATTCAGAAATCATGGATATTTTCCAAGCCTCCAACTCAGTTAAACAATACTCGCTGGTGCTACCTAAAGATTACTCACTTTACTAAAGGGATATGCTTTTGTTGCTATACTAGGCATACTTGGTTAAATAGCTGGAATGATACCAATAAAGCAAAAAGGATTTTAAACAAGTTAGGGAATTATACTTATTGTTCCCCAGGGTGTGAGGTGGGGACCACGATTCCCAGGGTGGTTGGGATTGGCAGAAGACGCGAGGCATAGGGCCATATCATGTGTTGGGAGCGCACACCCACCATCTTTGTGCGGTCACACGCTCTGACCCTATGGCCTCCTCCCTAGGGGGCACGGGAACCGGGACCCCTGGGCTTAGGCTGGTGTATTTTAATGCCAGGTCCATGGCTAATAAGTCCTCCCTCCTCCGTGAGATCATTGAGGAGGAGGCTGCGGACCTGGCTTGCATCACCAAGACCTGGTTGGGCCAAGAGGGCGGTGTCCCTCTGGTTGAGTTGTGCCCTTCAGGTTTCCGGGTTCTGCACCAGCCACGGGCCCAGGGAAGGGGTGGTGGGGTGGCTGTGGTTATTCGGGAGACCCTGTTTCCAAGGGAGGTCACGGTTCCAGAGATAGGCGGGAGTGAGACCCTCCTCCTGAGGTGGGGGCCTAACGGTCGGGTGGGCTTGCTGCTCACATACCTTTCCCCCAACTGTGTGACAGCAGCCCTGCCTGGGCTTCTCGATGTCCTCTCGGGGGTGGCGGTGGAGTTCCCGGGCCTTATAGTCCTGGGGACTTCAATCTGCCCTCCCTGGGGGAACGTCGGGTCTGGCCCAGGAATTCATGGCTTCTATGGAAGCCATGGGCCTGACCCAATTGATTCTGGGCCCGACTCATGAGGGGGGAAACACTCTCGACCTAGTTTTTGTCTCTGAGCAGTGGCGTAGTGACAGAGGGCAAGCCACTTTCATGGCATTGCCCGTTCCATGGTCTGATCACTATCTCCTACGGCTGGTCTTCCAACAGGCCGCCCCCCACTGCTGGGATGAGGAGCCACCTAGATGGTTCCGCCCCAGATGCCTGATGGACCCCGAGAGGTTCCAGGCGGAACTGGGGTTTTTCCCTCTTCCCTTGCCCACAGCTCTGTCGAGGATCTGGCAACTGCTTGGCAACAGGCTGCGTCGGATGCCCTCAACAGGGTTGTCCCCATGCATCCCCTCACACGCCATGGATCCCGGATGGCTCCTTGGTATATGGAGGAGCTCTGGGAGATGAAGCGTCATCGGAGGGGTTTAGAGAGCAGGTGGAGGTCCACCCGCTCTCAGTCCGATTGAGCCCAGCTAAGAGCCCACATTCGGACTTACCTGGTAACTATGAGAGCAGCGAGAAGGTGTTATCTCTCCGTCCTCATAGCGTCCACAGATAACCGCCCAGCTGCCCTGTTTCGGGCTACCCGCTGGGGGGCGGACCCAATGTGGGGAAGGGCTGAGGAATTTGGTCAATATCTGTCGGATAAGATCGCCCGGATTCAGAGCGGATTGTCCTCTGATTTGCAGTGGTCTGAGGAACGGGATACAAGTAGTCTGGCCAGTGTGATCTGGGATGAATTCGATCCTGTTTCTGAGGATGAAGTGGACAGGACTATGCGGCGGCTGAGTTCCACCACATGTTTGTTGGACCCGTGTCCTTCCTGGTTGGCTTATGCCGCCAGGGAGGCCACCTGTGGTTGGCTCCGGGCAGTTGTCAACGCTTCTTTAGGAGAGGGTGTTTTCCCCTCCGCCTTGAAGGAGGCGGTGGTGAGGCCCCTCCTGAAGAAGCCTGCCATGGACCCGACCGTGTTAGACAACTTTCGTCCAGTCTCCAACCTTCACTTTCTGGCGAAGGTTGTTGAGAGTGTGGTGGCTCGGCAGTTTCCACTCTTCCTGGATGAAGCGGACTACCTGGATCCGTATCAATCGGGCTTCCGACCCGGTTTCAGCATGAAGACGGCATCGGTCGTGCTGATGGATGATCTCTGGAGGGCTTGGGACAGGGGTTTTTCCTCTGTCCTGGTCCTATTAGACCTCTCAGCGGCTTTTGATACCATCGACCATGGTATCCTTTTGCGACGCCTTGGGGGGTTTGGAGTAGGGGGTACTGTTCTTCGGTGGTTCACCTCCACCTCTCACCTCGGTATTGGCAGAGGGGCAGAGATCACCCCGAGGTGCTCTCTTTGTAGGGTCCCTCAGGGTCGGTTCTCTCCTCTTCTATTAACATCTACATGAAGCTGCTGGGTGAGATCATCCTTGGTTTCAGTGAGATTCCATCAGTATGCGGATGACACATAGCTGTACATCTCCACCCCGAACCAGATCAGTGAGGCCCCCTCCCTGATGACCCAGTGTTTGGATGCGGTATGGATTTGGATGAGCGGGAACATGCTTCGATTCAACCCGGACAAGACTGAGTGGCTGTGCATACCGGCATCTCGGCCCAGTCAGGAATATCCACCTTTTCATCATTCCCATGTTGTATATTCCCTTTTCCATCTATTAATTGGCTAATTTTCTTTGTTTCTCTTTCCTTTCTAATTTTATACGCTAACCATCTTCCTGGCTTATTAGCATTTTCAAAATAATTTTGTTTAGCGCCTTTAATCTTTTGAGCGACTTCTTCCTTGTCCATTAAAGCCATTTTATGTTTAATCACATCCATTTTCCTTTTAATATCTTTCCCTTGCGGTGATTGTTGTAGTTCTTTTTCCAATTTCATGAAATCATCTTCCAATATTTTGATTGTCTTCTTCCATTTAATATTTCTTTTCCTTATATAGTCAATTATCAAACCTCTTGTATAAGCCTTCATCGCATCCCAACGAGTTTGTAATGATGTATCTTCTTTTCTATTTTCCTTGAAGAAAAAAGTAAGTTCTGTCTCAATTCTCTTTTTAAATCATGTTATTTAATGTCCATCTAGATCTTCTCCTCTGTCCTTTCCAGGCAACTATCAATGGATTGTGATCCGCCCAGGTCCCACTTTCAATTTGAATTTTCTGTATATCGGAGAGCATATCTGCAGATGCCCATACCATATCTATTCTTGACCATGATTCATGTCTATTAGAATAAAAAGTAAATTCTTTATTTCCAATATTTCTCTCTCTCCATATATCTTTAATATTAATTTCTTCTATCATTTGAAAGAAGGACTTGGGTAGCTTTTTTCTAATTTTCTTTTTGGTTCTTTCAGATTTGTAGTCAAGCTGGTCATTAATTATCCCATTAAAATCTCCCATCAGAAAAATATTTGCATAGTCTAATTCAATCACTTTTTGGTATAATTTCTTATAGAATTCTTCTTGATTCTCACTTGGTGCATATATTACTATCAAGAGCATTTTAGTGTTCTTATCTATTATCTCCACCATTAAAATCCTCCCATCTTCATCTGTATAAATCAATTCTGCAGTAATTATATCTTTAATGTACAAGACCACTCCTCTCTTTTTTACATTGTGCCAATGATAATAACTTTCCTAACTTTTTTTGTCTCAATACATATTCATGTTGTTTTTAATGTGGACTTCTTGTAGACAAATTATATCAAATTTTAGTTTCTCTAATTTATGAAATATTTTCCTTCTTTTAGCAATCGAATTAAGTCCATTTATATTCATCGAAATCAGTTTTTTCCCTTCCATTTTAGGTCTTGTATATAGGTTTTGTTGCTCTAGTCGTTCTAACTTCTCGTCTCTCTAGGTAGACCACCTACCGCTCCAAGTTGTTCCTTTTCTTCACTTGTTGCTACACCTTCCTTTGAAGTTCCACAATCAGCTCCTCTTGTCTTCCATTTCTGTCCTTTCCTCTAAAATATTCATCATAAAAAAATTGCGCTCTCTCCACTGTGTCAATTCTATGTCTTTGTTCCCACACCAAAACAGAAGGCCTTCTGGTATTAACCATCTGTAATTTACACCTCTCTTCAACAGTTCTTTGGATAAGAATGCATATTCTCTTCTCCTCTCTCTTATTCTTCTTGGTACCTGTTTCAATACCATAATGTCTTTGTTATTGTGCTTCAATGTCTTGTCTCTAGTTGCTTGCAGTATTTGTGATTTAATGCTCTTCTTAGTGAACCTAATATGGATTTCTCTTGGAAGTCTATTCCTCGTTGCATACCTTGTATAGACTCGAAATATTTCATCTATTCCATCCCTCATCTTCCCTTCGGTTGTTTCTAACAATTCTGCCAAAATCTGTGTCATTTTCTCCAACAAGTTTTCACCTTTCTCTTCCTCAACATTTTGGAATCTCAAATAAAAATCTGATCTATCCACTTCGCTTCGCAGTGATTCATTATGGTCACTCTCAACTTCACTTAATCTGATGTTGAAACTCTTCATTTCTTCATCTCTTTGTTCTTGCTGCTCCTCAACTTTCTTAATCCTCTCACCATATTTCTCCATTGTTTGCCATAGAGCTTTTATATTTTCATCTGTCTTGTCCAGGTTCTGTTCAATTACCTCAATTTTCTCTACTTTTTTTCCAATCTCGCTCACCACTTGTAATATCATCTGTATTTTATCTTCTTTCTCTTTTTCCCTTTCTTGTTGTGATATTGTTGATGCAGGAGTTGTAACTTGTGGAACTGAAGACCTTCTACTCATTCTTGCAGAGATTGTCAACACCAATTCCAAAAAAGGGAAAGAAAAAGGAATGGAAGCCAAAAATAAAAAAGTAAAGATTAGTAATATAAGAAGGGAGAGGAACAATCCTACTCAAAAAAAAAGAGAAAAATAGTAAAAAGAAGAAAAAAGAGAAATTCCATAACGTGTCAATGATATATCAATAATTTGAAGAAAAGATAAAAATTTAAAACTAAGAAAAGAATGTATAAATAAAAACTTGAGTTTTGTTTTTTAAAAAAAAGAGGGAGAAAAAAAAAGATCCAATAGTTGACTGTCTTGTTTCCAATGTACAAAATGAAAAGCCACCTCTCAAAAGAGAAAAGGCTAAAATTGAAAAATAGGAAGATATCAATAAAAAGTTGAAAAAAGTATAATAAAATAGTAAAGTATCCTTTAAGAATAACAAATATATTTTTAGGGGCTCCAATTATAAAAAATTAAATTACAAACAATAGAGACCTTGGCAGGAAGCAATATCACTTTATTCCACTGCCACTATGCAAAGTCCAGAGCTTAACAATTGAAAGAGAGAAATTCCAGCTCTTCTATTTTGCCTCAAAAATTCCAGTTCCTTTGTTTTAAAATTTCCAAGGTCGCTTTTATTCTTATTCCAAACTGCAGGCTCAAAGATATTCCAAAAGCGCCTGTCCAGCACTTTCTAATCAACAGAGCCTTGATACAATCCTTAAATGTATATGTTTATATAAGATAGCGAGCCTCTAGGTAGCAATATTATATCTCTCAGCCAACTTTCACTTCCTTGCCAGATGGCTCCAAATGTATCACTTCCTGTCTCATTCAAAACAAGAAGGACAGAAAACCTCAGCAGCCATTTCTTGTATACAAAAATGAAAAGTAACCAAGTCCAAATAGCCAAATTACATTGAGCCCCCAGTGCCAAAAAAGAGAAAAGGAAAAAGGAGACAAAGTTCAAAAAGTATAAAAGGCATTCAAAAACTCCCAAGAAGAAAAGGTGGAGGGAAAAGTCTTTAAAGACATAAAAAGAAAGAAGAAACAAAGTTCTTTACTTTCAAGCCCAATCTCTTCCACTCCCTAGTCCATCTCGCATTCAATTTCACACCATTAGAATCACTAGGGTGTTCCCAAAGGGTTAACAACCAAATGATCTCACCAGCCAACACACTTCTTCCCATCTCATTCCTCCGGAGCTGTCACAGCTTCAGCCTGATGGCTGCCTCAGCACATTTCGTAAGGGGCTGTCCTGATCAACCAGAGTTTTAAGGACGCCCTGGGATCAGAAGGTGCCCCTAACTTTCACCAACCCTACGAAATAAGTTAGATCCCAGGGGACCATCCCAAAGCGGCAGTATCGGGGTGATCTCAGGAGTCAAGATCACCTCCGCCTCAAGATGACAAACCTGCCTCCATCTCAAGATATTCTAGAAGAAAAATTGAACAGTATCTACAAAAGACAAGACTACCACAGATACCTAAAGACATTGAAACAATGCTAGAAGGAACATAACCATGATGGAATTGACAGAAGCCTTGAAGAAACAAAATACAGGAAAAGCACCAGGTCCAGATGGCTACTCATGGAATTTTACAAGACCTTCCAGGAAGTGTTAAGCCCCCTTCTAGAAGTGATGAATGAAGTGTTGCTAAAAAGAGAATACCTGAGACATGGTTGGAAGCTTATATTACCCTTATACCTAAAGAAGAAATGGACCTACAAGTTAAAAATTATAGACCTATCTCATTGTTGAATTCAGATTATAAAATCTTTGCTTCAATTTGGCAGAAAGAATGAAAAGATATTTAAATGAATTTATCCACACAGATCAAAATGGATTTTTGCCAAAACGACAAATCAAGCAAAATGTGAGAATAATTTTAGATACTTTGGAGTATTATGAAGCACACCTGAAAAACAGATGGCACTGATGTTTTAGATGCTCAAAAAGCATTTGACAATGTGAACTGGCGGTTTATGATATTGCAAATGATGCAAATGGGCTTTGGAAAACTTTATACAGGCTATTGAGACAATATATAATAATCAAACAGCAAAGATATTGGTAAATGGGAGAGTTGACAGAATCTATAGGGATAAGAAAAGGAACTAGACAAGGTTGCCTCTGTCGCCCCTGCTGTTTGTTTTAACACTAGAAGTACTGAATAGAGCTTCAGAGAAGATGAAGAAATAAAAGGAATGAAAATTAAAAAGAAGAATATAAACTACATGCTGCAGACGATTTGGTATTCATACTAGAGGATCCACTTAAATCAGCACCTAAGTTGATAGAACAAATAGAAGAATATGGAATGGTGGCAGGTTTAAAAATTAATAAAGACAAAACAAAGATCCTAACAAAGAATATGTTAGCAAAACGCAAGAAAGATTTAGAAGATTTATTAGAGATCCAGATTGCAAATAAAGTTAAATATTTGGGAATATATATAACATCAAGATGCAGTACTTGAAAGAAGATAATTATATAAAACTCAAACAGCAGATAGCAACAGATCTTGAAAGATGGGAAAATATGCAATTATCTCTTATTGGCAGAATATCGACAGTTAAGATGAATGTATTACCTAGAATTCTATATTTATTTCAGACAATCCCTAGACTTGGGAAAGAGTACTTTGAAGATTTAAATAAAATCACATCAAAATTTATATGGCAGGGCAAAAGCCAAGAATTAAATTTAAGCTATTACAAGATGCAAGGTCAAGAGGGGATTTGCACTACCAAATTGGGAATTGTATTATCAAGCTGCAAGTTTGATGTGGGTGAAAGAATGGATAACATTGAGAAATAATAGATGTTAACTTTAGAGGGTCATGATTTATTACTAGGATGGCTTTCTTATGGTATAAGGGAACAAAAACAAGGATATTTTAGAAGACACTATGTTCGAGAAGCTTTATTTTTAAATTGGGAAAACTAGAAAACAACATTATATACAAATTCCATTATGGGTATCTACTATTGAAGCTTTTTCATATCAATAATATACAAGAAGGAACAAACAGTTAGATATGGAGAGATTTTAAATGAAAAGGGTGAACTCAAATCGATGCAAACACTACAAGAACAAGGTATAAAAATGAATTGGTTTTCATATTTGCAAATACAATCTAGATATGATGAGGATGTTAAGACTGAAGGTATTTATAAAAAGCAAACTGAATTAGATAAAATTTGATGGGCACGAACTAAAAAAAATGATTAAAAAACTTATGGTTATTTATTAGAAGTTAGAATGGAAGAGGAGCAGGTTAAGGAAACAATGATTGCTTGGGGAAAAATTTTGGTTATGGGATAGATTAGAGAGATGGCAAACACTGTGGGATCAGAATTATAAAATGACAATGTCAACTGCATATAAAGAAAATTTGTATAAGATGTTTTACAGGTGGCACCTATCCCCGAGAAGGATTGCAAGAATGTTCAAGGACAAATCGGATAAGTGTTGGAAATGTCATCAGATACCTGGTCCTACTACCACATGTGGTGGACTTATGCTGATGCTAAAAGATACTGGACTAAAATCCACATGTGGTTGGAAAAATGACACAACAACATATAGACTTGAAACCTGAGATATTCCTGTTGGGAATTGTACCAGAGACATTTAACAAAGAACTGAAATATTTGATTGTTAATGTACTGACAGCTGCTAGAATTGTATTTGCTAAAACTGGAGAAATGATAAGACACCTATGCAGGAGGAAGTGATTAAGAAGATTTTGATTGTGCCGAAATGAGTAGATTAACATTTGAAATTAGGGATCAAGAAGAAAAGCAGTTTTATAAGATATGGAATATGTTCTTTATCAATGGTTAGACAAAAAGTTTGGTAATATATTTTTGAATATAAAGATAGATAGAACTGTTGAAACAATATAGAGATTATAATATGATAAAGGATTAATAATAATGATTATAGCTTTTCTTTTTTGTAATATTGAGTATGAATAATGAGGGGAAGGCACTGTGATTTTGACCCAACCGACATACTTGAAATTGATATGGATCTATGTGTTGTATTGTTTGTTATGTTTGTGTTTTTGAAAATAAAACTTATAAAAAAAAAAAAAAAAGAAATATGCCTGGTGCCACACTTATCTGAATTGTAAATCCTCTTGTATTTGGAATGCACTCGCATGGGTTACAATGGTTTGGGCTTCTGCAGTTAAATCGCCTACTGTTAACTGTTACAGTTTGCCAGTCCAGCTTGGCGTAAGACTGTGCCCTCTACCCAGAGAGTGTTATAATGATGAATCACTGAACTAGATATGCGCTTCTGTTGTAGCTTATGGTTCAATGTCCCTGTAATCCCTCAAGAGATTGTCACAGAACCGTCAGCCTTGACTGGCGTGACTATGGGTGTCTCCCACCTGGGAGTGGTCTGTGGGCTCTAGTACCCCTTGGGCCATCAGTTTATCTAATTGTTCGTCGATTTTTCCTTCAAGGCAAATGGCACCTCCTGGGTTTAAATGGATTATTGTACCTTTGGGATCTAGATTAAAAGTGATAGGGGTCCCCAAGTACTTTTTTAAATTACATTTATAGCCTTCTCCTAAGACTCAGGGCGGCTTACAATTTTGGAGCATAAACCCAATGCTCAGCAATAGCCTTCATTCCATTGTATATGCTCAAGCTTATTACTATGGCATTTTTACAAGGTCAGCTAATTGCCCCAACAATCTTGGGTCCTCAATTTACCTACCCCAGAGGATGGAAGGCTGAGTCAACCTTGAGCCTGGTGGGATTCGAGCTCACAGTAATTGTAGACAGCTGGATCTAAGAGCAGGCATTTATCAGCCTGAGCCACCAAGGACTTGCTCTAACTGGCCGCTGAAGACCCTGGAAACTCAGACTTCAATGATTCTTCCCATTCAGTGCTGCTTACGATGCCAGTTTCCATGCCCAACGGTTGAATCCACTCCAGTCCCAGCAAACTTGGGTTTTATCTTATCTACGATGGTCAGTGGTATGCTTGTTGTGCCTTTGAATTTCATGTTGAATTCTCTTGTTCCAACTACTGGAATCTTGTTCTCTTGGTAGTCTTTAAGAGTTAGTGCTTGTTTTCCAGCGGATATTCCACCCACCATGGGGACCCCTCATGTCATTCATCCCTTTCAGAATAAACAAAATTACTTTAAAAATGCAGAAATGGAGCCAAAATGTTTAATATCTTTTTAAATGTTTAATATCTTTTTAATTAATTTATTTACTGTCGTATTTTAATTGTAAGCTGCCCCGAGTCCTCGGAGAGAGCTATAAGCTCTAATTAATAATAAATAAATAATAAATAAAATAAGCCAAACGCATTTAGAAATATTAGGAGGAATACAGAGAATATAAATGTACAGGTAGTCCTTGACTTACTCAGTCCAGAATTTCTGTTGCCAAGTGAGAAGGTTGTTATGTAAATGTTGCCCTGTTTTGCAACCTTTCTTGTCACACTTGTTAAGTGAATCACACCAGTTGTTAAGTTAGCAGCCCAATTGATGAGGGAATCTGCTTTCCCCATTGATTTTACTTGTCAGAAGGTTGTAAAAGGGGATTATGTGACTGCTGGACACTGCAAGGGTCATAAATATGACTCAGTTGCCAAGCATCTGAATTTTGATCATGTGACCATAGGAATGCTGCAAGGGTGGAGATGGGCGGAGCTGGAGTCACAAGCAGACGGAGGTGATCTTGACTCCTGAGATCACCCCCGATACTGCCGCCCAGGACGGTCCGGGATCTAAACTGACTCTCGTAGGGTTGTGAGTTGGGGGCACCTCCTGTTGATCCCAGGGATGCTGCAAAGTCCCTGGTTGATCCAGGACAGCCCCTTTACCTGAAACGTGCTGAGGCAGCCATCGGCTGAAGAAGCTGTGACAGCCCGGAGGAATGAGATGGGAAGAAGTGTGTCGGTCGGTGAGATCATTTGGTTGTTAACCCTTTGGGAACACCCTAGTGATTCTAATGGTGTGAAATTGACTAGGGAGGGAAGAGATTGGCTTGAAAGTAAAGAACTTTGTTTCTTCTTTCTTTTATGGTTTTTTTCCACCTTTTCTTGGGAGTTTTTGAATGCCTTCTTTTTGAACTTTTGGCAATGTAATTTGGCTATTTGACTTGGTTAGGAAATGGCTGCTGAGGTTTTTCTGTCCTTCTTGTTTTGAATGAGACAGGAAGTGATACATTTTGGGAGCCATCTGGCAAGGAAGTGAAAGTTGGCTGAGAGATATAATATTGCTACCTAGAGGCTCGCTATCTTATATAAACATACACATTTGCAAGGATTGTATCCAAGGCTCTGTTGATTAGAAAGTGCTGGACAGGCGCTTTTGGAATATCTTTGAGCCTGCAGTTTGGAATTAAAGAATAAAGTGACCTTGGAGAATTTTAAAACAAAGGAACTGGAATTTTTTGAGAGGCAAAAATAGAAGAACTGGAATTTTTCCTCTTTCAATTGTTAAGCTCTGGACTTTGCATAGTGGCAGTGGAATAAAGAGTGATATTGCTTCCTGCCACGGTCTCCTATTGTTTGTAATTTAATTTTTTTATAATTGGAGCCCCTAAAATATATTTTGTTATTCTTAAAGGATACTTTACTATTTTATTATCTTTTTTTCAACTTTTTTATTGATATCTTCCTATTTTTCAATTTTTAGCCTTTTCTCTTTTGAGAGGTGGCTTTTCATTTTGTACATTGGAAACAAGACAGACAACTATTGGATCTTTTTTCTTTTTCTTTTTAAAAAAAAACTCAAGTTTTTATTTATACATTCTTTTCTTAGTTTTAAACTTTTATCTTTTCTTCAAATCATTGATATATCATTGACATTATGGAATTCCTTCTTTTTTTTTGATTTTTCCTTTCCCTTCTTATATTACTAATTTTACTTTTTATTATTGGCTTCCATTCCCTTTTTTCCCTTTTGAATTGGTGTTGACAATCTCTGCAAGAATGAGTAGAAGGTCTTCAGTTCCACAAGTTACAACTCCCGCATCAACAATATCACAACAAGAAAGGGAAAAAGAGAAAGAAGATAAAATACAGATGATATTACAAGTGGTGAGTGAGATTGGAAAAAAAGTAGAGAAAATTGAGATAATTGAACAGAAGCTGGACAAGACAGATGAAAATATAAGAGCTCTATGGAAAACAATGGAGAAATATGGTGAGAGGATTAAGAAAGTTGAGGAGCAGCAAGAACAAAGAGATGATGAAATGAAGATTTCAACATCAGATTAAGTGAAGTTGAGAGTGACCATAATGAATCACTGCGAAGCGAAGTGGATAGATCAGATTTTTATTTGAGATTCCAAAATGTTGAGGAAGAGAAAGGTGAAAACTTGTTGGAGAAAATGACACAGATTTTGGCAGAATTGTTAGAAACAACCGAAGGGAAGATGAGGGATGGAATAGATGAAATATTTCGAGTCTATACAAGGTATGCAACGAGGAATAGACTTCCAAGAGAAATCCATATTAGGTTCACTAAGAAGAGCATTAAATCACAAATACTGCAAGCAACTAGAGACAAGACATTGAAGCACAATAACAAAGACATTATGGTATTGAAACAGGTACCAAGAAGAATAAGAGAGAGGAGAAGAGAATATGCATTCTTATCCAAAGAACTGTTGAAGAGAGGTGTAAATTACAGATGGTTAATACCAGAAGGCCTTCTGTTCGTGTGGCGGGAACAAAGACATAGAATTGACACAGTGGAGAGAGCGCAATTTTTTTATGATGAATATTTTAGAGGAAAGGACGGAAATGGAAGACAAGAGGAGCTGATTGTGGAACTTCCAAAGGAAGGAGTAGCAACAAGTGAAGAAGAGGAACAACTTGGAGCGGTAGGTGGTCTACCTAGAGAACGAAGAGAAGTTAGAACGACTAGAGCAACAAAACCTATATACAAGACCTAAAATGGAAGGGAAAAAACTGATTTCGATGAATATAAATGGATTTAATTTGATTGCTAAAAGAAGGAAAATATTTCACAAATTAGAGAAACTAAAACTTGATATAATTTGTCTACAAGAAGTCCACATTAAAAAAACATGAATATGTATTGAGACAAAAAAGTTAGGAAAGTTATTTACATCATTGGCACAATGTAAAAAGAGAGGAGTGGTCTTGTACATTAAAGATATAATTACTGCAGAATTGATTTATACAGATGAAGATGGGAGGATTTTAATGGTGGAGATAATAGACAACAACACTAAAATGCTCTTGATAGCAATATATGCACCAAGTGAGAATCAAGAAGAATTTTATAAGAAATTATACCAAAAAGTGATTGAATTAGACTATGCAAATATTTTTTTGATGGGAGATTTTAATGGGATAATTAATGATCAGCTTGACTATAAATCTGAGAGAACTAAAAAGAAAACTAGAAGAAAGCTGCCCAAGTCCTTTTTCAAATGATAGAAGAAATGAATATTAAAGATATATGGAGAGAGAGAAATATTGGAAATAAAGAATTTACTTTTTATTCAAACAGACATGAATCATGGTCAAGAATAGATATGGTATGGGCATCTGCAGATATGCTCTCCGATATAGAGAAAATTCAAATTGAAATTGGGACCTGGGCAGATCACAATCCACTGATAGTTGCTTGGAAAGGACAGAGGAGAAGATCTAGATGGACATTAAATAATATGATTTTGAAAGAAGAAGAATTTAAAAAGAGAATTGAAACAGAACTTACTTTTTTCTTCAAGGAAAATAGAAAAGAAGATACATCATTACAAACCCGTTGGGACGTGATGAAGGCCTGTACAAGAGGATTGATAATTGGTTACACAAGGAAAAGAAATACTAAACGGAAAAAGACATTTAAAATATTGGAAGATGATTTCATGAAACTGGAAAAGAATTACAAGAATCACCGCAAGGGAAAGATATTAAAAGGAAAATGGACATGATTAAACATAAAATGGCTTTAATGGATAAAGAAGATGTTGCTCAAAAGATTAAAGGCGCTAAACAAAATTATTTTGAAAATGCTAATAAACCAGGAAGATGGTTAGCTTATAAAATTAGAAAGGAAAGAGAAACAAAGAAAATTAGCCAATTAATAGATGGAAAAGGGAATATACAATATGGGAACGATGAAAAGAAAAAAATTATTCAAGACTATTATGAAAAACTGTACTCTCAAGAAGATATCCCAGAAGAAAAAATTATACAGTATCTACAAAAGACAAGACTGCCACAGATACCTAAAGATATTGAAATAATGCTAGAAGGGAATATAAACATGATGGCATTGACAGAAGCTTTGAAGAAACAAAATACAGGGAAAGCACCAGGTCAGATGGCTTACCATGAATTCTATAAGACCTTCCAGGAAGTGTTAAGCACTCCCCTTCTAGAAGTGATGAATGAAGTGTTACTAAAAAAGAGAATACCTGAAACCTGGTTGGAAGCCTATATCACCCTTATATCTAAAGAAGAAATGGACCTACAACAAGTTAAAAATTATAGACCTATCTCACTGCTGAACTCAGATTATAAAATTTTTGCTTCAATATTGGCAGAAAGAATGAAAAGGTATTTAAATGAATTTATCCACACAGATCAAAATGGATTCTTGCCAAAATGACAAATTAAGCAAAATGTGAGAATAATTTTAGATACTTTGGAGTACTACGAAGCACACCCTGAAAAACAGATGGCATTGATGTTCTTAGATGCTCAAAAAGCATTCGATAATGTGAACTGGCAGTTTATGATATTGCAAATGATGCAAATGGCCTTTGGAAAAAACTTTATACAGGCTATTGAGACAATTTATAACAACCAAACAGCGAAGATATTGGTAAATGGAGAGTTGACAGAATCTATAGGGATAAGAAAAGGAACTAGACAAGGTTGCCCTCTGTCGCCCCTGCTGTTTGTTTTAACTGAAATATTTGATTGTTAATGTACTGACAGCTGCTAGAATTGTATTTGCCAAAAATTGGAGAAATGATAAGATACCTGCACAGGAGGAAGTGATTAAGAAGATTTTGGACTGTGCTGAAATGAGTAGGCTAACATTTGAAATTAGGGATCAAGAAGAAAAGCAGTTTTATAAGATATGGAACATGTTTTATCAATGGTTAGATAAAAAGTTTGGTAATATATGGGATATATGTGGAATATAAAGATAGAACTGTTGAAACAATCTAGAGATTATAATATGGTAGAGGATTAATAATAATGATAATGGTTTTTCCTTTTCGTAATACGGAGTATGAATAACGAGGGGAAGGCACTGTGATTTTTGACCAACCGACACACTTGAAATTGATATGGATTTGTGTGTTTATGTTTGTTTGTTATGTTTGTTCTTTTCGGAAAAATAAAACCTTCATAAAAAAAAAATCTACTATTCCTTAATGTTATCCATTCCTTTACCCACATCAAATTTGTCACCTGGTAATATAATTCCCAATTGGGCAAAGCAAACCCACCTCTTAATCTTGCATCTTGCAGCAGTTTAAGTTTTATTCTTGCTTTTTTGCCCTGCCAGATGTATTTCAATACTATTTTATTTAAATCATCAAAGAACTCTTTCTTTAGTCGAATTGGAGTCATTTGGAATAGAAATAAGATTCTAGGCAATACATTCATCTTAATTGTAGATATTCTCCCAATCAATGATAATTGTAAGTTTTCCCATTTTGTCAGATCTGTCACAATCTGCCATTTGAGTTTAACATAGTTATCCTCCTTCAATGTGCTAAATCTTGATGTAATATGTATCCCTAAATATTTAACCTTGTTTGTGACCTGTATTTCTAAAAGTTCTTCCAATTCTTTCTTTCGTCTTGCTAACGTATTTTTTGTTAATATCTTTGTCTTATCTTTATTTATTTTCAGGCCTGCTACTTTTCCATATTCTTCTATCTTTTCTATTAATTTGGGTGCTGTTTCCAATGGATCTTCTAATATAAATACTGGGTCATCTGCAAAAGCTTGTAGCTTATACTCTTCCTTTTTAATTTTCATTCCTTTTATTTCTTTCTGTTCTCTAATATTCCTGTTCCACACTTCTAACGTTAAAACAAACAGCAGAGCCAACAATGGACAACCTTGTCTAGTCCCTTTTGTTATGCCTATCGATTCTGTTAGTTGTCCATTTATCATAACCTTTGCAGTCTGTTATGATATATTGTTTCAATGGCTTGAATAATTTTTTGCCAAAGCCCATTTGCACCAATTGCAGTAGCATAAATTGCCAACTCACATTGTCAAAGGCTTTTTGTGCATCTAAAAACATCAGGGCCATTTGCTTTTCAGGATGCACCTCATACTCCAAAGTATCCAGGATTATTCTCATCTTGTCTTTGATTTGTCTCTTTGGCAGAAATCCATTTTGATCTACATGAATAAAGTTATTTAAGTATCTTTTTAATCTTTCTGCCAAAATTGAAGCAAAGATCTTGTAGTCTGAATTTAGTAAAGATATGGGTCTATAGTTTTTAACTTGCTGCAAGTCTGTGTCCTCCTTCGGTATAAGTGTGATATATGCTTCCTTCCATGTTTGGGGTATTCTCTTCTTTAACATAACTTCATTCATAACTTCTAGTAGTTGAAGGTTCAATCTTTCCTGGAAGGTCTTGTAAAATTCCACTGGCAATCCATCTGGACCTGGTGCTTTTCCAACATTCTGTTTTTTTTAAAGCTTCTGTTAATTCCATCATTGTTATGTTTCCCTCTAACATTATTTCAATGTCTTTAGGTATCTGGGGTAGTTTCGCTTTCTGTAAATATTGCTTAACTGTTTCTTCTTGAATACCCTCTTGAAAGTACAATTTTCCATAGTAGTCTTGTATAATTTTTTTCTTCTGCTCGTTGCCATAGCAGATATGTTCTTCTTCATTTATTAATTGGCTTATCCTTCTTGATTCTCTCTCCTTTCTCAATTTATACGCTAACCATCTGCCTGGTTTGTTTGCATCTTCAAAATAATTCTGTCTGGCATTTTTAATTTTTGTGCTAGTTGTGCTAGGCATAAATTGCAATTAAAAGTGTTTTAACATTATTATCCATCATTTCCACCATCAAAATCCTTCCTTCGTCATCTGTGTAAATTTGTTCTGCCAAGATTGTGTCTCTAATATATAAGACCACACCTCTTTTTTTACATTGTGTCAAGGATGTAAATAGTTTCCTTATTTTTATTTTGTTTCAGTAACTGTTCATGTTGTTTTTTGATATGTACTTCTTGAAGGCAGATTATGTCAAATTTTAACTTCTCTAATTTGTGAAATACTTTTCTTCTTTTAGTAGCTAAGTTAAGTCCATTTATCTTGATTGAAATCAGTTTTCTTTCATCCATATTAGGCTTTAGAAGAGGGTTTAGTGGATCTTAATTCTCGTTGCTCTCTGGGTACACCACCTACTGCACCTTCTTCCTTTTCTTTTTCTATTGCTGTTATGCATTCCTCTTGAAATTCAATTAGCGACTCTGCTTTTCTTGTATCTTCCTCTTTTCCTCTAAAGTATTCTTGATGGAATAATTCAGCTTTTGCAACCGTATCAATTCTGTGTCTTTGCTCCTGCCAAGTGAACAGGAGACCTTCTGGTATCAGCCATCTATAATTTACTCCTCTTTTAAGCAATTCTTTAGTCAGAAATAGGAATTCTCTTCTCATCTCTCTTACTCTTCTTGGTACCTGTTTCAGCACCACAATTTCTTTATCTTTATACTTTAATGCTTTCTCTCTTGCACCTGAAGTATCTGTGTTTTAATAGTTTTCTTAGTAAACCTGATGTGGACTTCTCTCAGTAGCTTATTTCTCATTGCATATCTTGTATAGACACGGAATACTTCATCCATCCCATCCATCATCTTCTCTTTGGTTATCTCTAGTGCTTCTGCCAGTATTTCTGTCATTGTTTCAGTCAGGTTTTCACCCTTTTCTTCCTCTATATTTTGAAATCTCAAGTAGAATTCTGATCTATCGACTTCCCATCATAATGATCCGCTATTGCCCTTCTCAACTTCACTCAATCGGGTGTCAATATCTCCAATTTTCTTGTCTCTTTGTGTATCTTCTTCTTCAATTTTCTTAAATCTGTCTTCATATTTCATCATCATCTGTTGAATATTCTCTACTTTCCCATCTGTCTCTTCAGTTCTTTTCTCGATATTCTCTGTTCTCTTTACTATATCATCTGTTCTCTTTGCAATATCATCTGTTTTTACATGTAGATTCTGAATTCCTTGCATAATCATCTGCAGTGTCACTTCCTTTTCTTTATCCTGCTGTAACATCATCTGGATTGATCGCTGTCCTCCAGATGGTGAAGAAGAGACTATTGGTATTGAACAAGTTGGAACTGTTGGTTTTCTGCTCATCTTAGTGCTTACACAAAAAAAAGGAGAAAAGAAGAAGAAAAAGGCAAAAACAAACAGCTGCCACTCCAAAAAATAAAGGGGGAAGAAAAATCTTCAGGCACTTCTTTGCCTTAATCCAATTGATTACAGTAGTATGCCAAAAAAGAAAAAAAGGAGGAAAAAGGAAAAAATAAGCCAAAAGAAAAAAAAGGAAAAAATTTCTTTTTTAAAAAAAAAAAGAGAAAGGAAAAATTGAAAACGAAAGTAATATTTCTCTTTAAAAAAACCAAAAGTAAAATATAGTCTAATTCCAGGGTGAAAGGGCTAAATCCAAAACATAAAAAGTCAGCTGGGCGGGGGAGTAAAAAAAGAAAATAACCACAAATTCTAACAGAAAAGAAGCTACTGCCACTAAGTATCCAAGGCTCTTTAGTAAATCAAATTAGACTTTTCAGTGCAGATGTTTTCAAGGTCACTTCAATCTTCTTTCAACTCCAATGCCAGACTCCACTATCAGTAGTTCACAGATGAGCACCTGTATAAACCATCTGTCATGCTCATCCCACTATCTCTTTCAGCAAGAAACTCAGAGTCCTTGAGTATAGCACAGATAGATAAACAAATGAAAGAAAAAAGAAAACAATATATCCAAGCCTCTAGATGGCAGTGCTACATATTTTTCACTTTCACTTCCCCTCTTAGGAACAGAAAAAGTTATAATAAAATTTCCCTTTTTTCTAAAAAAAAAAAGGAAAAAATTTTAAAACAATAAGAAGAGCTTAATCCAAAAAAGAAAACTCTCAGAACAGGAAGTTATTTAAACAGAAAAAAGACCAGTCCATTTTAAAATTAAAACCTTAGTCAAATTCCAGGTTCAAAAAAAAAGGGGGGGGGGAAACCATCAGTTTAAAAGGCTTAATCTCGCTGCTTAATCACTATTCTCTTTACTTTTAAGTTCACTTTCAGGCTTTTAGGATGTTTTCTTCAAGAATAAATGAGTAAAAATTCCTCTCACCAAGCAGACACACTTTCTCCCGATCTTGCCATTCTTCCGGAGCTGTCCCAGCTTCAGCAGCTTAAATGGCCACCTCTTTACCGCCAGCAAAAAGAGCTTCCCCTGGATCAACCAGGGACTTTGCAGTATCCCTGGGATCGACAGGATGTGCTCTTTACCTTCACAATCTCTTCGGGATGGTTTAGGTCCAAAAGGACCATTCAGTGGGCAAGATATCTACGGAGATCCAGGAGCTTCCAGAATGCGCATAGTACTGCTGCGATGCTAGCCCCGCCTCCCCCCAATGGAGGTTTTTAAGGAGATGTTGCACAGCCATTTGTCTGAAATGGTAGCAGTGGGTTGGACTAGAAGACCTCAATGGTCCCTTCCAATTCTATTATTCTGTTATATAAATGGCCATTAGACCTCACTTCATATCATCAGAATACTGATGAAATTATCTAGCCCTCTTCTCAAACATCTGCAAGAAGGAAACCAACCTCAGAGAATGCCAAAAACCCAACGAGTACCACTTATTTATTTTCTTCTCTTATTTATTCTCTTTAGTTGAGACCCATACACAGGGTTGTCTGCAGCTAGCCAGGTTTAGGTCAAAAACGTTAAGATGGGAGCTATGCTTTATGAAGTCCTCAATGCACTGATAGGAGAAGGGGCAAGCAAAGTAGGAAAGGGTTGTGAAATGCAGAGAGAAAGACAGTGGCACAAATAGGCAAGCAGCGTGGCCTAGTCAAAGAAAAGAAAATAAAGAAATGGATCTAAGCACAAAGAAACAGTAGAAAAACCACACAAGTCAAACTATAGCCAAGCCAGTTTCTAGCCTTTCCTGAGGGGACCCATTATGGCTGCCCTCCCTCCCCAAAAACACCTCAACCCTTCTCGCCAAAACCTGACAGAGCCCGCTTCTTTTCTTTTATTGGCCTTCGAGGGTCAGCTGACTCTGGATGGGCCTTTTCATGATTAGTTGGCCCTCAGACTGAGATCTGTCATTGAAGGATCCACCTCCCTGAGCAGGTGATAGGCCCTTGTGCTCCTTCTTCCCTCCCCTTGTGGCTGTCCTCAGATTGTCCCAGCTAGCAATCAAACAGCAATGTCCAATCAAAGAGCTGTTGCTAGGCAGGAGGCAAAGAGGAGGGGAGACAAGATGGCTGCCTGAAGTTCTATTGCCTCCAGAATGATGCCTTTACCATTGTCTTTGGAGTGATCCTCTGCCTCCAGTGTCTTCCTATCTCACTGTTTGCCAGTTCAGGGCCCGCCATGCTTTAGCTGAGCAGCTGGGGTGACTTCCATGCTCAGGAGGCCCTGTGAGGAGTGTCTCTTCTTGGCATGTCCCTCGCCCTCCGAGAACTGGATGAAGGAGCATGCAAGATTGGTCTTCCAGGAATTGTTCTGCCATTAAACTTTAGTGGGCAGCACAAGTGGCTTCTCTCATTGTGAGGTTGTTGGAAATGAATCCAAATGACAAAAACTTGGATCGGTAAAAACACAGAGATTTTATTTTGTTAAGCTGTTTGCAAACAGCGGGGATCTCAGCTGACTTCAACATGAAGTTTGAGCCAAGAACCACACTTAAGATTTCAATAGATTACATTTTATAATTCTTCTATCCTGACGCCCCCATGCCCCTCCTACATTGGCCCAGTGACCGAGCACAGCTAATCCAAAACGCCTTACGGAGAAAACATCATATCCAACAACACCTCCAAATGACCTCCCATCACATCTTATTTTACTTGGCATTCAGCAGGAGCCTGAGAACAAAGAAATGTCTATTCCTAACACCACACTTGTTACATATTGTTACAGTAAGCACTTCTTCATATATGCATTTCTAACATCTATGCAAAGTAAAATTCTGGCAAACTTAAGCTGATGTTTTGAAAAACACAATCTAATTTCAATTGATTAAAGAAAGTTAGGGAAATGGTTTATCTTCTCCTAGTGTCCTCCTAATTGATCACTTTGGTCTTTTGTTATATCAAATGTGTGTGTGAATTACCTTGACAATATACGTACCAATTCCTGAAGGACATAGGGGTGGCATTACTTGATACAGGAACATGTAATTGATTGCAGGTACATGTTTAACAATGAGTAAATGCATTAGAAAATATATTTACAGCAGGATTACATCAACTGTCTTCTTAATGCTATATTATACTACTCTCTTCATTTACATGTTATTTTTGAATTTTTTTTATTTCTAACAAGGTGGAATTCGGCACCCAGCCATCTTGCCTCAGTACTGTCGCTGCGTTTTTTTGGTTTGTCTGCCAAGCTCCTAAGCTAATATTATAGCAGGCAGGTGTCTGCTAGCCAGCACTGTGTTATCTTGTCTCCATAGTAATGAGATAAGAAAGTCTTGTGATGTCTGAGTTTACTGTGCATGTCTCAAAAAGTTTTTACTTCACTTCATGTAACTTCCTTTGTTTTGTTTTTTTCCTATATGCCTTGGTGTGAGATTAAACTGCCAGTATGTAGCTCATTAGTTTTTCTTATTTTTGTTTAATAAAAATGTTTTCTTAGATTACTTTCCGGGTCTAATTTTATCAGAGTTGACAGCAAAGAAAAGCACGGTCTATCACCTCTAATTAGCAGGGATGTTTGGAAGATTTTTACTCCCTAACAAATGGTTTTTTCAAGCCTGACAAATGGTAGCAGAGGATGGTTTTTTTCAAAGCCTGACAAATGTAGCAGCGTTTGGTTTAATTATGTTTTTCTTTGCTAGTTGCTGATAAGGCTTAATCAATAAATTCACAACATCTGAGGATCATTGTGTATAATTGTAAATATGCCATGTAAGAAAGCAAAAGCAAGAAATAAAAGAAGAACTCAGTCTGAGGACGATTTATCACCTTCTGATATAACTAATGAGGCTGCTCAGAGAATTATTACGGATTGGCAAACTCCACTTGCTTCAGCAACTCGTGTGGAAGAAGCTGCCATGGAAGAGCAACAAGAGATAAGGTCTGTAAATTATCCTTTTTATGATGCATGCTTCCAAGCTCAGTCTGAAAAAGCAAATGCCCAAGATTATGCAAGTCTTGGTGCAAAACCTAATGTGGTTCTACAGTCAGCTGAGCATTTTTCACTCAAAGAGAAAGGTGAAATCCTTTATTCTCCAATAACCCCAGAGCAGACAATGAGGCAGAAAGCTGTGCAAGAGTATTTGCAATCAATTAAATTTTTAGAACAGACTGTAAAGCAGGCTAAGGCCTTTGCATTACCCCTTCAGCCAGATATAGGTTTTGTTCAAGTTCCTGAGTCCTCCATCTTGCCTTCTTCATAGAAGCCAAGGGACCACCCACAAGTTGGTCACATGGGTGTGGCGTCAGACCAATCAGAGCAGAGAGCTTTGCCTACATCACGTGGCTTGTCTTGTGATTCTGAAATAGCAAGAGCTCCTGCATTTTCTAATGTTGTAGCAGCATCTGCTGGTGAATTGCATGCAATACATGAACATAAAATTTTTTTACAAAAATATTTTTCTGAGATGTCAATGATGAAGTCTGTTTTACAAGATATTATATCTCCAGCTGTTCCTCCAGTTATGCAAATGCCTCCTGTGGCTACCCAAATTGCATCAACTCAGCTTCCTGATATAGCTGCTAGTAAAATGCCTCAGATGCAGATGCCAGCACCTCCAGCAGGCCAAATTGGTGCTGCTCAAATACCAATAGCAGCTCAACAGCAACAAGTCCACATGCAACCACATGCAGTAATGGCACAGCCACAAATGCCTTTAGCAGGTCAACCAGTGCCAGCACCAGCACCAGCTTCAGCGCCCCCTGGTGTCCAAGCACAAATTCCTCAAACTGCACAAATTATACATGTTCCTCTTCAATCTTCTATCACCCCACTGACTGGTGATTCAAAATTAAAGCGCTCAGGACAAAATTACAGGGCATGGGTCAGTGAGGTTGGCATTTTACTTCGTAGAGAAGGTACCCACTGTATGGTGTTTAATCCTCTACCACAACCTTGGCCTCCTGAAATAACTTGGATACTAAAGCATGCACAACATTATTATTGTCAATGGACACTGAATTGCACATTATTCTTTCACCTGAAGCAACTGCCCAACAAATTTGGGCTCAATTAGAAGCATGTTACCATCCTGTTTCAGTTGAATCTACATGTTTACTCTTAACTGAATTTCATGGTTTGAGATTAAAACCAGGTGAAACTATTGGAGAACATTTGACTAAAATGACAGGAAAGAGAAAAGAACTTGCTGAACAAGGTTATGCTGTGGATGATTTTCAAATGATCGGTATTATTATTAACTCATTGAATTATGAATGGAAAGATGCCATTTCAAAGATTAATCAAGTGCCAATTGCTCAGCGCACAGTTGATCATGTATGCAGAATTTTAATTGAAGAAGAAGCACTCCTGCAAGCCACGCCACATTTAAGAGGACCACCTGCATCAAGAGCTCCAACAAGGCGTCCCTTCCAAGAAAGAGGCCTCGTTCCAAGGATGCCAAGATGTTACATCTGGGATCGTGTGGGACATCCCACCCAGGATTGTCCCCAATGATCTCCAGCACCCACCAGGTACCAGCCCAGAGGAAAAGATTCCATAGGCAAAGGCAGAGGTGGAAGACAAGGTCGTTGTGGTCCCAGGCATGATCTACAAGCTCCACACATCACACTGGCATTAACCAACGATCCACAACCTGATCCAGAGTATGACAGATGACTTCTCTGGACTTTAGACAGTGGAGCAGCAGTGCATGTTACCTACAGAAGAGATCTTTACACAGAGATGCACGAGCCTGAACCTGACATGTGTGAACTTTTTCAAATTATCCTGTTCAGGTCAGGGGAAAAGGAACTGTTTATATTAAAGAGCTCAATGCATTGATTCCTGATGTTTATTATATACCAACAGCAACCTGTAGTTTGCTTAGTCAAAGCTATTTGTCGAAAGTGTCCAAGTACCAGGTTCACCATTTTGAAAAAGCAAGTTATGTGGTTAAAGGGGGTAATATTGTTGCTGAAACCATATTAATTGGTGGTGTTTATTACCTAAAGCCAAAGTCTAACTCGCAAGCACAGGCAAGTATACAATCTCCAAAAAAGGAGAGCGCAGGCCCAGAGAGAGATGTTCCAGAGAGAGATCCTGTAGCTACTCCAAAGGTCCCTAAAGCCAACAAAAAGAAACAGATTGCTCAAAGCAAGCGTGAGGTTCCTAATAAAAATGTTGAAAATTCACTAACAGCTAAACCTTTGCATTCCAGGTGTACCATAAATGGCATAGACGATTGGGGCATTCCAGTTTTCGTGTTCTTAGAAAGATGCCAGAATTCGTGAAAGGTTTGGGTCTGAAGGGGTGTAAGGTGTTTTTGGATTGTGCTGTCTGCAAGAAAGCCAAATCCAAAGCAGCAGCTGTTCCAAAACATGCTACACGCCTGTCAACACGCATTTTTGATTTGGTACACACTGACATAGTAGGTCCATTTGCACCAACACTTGGTGGCAAAAAATATTTCTTAACAATTGTTGATAATTATTCTAGATATGGATTTGTATTTCCTATGAAAGAAAAATCAGAGACCTTTCAGATCTTTAAAGACTTTGCAACTTATGTCAATACCCAACACAATGTTAGCATTGCTAGAATTCAAAGTGATCATGGTGCTGAATTCATGTCTCAGTGTTTTCAGGACTGGATGCATAAGAATGGAATTCTGCACCAGACCTCAGTCCCTTATGTTCCTGCTGAAAATGGAGTGACAGAACAGAGGAATGGCATTCTACAAACCATGATGCATTGTCTCCTAGAAGATGCTAATCTCAGTCTCCCATACTGGGGTGAAGCTATTAAATATGCAAATTACATTATTAACCGCATCTGGAGTAGTGTAATAAATCAGACTCCTTTCTTCAAGTTATATGGGTATAAACCCGATCTCAAAAACATCCATATTTTTGGTTCATACGCTATGGTGAACATTCCCTTAGCTCAAAGAAGAAAAGGAGGTCCAGCAGCAAAAAGAATGAGATTCATGGGTATTGATGACAATTCAAAATGGAGCAAATTTGTTGACTCCAGACATGTAATTGTGATTTCTCAGTCCTTCAATTTTGAGGAAGATGCTGACTGGTCCAGGATTCACTCCAATGATCCTGGAGTTTATTTTCCTAGAGATGATGCCATTGATGTCACACAGCCTGATGATCAAGATTCACAGGTGGATGTTCCATCAACTAGTTCTTCTCAACCAGATGTTCCATCTTCATGAGCCATAGATGCTGAGGCTAGTGACTATGAAGAAGATGAGGATGAAATGGAAGAAGAATGGACAGTTGTTCCGAGATGTTCCGAGAGGACCACGAAGGGGATTCCACCGAAGCGATATTCATGGCAATTGACAAAAGCACCTTTACCGTTGATTTGTGCTGTTACACTGCCTCCTGACAAGTTCACATAAATTAAGCATCTTCCTGATTCAGAGCAAGAGAAAAGGTATGAGGCAATGCAGGCTGAAGTCGACAGTCTAAAGAAACTCAAGGTGTTTACGCCTGCAAGTCCTCCAGCAAATAAAAAAGTTATTGGCACTAGATGGGTCTACAGAATTAAAAAGAAGCCAAATGGTGAGTCATTATACAAGGCCAGACTTGTAGCTCAGGGTTTCGCTCTACGTTATCCTGAGGACTACACAAATACGTACCCACCAACAGTTCGGACTGAGAGCGTAAAAATTGCTTTAGCCACTGCAACTATTCTTGGTTTAGAAGTTTTCCAATTTGATCTTGAAACAGCTTATCTAAATGCTGACCTGGATGAAGAAATTTACTTCAAAGGTCCTCCAGGGTTCTGGAAGCAAGAAGGGGATACCTGGCAAAAAGTCTTTATGGTCTGAAACAGTCTGGTTTAATGTGGTTCTTATGTCTTACTGACAAACTAAATTCAATGGGCTTTATTAAGTCCGAAACTGATGAATGCGTGTTCACAAAAAGATCTGAAAATATATATGAGATAATTCTTGTTTATATTGATGATATTGTTTATATTGGTCCAAATAAGCAAATGAGTGAGAATTTTGCTAAAGCCTTGCAGAAATATTTTACATTGAAGTCTTTAGGTCACATTAACACTTATTTGGGTGTTCAGATTGCTAAAACTCAGAAGGGGTTTAGATTTTCACAAGAGGATAAGATTGAACAACTTTTGCATCATTGCAATATGAAGGATGCTAAAACAGCTAGCATACCTATGCAAACAGATTTTCATAATCTGGCACATGAACCAAGTCCTGATTTTGAAGATCAAACACTTTATCATACACTAATTGGGTCATTGTTATACATTAGTAGTTGGACCAGACCCAACATTGCACTTAGCGTTAATCTTTTGTCACAACACGTAGGTAAGGCAAAACAGTTTCATTGGTTATGCATTAAGAAGTTATTGAGATATCTAAAGCACACTAAAAATATGAAGCTGTTGCTAGAACCGACACATACTGATTATGCAGAGATATGTTGTTATGCAGATTCTGATTGGGCAAGTGATAAGAAGTCACATAAAAGTACTTCAGGTTATATGATGTTCTTAAATGGATGTCCTGTTTACTGGCAAGTGCGTAAACAGAATTTCATTTCTTGTTCATCTACTGAAGCTGAATATGCTTGTGTTTCAGATGCTTGTAATTCTCTAACATGGTTTGATGCTTTAGTCACAGATATCTGGATACGCCCGATCCAGCCAATCACCGTGATGGAAGACAACGAATCTGTGGTTTATATTTCTGAAACATGTTTCACAGGTTCTAGGTCCAGACACATTGACATTCGTTATAAGTACATAAAGCAATTAGTTAAACAAGATTTTGTTAAATTACAGTATGTGTCCACACATGATCAGATTGCTGACATACTCAAGAAACCACTTCCAGCTGCACAGCACAAATATCTACGTGAGAAGATGTGCCTTATCTGATGTCCGCTTAACAGACAAAGAAGGGGATGTCACTGTGTTTTTTTGGTTTGTCTGCCAAGCTCCTAAGCTAATATTATAGCAGGCAGGTGTCTGCTAGCCAGCACTGTGTTGTCTTGTCTCCATAGTAATGAGATAAAAAGTCTTGTGATGTCTGAGTTTACTGCGCATGTCTTAAAAAGTTTTTACTTCACTTCCTGTAACTTCCTTTGCTTTTTTTTTCCTATATGCCTTGGTGTGAGATTAAGCTGCCGGTATGTAGCTCATTAGGTTTTCTTATTTTTGTTCAATAAAAATGTTTTCTTAGATTACTTTCCAGGTCTAATTTTATCAGAGTTGACAGCAAAGAAAAGCACGGTCTATTACCTCTAATTAGCAGGGATGTTTGGAAGATTTTTGCTCCCTAATAAATGTTTTTTTCAAAGCCTGACAAGTACAAGCTCAGGCTGTGAGCATTTCTGCATTAGGAAATGTGGATTTTTTTTCCTTTTATCAATCTTCATCTTTGCTGATTAAATATGGCTTCCTCATCACGATACTGCAATTTGCAGTATCTGCTACAACGTGGATTGTATCTCTGAGGAGTAGGGAGGAAAGAAGAGGAGAGGAATAAGGATAGGGATAGGGATAGGGATAGGGATAAGGATAGAATAGAATAGAATAGAGTAGAGTAGAGTAGAGTAGAGTAGAGTAGAGTAGAGTAGAGTAGAATAGAATAGAACAGAACAGAACAGAACAGAATAGAATTCCCTTCTTCTTGATCCCACCAGATGGACCTCCTTAAGAGCGAGTACCCATAACATTCCCTGACTCCCTGCTCTGGTGGGTCAGCTGAACATAACTGGGAAAAGACAATCCTTCAAATAACCCAGTCCCAGGCCATGTATGGTTTTAAAGATGACAGCTAGCACCTTGAACAGGACCAGGAAGTAAATTGGGAACGAATACACTTCCTGCAAGAGAAGTGACACATGTGCAAATCTAGACTTGCTAAAAGCCACGTGGGCCAGTGTATTTTCAACCAATTGAAACTTATGGATATCTTTCAAGGGAAGTAATCAGGATGGAGGCTGTCTGTGCTGTGGGTGACAGTGAGCAGGGCTTGCTGGTCCAGGAAAGGATGTGACTGATGCAGAACCTGTAGTTGCTTAAAGGCTTCGGGTTTCTATATGCTCCGAGGTAATCTTTCCAGTGAATCCTGAATAATAATGGCTGCATGAGCCTTGATTATTTATTCTGGGTTTTCATTCCATACCACTAATGTAGCAAACCAAAAAATATTCCTGTAAAACCTTCTTTAATCTTTCTGCCAAAATTGCAGCAAAAAGTTTTAATCATTGTTTAGTAATGAAATTGGTCTATAATTCTTTATCCTTGTAACATCTTGGTTTTCCTTCAGCCACTAAAGGATATAAAGAAATATATATTAAAGGATATATTACAGGGGGGAAAGAAGATAATATTGCATAACATATCACAATCTCAATAATTTTTTTCAGATGGTGTAAGACATCTTTTGTCAAGATGATAAGGTCAAGTAGGAAGCTGGCAGAGAAAAAGAAATCAACAAAATTTGGTTGACACAGTGCATTTATTAATGCCAACGCAGCTCAGTTGGGAGATCTTATAATCAGATTCCACCATCTTGCTAATACATCCATAAGTGGTTTGGCGCCAACTTACAGGAAAAGTATCTTGTCTCAGTGCAAGGAGCATCATGCCAACAGTTCTTAAGTGTGCAGGGAGGTATGGCGACAACGCAGGTTTCTCTGCGTCCACCGTCAGGCTGACCTCCATGCCAGAATCTGAAAAAAAGCAGTACTCATCAGTCCATATCTAGCTCCAGACAGAGATAGATCTGGAGAAGAAGATCTAGACATATAAATGTAGAGATCTTGGTCTAGATCTAGATCCAGGTCTAGATTTGTCCGTATGGAATAGAAAACTAGTTACTGGCAAATTTACAGCAGGGTGTTGTGGAGGAGGGAGTGGATATTTGGAACTCAACAGTAGGTCCATAGGGACTTTGAGGGCTCAAGGGTAAGGGGAGATGTTAGGGGTTATGTTTCAATTTGTCAGATCTGGGGCAGAAGATTTACAGCAGAGAATCTTTGTAGCTCAGGGTTGAAATGGTGCCTGCTGAGCTTGATTTTTTTTCTTGCAGACATTTCATTACCCAACTAGCTAACATCATTGGGGCTAGTGCCAGCACTGATGGTGTTACCTACTTTGGGTAATGAAACACCTGCAAGGAAGCAACCAAATTCAGAGGGCACCAGAGGGCACCCCTCAGAAGAAGATGTGTTCCCAGGAAGCACGTGGCCTGCTGCAGCCCCTGGAAACCATTTCAGGACAAGGGCCACTGTATCACTGAGTTTTATTACCAATCTTCCCCCAGGGCAGGGATGTATCAGCATCCAGTTAGTGGTGGATTTATTTATCAAATCTGCCTTGCAAAGGCTTAGCTCAGAAAACAGCCCAGTCCTTTCTGGACAATGCTTGTACATGCAAAGGGCCAGCCAATCATGTCCTTTTGGACCAAGGCTAGATTCTCCTGGGTTAGGAGTAAGGATGATTGATTTGTGCTTCTGTCAGCTGATTTCCAGAATTTCTAGGCATATGACCCCCCTTCTTTCAGCCCCATAATGATTTCCTTGTCTCCAGCAAGAGCCCGTGTGCTAGAGTGGTGAAGGTGCTGGCCTAGAAACCGGGAGATGGTGAGTTCTAATCCCGTCTTAAGCAAGAAAGCTAGTTGGGTGACTTTGGGCCAGTCACTCTCTTCTAATGCAGCCCACCTCACAGGGTTGTTGTGGGAAAAATAGGAAGCAGTATTAGGTATGTCTTCTGCCTTGAGTTATTTATAAAAGTGACTTCTGGCTGTACTTCTGTCACAGTCAGAGCAAGGTCCGCAATCGTCCGCAACTTCACTTCGAGCTCTCCTTGTCGGAGGGTCCCAATTGGGACCAGAACCACCCTGGAAAGGTGGTGAAGAAAGTGGACCACCTGACAGGTAGAGGAGAGCCGCATCTCTCCTCCCTGGCAAGGAAAACCACCCCCAAAGATGAGCTGTAGCAGCAGTCAAAATGGCTGCCATGAAGATGGGAGGCAGCCTGTGTCACTGCGTTTTTTGGTTTGTCTGCCAAGCTCCTAAGCTAATGTTATTTGCAAGCAGGTGTCTGCTAGCCAGAATTGTTATCTTGTCTCCATAGTAATGAGATAAGAAAGTCTTGTGATGTCTGAGTTTACTGTGCATGTCTTAGAAAGTTTTTACTTCACTTCATGTAACTTCCTTTGTTTTTTTTCCCTATATGCCTTGGTGTGAGATTAAGCTGCCGTATGTAGCTTGTTAGGTTTTCTTATTTTTGTATAATAAAAATGTTTCTTAGATTACTTTCCAGGTCTAATTTTATCAGAGTTGACAGCAAAGAAAAGCATGGTCTATCACCACTAATTAGCCAGGATGTTTGGAAGTTTTTTTACTCCCTGACAAATGGTTTTTTTCAAAGCCTGATAAATGGTAGCAGAGGATGGTTTAATTATGTTTTTCTTTGCCAATTGCTGATAAGGCTATTAAATCAATTAGTTCACAACATCCGAGGATCGTTGTGTATAATTGCAAACATGCCATGCAAGCAAGAAGAAAACAAAACAAAGAAGGGCTCAGTCTGAGGATGATTTATCACCTTCTGATATAACTAATGAGGCTGCTCTGAGAATTATTACAGATTGGCAAACTCCACTTGTTTCAGCAACTCGTTTTGGAAGAAGCTGCCATGGGAGGACAACAAGAGATAAGGTCTGTAAATTCTCCTGTTTATGATGCATGCTCCCAAGCTCAGTCTGAAAGAGCCCAAGAATATGAATTACTTGGAGCAAAGCCTAAAGTTGTACAGTCAGCTGAGCATTTTTCACCCAAAGAGAAAGGTGAAATCCATTATTCTCCAATGACTCCAGAGCAGACAATGCATCAGAAAATTATGCATGGTTTTTAAAAACAAATTGAAGGTTATGAACAAAATATAAAGCTGGCTAGGGCCTTTGCATCATCCCTTCAGCCAGATATGGGTGTTGTTCAAGTTCCTGAGCCCTCCATCTTGTCTTCTTCTTGGAAGCCAAGGGACCACCCACAAGTTGGTCACATGGGTGTGGTGTCAGACCAATCAGAGCAGAGAGTTTTGCCTACATCACATGGCTTGTCTTGTGACCCTGATTCAGCCAAAGCTTCTGCATTTTCTAATGTTGTAGCACCATATGCTGGTGAATTGCATGTAGTACATGAACATGAACAAAATTTACAAAAATCTTTTCCTGAGATGTCAATGATGAAGTCAGTTTTACAAGATATTATATATCCAGCCGTTGCTCCAGTTATGCAAATGCCTCCTGTGACTTCCCAAATTGCACCAGCTTGGCTTCCTGATATAGCTGCTATTAAAATTTCTCAAATGCAGCAAATGCCAGCACCTCCAGCAGGCAAGATTCATATTGCTTAAATACCTATGGCAGCTCAACAGCAACAAGTCCACATGCAACCACAGGTTCAACCAGCAAAGACACAGCCACGAATGTCTTCAGCAGGTCAACCAATGCCAGCACCAGTGCCAGCTCCAGTGCCCCCTGGTGGCCAAGCAGGTATTGTTCAGCGCACAGTTGATCATGTATGCAGAATTTTAATTGAAGAAGCACTCATGCAAGCCACGCCATATGTGATAGGGCCAACTGCATCAAGAGCTCCAGCGAAGCATCCCTTCCGAGGAAGAGCCTTTGTTCCAAGGATGCCAAGATGCTACATCTGCGATCGTGTGGGACATGCCACCCGGGATTGTCCCCAATGATTTCCAGCACCCGGCAGGTACCAGCCCAGAGGAACAGATTCCAGAGGCAGAGGTGGAAGTCAAGGTTGTCACTGTCCCAGGCATGATCTACAAGCTCCACACATCACATTGGCATTAACCAACGATCCACAACCTGATCCAGAGTATGACAGATGACTTCTCTGGGCTTTAGACAGTGGAGCAGCAGTGCATGTTACCTACAGAAGAGATCTTTACACAGAGATACAGGGGCCTGAACCTGACATGTGTGAACTGTGCACTTTTTCAAATTATCCTGTTCAGGTCAGGGGAAAAGGAACTGTTTATATTAAAGAGCTCGATGCACTGATTCCTGATGTTTATTATATACCAACAGCAACCTGTAGTTTGCTTAGTCAAAGCTATTTGTCGAGAGTGTCCAAGTACAAGGTTCACATTTTGAAAAAGCAAGTTATGTGGTTAAAGAGGGTAATATTGTTGCTGAAACCATATTAATTGGTGGTGTTTATTACCTAAAGCCAAAGTCTAACTCGCAAGCACAGGCAAGTATACAATCTCCAAAAAAGGAGAGCACAGGCCCAGAGAGAGATGTTCCAGAGAGAGATCCTGTAGCTACTCCAAAGATTCCTAAAGCCTACAACAAGAAAAATAAGCAACAGATTGCTCAAAGCAAGCCTGAGGTTCTTAATAAAAATGTTGAGAATTCACTAACAGCTAAACTTTTGCATTCCAGGTGTATCCATAAGTGGCATAGACGATTGGGGCATTCCAGCTTTCGTGTTCTTAGAAAGATGCCAGAATTCGTGAAAGGTTTGGATCTGAAGGGGTGTAAGGTGTTTTTGGATTGTGCTGTCTGCAAGAAAGCCAAATCCAAAGCAACAGCTGTTCCAAAACATGCTACACGCCTGTCAACACGCATTTTTGATTTGGTACACACTGACATAGTAGGTCCATTTGCACCAACACTTGGTGGCAAAAAATATTTCTTAACAATTGTTGATAATTATTCTAGATATGGATTTGTATTTCCTATGAAAGAAAAATCAGAGACCTTTCAGATCTTTAAAGACTTTGCAAGTCTTTGCAAGTGTTGGGTATTGACAAGTCAATACCCAACACAATGTTAGCATTGCTAGAATTCAAAGTGATCATGGTGCTGAATTCATGTCTCAGCATTTTCAGGACTGGATGCGTAAGAATGGAATTCTGCACCAGACATCAGCCCCTTACGTTCCTGCTGAAAATGGAGTGGCAGAACAGAGGAATGGCATTCTACAAACCATGATGCATTGTCTCCTAGAAGACACTAATCTCAGTCTCCGATACTGGGGTGCAGCTATTAAATATGCAAATTACATTATTAACCGCATCTGGGGTAGTGTAATAAATTAGACACCTTTCTTCAAGTTATATGGATATAAACCCGATCTCAAAAACATCCATATTTTTGGTTCATATGCTATGGTGAACATTCCATTAGCTCAAAGAAAGAAAGGAGGTCCAGCAGCAAAAAGAATGAGATTCATGGGTATTGATGACAATTCAAAATGAAGCAAATTCATTGACTCCAGACATGTAATTGTGATTTCTCAGTCCTTCAATTTTGAAGAAGATGCTGACTGGTCCAGGATTCACTCCAATGATCCTGGAGTTTATTTTCCTAGAGATGATGCTATTGATTTCACGCAGCCTGATGATCAAGATTCACAGGCAGATGTTCCATCAACTAGTTCTTCTCAACCAGATGTTCTGTCTTCACGAGCCATAGATGCTGAGGCTAGTGACTATGAAGAAGATGAGGACGAAATGGAAGAAGAATGGACAGTTGTTCCGAGATGTTCCGAGAGGACCACGAAGGGAATCCCTCTGAAGCAATATTCATGGCAATTGACAAAAGCACCTTTACTGTTGATTTGTGCTGTTACACTGCCTCCTGACAAGTTCACACAAATTAAGCATCTTCCTGATTCAGAGCAAGAGAAAAGGTATGAGGCAATGCAGGCTGAAATCGACAGTCTAAAGAAACTCAAGGTGTTTACGCCTGCAAGTCCTCCAGCAAATAAGAAAGTGATTGGCACTAGATGGGTCTATAGAATTAAAAAGAAGCCAAATGGTGAGTCATTATACAAAGCCAGACTTGTAGCTCAGGGTTTCACTCTACGTTATCCTGAGGACTACACAAATACTTACTCACCAACAGTTCGGACTGAGAGTGTAAAAATTGCTTTAGCCGCTGCAGCTATTCTTGGTTTAGAAGTTTTCCAATTTGATCTTGAAACAGCTTATCTAAATGCTGACCTGGATGAAGAAATTTACTTCAAAGGTCCTCCAGGGTTCTGGAAGCAAGAAGGGGATACCTGGCAAAAAGTCTTTATGGTCTGAAACAGTCTGGTTTAATGTGGTTCTTATGTCTTACTGACAAACTAAATTCAATGGGCTTTATTAAGTCCGGAACTGATGAATGCGTGTTCACAGAAAGATCTGGGAATATATATGAGATAATTCTTATTTATATTGATGATATTGTTTATATTGGTCCAAATAAGCAAATGAGTGAGAATTTTGTTAAAGCTTTGCAGAAATATTTTACATTGAAGTCTTTAGGTCACATTAACACTTATTTGGGTGTTCAGATTACAAAACTCAGAAGGGGTTTAGATTTTCACAAGAGGATAAGATTGAACAACTGTTGCATCATTGCAATATGAAGGATGCTAAAACAGCTAGCATACCTATGCAAACAGATTTTCATAATCTGGCACATGAACCAAGTCCTGATTTTGAAGATCAAACACTTTATCATACACTAATTGGGTCATTGTTATACATTAGTAGTTGGACCAGACCCGACATTGCACTTAGTGTTAATCTTTTGTCACAACACGTAGGTAAGGCAAAACAGTTTCATTGGTTATGCATTAAGAAGTTATTGAGATATCTAAAGCACACTAAAAATATGAAGCTGTTGCTAGAACCGACACATACTGATTATGCAGAGATATGTTGTTATGCAGATTCTGATTGGGCAAGTGATAAGAAGTCACATAAAAGTACTTCAGGTTATATGATGTTCTTAAATGGATGTCCTGTTTACTGGCAAGTGCGTAAACAGAATTTCATTTCTTGTTCATCTACTGAAGCTGAATATGCTTGTGTTTCAGATGCTTGTAATTCTCTAACATGGTTTGATGCTTTAGTCACAGATATCTGGACACGCCCGATCCAGCCAATCACCGTGATGGAAGACAACGAATCTGTGGTTTATATTTCTGAAACATGTTTCACAGGTTCTAGGTCCAGACACATTGACATTCGTTATAAGTACATAAAGCAATTAGTTAAACAAGATTTTGTTAAATTACAGTATGTGTCCACACATGATCAGATTGCTGACATACTCAAGAAACCACTTCCAGCTGCACAGCACAAATATCTACGTGAGAAGATGTGCCTTATCTGATGTCCGCTTAACAGACAAAGAAGGGGATGTCACTGTGTTTTTTTGGTTTGTCTGCCAAGCTCCTAAGCTAATATTATTTGCAAGCAGGTGTCTGCTAGCTAGAATTGTTATCTTGTCTCCATAGTAATGAGATAAGAAAGTCTTGTGATGTCTGAGTTTGCTGCGCATGTCTTAAAAAGTTTTTACTTCACTTCTTGTAACTTCCTTTGTTTTTTTCCCCTATATTCCTTGGTGTGAGATTAAGCTGCCGGTATGTAGCTTGTTAGGTTTTCTTATTTTTGTATAATAAAAATGTTTCTTAGATTACTTTCCGGGTCTAATTTTATCAGAGTTGACAGCAAAGAAAAGCACGGTCTATCACCTCTAATTAGCAGGGATGTTTGGAAGATTTTTTACTCCCTGACAAATGGTTTTTTTTCAAAGCCTGAAAGCCTGAAAACCTAAGACTGTGCTGGAGCAAAGAGTTAGTAAATGGTGTGTGAACGGGTTGAAAATACTTCTGAACTACAAAAGGTAACCCCGATAAAAATAACAGGAAAGAGATCTCGCAAAGAATGGGACTGGCAGTGATTTTAAAGTTAGAGGAAAATGTGGAAAATGCAAAGAATTTAATCTTTAAAATTTAAATGGAAGGAAAATAATTCAAAGGGAAAACTTTTACAAAATAGAATATAAGATTGGAATTGGTGATTGCACAGGATTTGGCGTTGGATAGGCATTATTTAAAATGCTGAAACTGACTGGGAAAAAAGAAAATAATAGTTAATATTTGAAAATTTTGGCAAATTTGATGAAAGTTTAAAGAAACTGGGAAAAAAGTTGGAAAGTGAAAACTGGAATAAGAGCGCTGCTGTCAAAAGAAAAATCTGCAGATCCTTAAACTTTATGACCTACTTAAAGAGGACTTTAAGGAAAATAAAAGTAAGTGTATTACAACAAGACCTCAGAAAGCTGGAAAATTAAACTTAAAATGGTGGAGGAATATATGAAGATACCCTGGATTTTGAAAAGGAATAGACTGATCAAATTTGGGCTATAAAGACTTAAGGATATTGGATTTATAGTTTGAAAAAAATACACTGGTTTAAATAAAGACTGCGGGGCAATTGGATAACTGGACAGAAAAATAAAACAAATTAAAAAATGAGTGAAATATGCAAAGAAATAGTGTTCAAACTTCAAGTTATAAAAGAAATGATGAACGGAAGTTTGGACTTATTGAATAAAATACAGAGCATGGCAGAAAATTTGGAAATGGTGACGCAAAGTACAGAAGGACAAGGAATGCAGGAAGAGGAGGAGTTAAATAGAAGAGAAACCAGCAAAACAGACCAAAGGTAGCAACAAATAAAGCGAAAGGATAAAAAATCAAATTTAAAATGTTAATGATTGATGTAATAAATCAAGGGGAGAATATTCTGAGGGTAAAGCAACAGGGAAGGAAATTACAGAAAGAAGATTTTGAGAGGACGGGGGTAAAATCAGATAACTGGAAAAAGAAACAGTGGAATACAATAGAGAAAGGGGGAATGAGCAAGAGAAAGGGTCAAAAAGTGATAGAAAATGAAAGGCAAGCTAGGAAGAGAATAATTAATATAGTAAGGAAAGTAAGAGATGATGGTTGAAGAAGGATAGGGATTCCAAATGAAGGGGTGTTTTATCAGTTAAGATATATAAGATGGTGGCTGGTGCGAATTCAATGGTGCTGGCAGAGAGAGCCGACATTTCAACTGACTGCTGGAATCTGCCTGGTCCATTTCTCCCTTTCCCCCAGATGTGTCTGTTCAGCTCTTGGGGGTTATTCGGTGTGGTGGGAGCACACCGTGCTTGTCCAGCCCACTGGGGTGAGAGAACAGTGGTATCTGGCTCCCCCTTGCGTGGGGTTAGCTTGTGAACTGTCCTCCTCTGTAAGAGAGAGGAGGTTGGACCATTTTGAGACCGTGGGACTCCCCTCCTGGCTGGCAGTGGGATGGCCGCCTGGGACGGGGGGTTTCCACCTGAATGCTGGCCCCAGGGTCTACCATCGATGGACTGGCCTATGTACCACCCCGCCCTGGACTTTGACTTTTCCCTCATGGATTACTGATGATTACCACCAGCTATATTTACTCTTCCCTCGAGCTGTGGGCACTCAGGGGTATTCCCCTGTCCCTGAGATGGCCCGCCGGATTATTGAAGGCCTTCCTCAAGGATGGATCCTGGGATCTCGAGACAGGGCATGGCATGGACAAGGGTGTTAAATTGAGATTGATCCAGAAGGGGAGGTTTTTAATTTTTTTAATTGGTTCTTTGAAGGGGTTAGGGAGGGGGGTGGGTGGGTTCTGTGGGCAGGTATCTGAAGAATGCCTGCCCAGAATTGTAAGGGCTCGGTCCAGCCTGGTTAAGGATCATGGTGGGGGAGATGGGGGAGGGGGGCCCTCCGGGCTCCGGGAAGTGAGGTGGGAATGGTGATTCCCAGGGTGGTTGGACTTGGCAGGGAATGGAGAGACAGGGGGCCGTATCATGAGATACGAGCTGTCTTCGAGCTGTGGTGCACTCTGACCCTCATGCCTCTGCCCACTTCCCTGGGGATACAGGATACGGAGCCCCTGGGCTCCGGCTGGTGTATTTTAATGCCAGGTCCATGGTTAATAAGGCACCCCTCCTCCGTGAGTTGATTGAGGAGGAGGCCGCGGACCTGGCCTGCATCACTGAGACCTGGTTAGGGCTGGAAGGAGGAGTTCCTCTGGTTGATTTATGCCCCCCAGGTTTTCATGTTTTGCACCAGCCTCGAGCCCAGGGTAGGGGTGGGGGGGTGGCCGTAGTTATTTGGGAGATCTTGATTCCAAGGGAGGTCACTGTTCCACAGATAGGCGGGTGTGAGGCTCTCCTCCTGCATCTGGGACCTGGGGATCGGTTGGGCCTGTTGCTTACATACCTTTCCCCCAGCTGTGTGGCAACGGCCCTGTCTGGGCTCCTCGATGCCCTCTCGGGAGTGGCAGTGGAGTTCCCAGGCCTTTTGGTGTTGGGTGACTTTAACCTGCCCTCCTTGGGAGGGGCGTCGGGTTTGGCCCAGGAGTTCATGGCCTCCATGGCGGTATGGCCCTGACCCAGATGATACAGGGCCCTACACATGAGGGGGGTAACACACTCGACCTTGTTTTTATCTTGGAGCAGTGGCGTAGTGATCTGGGGGTGGGCATTGTGAATGCCCAACCCGTAGCATGGTCAGATCACTACCTCCTATGGCTTGTCTTCCAGCAGGCTGCTCCACGCCACTGGGATGAGGAGCCGCCAAGATGGTTCCACCCCAGACGCCTGATGGACCCTGAGAGGTTCCAGGTGGAACTGGGGTTTCTTCCCGCCTCCCTTATTGGCTGAGGTGCTGGCGGCTGCCTGGCAACAGGCTGCCACTGAGGCCCTCGACCGAGTTGTCCCCTTGCGTCCCCTCACTCGCCACAGATCCCGGGTGGCTCCTTGGTTTACAGAGGAGCTCCAGGAGATGAAGTGTGTAGGAGGGGTTTAGAGAGCAGATGGAGGTCGACCTGTTCCGAATCCACCCTCATAGCATCTGCAGATAACTGCCCAGCCGCCCTGTTCAGGGTCACTCGCTTCCTTTTACATTGGGAGGTGGAGATGGACCCTTTGTGGGGTAGGGCTGAGGAATTTGGACAATATCTATCAGATAAGATTGCTCAGGTCCAGGAGGGGCTGAGCTCTAATTGGCAATGGTCTGAGGAGGGGGGTACAGGGAGTCTGGCCGATGTCATCTGGGCTGAGTTTGATCCTGTTTCTGAGGATGAAGTGGACAGGATTATGCGATGACTGAGTTCCACCACGTGTTTATTGGACCTGTGTCCTTCCTGGATGGTATATGCCTCCAGGGAGGTCACGTGCACCTGGCTCCAATCAGTGGTTAATGCTTCATTGAGGGAAGGTTCTTTCCCCGCCACCTTGAAAGAGGCAGTGGTGAAACCCCTCCTGAAGAAGCCTGCTCTGGACCCAGCCGTTTTAAACAACTTTCGTCCAGTCTCCAACCTTCGCTTCTTGGCGAAGGTTGTTGAGAGCATGGTGGCTCGGCAGTTTCCGCTCTTCCTGGAGGAAGCAGACTATCTAGATCCGTATCAATCGGGCTTCCGGCCTGGGTTCAGCATGGAGACGGCATTGGTAGCACTGGTGGATGATCTCTGGATGGTACGGGACAGGGGATTTTCCTCTGTCCTGGTCCTATTAGATCTCTCAGCAGTTTTCGATACCATCAACAATGGTATCCTATTGCAACGCCTTGGGGGGGTGGGAGTGGGAGGCACTGTTCTGCAGTGGTTCTCCTCCTACCTTTCGGGGCATTTGCAATCAGTGTTGGCAGGGGGGCAGAGATCGACCCCGAGGGCACTCACTTGTGGGGTCCCTCAGGGGTTGGTCTTCTCGCCCCTCTTGTTCAACATCTATATGAAGCCACTGGGGGAGATCATCCGTGGCTTTGGGGTGAGGTATCATCAGTACGCTGATGATACCCCGTTGCATATCTCCACCCCAGGCCAAATCAGTGATGCCCTCTCTGTGATGCCCTGTTTTCTGGATGCGGTACAGATCTGGATGGGCAGGAATGGGCTACAGCTCAACCCGGCCAAGACTGAGTGGCTGTGCATACAGGCATTTTGGATCAGTCAACAGATTCCACCTTTGGTCATAGGGGGAGAGGTTTTGCCCCCTGTGGACAGGGCCCGGATCCTGGGAGTCCTCCTGGACTCACGGCTCAGTTTGGAGGAGCAGGTGGGGGCCGTGGCCAGGGGGGCTTTTGCCCAGGTCCGACTGGTTCACCAGTTACGCCCATATCTGGACCAAGATGCCCTTCACACAATCACTCATGCACTTGTCATGTCCTGACTCGACTACTGCAACGCTCTCTATTTAGGACTGCCCTAGCATACCATCCGCAGGCTTCAGCTGGTGCACAATGTGGCCACGTGGGTTGTGATGGGAGTTTCCCAGTACTCCCATGTTACACCCCTCCTGCGCGAGCTGCCTTGGTTGCCGGTTGCCCTCCAGGTGAGATTCAAGGTGTTGGCATTAACATTCAAAGTCCTTCATGGCTTGGGTTCCGGGGTATTTGCGGGAGCATCTCCTGCCAATATCGAATACCGATCGCCCTGTGCGCATGCACAGAAGGGGACTCCTCGGGGTGCAACCATGAGACAGTGTCAGCTGGCGGTGCCTCAGGGAAGTGCCTACTCTGTTGGAGCTCCTGCCTTGTGGAACCAACTACCCCTGGGGCTCCGTTTGGCTTCTGATCTCCGCTCTTTCTGCCGCGATTTGAAAACCTGGCTGTTTGAACGGGCCGGGCTGGACTGACCTCTGGGGGGCAGGGTTAAATTAGTTTTAAATTAATTCTAGTTATTGAGCTTGTCTAAGTTTAATTCTTTTTAAAATATTTATTGTTGTATTTTAGTTGTGAGCCATTCCGAGTCCTTTTGGAAAGGGGGCGGCATACAAGTCCAATTATAAATATATAAATATATAACTATCAACTTTGATAAATCTGAAATTAATATTTTATTATAGAATTATTATTAAAGATATATAAAATATCAATTAGAATAAAAATAAAGGCTAATATCTTAATTGGCATAAATATGAGAATAAGATTTTATTAATAGGATTATTATTTAAGATTTATCATTATTTATGGAATATACACATAATATGGTAATAGTATTAGAATATATAATTTGTTAAATTAAAATAAGATGCAAATTATGATTTGTGTAATGTAATGAGATTAGAAAGGGATTTTGTTTTAAAAATATAATGGTGGCACAATTAACATTAAAAAGGGGATAAATACTGGATAATATAAACTAAGATGAATTTATGAATGATTAATTGAATGATATAATTTGATAAATTTTGCAAATATGACTACTACAAGAATAAAGTAAGATACGAGAATATTGAATGATAAAATTGGTAATATGTAATAATATTAAATCAGATAAGAATGTTAAAAGACCTGGAACCACACTGTTCACCCAAAGATGTATTTAAAGAAATAAAAAATAAAAAATGTATTGAGTTATTTACAAAAGTAATACAGGTGACATAAAAATCAAATAAATAAACCTGGATTCTATTTCTCAACCGCCCTGATTCTGAAATGGCTCTTGGGTGCCTCTGACTCTATTGACTGATGTTGTTTGTTAACCTTCCTGCCTTTGTGTGACCATGTGTGGCTGTTCACTTGAGACTACACTTTGCCCTTGCGATTGCCCTGACCATCATAGTTAGCAGCTATCCCGGTATGTATATTCCTGTGGCTTGGTTTGGGGGTATCCCTCAAGCTGAGCTCCACCACTCACTTATCATCATGTGTAAATCCAACAACTGGTCTGCCAGGACTGAGGCAAGTCTTGGGGGGAGGGTGGCAGGCATGAAATCCTGATGCACAACTTAGAATTTGCTTGAAAACTTACGTTTCTTCTGGTGTCTCTCCATTTATCCATACTAATCCATCAGTGTCATTCTTTATGAGTCCAAGCCAATAGTCTTTATTATTTTTAGTTACCATTTCATCTATAAAGCCCTTGAGGGGGGAAAATTACAGATAGATAGATGGATGGACGGACGGACGGACGGACGGACAGACAGACAGACAGACAGACAGACAAGATAAGATACAAACTCCTTCCCTCTCTCCCTCCCTCCTTCTCTCCCCTCCATTTTTGTTTTGGTTCTGCACAATATGCAGTTCAGCTCCCCCTTTTCTGTGCACCCCAGGAGGAAGGAGCTGGCTCCATTCATCCATCCTTTCAAAATAAAATTTCCTCTAAGTCAAGCAGTTTGTCTCTCCTTTCTGCTTCCCAGCAAATTCCCTGCCTTTTTCCCTCTTGGCTACTAACCAGGCCTGATCAAGGATGCCCCCTGCCCACTTTCTCTCTTGCCCTTATCACTCTGCCTGCCAACACAGAGAAGCAGCCTCAGAAACATTCAGCATCTATTCCTCCCTCCTGCCTCTCTTACTCTCACTTGCTTTCCTTCTCTTGTGTTAAGAATCCAGGTAGCTTCCTAGTTGCACCCATTTTCAACCCCCAGGCAAGTTATTTTCATTTTGGAAAAGTAATTGAGACTTTTTCATGAAACAACCATTTTAGGAAAACGATGACATATATGCCTGTACTCACTTGTTCTTCACCCACTTTACAAGTAACCAAATCTGCAGTATGCCTTGCTAAACAGTCATCGCGAGAAGCGTTCCAAGTTTTTCGTATGGTAGAAAAGTAATAGAGATTTTTTTCAAAAGCTAGCCAGCCTGGAATCACGCGAACAAGCAATTCTTTGAACCCATAGAGAAAACAAAAAGACAATATTAGTTAGTTCAAAAATCTTACAAGCATATTCTAATTTTTAAACTTAATTCACCATTCAAACTTAATTGTATACTTCGGTTGGAGTACAGTGCTCTTCCTAAAATTTCAGGAAGTATTTTTCAGGAAGTACAGTTTTCTGTAATTTTTTAATTTTTATTTATTGTTTATTACATTTATTTGATGTCCATCTTGGGGCTCAAGGTGACTGAATGGCTATCCTGTTCATTGTCCTTCCATGAGGCACTGTTCAATTATTTTACTTTTTAAAATTAATTTAATAATAAAACAAAAACTGCAGCACCTCCTGAACACCATCGGCATTGACAACATGCTCATTGGTCAATTGCAAAAGCAGCTTGACTCAGAACAGCTTACATCCTGCACTGATCTCTTTTACACCATCAAACAAGCCCATCTGCCTAGCCCAAATCCTTGGAAAGGACTCACTACAACTGCCAAATCTAGTCTGAACATCTGACTGTGTAATAAAACAATAATAACAATATGTTTTTCTTCTCCTGAACAATCCTTCAGGATTAATATATATTTGCAAATGCTACCTCTGTTCATTCCATTTTTAACAAAATGTTTAAATTTAGAGGTTACTTTTATGGAAAGAAACTTAGGATGTCTGTCACATGATAATAATGTCTTTGTCAACTTCACTAATGTCTCGGAATAAAAATTAAACCCAATACAGGTAGTCCTCGACTTGTAACAGTTCCTTTAGTGACTCTTTGAAGTCACAACAGCACTGAAAAAGTGACTTATGACCTTTTTTCACACTTATGACCATTGCAGCATCCCCATGATCATGTGATTTACATTTGAAAGCTTGACAACTGGTTCATATTTATGACAGTTGTAGTGCCTCCGGATCATGTGATCACTTTTTGCAATTTTCTGTCAAGCAAAGTCAATGGGGAAGCCAGATTCGCTTAACAACCATGTTACTAACTTAACAACTGCAGTGATGCACTTCACAAATCTGGCAAGAAAAGTCATAAATGGGGCAAAGCTCACTGAACAAATTTCTCACTTAGCAACATAAATTTTGGCCTCAGTTGTGTATAGAATAGAATAGAATAGAATAGAATAGAATAGAAATGAGAATAGAATAGAATTCTTTATTGGCCAAGTGTGATTGGACACACAAGGAATTTGACTTGGTGCAAATGCTCTCAGTGTACATAAAAGAGAAGATACATACATCAAGAATCTTAAGGTACAACACTTAATTATAATTATTATTATTTATTTAGACTTGTATGCCGCCCTTCTCCCTAAGGACTCAGGGCGGCGAACATTTTTAAAACTGAACAGATTACAATAAAAAATAATTAAATAACTACAAGCCTAAGAACAATTAATTAAAATTTAAATAAAACAACTAAAATAACCCACCCCTAAAAATAACCCACCCCGGGTCAGTTCAGACCAGCCTGCTGAAATAGCCAGGTCTTCAGGTCTCGGCGAAAGGAACGGAGATCAGGGGCCAAACGGAGATCCACAGGGAGTTGATTCCACAGGGTGGGCGCTCCCACAGAAAAGGCCCTAGCCCTGGGAACCACCAGCCAACAGTGTCTAACTGACGGAATCCCAAGGAGGCCCCTCTTGTGGGAGTGCACAGGGCGATCGGAGTGTGATGCTGGCAGGAGACGTTCCCACAAGTACCCAGGACCCAAGCCATTTAGGGCTTTATAAGTCATTACTAGCACCTTGAAGGCTAGTACCTTAATAATAGTCATAGGGTACAATAAGCAATCAAATCATACTAGGAACAGTCAATATTAATCGTAAGGCTATAAGCAACAAGTTACAGTCATACAGTCATACAGTCATGAGGGGAGGATATGGGTGAAAGGAAGGATGGGAAGATGTTCTTGTGTGTAGTTGTTCTGGTGTGCAGTACTCTATAGTGACGTTTTGGGGGTAGGAGTTGAAACAGTTTATTTTGAGGATGTGAGGAGTGTGTAAATATTTTCACAGCCCTTTTTTTGACTCATGTGGTATACAGGTCCTCAGTGGAAGGCAGGTTGATAGCAATTGGTTTTTTTGGGGGGGGAGTCCTAATTACTCTCTGAAGTCTGTGTCTGTCTTGCTGGGTTGCAGAACCAAACCAGACATCATAGAGGTGCAGATGACAGACTCCACCATTCCTCTCTAGAACTGGATCTGCAGATCCTTGGGTAGTTTGGGCTTTCTGAGTTGGTGCAGAAAGAACATTCTTTGTTGTGCTTTTTTGATGAGGTTTTTGATGTTGGGTGTCCATTTTAGGTCTTGAGATATGATAGAACCTAGAAATGTGAAGGTCTCTACTGTTGATACTGTGTTGTCTAGTATTGTAAGAGGTGGTAATATGGGAGGGATTCTCCTAGAATGTACCACCAGTTCTTTAGTTTTGAATGTGTTCAGTTCCAGATTATTCTGGTCACACCATGAGGCAAGTTGTTCAACTCCTGTCTGTATGCGGATTCATCATTGTCTCGAATGAAACCAATCACTGTTGTATCATCTGAAAACTTCAGTAGTTTAACAGATGGATCATGGAGGCGGGGCTTGCGTCCCAGCGAAACTACGTGCGATCGGGGAGCTCCTGGATCACCGTAGATATCTTCTCGGCTGGATGGTCCATTTGGACCTAAACTGTCCCGAAGAGATGGTGAAGGGAAAGAGCACGTCCTGTCCATCCCAGGGACATCGCAAAATCCCTGGTTGATCCAGGAGAAGCTCTTTTTGCCGGCAGAAAAGAGGCAGCCACCAAGCTGCTGAAGCTGGGACAGCTCCGAAAGAAAGGCAAGATCAGAAGAAGGTTTGGTGAGAGGTTCTTTCTTATTTACTTATTTCTGAAGAGAACACCCTAATAATTCGAAAGTGGACTTAAAAAGTAAAGAGAACAGTTTATAAGTGGCAAGATTAAGCTCTTCTTAAGATTGACGGCTTTTTTCTTCCTTTTTATTTTTTCCAGAACTATTTGATTCTAAAAGGGACTGGCTTTTCCTCTATGTAAAATAATCTTTTGTTCTGATGGTCTTTTTTTTCCGCCAATATTTTTTCTGATCAAATGTTGTTTATGATTTTAAGAACTTTTTAGAAAAGAGAGCAGTATCAATGTGCCTTTTCTCTTTTTTCCCCCTTTTTTCTTGCTCATGAGGGGGGGGAGTGAAAGTGAAAGCACTGCCATTTAGAGGCTTGGATATATTGTATTCCTTTCTTCTTCACTTGTTTATCTATGTGAGCTACATTCAAGGATGCAGAGTTCCTTCTTGAAAGAGATAGTGGGGTGAGCACGACAGATTGTATACACAGGTGCCCATCTGTGAACTACTGATAGTGGAACTCAGAGTTGGAACTGAAAGAAAGAAGACTAAAGTGACCTTGAAAATATATTCTACTGGGAATTTGACTTGATATACTAAAAAAGCCTTGGATATCTGGTGGCAGTAGTTTTTTTTTCTCTTTGGCTGGACTTGTGGCTGCTCTATGTTTTCCACCCCATTGATTGAATTTTTATTGTTTGGATTTATTCCTTCTTTAATTTTTAGCCAGGAATTTTTCTTTTTCCCTTTTTTCCCCCTATGATTTGCTCCTCTTTTTGGTTTTTTTCTTTTTTACATCTTGTTGACTCGCCATTGGATTAGGGTATATAAATACCTGAAGTCTCTTCCCCCTTTTTTTTTTTCTTTTTTGAACTAAGAACCACCTGTTGTTGTTTTTTGAGACCTTCCTTTTTTCTTCTCTACTTTTTTTCTATTTTTGTATACAAGTGGAACTAATTGGATTAAGGTGTATAAGAGCCTGAAGAATTTTTTTGTTTCTTTATTTTTCTTTTTTTATTATTTTTAAATTTTTACTTTTTTCCCCTTTTTGTCTACTTATTTTTATTATTTTTGGAGGGCCCTCTGTTTTTTGGGGGCCCTACTAGGAAATAACTATAAAATGAGTAAAAAAGCAATAGCTCCAGGCTCTCAATCAACAAATCCTGCTTCTTCACCATCTGGAGGTCAGCGATCAATACAGGCGATGTTGCAACAGGAAAAGGAAAAAGAGAAGGAGGATACATTACAGAAGATTTTGCAAGGAATTCAAATTCTACAGACAAAAGTAGAAAATGTTGAAAAGAGTAATGAGAATATCTCCCAAAAAATTGAACAGACAAATCAAAAGGTGGAGAAGATTCAGCAGAAAATAGATAAGACGGATGAAAAAGTTGAAAATATTCAACAGAAAATTGGAAAGACAGATGAGAAAGTGGAAAATATCCAAGAGATGATGACCAAATATGATGAAAAGATTAAGAAAATTGAAGAGCAGGACGAACAAAGAGATAAGGAAATTGGAAATATCAATAAGATTGAGTGAAGTTAAAAAAGACAGGATTGAATCATTGAGAGGAGAGATGGACAGGTCAGAATTTTACTTGAGATTTCAAAATGTGGAGGAAGAAAAGGGTGAAAACCTCGCTGGAAAAATGATAGAAATATTGGCAGAAGCACTAGAAATAACAAAAGAGAAAATGATGGATGGAATGGATGAAGTGTTTCATGTACACACAAGATATGCAATGAGGAATAAGCTACCAAAAGAAGTCCATATTAGATTTACTAAGAAAATTATTAAAACACAAGTTTTGCAAATGACAAGAGAAAAGACATTAAAGTATAAAGACAAAGAAATTGTGGTGCTGAAACAGGTACCAAGAAGAGTAAGGGAGACGAGGAAAGAGTACCTCTTTTTAACCAAAGAACTGCTTAGAAGAGGAATAAATTATAGATGGTTCATACCAGAAGGCCTCCTGTTTACATGGCAGGAACAAAGACACAGAATTGACATGGTTGAAAAGGCGAAATTATTTTACTATGAATATATTAGAGGAAAGGACGAAGATACAAGAAAAGAAGAGCCCCTGATTGAACCTCAAAAGGAGTTGATAGCAGTAATTGAAAAAGAAAAAGAAAAAGAAGAAGGCGCAGTAGGCGGGGTGCCCAGAGAACAAAGAGAAATAAGATCCACCAGAGCAAAAAATCCCTCTTACAAAATCTAAAATGGAGGAAAGAAAATTGGTTACGATGAATATAAATGGACTCAACCATTAAAAGAAGGAAAGTATTCCACAAATTGGAGAAATTAAAATTCAATATAATTTGCTTACAAGAAGTACACATTAAAAAACAACATGAACATGTATTGAAACAAAAAAGTTAGGAAAATTGTTTACCTCATTGGCACAATGTAAAAAAAGAGGTGTGGTTCTATATATTAAAGAAACAATTTTGGCTCAATTAATTTATACAGAGGATGATGGAAGAATCTTAATGGTAGAAATAATGGACAATAATACTAAAACACTTTTAATAGCAATATATGCTCCAAATGACCACCAAAAGGAATTTTATAACAAACTCCATAAAAAAATAATTGAACTGGACTATGTTAATTTATGCATGATGGGAGATTTTAATGGAATAATTAATGAGCAGCTGGATTATAAATCACAAAAAGCCACAAAGAAAGCTAGAAAGAAACTACCAAAATCATTTTTTTGAATGATAGAAGAAATAAATTTAAAAGATGCATGGAGAGAGAGAAAAACAGGAAATAAACAATATATATTTTACTCAAATAGGCATGAATCATGGTCAAGAATAGATATGATATGGACATCAGCTGATTTATTTCTTAATATACAAAAAATTGAAATAGAAGCAAGTACTTGGACTGATCATAATCCAATGATTATTATTTGGAAAGGACAAAAGATGAGATCTAGATGGATGTTAAATAATAAGATATTAAAGGAAGAAGATTTTAAACAGAAATGGAGAGAGAACTGGTATTCTTTTTTAAAGAAAATAAGAAAGAGGATACATCGTTACAGAATCTCTGGGACACGATGAAGGCCTATATAAGAGGCTTGATAATTGATTATACAAGGATGTTGTGGCCCCACCTCGTGAGCCTGTGCTGACAGAGGAAGAGGACCTGGATGATGAAGAAGAGGAGGAACGGGCAATGCCTTCCTCACCAGGGCCTTCCTCCCCAGGACCTGGCCCCCCAGGACCTTCCTCCCTGGCAAGGCCTCCCTCCCCAGGACCTTCCTGCCTGGCAAGGCCTCCCTCCCCAGGACCTTCCTCCCTGGCAATGCCTCAGGTTTCTTCGGAAAGCCAAGAGGAACAGCCTGAGAGACGGCGTGGGGAGTGAGGAGGAGGATTCCTGGCTTGATCCCAGGCAACGTCAGAGGGAGAAACGTCAGCAGCAACGTAGGAGGCGTGGGAGGGCCAGAGAGTGAGCTGGACCACACCCCACCAGGTATAAAAGTGGGTGTGCCTACGCTGCAAACTCTGTACGTGACAAAGTGTGGAATAAGCTGAGAATTCCGTCTGTGTTGTTGTGCCTGGTCTTTGGGAATAAATCATTCCTTCTGTGAGTAATTCCTTTCTTGTCAGCTCCGAATTTGGCAGTGAGAGCCTGGGTGACTGCCAACACTCTTATTGGGAGAGATAACTTGGATTTTGGAGACAGGCCAGCGTGACTCTCTGTGCTAGTGTTGCTGCCAAGTTCCTTACCTTCTGGGGAAGGGAAGGGGAGACAGAACACAAGGAAAAGAAATATCAAACAAAAAAGACTTTTAAAACATTAGAAGAAGAATATAAAAAACTGGAAAAAGAACTACAGAAATTTCCACAAAAAAAGATGTTAAAATCAAAATGGATATAACCAAACATAAAATGGAATTAATGGAAAAAGAAGAGCTAGCCCAAAAGATTAAAAATGCTAAACAGAATTATTTTGAGGATGCAAACAAACCAGGAAGATGGTTAGCCTATAAACTAAGAAAGGAAAGAGAATCAAGGAAAATTAGCCATTTAATAGATGAAGAAGGACATCCTTGTTACGGAAATGAAGGGGAAAAAAGAATTATACAAGACTATTATGGAAAATTGTACTATCAAGACAGTACTCAAGAAGAAAAAAATAAACAATATATATAAAAGGCAAAGTTACCACAGATACCCAAAGATATTGAAATAATGTTAGAAGAGAATATAACAATGATGGAGTTAACAGAAGCCTTAAAGAAACAAAATACAGAGAAAGCACCAGGCCCGGATGGTTTACCAGTGGAATTTTATAAGACTTTTCAGGAGGTGTTAAACCTCCAATTATTAGAAGTTATGAATGAAGTCATGCAAGAGAAGAGAATACCAAAGACTTGGTCAGAAGCTTATATCACACTTATACCGAAGGAAGACACAGACTTACAACAAGTTAAAAATTATAGGCCTATTTCCCTATTAAATTCAGACTATAAAATCTTTGCTTCAATTTTGGCAGAAAGACTGAAAAGATACTTAAACAATTTTACACATGTTGATCAAAATGGGTTTCTGCCAAAAAGACAAATTAAACATAACATGAGAATAATTCTGGACACTCTGGAGTACTATGAGGCACATCTTGAAAAGCAAATGGCCTTGATGTGTCTGGATGCTCAAAAAGCCTTTGATAATGTGAGTTGGCACTTTATGTTACTACAATTGACACAAATGGGCTTTGGCAAAAATTTTATACGTGCTATTGAGACTATATATTCTGAACAAACCGTAAGGGTTTTGATAAATGGAGAATTGACAGAGCCTATAAATATAAGAAAAGGGACTAGACAAGGCTGCCCACTGTCACCCCTGCTGTTTGTGTTAACCTTAGAAGTGTTAAACAGGTGTATTAGAGAAGATAAACAAATAAAAGGAATGAAAATTAAAAGAGAAGAATATAAATTACAAGCCTTTGCAGATGACCTGGTATTTATATTAGAGGACCCACTGGAATCAGCAAGCTAATTGAAAGAATAGAAGAGTATGGAGAAGTAGCAGGGTTGAAAATTAATAAAGACAAAACAAAGGTATTAACAAAGAATATGTTAGCGAGACGGAAGAAAGAATTGGAAGAAGCTTTAGAAATACAGGTCACAATTAAGGTTAAGTATCTAGGGATATATATTACAGCAAGATGTAGTACACTGAAGGAGGATAATTACATTAAACTTAAACAGCAGATAGCGACAGACTTGGAAAAATGGAAAAACAACTATCATTGATTGGGAGAATATCAACAGTCAAGATGAATGTATTGCCTAGAATTCTATACTTATTCCAGACAATTCCAATTAGACTAGGGAAAGAGTTTTTGAAGACTTAAATAGAATGATGTTGAAATACATATGGCAAGGCAAAAAAGCAAGAATAAAACTTAAGTTATTGCAGGATGCAAAACTAAGAGGAGGGTTTGCTTTGCCCAATTGGGAACTATACTACCAGGCAGCAAATTTGATGTGGGTAAAAGATTGGATAACACTAAGGAATACTAGATTATTGACTCTAGAAGGACATGACTTGCTATTGGGGTGGCATGCATTCCTTTGGTATAAGGGAACTAAGGGTATTTTAGAAGACATTATATTTGAGAAGCTTTGTTTTTAAACTGGGAGAAGATTAAAAAACAACATTAGTTGAAAATTCCAACATGGATATCTACTATTGAAGCCTTTTCATATCCAGTAATATATAAAAAGGAAGAAACAATTAGATATAGTGAGATATTGAATGAAAGGGGTGAACTTAAATCTATGCAAGTGTTGGAAGAACAAGGTATAAAAATGAATTGGTTTTCATATTTGCAAGTACAATCTAGATTTGATAAAGATATTAAAGTAGAAGGTATTTATAACAAGCTGACTGGGTTAGATAAAATATTGATGGGTAATGATGAAAAGGTGATTTAAAAACTTTATGGATATTTTTTAGAATTTAAAATGGAAGAGGAACAAGTTAATGAAACAATGATTGCTTGGGGGAAAAATTTTGGATATGGGATTGATCTAGAGAAATGGGAAAAACTATGGTCTCAGAATTATAAAATGACAATGTCAACTGCTTATAAAGAAAAATTTGTATAAGATGTTTTACAGGTGGCACTTACCCCCCGACAAGAATTGCAAGAATGTTCAAGAATAAATCGGATAAATGTTGGAAATGTCATCAGATACCTGGATCATATTACCATATGTGGTGGACATGTTCTGATGCAAAAAGATATTGGACTAAAATCCACACGTGGTTGGAAAAAATGATACAGCAACACATAGACTTGAAACCAGAAATATTTTTATTGGGAATTATACCAGATATCTACAATAAAGAGTTGAAATATTTGATTGTAAATGTTTTAACAGCAGCTAGAATTGTATTTGCCAAAAACTGGAAGAATGATAAAATACCTATGCAGGAGGAAGTGATTAGGAAAATTATGGACTGTGCTGAAATGAGTAAATTGACATTTGAAATTAGAGAACAAGAAGATAAACATATGGGATTTGTTTTGTCAATGGTTGGATAAAAAGACATGGTAATGCAATAGATTATATAATTTTGTAATAGAAATATAATAGGTTGATATAAAATATAATGTTGACATATATAACCATTGGATGAAAGTATAACATAAATTTTAGATTAAAAATATATCTCGTATATATGATGAAATAGTTTAATTGTATACAAGTAATAACTGATAAATACATAATGTCTTATTGATAATATGAGAAATTTTCTTTCATAAATTGTGAGTGATGATTATGAAAGTATGACACAAAGGATTTGTAACCAACTGACACACTGTATGTATATATGGAAGATGGTTTTTTATGTTTTGTATGTCTTGTTTGTATGTTTGTATCAAAAATAAAAAAAAACTTAAAAAAAACAGATGGATCGTTTCAGATGTAGTCATTGGTATATAGGGAGAAAAGACGTGGAGAAACCACACAGCGTTGAGGAGGGGGGCTGTTCTAATTTTACAGTAATCAGATGTGATTCTGCCTCGGTTCACTTGCTGCTTCCTGTCTGTTAGTAAGCTCATGATCCACTTACAAGTGTGTTCAGGTACCACTAGCTGGTTTAGTTTAGTTAGAAGAATGTCTGGAATGATGGTGTTGAATGCTGAATTAAAGTCTTTGTAGAGGACCCTTGCATAGGTCTTTGGAGATTCAAGGTGTTGTAGGATGTAGTGCAGAGCCATATTAACAGTCAAGGACTACCTGTATGTATTATTGCAGTCTCAATAGAAGGGTTACTATGTGGCATTCTTTAATGTTACTATCTTGTTAATGATACCCCACAGGTTTAGACTATATCTGTGCAAAAGGAACTTTGGGTATAGAGACAAAACTTACTAGCCATTTGGAAGCATCAGATATCAAACTTTGGTTAGATGTTTTGAAATTAAAGATTATAGACCACTTTGAGATGCCAGAAATGCTTCAGGAAAGGGAATTTCTAATTACTTATTCTACAGGATTGCAGACTTGATTAACTTACTCAGTTCTTTATCTAGCTCTTCATTCTTTAAGGTCCAGTTTAACAGCTCCAATGTAAAGAGATGAACCGCAGCAAGAACTTCCATGTCTAAAAACATGCAGCAATTCAAGTCAAGAGATGTGAAGTAAAAATCTACAATAAATATCAAATCATGTCCCAATTCTTTTAGATTTGGGGAGATTAAGGAGACCATGAGAGAAGATGATGAAATCCTGGAAGATTCTGAATGAATGACAGTTAATGAGATCTACAAAGTCCTCATAAATAATTATCTCTATAATATTTGAGGATGATCTGTTCAACGGGCAGATTGGGGTGGGAGCTGACCTCGGAAAACGTTGAATTTAGTACATTGACAGCTCATACAATAGAGGGACCATGTTTCTGTGAATTCTTGCCTGAGGGCCATGTGCAACAGGATGTTGCCTTGCTAGGAAGTCTCTCAACTGGATATAACATAGTTGCACCTTCTCTAGTGTCTGACCTTAAAGGCTGTCTTGTTGTAATGCAATCAAGCAGCTGCTTCTGAACTGCTGGCTCTTTGCTTACCAGTTTTGCCTTCTAAACTTGAATCGTATGCCACAGCAAATTCTCGAATTGAAGCCACTGCTTTTAAAAGTTGAAGATCCTTAGACCATTCAAGATAGTCTATAAAAGGGAAAGGAGAGTAGGGTGTTAAGTTCCAATCCCAATGGTTATAATTGAAGATACAATTATTTTTGATTATTATTATCTCTGACAACCTGGTAGTCAACGCCTCACGGTATGCCCTGAAGAATAGGTTGGCTCTCAACATGTCCACCGCCTTCCCTCTATTGGACTTTTTCCAAGAATATAAAGAAAGAAAGAAAAACTCTTGAAAAGAATAATTCTGTGGACTTGCCCCATTATTACAGGTAGTCCTTGGCTTACAGTTAAGACAATGAATCACTGGAACAACTTGCCTCCAGAAGTTGTGAATGCTCCAACACTGGAGGTTTCTAAGAAGAGATTGGACAACCATTTGTCTGAAATGGTAGAGGGTTTCCTGACTGGGGGGGTGGACTAGAAGACCTCCAAGGTCCCTCCCTTCCAAATTGCTTGTTCTGTTATATACTTTCTGTTACGACCACAGCTGAGCCCCAAATTTCTGTTGCTAAGTGAAACATTTGTTAAGTGAGTTTTGCCCCATTTCACAACCTTTCTTACTACAATTATTAAGTGAATCACTGTAGTTGTTAAGTTAGTAACACAGTTGATAAGTGAATTCTCCATCGATTTTGTCAGAAGGTTACAAAAGGTAATCACATGACCCCAGGACACTGCAACTGTCGTGAATATGAGTCAGTTGTCAAGCATTTTGATCACGTGACCATGATGAGGCTGTAACGGTCATACGTGTGAAAAGGTGTAACTTCCAATGAACAGTCACTACATGAACTGTTGTAAGTCAAGGACAACCTGTATTTTACCTAATACATTTGTATCTAATATTCAGGGTATTTTACAGCTCTTGAAAAGTCAGCTGATGGAACATAAGAATAAAAGTAGTGCAATTAAACCACACTGCCAAAGATGCTTTTTCTAAAAGGCAAAGTCGAATTAATAAATAAATAATAAATAAATGGACTTTCTTGGTGTTTTCTTTGAAATCATTATGCTTAACATCATTAACACTTTCAGCTCTCAAAATAGATTCACCGGCATTGCAGACTTGGATGTTTCTTCCCCCAGTTTTCAAGCCACATCCATCTTCTTTCCACCCAATGTCCCTTCAGATGTATTCAGTAGGTAGGTGGAACAAATAAGGAGACTGCCACACTCCTTTGCCAGCCTGCAGCTGGTCCATTTGGTCCATTCCGTGGCTTTCTGCCCGGCATGCAGGTGTTGTATGGGGACCATGAGATATTCCCTAAGGTCTTCTTAGGTCGCTAAGCACAGGCTGACATGCTGAATACAAGCAAAGGCATTGGCTTTCTCAACGATCTAGCATGGATCCCGAAAAAGTCTCCTTCCTCTTCCTTGGAAAAGTCCCCTGAAACATCTTCTCTCCCATTAAAGGCTCTGATGGGTACCAGATGGCCATAAGCACGATGGCAGCATGGAATATTAGAGATGCGTTATGATGCCTGCATAATCAGCTGTTTCTTTTCTTTGGGGCTGGTAAGTATACTGACCTCTCTCAATCTGTTGACCGCTGCCTCGTTCTCAGGGTTGGCCAGCGTCATTTGGTTAGGACCTTTAGGAATCCTTCTGCTGCTGCCTGTAATGTTTCTGTGGGAATTCCACCAATTCTCATGGCCTTCTGATTTAACTTCCTTCTTGTACTAGAAGTGCTTGTAAGTGGGGAAAATTTCTAAAGTATCTTGGATGTTGCCACCTCCAGTCCACAGACTCTCCATGCATCCTTCCTTTGTTTGATCTCTGTGGCTTCAGTTACTACTACCATGTTTCCAAAATAAGACACTATCTTATATATTTTTGGCTCCCAAAAACACACTAGGTCTTATTTTCGGGGTAGGTCTTATATATTTTTTTTTAATGAAAAAAAACACTTACCATATTCATGTAGAACAATGTACATTTATTCATGTAAACCAACAAATCATACCATGTTTCTAACATAAGACACTGTCTTATATTTTGGCTCCCAAAACACACTAGGTCTTATTTTTGGGGTAGGTCTTATTTTTGGGGTAGGTCTTATTTTTAGGTCTTATTTTGGGTAGTCTTACTACTTATTACGTATTACTTATTTCATCAATTCCTGTATTTATCTGCCACCCATCTAACCACAATCACAGCACATCAGTTATGAAGTGGAGTTTGAAACATCCTTCTGGGTTGAGATAACTTTGGAAGACTTTCTTTTTCTATGTTTATTTCCATCTTCAGTGTCTTTACAGCAGTCACTATAATACGACTTCTTGAAGTCTCCTCTAACAGCTCTCTGAAATTCCTTGCTAAGTTCCTTGGCTTGGACTTCCTTCTGGCAAATTCCCACCCATTTGATTTTGCTTTCTTTTGTTTCTTGATCTTTGTCAGTCTCTTTTCATATTCAACTTAACATGACACCTACAGCTGAGCTCTCTATGGTGATTCTCAGTCTTCCAGGTCAAGGTTCTCCCAAAGATGTGTTTTCCAAAAGGCCATTGGACTTGGTGTTTTTTGTGTGAATGTTTCGCTTCTCCTCCTCTTCTCCTTCTCTTCTTCAGAACTGAGGAAGCTCCTCGCTCTTCTGGTGGTCTCAACTGTCATTTTGAACGCTGTTGTTGTGTGTCTTTGATATTGTCTGTCCATCTTCTTCTGGGTCTGCCTTGTGTTCTTTGACCTTCGCCTCTTTTTGTATATGTCATGTATGGGATGGAATCCCATGACATCCTCTCCGATTGGCTCTGTGCCAATTCTCTTATGGTCTCATTTCTGATTTTATCTCTTCTGGTGACTCCAGCAGGTTTTCTCAAACATCACATTTCCATGGTGACTAACTTTTGTTTATGTTTTACTATAAGTGTCCATGTTTGGCATTGGTAACACTAGTAACAAAAATTGCTCTGTCATACACACTGGCAAAAAAAATCACGGCACCAAATACAAGTGAGGCAGAAGTAATCTTGTAGACAACCCTCACTCTGTCAAGGACCTAGCAGTACTTATCTCAAACGATCTAAGCCACAGAGCTCACTGTAACAGCATTGCCAATAAGGCTTTAAGAATTGTTAACCTTATTTTGTGAAGCTTCTTCTCCAGAAACATTGAATTGTTAACTAGGGCATACAAAACCTTTGCCAGACCAATTCTTGAATACAGCTCATCCGCCTGGAACCTGCACTGTATATCGGATATTAACACAATTGAGTGGGTTCAGAGGTATTTCTCAAGAAAAGTACTCCATTCCTCCACTCAGAATAGAGTTCCCTATGCCTCTAGGCTCGAAATTTTGGGCCTGGACAATCTGGAACTGCACCGCCTGCAGTCCGATCTAAGCATAGTTCACAAAATTGTCTGCTATAACATCTTGCCTGTCAACAACTTCTTCAGCTTCAATCACAATACACAATACACAGGCAAACAACCAATATTTGAACCGAGATGCCCTTCGAATGGTCACTCATGCACTCGTCACCTCCAGAATCAACTACTGCAATGCTCTTTACATGGGGCTGCCCTTGTGGATGACCCAGAGGTTACAGCTGGTGCAGAATGCAGCCATGTGGGCTGTGATGGGAGTGTCCCGATACTCCCATGTTACACCCCTCCTGACTTGCATTGGTTGCCGGTTGTCTCCGGTTACCTTCAAGGTGTTAGTAACAACTTACAAAGCCCTAAATGGCTTGGGTCCAGGGTACTTGTGGGAATGCCTCCTGCCAGCATCACTTTCCAATCTCCCTGTTCGCTCCCATAGGAGGGGCCTCCTTGGGATACCATCAGTCAGGCACTGTCGGCTGGTGGTTCCCAGGGCTAGGGCCTTCTCCGTGGGAGCGCCTGCCCTCTGGAATCAGCTCCCTGTGGATCTCCGTTTGGCCCCTGACCTCCGCTCCTTATGCTGAGACCTGAAGACCTGGTTGTTTCAACAGGCCGGCCTGGAATGACCCGGGGGTAATTTAATTTTTTCTTAATCTTTTAATGTATTTGACTTGTTTTATTTAATTGTTTTTTATTGTAAATTTGCTCTGTTTTAATGTTCACCACCCTGAGTCCTTAGGGAGTAGGGTGGCATACAAGTCGAATTAATAATAATAATAATAATAATAATAATAATAATAATAATAATAATAATAATAATACAAAATCAAGGTAAACCTCTCCAAACTTGATTGCAGAAAATACGACTTCAGCAACAGAGTGGTCAATGCCTGGAACACCCTACCAGACTCTGTTGTTACAGCCTCAACCCCTCACAGCTTCAACCTCAAGCTGTCTACTGTGGACCTCAACCCATTCTTAAGAGGTGTTCCAAGGGGGCATGCATAAGTACACCAGCATGCCTACCATCCCTGTCCCCATTTATCTGTATTTACTGCCTTCATTCCTGTTTATGTTCATACTTATACTTGTTATCTTGTACATGTTTGACAAATAAATAAATAAATAAAACATAGGGCAGGGACAAATCTGTGTTGTATGAGATGCTTCTTCATGCCCATCACTACTGCTTTATGTTGTTATGTCGTGATATTATTGGTCACCTCATTTGAGATGCCTTTCAAAAGAGAAAGTGTGTCTATCTAGTTGGTACAAATGTCAGAGGATTTGAATTGTTGATTTACAAAAAAGCTGAAAAGAACTTACTAAATTATCACCAAAACTATTTTTCCCTAAACAGGCAAAGCAGAGCCAATAAAATTTTCCTGAATGTGAATGAGAGAAACTGAACTGCTTCCTGGCCTAATTCATTAAAATCTGTGGGTGGTAACTATACAGGAGAACATTTGCAACTCAAGGTTGAAATGAGAGGTCCTTAGTGCTCTCTAAGCTTGGTTGTTTCCTTGCAGATATTTCATGACCTAACTAGGTAACATCATCAGCACTAGTAAGAAGTGGGGTTTGCTCTCAGTTTATACTCAAACCACTAGAATACAGAGCCTTTGGGGTATGGGGAGAAAAGCCAGTGCTCCTGTTGAAGCAAATTCAACAGGACCTTCAAAGAAAGCCTTTCTCAATCTCTTGTAAGAAGACAACTTACAAAGATAGGACATCACCACAGCAAGAATGAAGAAGAGGAAAACCAGGAATGTAGTTCTTCGTTTGCCTGCATCTGAATCCAGGTAGTCACCGAATCGTTCAAAAAAATTCTTTGGTGCTGAAAGAAGACAAAATGGGTAGTTTAATCAATTGTGAGGCTGACCCTTCCTTTCCCCCGACTGCTGCTCTTTCCTGGAAGGTGATCTCATGCATTCCAGGCAAAGGACCCCCACCATTCACATCGGCAGCCTTGGAAGGGAAGACGTCACGCTTGGAATTATTTTTTAACATAAGTCAGGCTAGAGGGAGGGAGGGAAGAGCTGCTCTGGATGGCTTCAAAAGAAGGTGCTTCTTAAAAGAGGAGGTCTCCTTTTGACTGGACTCCCCTATGTTTGCTCGTGGCCAGTCTCCAACAGCACTCATTTCAGCTCCTCTGTCTCTATGTGTAAATGCCCCCTCCCCCTTCCTAAACCTTTCCTTTTCTCTTTTTGTCCCACTTATTTTCATGGGGGGAGGAGGAGAAAGAAGAAAGAACTTTAAGGAGAGGTTAGGGAAAAGGAGGCAGCATCTGCAACACTTTGTAGAAAATGGTAGAAAATAAGAAGAACATAAGCAACCTACGTGGAGGTGGGGGAGGTGGTTTGGGTGCCATTTTGTCTTCTTAGTCCAAATGATCATTCATCCTGTATTGGAGTTTTTAGAACATGACACAGGTTAATTTTAAAAAAAAAACAAGTATATTCAAAAATACAATATACTTCTTCCCCTGGAATTTTATCCTTTATGTTATTAAAAACCCAGAACTGAAGAATCTACAGCTCTGGATGGACCATCCAATCCATATGCAGCTGAGTTTTCACTCTGCAAAGTGTCTTAACTGGCCTTGTAGTGATCCTTGGACTAGTTTACTCTGGCTGATTACTGACTGTAGAGCCTTTCCTGCCAAACCGTAACTTTCCCTGCTGTTATGTAGCATGTGAAAAAGAGAATGGCTGCTAGGACCTCCTTGATCCAAATGGGAGAAAATGTTTAGGATCCTTAGACCACTGCAAGGAAACTGAGCCCTGAAACCATCATGGAAATCCACGGAAGGATTTTCAAATGGTGTGAGCATTAATAAACCAGATCTGAATCGTTTTCACAATTGGTCTGCGATCTCCCCACCCATCTTGCAAGTTCTCTCATGAGCCTACATGACATCTGCATACACCCAGACACCCAATCAATAAGGTAACTTTTAGATGTGCTTACGGGTTCAATAATAAGGGAAGGGCACAGAGGGCATCCTTGTTGCTACCTGAAGATTGAAATCAGACTACCACTTGTCCAGTGCAATGACCAAGTGGAGTTTAGTTGTTGTATCATATTGCATCACAATGGCTTAGCCAACCAATAATCAGTCAGCACAGCAGCCACATGTGAAGAAGATTGCCCAGGGATGCCGGTAGCTCAATCAGTTCAATTTCACCCCACCTCTTCCCGACTCAGCTCAGAACTTCTCTCTGCCTTCCATTGAGTGGATGATCTTCCTGTCTAGTTTCCTTTCTAGCTGAAGAGGGGATGGCAAGAGCAACTTCTTCCTGAGCTGGGATTTCAGCGACAATTAAATTAGTTAAAAATGTTTTCTCTGTGCCCCCAGAAGCATAAAGAAATGTCCTCGTATGTTATCTGTGTGACGTACATCATGTCGGTCTCGTAGTGGTGCAGGCAGGCCCCCTTACAAACGCCCCCTTGTGGAGTTCAGTGAAGCTGTTTCCATGGCAGCTCCACTGCGCTGCAGGCTGTGTTCACAGAACACACACACCCTGATTATGAGTCTAGGATGATTAATGTTAGGCAAGAACATCATCCACCAGTGAAGATTTTAGTAACTAATTATGCTCATGCCTATTATACCGGAATCTTCTCAGAAGCATAGTCTGCACCTGAATAAGAATAGATCAGGTTCAGGGGCATTCAAGGGGAGTTGTGACCACATAGGGATTCCAAGCTAATTCCTTGCTTGACTCCTCCCCTACACATGGCCAGTCTCTGAGACTTTCCTACCTAGGACCTCATAGCATTTGGAAATCCTTTTAAGTTCTCTTCTGGCAATGTCATATGTCCCACATGAAGGATCAGGAAGGAATAGTTATTGGTAGTTCAGGAACCCTTCTGATGGGAAGGGAGAACTGATTATACCTCTTTTTAAAGGTTCAAATCTAGTTTATGGCATTTCCAGTTAAAGAAGGTCAAGCCGTGAGGTTCTGCTGCTACAGTTGCTTGGACATCAACTGTCAGCTGCACCTCAAAGTCTATAGTCAAAGGCAGTTTGACGTACTTGAAGATTTGTGCCTTTCTGTGCTTAGGCATGGATGCTGTGGAGGGGGAAGCATGCTTTTAAGAGAAAACTTCAAGAAGAATAAAATAGGGCACCTGTCTATCCTAACATGCATTTTTAAACATTTCTAGATATTAATCTAGAGGCAGAAAATGTGAATTCTCTGGAGAGACCAATGAAAAAACTGAAGGCCTCACTGGTTACTGGGATCAAAGATATTAAGCACAATTATAAAAATTGTAAGTGTAAGAAATAGAACAATATACTCCAAATTTGGTTTAGAAATAGACCCAGAGATCAGAGTGAAGAATCAGGGAACCTGTCAAAAGACCTCATAATCTCAATATTTTTCCCAAGCCTTTTCAAAATTATCACCAAAAGATAAGCACTGAAGTGACAGAAATGGAAATTTCATCTGATTAGGGTTGTTGCAGGGAAAATACAGAGAAGGAAACGTTATATACACAACCTTGAGTTACAAGAAGGAAACATTATATACACAAGCTTGAGTTACAAAAATAGTAGAATATACATCTTTAAAAAATAGACTGGACTGTCATTTGCCCAGAATGATATAGAATATCCTGCTTGGGCAGGGAGTTGGACTAGAACACCTCCAAGGTCCCTTCCAATTTTGCTAATCTGTTATTCAGTCATTCTGTCTACTGAATAAAAGGGCCTGTAGCTTGGTTTTTTTATATTTTCAAAGAGTATTTTAAAGACCTGGAGGCCAATCACATCTGTTTCTCTTAGTCTCATCCATCTTTGGACTGTGACTTCTGAGCATGACTTTTGTAAGTGTGGCATCGTTGAACCACTCTTGAGTAGTTAGAATAACTACTCTTACCATTATCTTGCCTATTTTAATTTGTATTCCTAGTCTGTTTTTTGTGGTTCTTTTCTTGGTAGCTTGTGATATTTTTTTTCCTTTTGCATGCAGAGAAATGCAAAGAATGAATTGAGCACCTCTGCTTTGTCCCTGCTGCCTGTCATCTCATTGCCATCTTCTCCCATTACTGGACCAATTGTTTTCTTGACTTTTTTCTTGTTTTTTACATATTGAAAGAAACTTTTTAAGAATTACTTTTGACATTTGTTGCAAACATCAGTTCATTCTGAGCCATAGCTTTCTTAACTTCATCTTTGTGGATTCGGGCTATTTGCTGGTATTCTGCCTTAGTTATGTGTCAAACCAATCCAGATGTCCCTGACTCATTACATGTGCAGAAAAGCATTGGCAAAAGAATGAGTCTGATCAGGGGTGTCAAACTCAATTTCATTGAGGGCTGCATCAGGGCTGTGGTTGACCTCAGATGGCCAGGTGTGTGTGGCTGACTGGGTATGTGTGGCTGACTTGGTGGGCATGGCCAGCTTGATGCCACTCCCCAAACTGCTGGCATGTTTCCTCTTTACATTGAGTAGACTGAGCCGAAGCCACACTGTCCTAATTGGGTAGACGAGGCCAAAGCTACATTGGCCTGATCTTTCCCCTTCGCACCAGGTAGACTGGGCCGAAGCTTCGCTGGCCTGATCTTTCCTCTCTGCATTGGGTAGACCATGCCAAAGTGACAGGGGTACACTGGGACGGTCATCCATTTTCAGGGAGGGAGGGAGTGGGGTAGAAAAGGGATTATCTAACTCTTGGATTGCTTTTAGCCATTAAGGCAGCAGAAGAAATGTTGAACTTGCCAACTCACTTAGAGGAGGCTGCAAAGGCTCTCCTTGGAATTAAAGAAAAGAATCGTAAGTATCTTTGTTTTTGATGACAGCTGAGCGGTGTTTTGGGAAGTGCAGTGGTAAACAAATATGGATGAGTTTAAGTAAAGAACTGGCGAAGAAACTACTTAGGCAGAGAAGCAGATACTGTAATCAGCTGTGAGAATGAGCTCACAGGAAAGGAGGGAGGGAGGAGGGAAGGAAGGAGAACAAAGTAAGGAAGGAGGTAGTGGAGAAACATAAATTGATCGATAATGTAAATTGGAATTTCATGTTAAAACAGTTGAACTATAGGGATTTTGGTGAAAATTTTATTAATATAATCAGAGCTAAACAAGAGGCAAGAGTAATAGTAAATGGAGAAGTTATGCAAAGTTTTAAAATCAGGAAAGTCACAAGACAAAGAACTCCATTATCACTGTTATTATTTATATTATCATTGGAAGTGTTAACAAGAATTACAGTATTTGGAAAGACAAGCAAATTAGAGGACTAAATATTAAGAAAGAAACTTACAAATTACAGGCATTGGCAGATGACCTTGTATTCATTACAGAAGAACCACTACAGAGGTGGTATTCAGCAGGTTCTGACCAGTTCTGGAGAACCAGTAGTGGAAATTTTGAGTAGTTCGGAGAACCGGCAAATACCACCTCTGATTGGCCCCACCCCCATCTATTCTCTGCCTCCCAAGTTCCAGCTGATCAGCTGGGTCTTCTTTTGTTGCCCTGCACAGGAGAACAGAACTGGAAAGCAGGTTAGTGGGGTGGGGAGGGAATGGGATTTTGCAGTAACCTTCCCCTGCCATGCCACACCCACAGAACCAGTAGTAAAAAAATTTAAATCCCACCACTGAACCACTGCAATCAGGCACAAGGCTTATGGAAGTGCTGGAGGAGTACGGGGTAGTAGCAGGACTAAAAATAAATAAAGATAAAACTAAAATGATAACAAAAAAACATGTCAAATTCACAGAAAAACGATTTGGCTGAGAAGATAAACATTCTAATAGTGAAGAAAGTAAAATATTGGGGAATACAGCTATCAGCAAGGTGTACAACAATTAAAGAAGATAATTCTATTAATTTGACCAATCAAATAAAGAAAGAATTAGAAAGATGGGGAAATCTGCAACTCTCCTTTATGGGGAGAATTGCAGCAATAAATATGAATATCCTTCCTAAAATACTTTTTCTTTTCCAAAACATACCAATAAAATTAGAGAAAAAATACTTTGAAGATTTGAATAAAACAATATTGAAATTTATTTGGCAGGGGAGGAAACCGAGAATTAAATTAAAATTATTACAAGATGCCAAAGAAAGAGGGGGATTTGATTCACATGACTGGGAGCTGTATTACCAATCAGCTGCATTAAATTGGGTGCGAGAGTGGATAGGAGGTTACTAACATTGGAGGGTCATGACCTACAATCAGGATGGCATGCTATTTTATGGGATGAAAGACATACAGTCCACCAGTACTGCCAGAAGCATGCTCTACTTAAGGTATGGATAAAAACTAAACAGCAAAATTAGATAAAGATTTCAGTATGACTCACAACACTGGAAGCAATAATGCATCCAAATTTCATGAATCTGGGGAAAGTCATTACATACAAAGATCGACTAGATGGAAAAGGGGAACTAAAATCCAGACACAAACTGAAAGAAGAAGGGATACAACTCGAATGGTGGACATACCTACAAATCCAATCAAGAAACAAGAAAGACAAGAAAGAATGGGACATACAGAGAGAATTGATGGCATTAGATAAGATACTATTAGGAATGGAGGGGAAAACAATCAAGAGAATATACAACTATCTACTAGAATATAAAATGGAGGAGGAGCAAGTCAAAGAAATAATGATAAAATGGGCTCAAAATTTTGGTTACAATATTGAGTTAGACAATTGGCAAAAGTTATGGGAAAGAAATAGAAAATTAACAGTGGCAACTTTGTATAAGGAGAACCAATATATAAAATGTTTTAGAGATTACATCTTCCTCCAACTAGATTGGCCAAAATTAGTAAAAGTATATCACCACACTGTTGGAAATGTAACATAGAGATAGGGACCTATTATCATATGTGGTGGAAATGTGTCATGCCCCTGTTGGAATCTGATTCTAAGGAGGAGGTTAAGCAGCTGACAGGGAGTGGGAGTGTGGCTCCGTTTGCTGTGGAAGAAACTGGGGAAGGGCAAAGGGTGGCTGGGCAGAGCAGGGGAGAGATAGAGCAAGGCAGAGGGAATTCAGAGGAAGATCCAAGCCCATCCCCTCTTCATCCTAGGGCACACAGGGAGGAACGGAAAAGGGAGTAACGTGAGTTGCGTGGCTTATGGGGGAGGAAAGGGCCCTGATTTTCTTCAGTAGCTGCAGCTGGGAACACAGTGTTTAAAAAGGGAGCTTGCGCATAGCAACTTGTTGGAAGCAAATCGTGTATTATCTTGTTTTGTTGAGGCTTATCTGGGTTCCTGGCATCTTCCCAACTGTGTGTGTTTTGTTGGCCTTTGAAGTCTGCAATTCCTTATCCTGCCCTGTCCATTTAATTGCTGCAGCATGGTTTATGTGGATCTTTATTTACAGTTTATATGTACTTTGTTTTCAGACAGAATTTCCTCCACTTAAAGACTGTTCTTGGGAGAGTTTTTTTCTCCAGCCGAAGGTAACTGGACATTGGGGACAAAGTTGGAGGTATTAAAGGGACTTTTCTCACTTATGTGACTGTATTGCCTTTGTGCCATGCCCCGGATCATCACAAAATGTATAAAAGCAAAAAATACTGGAGGAAAATAAAGGTTTGGATAGAAGAGATGGTTAACTAGAAAGTAGAGCTCAGACCAAAAACGTTCTTACTGGAAATTCTTAATGAGAAATACAGTAAAGGAGCAATATATTTAATGATACATGTAATAACAGCTGTGAGATTAGTGTATGCCCAAAACTGGAAGAATGAAGACACCCCTACAGAAAGTGAAATAATAAGCAAAATATTAGTCTGTGCAGTGATGGACAGACTAACTTTAGAAATCAAAGACAAGGGTGAGACAGAGTATTATGAAGTCTGGAGTAAAATGTATCAATGGCTAGAGTCAAGGAAAAAGAAAGAAAGGGTTGACGCTTTATAGGAATATAAATTAAAGTTTTGTAAACCAAAGAGTATGGAATATAATGGACAAATATGAGATGATACAAATGCATGAGTATAAAAGACAGTTGTAAATATGTATATAATTGTATATAAATATATATAAATGTAAATAGAAATAATATGCAGCTAGCACTATACTAATAACATAATGGAAAAAGGAAATTAACTGTTATGTGTATCTCTATACCAGTGATGGCAAACCTTTTTGTTGTGGTGTGCCAAAAGCATGTGCGCACACAATAGTGGGCCCACGCACGTGCAATCACCCACAATGCAATGCATCCTGCCCCCCGTGCATGCATGCACAACACCCCCGCCATGCCACCTTACCTGCACTGCACATGCGTGCACTTCCAAGCTGATTTTCAGCCTGTTTAAGGCTGTTTTCGCACTCCCGGAGGCTTGAGAGAAGCCTCTGCAGCCTGAGGAGGCTGAAAAATGGGCCTTCCGGAAATACCGGAAGTGCACGTTTTCAGCCTCCGTAGGGCCTGTGGAGCCTGGGGGAGGCCATTTTCGCCCTCCTGGAGGCTCGAAGGAAGCCTCTGCAGCCTTGGGAGGCTGTAAATGGGCCTGTTTTTTGGCCTCCTGAGGCTGCAGATGACTCGTTTGACTCTCCGGGAGGGCAAAAACTGCCTCAAATGGGCCAAAAATCTGCTGGGAAGTGTGTGCATGCACAATGCAGGTAAGTTTGGCTGGGGCTCGTGTGCCCACACAAATGGCTCTGTGTGCCACCTGTGGCACGCGTGCCATAGGTTCGCCATCACAGCTCTATACTATAGCTTGTATGGCCAAAATGATGACCAAGAAAGTTGCACTGTGTGTTAAATTGTTTTTAATGTTTATTCAATAAAATTCATTTTTAAAAAAAACTTCTTTTTTTTTAAGAGAGAATGTGTTTCACAAGAGATCCTCCCTAGATCTGTAAACAGTTAAGGTAGGGGATGGAGGGAGTGTTTTTAGACCTGCAAGGGTCTTCTGCCGTCACCATACCATATAGATAGTGTTAGAACTCATAGTTTGGGTTTCCTGTCTGGACTGCCTTGAAAAACTGACAGATACGGATTGGGAAATCTTTTCAGATCTGAATCCCTCAAAAACTATTGGCAACCCTCTTTTTCTACATAATATTTTAGCCATTCCTGGTCTCCTTCCTTAGGGATAAAAATCAAAGCTCTAGCCTTTTCATCTCATTCTGGCACAAGTGGTCCTGGATGGAATTATAGGTCAGTCGGTCAATCCTGAGATCTCTCCCTGGGAGCATTGTTTTTGCTGAGATTGATGCTGTCTCATTTTATATCCCACCTTTCTGCTCAACAAGTTTATATATATAAACACACACACACTCACACACACACACACACACACACAAATTTGGGTTTGCGTTGGATTGATTTCATTGTTGTTGTTTACATATACACATACATATGTATGTATGTGCATGTATGTTAAGGTAATGAACATCTAATAGCTGACCAGCTGTAAGCCAAGATGATGAACTGAGGATGAGTCAGCAGGGTACTGCTGCTTTAAGAAGCTGTCTATATAAGGGAGGCCATGTGAGGGCATATGGTAGGCATGTTGGTGCTTGTGAACGCCCCCTACAGACCACTTAGGAAAGGGGTGAGGTCAATAGTAGACAGTCTAAGGTTAAAGGTTTTGGGGTTTGGGGAAGAAACCACTGAGTCAGGTAGAGTATTCCAGACATTGACCACTCTGTTGCTGAAATTGTATTTCCTGCAAGAGCTTTGGTGGCTCAGGCTGTTAAATGCCTGCTCTTAAGATCCAGCTGTCTACAATTACTGTAGGCTCGAATCCCACCAGGCTCAAGGTTGACTTAGCCTTCCATCCTCTCGGGGTAGGTAAATTGAGGACCCAAGATTGTTGGGGGCAATTAGCTGACCTTGTAAAAATGCCGCTTAGTAATAAGCAGGCATATACAATGGAATGAAGGCTATTGCTGAGCGCATTGGGTTGTGCCCAAAAATTGTAAGCCGCCCTGAGTCTTCAGAGAAGGGCGGCATATAAATGTAATTAAAAAAAAAAATCAAGTTTGGTGCCATTAACCATGAGTTTGTATCTATTGTGTGCTCTTGTATTGTTATGATTGAAGCTGAAGTATTCATTGACAGGTAGGACATTGCAATGTATGATTTTATATGCTATACTTAGATCGGACCGAAGACGGTGTAGTTCTAGGTTTTCTAGGTCTAGAATTTCAAGTCTGGTGGCATAGGGTATTCTGCAATGAGTAGCGGGGTGGAGAACTCTTCTTGTGAAATATTTCTGGACTTTCTCTACTGTGTTAATATCAGATACGTAATGTGGGCTCCAGACTGATGAGCTGTATTCAAGTATTGGTGTAGCAAATGTTTTGTATGCTCTAGTTAGTAGTGTGATATTACCAGAGAAAAAGCTATGTAGGATTAGGTTAACAACTAAAATTAGGTTCCACCATGTGTCTGTGGTTGCACTGTAGGTCCTGATCAAGAGGCTGATGAGCAAAGTGATCCTTGAAAGTAGAACTACCTGTACAGGTAGTTGGAAGCCTAGCTTTTCTTTATGTTCCTTTGAGAAGGGAGAATATACCTTATCATTACTTGAAAAGCCACAGGCACTTTTGATTAAGGGAGTTGCTACCAGTAGCTTAATGGTTTGTCTGGTAAATCTAATATTCTTTCATGAGAGGATGTTATTTCTCACAAATGAAGGTAAAGATAGATCCTGCAACATTATCCCAGGATAATGTTGCAGGATCCAATCTGAGTTGGTCACCCAGACAGAGGTTTAGTGTTCCAAGCTTTCAGGCTTGTGCTGGAACCCATCATAAGGGAACTTCTCTCTCTCCAGAATGTGTGCACTGGGCTGTTCTACACATTATATGGTGGCTAGTTGTGTGTGGCTTGCAGTTGCTAATTAGGGTATTGATGGCTGCCTATTAAGTCATTGATGTTACTTCTTTTCTCTTCTCATCTCCTTTTTGTGCAGAATTACATCACTTCGCAGCTGACTCAGGCAGCTTGGACTGGTCTTACAGACGAAAAAAAGAGGATGGATGGAAGTGGACTGATGGGTCCACATTAACAACAGGGTGAGTGTTCGATGGCACCGTTCAAAGAGAGGATGCTTCCAAATGGCCGTATCTTTTTTTGCAAAAGTAGGGTTAGATTAAGCATTTCTAGTCTGGTTGGAAAAGGTTCTAAGATCGGATTAGGTTCTCCCCAGAATGGTGGGAAGGTGTAACTTAAGGAACCCTCAGTCAGGTAACCAGATTTGGTCACCCTAGCATATCCCATGTTGGTATGTGCATGGTGTAAGGCATCCAGAAAGTATCCAGGATATCAATCACTTTGAGACATATTCTCTCCAATTGATTTATTAGAAACAGATCTGGTATGTCTAAGGCATTTTCCAAAGTGAAAGAATTTTCGCGTGCCACACAGAATCCACCTTTTTCTCCTCCCATTTCTACACTTCATAAATCACGAGAACCAATTAACTGCAACTAGAATTTCTTAGTACGACATACAGAATAACATTGAACTTGTCAATTCCTCCACCCCCCTTTCCATTATATTGGTAGCTGAATTTCAAAGCTGACAGGCGTTTCCCCTTGAAAACTCCTCCTTCTAAAAGAAAACAAAACACAAAACAGATACAGGGGTTAAAACATTATCCTTAACTCCCTCTCCCCCCTCCACGAGGACCCTTCAGTTTGTGGGGAAAATCCTCATGGAATTGGTTAACCAATAGATCAGCATGAACATCCCAACTCCACCCAACTAGCATCTGAGAGGGGGTATCCTTTTCATAAGACCAAATATTGCAATCGGCCACGATGTAATCTAGAATCAAAAATTTTTTGAATTTCATAATGTGTTTTCCCCTGTACCGTTAACGGTTTAGGGGAAGCAATTGGCAGTGGTCTTATCATTGATGTAGTAGCTGGTTTTAGTAAACTACAATGGAACACAGGATGAATTTTCCCCAAGAGTCAAGGAAGACTTAATTGGACAGTGACCGGATTGATTATCTTTGAAATTGGGAACAGACCCAAGAATTTTGGATCCAGCTTTTTACTGGGCAGTTTCAACCTAAGATACTTGGTTGACAAATGTACTTTGTCTCCTACTTTAAAAGGCAGTTGAAGGGATCTATGTTTATCTGCCTGTTTTTTATAATTTTTTGCAGCTTCGGTCAAAGCTTTTTTTGTATCTTCCCATCCTTTCTTTAATGAGTTCATCCATTCTGTTAGGGACATGGATGTGGGGGGTTGTCTAGGTAACTCTGGCATCAGCACAAAATCCATTCCAGTGTTGATTTGGAATGGAGTCAATCCTGTGCTGCTATGTACTGCATTATTGTAAGCAACCTTTGCAAAAGGTAATAACTCAGCCCAATTTTCTTGTTGATAATTTACATAGCATCTAATGTGTTGTTCAATCATGGTGTTAGTCCTCTCTGCTGCTCCATTACAAGCAGGATGGAAAGCTGAGGATAATCCTTGAGAGGAACCAATGGATTTCAGGAATTCCTTCCAAAATTTTGCAGTAAATTGTACCCCTCTGTCTGATATTCTACGAGGTACTCCATGTAGTCTATAGATATGTTTCACGAACAGCTTTACAAGTTTGTTTGCAGATAGAAGTCCTTTGCAGGCTATAAAATGGGCCTGTTTAGAGAATAAATCAATTATAGTCCAAATAATCGTATTCCCTTCACTCTTAGGTAATTCAACAATAAAGTCCATTGCGATCTCTTCCCAAGGTTGGGTTGGTTCAGCAACTTGTTGCAGGAGGCCAGGGGGTTTTCCAGTTCTGTGCTTCATTGTGGCACAAATTAAGCAACTTTTTACATAGTCCTCGACATCAGGTTTCATTTTTGGCCACCAGAACTGTCTTCTCAGTAAATGTAGAGTTTTTAAGAATCTGAAGTGGCCTCCCAGCCGTGAGTTGTGGCTATGCTTTAGTACCAGTAGTCTTAGGGTTGTGGGTACATAAAGCTTAGTCACTTTCAAAGCTAGTCCATCATTCATTGTCAAGTCTGCTTGATGGTCCAGGAACCAAGGATCGGCCAATAGGGCCATTTTCAATTCTGCGGTCAGCTTATCTTCCAGCCATTTGGGGTTGCAGTTGGCTTGGGCTTGAGTGGTCACTTGGCCTGCTGATTGAGCTTCTGAAATTAAAGCTTGTACTATTTCCTCTTGGTTGCTGCCAAACTGAGGCTTTCTAGACAGAGCGTCCGCCATTACATTTTTCCCTCCTGGGATATACTTAACGTTGAAGTTGAATTGCTTGAAATATTAGGCCAAGTGGACTTGTTTCAGTGATAATCTCCTAGGGGACTTTAGAGCCAAGAGGTTCTTATGATCAGTCCATACTTCAAAGACCTCTGGCACTCCTTCTAGAAAATGCCTCCAAGTCAATAAAGCCCATCGTACAGTGAATGCTTCTTTCTCCCAGACCACCCACCTTCACTCTGTGTCTGCCAGCTTTTTGGACACATAAGCACAAGTCATAAGTCGGCCTTGAGAGTCTTTTTGGAGCAAAACGGCTGCCACTGCTACATCACTTGCATCCGTTTGGACAATAAATGGCTTCTGGGTGTTGGAGGATGGGCTCAGCTGCGAAGAGGCATTTTAAGGTCTTGAAAGCTTTCTGACAGTCCATAGTCCAAGCCAGGGGTTGACTCGGCTTCAGTTTGGTGGGTGACAGGCCCATTTTTAATAGCTCCATTAATGGGAGGGCAACTTCAGCAAATGACGGAATGAATTGTCTATAGAAGTTGGCAGACCAAAAGAAACTTTGAAGTTGCTTTTGGGTTCTGGGGGGTTGCCAGTCCAGCACCACTTTCACCTTTCTGGGCTCCTTTTCAATCCCCCGGTTGGATATTCGGTAGCCTAAATAGTCCAGGGACTCTTTATGGAATTCGCATTTGATAGTTTCACATATAATTTGGCGGCTAGAAGTTTTTCTAGGACTTGTCGGACCAATTGAATATGTTCTTCCATGGTTTTGCTGAAGATAAGGATGTCACTCAGGTATACGAGGATCCCCCGGTAAAGGTGTGGGTGTAGCACCTCATTGATGAGCTGCATAAACACTGCAGGAGCCCCCTGAAGTCTGAAAGGCATGATTTGAATTGGAAGCTACTCAGAGGGCAGTTAAAAGCTGTTTTCCACTCGTCTCCCTCTTTGATGCGGACCCGGTAGTAAGCTTCCCTGAGATCTAGCTTGGTGAATAAATTGCCATTCAACAGGTGGTTCAATAAGTCCTTCATAAGGGGGAGAGGATACATGTTTTTGATGCATACAGCATTCACGCCTCTAAAGTCAACACACAATCTCAACCCGCCATCTTTCTTCTCCTTGAACAACTTGGGGGCAGCTAATCTTGATTTGGCAGGCTCAATAAACCCTCGTTCCAAATTGCTGTCGATGTATTTCTTTAATTCAGTCAATTCAGCAGGTGTTATTGAATACATCTTTGGTTTTGGTAATTTCACCCCAGGCTTTAATTCTATGGCACAATCAGTGGCTCGATGGGGAGGTAAAACATTACACTCTTCTTCACTGAATGCTTTAGCCAAGTCTTTGTATTGGTTGGGTACCTGGGGGTTATCTGGGAGAAGGTGGGACTCTATGGATGCTGGCTCAGGCTCTGGGTTCAAGCTGACTGGTGGTTTTGTAATGGGCAGAAGAGGGGCAATGGGCCTGGTGCAATGAGGATTTTTCTGAATCCATGCTCCCATTGCCCTTCTCCGGAGACTCAGGGCGGCTTACAATTTTTGGGATACAACCCAATGCGCTCAGCAATAGCCTTCCTTCCATTGTATATGCCTGCTTATTACTAAGCAGCATTTTTACAAAGTCAGCTTATTGTCCCCAACAATCTTGGGTCCTCAGTTTACCTACCCCAAGAGGATGGAAGGCTGAGTCAACCTTGAGCCTGATGGGATTCGAACCTGCAATAGTTACAGGCAGCTGGAACTAAGTGCTAGGCTATTAACAGCCTGCACCACCAAGGCCCATTTGATCATCGGGGCCCATTTGTCTAGCCAAGCAAGTCCCAGTATGATTGATTCTGACATCTTGGGGGCCACTATGAAGTGTATGAGTTTGTGATGGGGCCCTAATTCCATCTTGATCAATTCTGTCATTTGGGTGGCTGGGGTCCCCCCAATTAAAGTTCCATTCACTTGCTCAAATCTGATTGGGCGTTTTAGTGGGTTAGTCTTTATGCCCAATTGTTCAATGATAGGGAGTCTGATAAGACATTTAGAACACCCAGTATCAATGACAGCTTCTAACTCCCCGGCCTCCCCCATGTTTGGTACCACTAATTTGACCTTGACTGTAAAAGGTATGATGGGATCACTCACCATTGGGTTGTCTTTGCAGGTCGGGTTCTCGGGGATGTGGTGCCAGTCTGGTGATCCGTTGCTCCCATCTGTGCAGAGGGGGCTTTCCCAGCTGTGTTTGGCAAACCCGCCAATGCCCGGAGATCTTCCTTGATTCTTCCAACCTCTAACAGCTGGATTAGACTTTGACTGCGGTACTTGTGGTACAGGAACAGGGGTCAAACAGTCTGCTGCTCTATGGCCGGCTTGGTCACAGCGGTAACATTTCAGCCCCCTGGTGGGTTGGGTATGAGCAGTTTTGGCTGGTCCGGTCGGCGGTCTCCTAGCCACAATTCTCTTTGGTGGGGCCACCAGAAGGGGTTTCCTGTGTGGGTTGATGCTGCGATCTAAGCTGAGGGAGGCGGTATACCACGATTGTAAGGTCTCTGGGATTCCCCTAATGTCACAGGCCTTCTTTACTTCTGGATCAATGGCATTTTTAAAGTAGCATAAAGTCATTCTTTCAGGCCAGTCCATGAGGTAGCTTGCAACCCTTCTAAAGTCCCAAATAAATTCTGACAAGGGTTGCTTGCCTTGCCTCATTTCCGTTAACTTCTCTTCATTCTCTGCTACCCTGTCTGGATTTTCAAATCTGAGTCTTAATAATCGAATAAATCCATTTACATCATGTAATTCGCAGGCTTGTTCATTGTGTAGTTGGGCCACCCAGTCTGAAGCATCCCCTTCATTCATCCCATCTGTTATGGCCGTAACCAAATCATGCTCTGTAGCGTATGATCTCCAAATTGTTCTATATGGCATCGGATTTGAGTGAGGAAGTAATTGAAATGTTCATGGTGGCCATCGAATATGGCCTTAAAGGGTATTTGGCCCAGCCTGGGTCGTGGTTGGGGAGGTGGCACCTGCCAGGCCCCTGCAGGTTGAACTGGAATGAAAGGAACTGGGTGGGTGGCGTACGTAGGCTGGGTAGGCCCCCTGAAGCCTGGCTGGGTGGTGCCTCTCTGGAATAGGGGTCCCTGTGGCCTTGCTACAGGTTGGGGTTGCATTTGTGGTTGTCAGGAGGAAGATGGGTGTGGCCTGGTTCCCTGGTCAGGTGGAAGGGACGTGGCTGCTGTCTGTTGTCTGGGCAACCCCCCTTTAGACCAGGGCTGTGTTGGTGCTGGCTGCCATTGGCACTGAATCCACCCCTGGCCTGGATAAAATCCCCACCCTGGAGGGATACTCTCTGTAGGGGGCAAAATTCCTTTTTGGAAATGAGGGGATTGTCTTGGAGGCTGCAACATACCTCTGTCAGTTGATGCTTCTTGCTGGGCTCCTCCAACTGGCATCTGTATAGTTTCCTCGTCTCTCACAATACTTGGGTAAGTGAACATGGGTGGTCTCAAGCTTCCACCTGTCCAAACATACTGTGAAACCAAGCTTGTCACCTTTAGATTCTGGAACTGTTGATGTAAATCTGCCTCCGATGGACTCCTAGGATAAATCTTGGGTTTGTCTTCTTGAGAGATTTCCGACCCCAATTTTCTCTCTGCCCTCCAATCTGGCAGAATAGCAATATGCCTGGGGCTAGAAAAAGATTTCTCTTCAGACAGCTGGGTTACATCTGGGTTATAACAACTTCTTGAGTTGAAACGCTTATGTATAGCTCCCAAATCTCTTTCATCTACTGCCATTCTGAAAGCATCCATCATCTCCTACAAACTAGGACTGTCAGATTCAGTTAATGCTCCGGAGGGAGGGCCCCACATGCCCACTCCTGCAGCTCTCCAATTTTGGCTGATTGTTGATCTTTTTCCATCTCTGGGAAAAGACCTTCGGGGGACCAGCCAAGCCCCTTCAAAAAATAGAAGTGGACTTTGGAAAATAAATATAAGGCATCCAGAAAGTATCCAGGATATCAATCACTCCGAGACATATTCTCTCCAGTTGATTTATTAGAAACAGATCTGGTATGTCTAAGGCATTTTCCAAAGTGAAAGAATTTTCACGTGCCACACAGAATCCACCTTTTTCTCCTCCCACTTTTTTTTTATTCAGGCGGGCTTACAATCTTTGGAGCACAACCCAATGTGCTCAGCAATAGCCTTCATTCTATTGTATATGCCTGCTTATTACTAGGGCTTTTTGGCCCCCGCAAGCGGCATTTTTATGAAGTCAGCTTATTGCCCCCAACCATCTTGGGTCCTCAATTTACCTACGCCGGGAGGATGGAAGGCTGAGTCAACCTTGAGCCTGGTGGGATTCGAGCCTGCACTAATTGCAGGCAGATGGAGCTAAGTGCTAGGTGTTTAACAGCCTGCACCACTTCTACATTTCATAAATCACGAGAACCAATTAACTGCAACTGGAATTTCTTAGTACGATATACAGAATAACCTTGAACTTGTCAACTCCTCCACCCCCCCTTCCCATTATGTTGGCAGCTGAATTTCAAAGCTGACATACGCACACTTTATTACACCCATCGTGTAAGGCAAGGGCTTCCAAACCTGGCAACTTTAAGATTGGTCGACTTCAACTCAATCATGGCTGGCTGAGAAATTCTGGGATTTGAAGTCCACCAATCTTAAAGTTACCAAATTTGAAGCCCCTGGTGTGAAGTAAAGTTGCAGCTGCTTTAAGAGGTTCTAGTGGGCATTACATAAGTGCTTTAAAGCCTCCTTTCTCCTCCAGATCTAAAGCACCACCAGATGTATGTCAAGGCACGCCCAAAAGCATTCAGGAAAGATTCTCCATTGGAATATCAGGCTGTTGATATCAGGCTGTTGTCATTCAATTCCATTGTTTCTTTTATTAAATTTTTTTGCCACTTTCCTCTGCCTTTTTAAAGTGTCTTCTTCTCTCTTCTCCAATTCCAGATATTAGTCTAGGGAAAGTCCTAGCCACTCAAGCAGATATGGAGGATGAGAACAAGACTGTGTTTCTGTTGTGCCTTCATTGGGGAACCACAACTGGAAAGCTGCTGACTGCCATGAACTTTACAGACAGGTTTGCAAAGAGAACCTGGAGTTTAGGGAACCCTAACATTGGCCTTCATCAGAAATAACCATCTGATTCTCCAGGATCACACTAAAACTGAAGATGAAAGGTTTCTCATCATGATGTCAAGTCTCACAGGAAATCCACAGAATGAATAGCAACATCTGGTTACCTCCAAAATAAACTGGTGGATGGCCACACATCTTTAAAGAAGAACAACACCACAATGAAGCTCATGTACCTCTTTGTAAGAGCTTTGCAGGATTTACATAAAAGAGGGAACTGGGTCTCGTTTAATGGGGCTTGTTATGAGTCAGGTTAGCTAGACCAAACAACTGCATTTGTGCAATATACTATGGTTGATTTAATTGTGCAAACCAACTCATTTGGTTGGTTCTTGGGTCAATGTAATGTGTAAATTCAGGAAACTTGCAATAATTCAATAACAAAACTAAGGATTCTGGCAAATTGAGTCTTTGGGTATACAAGGGGAAGCCTATAGGTGGCCTAGAAAGAAACAGTATCCTCAGTCTGGTAATCTCAAAGCTGGGAGTATCTTCTCATCTCTTGAATCTGGAGTTAAGATTGTTACAAGGGAGCCGCAAAATACTACAGTCACATATAAGCCACAACGAAGTTAGAACATTTTATTTTAATGCTTTCAGTGTTGACTTCCTGGTGATGGGATAAATCCCTATGTAATTTCTTGGCAAATTTTTGGGAAGAAGTTTGCAGAACAACAGAGTTGGAAGGTTTTACGGAGTACAGATTAACAGAGTCAGAAGGGACCTTGTAGGTCATCTAACCCAACTCCCTGCCCAAGCAGGAGACCCTACACCAATTCTGAAAAATGGCAGTCCAATCTCATTTTTAATGTCTCAAGTGGTGAAGCTCTCATAACTTCTGAAGGCAAGCTGTTCCATTGGTTGATTGTTCTGTCAGAAAATTTCTCCTTATTTCCAGGTTGAACCTCTCCTTGTTCAGTTTCCCTCCATTATTCCTTGTCTGGCCTACAGGTGCTGTAGAAAATAGCTTGACCCCCTCCTTTCTGTGGCAGCCTCTCAAATATTGGAACACTGCTATGATGTCTCCCCTGGTCCTTCTCTTCACTAGACTAGCCAAGCCCAGTTCCTGTAACCGTTCTCCATAGGTTTTAGTCTCCAGTCCCCTAATCATCCTGGTTCTCTTCTCTGCACTTTTTCTAGAGTCTCTTTTTTATAGTGTGGTGACCAAAACTGGATGCAGTAATCTAGGTGCCCTTATATGGTCAATGAGTAGAGTCTGATAGCAGACTCCATTCATTGGTTCAGCCACCGGCGGGAAAATGGAAGCCCCATCAGTGGCTGAAGTCAGTGCCGCAGCTGAGAGGCTTGTTGCTTCAGTGCTGAAATAAAGTGTTCTACCAGTACTGCTGTACCATGCCTCTCTTTTGCATGCAGTCCCACAAAATACTGGTGATGAAGGTGGGATCCTGAACCATGGAGAGAACAAAGGGCACATTGTGGCAAGCCAACGCCATTACAGCGGACAAAAGAACGCACCAGCCAAGCAGAATGACCCAACGCACAACCAGCATGGCTCACTGACCCATAGCCATCCCATTCGACCCCGTTAAGGAGAAGTGGTCATCCTACATGGGCCTCTTCAACTTACATCTAGAGGTAAACAGACTGCAACCCGCCCCTGATTCACAGAAGAAAGCATTGTTCTTAACTTACTGTGATATTGAGATTTATGAAATGGCAGATGCTTTGATCACAGATGACCTGCAGACTGTGTCCTGGGATGAACTGCAATGCACCCTCAAAGGATACTATGGCCACTCTCCTTCCTAACTGGCCAGCCGCTATGATTTCTACATGCGGAGCCAGAAAGAAGGAGAAACAATCAGCGCTTTTGTGGCTGATTTGAGGAGGATTGCAAAGAACTGCAGGTTCCCAGATACTGAAGGGATGATCTGGGACCAGATCACCCTCAGCATGAGAGACCCCATGCTCCAAAAGAAGCTCCTGGCTCGTGAGGACGACTCCTTCAAAGAAGCCATCGATGAGGCAAGGGATGCCGAATCATTGGACAATTCAGTGGTGTGGATCCGAGGAACGGGGAAGATCCATGCAACCACCTCAGATCGCCACCCATTGCCACATGAATCCGCCTCCGAAGGCAGTGACGATGACGGGGAGGTCCACAAGCTGAGGTCCAGCAAGCCCAGCAGGAAGACCGGGATCCGGGAGTGTGGCGGCTGCAGTGAGCACCATCACCGTTCGGCCTGCCGGTTCCAAGACACCATATGCCGCAGATGCAAATGTCGGGGCCACATTGCAGAGGTTTGTCACACATCGCAACTGGCCAGTAAGCAGGGCAGGTGAGCAGCATCGCCTGCCAGGCAATATGGCCACCAGAGTGGAGAGCGGAAGAACCCTGGCTGCACAAAATTCAAAAGAACGGACGGCGCCAGAGAGGAAGAAGCTCACCTCACCTATGTAGGCCACGCACAAGCCCGGGTGAAGCACACAGATGCCTTTGAGGCCAATAAGATTATGGCCACCATTAACATAGAAGGCAAGCTGTGCTTCATGGAAGTGGACTTGAGGTCCTACATTTCCATGATCTCTTGGGACACCCTAAAGTGGCTCCAACCCAAGCAATGATGTGACCATCTGCAGCCACAAGCCATCGCACTGAGGGACTATTAGGGTTCTCGAATTCCCATCATGGGGAAGAAGATTGACTGTGTGGAGTACGGCGCATTTTCCGGAACCCTGCCACTCACCATAGTTGACTGGAACCTTCCCAGCCTGCTTGGAAGGGAATGGTTCCAGCCGCTGCAGATAGGAATCACCGGAGTCCACGCAATGGAAGCCAAGCCCCCCAGGCCAGCAGCAGACATCGTGGAGCTGGAGAAGGAATTCAGCAACATGTTTGACAACTCCTTGGCCAAGTATAAGGGGTCCCCCATCTTTTTCAGCTTAGACCCAAGCATCGTGCCAATCTGTCTAAAGCCACGCCACGTTCTGTTTGCTCGTCACCCAAAGGTGGAAGAGCAACTGGACAAACTGATAAGCCAAGGGGTCCTAGAGCCAGTAGATCACGCAAAGTGGGAGACCCCAATCATCACCCCCATAAAGCCAGATGGGTCAGTTCACATCTGTGCTGATTACAAGACCTCATTAAACAGGGTACTACAGCAAAGCACCTACCCAGTGCCCGTGGTACAGCACCTTTTACACTCCTTGGGCCGAGGGACTATATTCGCCAAGTTAGACCTGGTCCAAGCCTACCAACAACTACCCATCAATGAGGAAACCACAAAGGCACAGACCATAGTCATGCACCGAGGGGCATTCAAATGTAAGAGGCTCCAGTTCGGAGTCAGCATAGCGCCAGGCCTGTTCCAAAGCATCACAGAATGGCTATTACACAACATACTGGGGGTGGTGCCATACTTTGATGATGTCATCGTCTCAACAGACAATAGAGGCCAACTAGAGGCCCTACCTGGGCTTCTCGATCTCCTCTCCGGGGTGGCGGTGGAGTTCCCGGACCTTATGGTCCTGGGGGACTTCAACTTGCCTTCCCTGGGGGGGGGGGTCGGGTTTGGCCCAGGAATTCATGGCTTCTATGGAGGCCATGGGCCTGACCCAGTTGATTCAAGGCCCTACTCATGAAGGGGGAAATACTCTTGACCTAGTTTTTGTCTCTGAACAGTGGCGGAGTGACAGAGGGCAAGTAACTTCTACGGTCTTGCCCGTTCCATGGTCTGATCACTATCTCCTATGGCTGGTCTTCCAACAGGCCGTCCCCCACTGCTGGGATGAGGAGCCACTTAGATGGTTCTGCCCCAGGCGTCTGATGGACCCAGAGAGGTTCCAGGCAGAACTGGGGTTTTTTCCTTCTTCCCTTGCTCACAGCTCTGCCGAGGATCTGGCAACTGCCTGGCAACGGGCTGCGTCGGAAGCCCTCGACAGGGTTGTCCCCATGCGTCCCCTTACACACCGTGGATCCTGGTTTGCCCCTTGGTATACTGAGGAGCTCCGGGAGATGAAACGTCGTCGGAGGGGCTTAGAGAGCAGGTGGAGGTCGACCCGTTCCCATTCCGACCGTGCCCAGCTAAGAGCCTATATTAGGACTTACCTGGTGGCTATGGGAGAGGCGAGGAGGTCTTATCTCTCCACTCTCATAGCGTCCGCAGATAACCGCCCAGCCGCCCTGTTTCAGGTTACCCGTTCCCTGCTTCCTCTTGAGGGAGGGCCGGACCCGTTGCGGGGTAGGGCTGAGGAGTTTGGTCAATATCTGTCGGATAAGATCTCTCGCATTTGGGACGGGTTGTCCTCCGATTTGCAGAGGTCTGAGGAAAGAGTGGCAGGTAGTCTGGCCACTGTTATTTGGGATGAGTTTGATCCTGTTTCCAAGGATGAAGTGGACAGGATTATGCAGCGGCTGAGTTCCACCACACGTTTGTTGGACCCGTGTCCCTCCTGGCTGACTTATGCCGCCAGGGAGGCCACCTGCGGTTGGCTCCGGTCAGTTGTCAACGCTTCATTGAGGGAGGGTGTCTTCCCCTCCGCCTTGAAAGAGGCGGTGGTGAGACCCCTCCTGAAGAAGCCTGCCTTGGACCTGACCGTGTTAGACAACTTTCGTCCGGTCTCCAACCTTTGCTTTTTGGCGAAGGTTGTTGAGAGTGTGGTGGCTCAGCAGGTCCCGCTGTTCCTGGATGAAGCGGACTACCTGGATCCGTATCAATCGGGCTTCCGACCCGGTCATAGCACGGAGATGGCATTGGTCGCGCTGATGGATGATCTCTGGAGGGCCCGGGACAGGGGTTTTTCCTCGGTCCTGGTCCTATTAGACCTCTCAGCGGCTTTCGATACCATTGACCATGGTATCCTTTTGCACCGCCTTGGGGGGTTGGGAGTGGGGGGCACTGTACTTCAGTGGTTCTCCTCCTACCTCTCGGGCGTCGCAATGGTGTTGGTGGAGGGGTTGGGTCGACCCCAAGGGCTCTCTTGTGGGGTCCCGCAGGGGTCGGTCCTTTCCCCTCTCTTATTTAACATCTACATGAAACCGCTGGGTGAGATCATCCGTGGTTTTGGGGTGCGATTCCATCAATACGCTGATGACACTCAGCTGTATATTTCCACCCCAGGCCAGATCAGTGATGCCCTCTCCCTGATGTCCCGGTGTTTGGATGCAGTACGGATCTGGATGAGTAGGAACATGCTTCGACTCAACCCGGCCAAGACTGAGTGGCTGTGTGTATCGGCATCTCGGCCCAGTTTAGATTGTCCATCTTTGGCCATAGGGGGAGAGGTGTTGCCCCTGTGGATAGGGCGAGAATCTGGGGTCCTCCTGGATGTACGGCTCCGATTGGAGGAGCAGGTGGGGGCCGTCGCCAGGGGGGCCTTTGCCCAGCTCCGTCTAGTTCGACAACTCCGCCCTTTTCTGGACCGGGATGCCCTGCACACAGTTACTCATGCCTTTGTCACTTCTAGACTCGACTACTGCAACGCTCTCTATTTAGGACTGCCCTTGCATACCATCCGGAGATTGCAGCTGGTGCAGAATGCGGCCGCACGGGTGGTGATGGGAGTTACCTGGTTCTCCCATGTTACCCCCCTCCTGCGTGGCCTACATTGGCTGCCGGTTGCGCTCCGGGTGAGATTCAAGGTTTTAGTTTTGACATTCAAAGTCCTACATGACATGGGTCCTCAATATTTAAGGGAGCGTCTTCTTCTGATATCTAGTACCGGCCACCCTGTGCGAGTCCATAGGCAAGGACTCCTCGGGGTCCCGTCGGCGGGTCAGTGCCGGCTGGTGACTCCCCGATGACAAGCCTTTTCTGTCGCGGCCCCTGGACCTCTGGAATCAACTGCCTTTGGAGCTCCGCCTGGCCCCCGATCTCCGCACCTTCCGCCGTGAATTAAAGACCTGGTTATTTGACCAACCTGGGCTGTGACCCCTCCTTAGGGGAGGGAGGGTTTTAATGTTTATTGTTTTTTATGTCTTATATTTGGGCTTGTCTTTGTTTAATTATTTTTTAAATATTTATTGTATGTGTTTTTAGCTGTGAGCCGCCCCGAGTCTTCGGAGATGGGGCGGCATACAAGTTCAAGTATAAATAAATAAATAATGGAGCAGTTGAGGACAGTCCTGGGCCGGTTCCAGGAAGCGGGGCTTAAGCTAAAAAGAAGCAAGTGCCACATAGCCATGCTGCAAGTGGAGTTTTGGGGGTTCCTAATAGACACCACAGGCATCCGACCCACAACCGGAAAACTAAAGGCCATTTGGGAAGCCCCCACTCCACAAAACAAGGCAGAGCTGCAAGCATTCCTGGGACTGTTTAACTTTTACAATGTCTTCCTATGCTCTCTACCTAGGACTGCCCTTGCATACCACTCGGAGGCTTCAACTGGTGCAGAATGCAGCCACGCGGGTAGTGATGGGCGCCTCCTGATACTCCCATATTACACCCCTTCTGTGTGGCCTACATTGGCTTCCAGTTGCCCTCCGGGTGAGATTCAAGGTTTTGGTATTAACATTCAAAGTCCAGCATGGCATGGGTCCAGGTTATTTACGAGAACGACTCCTCCCAACATCAAACACTAACTGCCCTGTACGGGCGCACAGACGGGGTCTCCTCGGGGTGCCATCTGTGACTCAATGTCACTTGGCGGCGACCCGAGGGAGGGCCTACTCTGTGGCGGCTCCCACTCTGTGGAATCTTCTTCCGCTGGAGCTCTGGTTGGCCCCCGATCTTTGCACCTTCCACCACGATTTGAAGACCTGGCTCTTTTTACAATCCAGGCTGTGCTGATTCTCAGGGGGGTGGTTTTATTTTAATTATGGGGTTTTAACTTTAATTTGGCTTTAAACTGTTTAATATGCTTTTAACTAATTTATCTATTGTTGTACTTTTTAGCTGTGAGCCGCCCCGAGTCCTTTTTGGAGAGGGGGCGGCATATAAGTTGAATTAATAAATAAAATAAATAAATACTGCAGAAGGCGATCATTGTGGAACCGCTCCACAGACTGTTGGATAAGACGGCCCTTTGGAATTGGGGGAAACACGAGGCTAATGCATTTCAGAAAATCAAAAGCATCCTGACATCAAGCAGCGTGCTCATCCAATATAGTGAGACGCTGCCTCTGACCCTGACATGCGATGCATCCCCCCATGGCATCGGTGCCATCCTCAGCCACAGACTACCCAATGGAACAGAAGCCCCCATAGCATATTTCTCCAAGACCCGCTCCAAGATGCAGCGGAATTATAGCCAGATAGATAAAGAAGCACTGGCAGCAGTCACAGGGGTTAAGCGCTTCCATGAATATCTATATGGAAGGCATTTCGACTTGATTACTGACCATAAACCCCTGCTTGGTATCCTCACGGGTGACAAACCCACATTGAATATACTGTCACCAAGGATGCTAAGATGGACATTTTTCCTGGCTACTTACTGTTATTTATTTATTTATTTAATTGGATTTATATGCTGCCCCATCTCCGAGGGGACTTGGGGCGGCTTACACAGAAATATATAAACAATAAATACACCTTTATCAGATTATCTAATCCAATTATAAAATCTAATTAAAATACCCTTAAATTAAATTTCCCAACCCTGCTCAGTCCAGGCTGGCCTGTACAAACAGCCAAGTCTTAAGATCATGGCAGAAGGAGTGCAGGGTCGGGGCCAAACGCAGCTCTAGAGGTAGCTGATTCCAAAGGGTGGGCACCCCCAGAGAGAAGGCCCTTCCCCGGGGGACTGCCAACCGACATTAACTGGCCGATGGCACCCCCAGGAGGGCCTGCCTGTGGGAGCGTACCAGGCGATCGGACCTCGATGCTGGTAGAAGGCGCTCCTGCAAGTACCCCGGACCCGAGCCACGCAGGGCTTTATAGGTTAATACCAGCAACTTGAATCTTATACGGAGGGCAACCGGAAACCAATGAAGATCGCGCTGGAGGGGTGTCACATGGAAGATTCGGGCTGCTCCCATCACCGCCTGCATGGCCGCATTCTGTACCAGTTGTAGCCTCCATATAGTCCTCAAGGGCAGCCCCAGGTAGAGAGCATTGCAGTAGTCAAGATGGGAGGCAATGAGCACATGAGTGACCGTGCGTAGGGAATCTCAGTCCAAGTAGGGGCGCAACTGGTGCACCAGGTGAACCTGGGCAAAAGCCCCCCTGGAGATGGCTCCCACCTGCTCCTCCATACTGAGCCATATGTCCAGGAGGACACCTAAGTTGTGCGCCCTATCCACAGGGGGCAACACCTCTCCCCCTATGGTCAAAGATGGAATTTCTTGGATCTGAGATGCCGGTATGCACAGCCACTCATTCCTGTCTGGGTTGAGTCGCAGCCTGTTCCTCCCCATCCAGATCCGCACCGCCTCCAGGCACTGGGAGAGCATGGGGAGGGCAACACTGAGGTGGTCCGGGGTGGAGATGTAAAGCTGGGTATCATCAGCATATTGATGATACCTCACCCCGAAACCATGGATGATCTCGCCCAGCGGCTTCATGTAGATGTTGAACAGGAGGGGAGAAAGCACCAACCCATGAGGAACCCCACAAGTGAGGGTCCTCAGGGTCGATCTCTGCCCCCCATCAACACTGACTGCATGCGTCCCGAGAGGAAGGAGGAGAACCACCGTAAAACAGTGCCTCCCACTCCCAACTCCCGAAGACACCGCAATAAGATACCATGCTCAATGGTATCGAAAGCCGCTGAGAGGTCTAATAGGACTAGGACAGAGGAGTATCCCCTGTCCCGAGCCCTCCAGAGATCATCAATCAGCGCGACCAATGCTGTCTCCATGCTATAACCAGGCCTGAAGCCTGATTGAAACAGATCTAGGTACTCGGATTCTTCCAGGAAAGCCGGAAGCTGTTGTGCCACCATGCTCTCAACAACCTTCGCTAAAAAGTGAAGGTTGGAGACCAGACGGAAGTTGTTTAATTTGGCTGGGTCCAAGGCAGGCTTCTTAAGAAGGGGTCTCACCACCGCCTCTTTCAAGGCGGCAGGGAAAAACCCCTCCCACAGTGAAGCATTGATAACTGCCTAGAGCCAGCCACACATCTCCTCACGGGCAGCATAAACTAACCAGGAGGGACATTGGTCCAATAAACACGTGGAGGCACAGAGCCGCCACATAATGCTGTCCACCATATCTGAGGATACAGGGTCAAACTCCTCCCAGATGACATCGACAAGACTCGCCGTTGACTCTACATCTGGCTCCAGCCAGTTGGTGTCCAACCCAGTCCGGATCCGAGCGATCTTTTCCAACAGATGTTGACGAAACTCCTCGGCTCGTCCCTGTAAAGGGTCTACCCCCACCTCCTGATTAAGGAGGGAGCGGGTGACCCTAAACAGGGTGGCCGGGCGATTATCTGTGGATGCGATGAGAGTGGAAAAGTAAGATCTCTTTGCCACTCTCATCACTCCCTGGTAGGTCTTCGAAAAGGACCTCAACTGCGCTCGGTCGGATTCGGACCGGGAGGACCTCCAACTGCTCTCTAGGCCCCTCCTCTGACGCTTCATTTCCCGTACCTCTGTGGTAAACCAGGGGGCCAACCAGGATCTGTGTCAGGTTAAGGGCCGTAGGGGGACAACCCGGTCAAGTGCCCCAGAGGCCGCCTGTTGACAGGCTTCTGCTAGGGTCTTGGCCGAGTTGTGGCCCAGGGAGGCAGGTAGTGGTCCAAGCGCTATCTGGAACCGCTCAGGGTCCATCAGGCGCCTGGGGTGGAACCACCTCATTGGTTCCGCCTCCCAGTGGTGGGGGGTGGGATAATGGAAGACCAGCCGAAGGAGATAATGGTCTGTTCATGACAGGGGGTGAATAGTTGGCGCTCCCCCCCAAACCATTACACCACTGTCCTGAGATAAAAACCAGGTCTAGAGTGTGTCCCCCCTCATGGGTTGGGCCTTGTATAATCTGGGTCAGGTTCATGGCTGCCATGGAGGCCATGAACTCCCGAGCCGCCCCTGACCCCTTCCCCAGGGAAGGCAAACTGAAGTCCCCCAGGACCACAAGCATGGGGAACTCCAATGCCATGCCCAAGAGGAGGTCGAGCAGCTTGGGCAGGGCCATTGCCATGCAGCTGGGAGATAGGTATGCCAGCAACAGGCCCCACTGACCTCCTGGGCCCCACTTCATGAGGAGGAGCTCACATCAGCCTATCTGTGGGACAGTGATCTTCGTCGGACATAAGGTCTCCCTGATGACAACAGCCACTACCCCCCCTACCCCAGGCCCTAGGCTGGTGTAGCACCCGGAAACCTGGCGGGCACAAATCCACCAGAAGGACACCTCCCTCCGGTCCCAGCCAGGTCTCTGTGATGCAAGCCAGGTCCGCGGCCTCCTCCCCAATCAAATCATTGAGGAGGGGAGCTTTATTAACCATGGACCTGGCATTCACATAAACCAGCCCGAGCCTGGGTACCTGATTTCCTGGGCCCCCAGGGGAGCAGGCAGGTACATGGGGGTTGGAGTGCGCCACTGCTTGCAAATAGTGGGGGTGCGCTCCCATTGCATGATATGGCCCCCGACCTCTTCACCTCCCACCACGTCCAATCACTGTCGGTATCCCTAACCCCACCCCATCCCCCAGAGCCTCCGGGCCCCCGAAACCCATCCCCCTCCCACTGCTATTTGTTTCTGGCCCGGACGGAGCCAGGGAATGACTAGGCAGAAACCCCTCTCCCAGTTTTCTGCCTAAGTCTATCACCATCCCTCCTTCCTAACCCATTTAAATAATAAGAAGTTATAAAATTTAAAAGTGCCCCTTTAAAACCCTTAACATTAAAAGAATTATAAAAACCCTTCTTCTGGCGATGCCACCTCTCGGGATCCCAGGATCCATCATGAAGGCAGGCTTTTGATAACCTGGCAGACCACACCAAGGATAGGGGGACCCTCCTCAGGGCCTGAAGATCCACTGATGTATAGGTAGTGATCATAATATCGGACCAAGAAAGAGCATAAGGAAATAAAGCTAAATGTTATGTCCAAAGTCTGGATATATATGTCAAACATCAACAGGGTCCAACCCATGGACTCTCTCGCAGTCACTGTTACCGCCTGATCCATAAGCCAGGAAAAGAAATCACACAGCCGATGGACTCAGCTGCTGCCCCCTTCCAGACCCAGCCGAAGACCCAGCACCATTCACATCAGTACTGCTCGGGAGAGCATAATGCCCAGATTGATGAAGTTGTCTGAAATCGCAAGACTCACAGGCCGAGACAGAGTCATGGCATGGATTTCGAACTGGGTATGGAGGGGATGGCCAGGGACAACCTCAGGGGAGGAATACCAGCCTTATAAGAATAGACAGGCGGAACTGTCAATGTAAAAAGGCTGTTTACTGTGGGGAGACCGGGTAGTAATCCCCTCTGCACTAAGAAACAAAATATTAGAACTACTGCATTAGGGCCACCCGGGGATAGTTAGAATGAAGGCCCTCACGAGAAGCTACATATGGTGGCCCAGCCTTGACAAGGACATAGAAACCTGGGTCACCACCTGCACACCCTGCCAGGAAACCAGACTGGCACCACTGGCAGCCAGACCCAGAAAATGGGAAACACCAACAGCACCCTGGGCCAGGGTGCATATTGACTTTGCCAGACCGTTCCACAGACAAATGTTCCTTATAGTTGTGGACGCATACTCGAAGTGGTTGGAGGTAGTCATAATGAAGTCAACCACTACGGAAGTGACTATAAGGACACTCCAAATGATCTTCATGACCCATGGCCTTCCAGACATCTTAGTCTTGGATAACGGACCCCAGTTCATGTCCCAACAATTCAAGGGGTTCCTGGCCAGGCTGGGGATCCGTCATGCACTGTCAGCCCCCACGCACCTGGCCATGAATGGACAAGCGGAGATTATGGTCCGATCCATGAAGTGGAGGATGGATCCACTGTGGAGGATGTTCCATGGGGACTGGCAGGAAAAGGTTGACCGCATGCTATTGGCCCAGCACACTACACCACACACAACAACACACCTCAGCCCAGCGGAATTGCTAATGGGCCACAGACTGAGGACTATGCTTGACCGAGTCCACCTGAACTACAGCCCTGAGACACCTCTGGATTCAACGGGAAAATGCAGGCAGTTTGCAGCAGGGGACCCAGTCTACGCCTATAGCTATACAGTAGGACCCACATGGGTACTGGCTAAAGTGACTGAAATTATGGGACCCAAGTCTTACCAAGTGGAGACAACAGAAGGAAGACTCTGGGAATGCCACATCGACCAAGTACGAGGCCGGGTCCCAAATTCAGACAACTGAATGCGGCGGCGCGGGTGGTGATGGGAGTTACCCGGTTCTCCCATGTGACCCCCCTCCTGCGCAGCCTGCATTGGTTGCCGGTGGCGCTCCGGGTGAGATTCAAGGTTTTAGTGTTAACATATAAAGTCCTTCACGACATGGGTCCTCAATATTTAAGGGAGCGCCTTCTTCCGATGTCAAACACCGATCGCCCTGTTCGAGCTCATAGGCAGGGACTCCTCGGGGTTCTGTCGGCGGGCCAATGCCAGCTGGCGGTTCCCCGACGACGAGCCTTTTCTGTAGCTGCCCCTGACCTCTGGAATCAACTGCCTTTGGAGCTCCGCCTGGCCCCTGACCTCTGCACCTTCTGCCGCGAGTTGAAGACCTGGTTATTTGACCAACCCGGGCTGTGACCCTTTGGGGAGGGTTATTTTTAAAATTTTAATTCATTTTATAAATATTTGGGCTTATAACTCTGATTTAATCGTTTTTTAATGTATTTATTGTTCTTTGCTTTTTAGTTGTAAGCCGCCCCGAGTCTTCGGAGATGGGGCGGCATATAAGTTCAAATAATAAATAAATAAATAAATAACTGTCCTAGCATCCGACATGCAGCACCCGAAATGGAGCAACCAGTGGAACCCAATAAGAATAAACCACAGACTCTTACCATGTGAAGAAGAAGTTCCGTGGTGTACATCTGAAGCCTCAGGCTCGATGGTCCCGGCTGTGCCACAAGCGGAGTTCCAGAGTGTTCCACAGGCAGGGACCGGAGCAGCAGTGGACCCGACTGATCGGGCCACCGCTCCAGGAACAAGTGAGGTGCGCAGGTCCAATTGCACCCATAAAAGCCCCGCCTACTTATGTGACTACGTACAGTAGGTGAGACCGGATTGGTCAGCACGAACCAAGAGGGGAGGGGTGTTCTGTATGCCCTTATATGGTCAATGAGTGGACTCTGATAACAGACTCCACTCATTGATTCAGCCACCAGTGGGAAAATTGAAGCCCCATCAGTGGCTGAAGCTTTGGATAGCGCCAACTTAAAAAGCTGGTGCCTGCTGCGGCTGAGCAGTTTGTTGCTTCAGTGCTGAAATAAAGTATTCTACCGGTACTGCTGTGTCCTGCCTCTTCTTTGCACGCTGCCCCACAAAATAACATGACTTCAAGAGACCCTCCCTCAAAGCAGTCTGCATTTCTTCCTGTGCAGTATACTTACAGTTTGGCCACTTAGATGTTTTCAGTGGTTTTCATGCTAAAGGAGAAGATACTAAATGCCAAGAAAAACTAGTTCCAGAGGCCTGTGTGAAGCCTGTGTGTGTGTGTGTGTGTGTGTGTGTGTGTTTTAATCCACTGCATGTCTGTTTCAGAAAACAGTTATCTTGCTCCCAGGCTACAAGGTGTATATGCAGAGCTTTGAGTAGCTTTCTTGGTGCCCGTTCTTGCAGAGGGGAAGGGAAGAGGCTTGGAAGATTGAAGCAAGAAGGAACTTGCAAGAGAGAGACTGAAATCAAAGAGGACTGTTATCTCAGTGTGGCTGACCTTTATTAGAGCAACTTAAAGCCTGCCAATGTTTTAATAATTTAACAGCAGTTAAAGGGAAACTTATTTAAGACAAAGGTTTGGAACGCTCACTTTCATCTTTCCTGATCTTGGTGAGTATGCATGGCTGTTTTCAAAATAAATTTCAGGAATAACCAGAATCACAGTAACAGAATCACAGAGTGGGAAGGGACCTTTGAGGTCTTCTAGTCCAAACCCCTGCTCAAGCCATTTCAGACAAACGGCTGTTCACTCTCTTCTTAAAAATCCGCAGTGATGGGTACTCCATCCAGTAAGCAAACTCATCCTATTCAGAGATGGACATAATTCCATCCTCTCCCCCCTCCTGTTTAATATCTACATGAAACCACTGGGTGAGATCATCCATTGACACGGGGTTGGGTATCACCAGTACGTTGATGATACTCAGTTGTACATCTCTGTCCCCAGTCAATCTAATGAGGTCGTAGAGGTGATGTTCCGGTGCCTGGAGGATGTGAGGATCTGGATGGGGACTAATCGGCTCAGGCTCAACCCTGACAAGACCGAGTGGCTATGGGTCTTGCCCCCTCAGGGTTCAGTTGATTATCCAACTTTGGTACTGGGGGGAGAGAAATTGCTCCCCTCAGAACGAGTTCACAACTTGGGAGTCCTTCTGGATCCACAGCTACAATTTGACCACCATCTTACGGCTGTGACCAGAGGGGCCTTTGCACAGGTTCACCTGTTGTACCAGTTGTGTCCCTTCCTGGACCAGGGGGCTCTACACATGGTTGCTCATGCCCTTATCTCCTCTCAATTGGATTACTGCAATGCGCTCTACATGGGGCTGCCCTTGAAGAGTACTCGGAGACTTCAGCTGGTGCAGAATGCAGCCGTGCGAGTGATCATGGGTGCACCTAGGTGTGCCTTATAACATCTATCCTCCACGAGCTGCATTGGTTACTGGTGGTCTTCCGGGTGCAATTCAAGGTGCTAGTGACAACTTTTAAAGCCCTTCATGGCTTGGGAGCAGGATACCTGCGAGACCGCCTACTGCTACCTTATGCCTCCCAGCACCCGGTTAGATCTCACAGGGTGGGCTTGCTCCAGATACTGTTGGCCAGGCAATGTCGGCTGGTGGGTCCATGGGCTAGGGCCTTCTCTGTAGCGCCACCGTCCCTTTGGAATATGCTCTCCACGGAGATTACAACCATCCTAAATCTACTTGCCTTCCGCAAAGCTGTTAAGACCTGGCTTTGTCGGACGGCATGGCATTGAGATCTTGTTCTTCCCCCGTGTACATTTGGATTGGTATGAATGAGTTTTTGTTTTTACATTGTATAGAAATTGTTTTTATCTTTTTGTACGCCACCTCGAGTTCCCCATTGGGGGAAGTGAGGCGGGATACAAATTTAATAAATAAATAAATAAATAAATCTCTGGGTGAGATTCAAGGTTTTAGTTTTAACATACAAAGTCCTTCACGACATGGGTCCTCAATACTTAAGGGAGTGACTCCTGCTGATATCGAGTGCCAACCTCCCTGTGCGAGCACACAGGCAAGGACTCCTCGGGGTCCCATCGGCCGGCCAATGCCGGTTGGCGGTCCCCTGGTGATGAGCCTATTCTGTCGCGGCCCCTGACCTCTGGAACCAACTTCCCCTGGGGCTCCACCTGGTCCCTGACCTCCGCACCTTCCACCATGATCTGAAGACCTGGTTGTTTGACCAATCCGAGCTGTGACCCTTCTGTGGGGGAGATGGGTTTTAAAACTATTTTAAGTATTGTAAATTTTGTTTTTGTATTTTTGGGCTTGTGAATTGGTTTAATCTCTTTTTAATTATTTATTGTTGTTGTTTTTAGTTGTGAGCCGCCCCGAATCTTTGGAGATGGGGCGGCATACAAGTCCAATAAATAAATAAATAAATAAATAAATAAATAAATAAAGTGGAGGGCTGTGTTTGTTAGGTTCTGTGTCTATTTTATTTATTTATTGAACATGTTACTATCTTACTACCATCCAAAATGATTCACAGAAGCTCACCTGAAAAATACAATATAAAACACATTTCATACAAAAAATTAAATGTATAATAGTTCTGAAAAAAATAGAAAAAGGATGCAAATGTCACTAACAGTGCTTGATGTCCATGAATGTGACCACCTCGTGCTCCATCTCTTTGCCTACATGGAGGAGTTCACCATCCCCACATTATGTTATAAACGACCCCTGGTTGTCTTCTTGTGATGCTGGGTTTTCCTCGGATGATTGTGTAGGTTTGTGGGCCAGCTCCAACCATGTAAAAGAATTTCTAGGACCACAATCCTCTGACCAATGAATCATAAACAGGCATATAACCCCAAACCATTCCAGAAAAGAAGCAACCAAAGACTAGAAACCAAAAGCCCTGAGCTCATCCTTCCTCATCACAACTGTTAAAACAATGTTCTGATAAACAGCAACAATGAAAGATGAAAAATTCTCCACAATGACAAGACTGATTGGACAAGTTACTATATAGTATTATAAACTATGTAGTATACGAGTGTTAATAGCACTTTATAATCCTTGGTAGGACCCCATGTGAAATATTGCATCCAGTTTTGGTCACCACTATATAAAAAAAGATGTTGAGACTCTAGAAAGAGTGCAAGGCGGAGGAACAAAGATGATTGGGTACTGGAAGGTAAAATGGTTGCAGGAATTGGGTCTGTCTACTTTAATGAAAAGAAAGACTGGGGGGACATGATAGCATCTCCCAATATTTGGGGGCTGACACAAGGAAGAGGGGTTCAATCTATTTTCCAAAGCACCTGGACAAAAGGCAATAGATGGAAACTAATCAAGGAGAGAAGGAACTTAGAAATGAGGAAAAATTTCCTCACAGTTAGAGCAATTAATCAGTGGAATGGCTTGCCTCCAGAAATTGTGGGTTCTCCACCAATGGAGGTTTTTAAGGAGAGGTTGCACAGCCATTTATCTGAAATGGTAGCAGTGGGTTGGACTAGAAGACCTCAATGGTCCCTTCCAATTCTATTATTCTGTTATATAAATGGCCATTAGACCTCACTTCATATCATCAGAATGCTGATGAAATTATCTAGCCCTCTTCTCAAACATCTGCAGGAAGGAAACCAACCTCAGAGAATGCCAAAAACCCAACGAGTACCACTTATCTATTTTCTTCTCTTATTTATTCGCTTTAGTTGAGACCCATACACAGGGTTGTCTGCAGCTAGCCAAGTTTAGGTCAAAAACATTAAGATGGGAACTATGCTTCATGAAGTCCTCGATGCACTGATAGGAGAAGGGGCAAGCAAAGTAGGAAAGGGTTGTGAAATGCAGAGAGAAAGACAGTGGCACAAATAGGCAAGCAGCGTGGCCTAGTCAAAGAAAAGAAAATAAAGAAATGGATCTAATGTTAAGGAATTTTAGGGTTAAATATGGATGGTTCATTACCTTTCTCCACTGTGAAGTTATCAGGAAAAAGTCTGAGCCCAGTGGATCCAATACAAAGTTATTTATTGTTGTAAACAAGAAACACAAAAGCAATAAAATAAGTTAAAAGGTATTTCAATAGTCAGTGTCCATTTGTTTCTTCTTAGAGTCTTTTCTTTCCTTCTTGTAGCAGCCACCTATGTGGCTGGAGTCCCAAAGATCCTCCTCATGGCATGAGGTAGATCCCTTCCAGCTGCATGGTCCCAAGCAGCTGGAATATCTGTAATGGTGGAACTGGCTAGATGCCATGAGGCTAGCCCCTTAAATAGTCCTGTGCCAGGTGAGGTGGGGCTTAACAAAGCCCGGGAAAATCCTAAATCACAGCTGTGCTGTGATTGGTCCATCTGGTACTATTGTTATCTGAGGAGGGGGCCAGAAGAAAGAGCACAGCAACCTCATGGAAAATTCCTTTTCCACGATCCCCTTCTCTGTGCCTTTCTAATGGCACATATCAAAACTTAACACAACAACAACATCACATTCCTTATATATGCATACATGATCATAACAACAGGTACATATTACATAAACAAAGGTATTTTTCCCAGCAGGTACTGGTGTTGGTCCCGGGGCAAAGGTTTTGTAAAAACATCTGCAATCTGTTCTTTAGTCTCAGTGAAAGCAGTCTCAATAAATCCCATTTTTGATAGTTGCCTGACATGTTTATACTTAATGTCAATGTGGTGTGACCTTTGTCCCACAGCTTCAGCCTTTGATATGTCAATGGCTGCTTTGTTATCCTCATGGATAGTGATTGGGTATACAGGTTCCTCCCACAGGTTCTTCAATAGCTCATCAAACCAGATTAGATTGTTTGATGTTTTAGACAGACACACATATTCCGCTTCCGCTGTGGAGGTGGCTATTAATTTTTGTTTACCCGAGTACCAATGAATAGGACTACCATTCAGGAATACGATATATCCTGAAGTACTCTTCCTGGACTTACTGTCTCCTGCCCAATCTGCGTCTGAGTAGCAATAGAGGTCTGGCTTCTCAGATTCATAAGGTTCCAATAATAGTAAATAATCAATAGTGCCCTTTAGATACCTGAGAACTCTCTTGATCCCACTCCAGTGAAACTGGATGGGGTTCTCAGAGTGCCTGGACAAGACATTTACGGTCAAGCTAATGTCTGGCCTTGTACAACTGGCAATATATAATAGTAAACCTAGTACAGACTTGTAAAGTGTCTTTTGTTCAAATTCTGGGCTTTCATCATACATGTTCTTGAGGAAATCCGTCTGCATGGGCGTGTCACAAGGTTTAGCCTCTGTCATGTTACATCTGTTGAGCAGATCTACTATCTTATCCTGCTGAGAAAGCGCAAACCCCTTCTCAGTCTTAGTGAATTGCACCCCTAATTTATCAATTCGGCCTAGGGGTTTTAGTGTAAATTCCTTACCCAATTGCTCAGAGAAGATTTTGTATCTACTCTCTGACTTGCAGATGTACAATATGTCATCTACATAAATCAAAACAGTTTCCTTGACCCCCTTTTGTTCTCTAATGAATACACATTCATCAGCTGATGAGGCCGAAAAGTCCATCTGCCTTAGACATTTGGTGAGACATTCGTACCATCTCCTTCCTGATTGTTTCAGACCGTATAGGCTTTTGTTTAGTAACCAAATTTCACCTTCCCTTTGGTCTAATCCCTGGGGAGCTCTAACATATAACTCTTTATCTAATTTGGCATGCAGGTAGGCTGTCTGTATGTCAAATTGGTGTACACTTTCCCCATGTATAGCAGCTATAGTTAGCACAGCTTTAACGCTCTCTGGGCGCACAGTTGGTGAGAAAGTTTCAACATAGTCATCAGGGAATCGCTGTGAGAATCCCTGTGCAACTAACCTTTCCTTGTATATGAAGTTACCGTCCTCAAGCGGTTTCTTCTTGTACACCCACCTTGTGCCAATCACCTTTTTGTCTTTAGGTAATTTAGCGGGTGTAAACACTTCTAGCCTCCTGAGGCTATCCATTTCTGAACCCATTGCCTTATGCCAAATGTCTTGTTCCCTCTGTGGCAGCATTAATATATCCTCATACCTTTGAGGTGTGACTGATACTTGATTCACATAGGTAATGAAATCCTCATACCTCTTGGGTATTATATTCCTGGTGGATCTAACTGGCCTACTAGTCGGTTCCTCATGAGTATCGGAATTATCTGGTGTGCTGTCCTCCTCATCGCTACTGTCATACCTTTTGAGTTTGGAGTGTCCCTTCTTCCAGGGTATCCCCTTCTTTTCTTTGAGGATCCCCTTTAGGGGCTTGGAGGTAATTTGCTCTCCTTTGTCCTCTGAGCCAGATGTGTCACCATCGCTAGATGGACTTTCTGATACATCTGTCTCTTGACTGGCCAGATTCTGAGGAGGAGTGTGAGTTAGAATTTCATTAGCATGGATTCTGCTCCAATTTGTGCTTTTGCGGCTGACCTGGAAATGACAACTCTGTTGTTTGTGTCAATGAACCTGTGTGCCTTAGAGCCTGGTTCATAGCCAACAAATCTTAGTCTGACTGACACCTTTTCTCCCTTTCTCCTGAGTTCCTTAGGGGCATGTACGTCTGCCATCACCCCAAAAACGTGGAGGTGTTTTAAACTTGGCTTATATCCGTACACCATCTCATATGGGGCTTTCTGCACTACACTGGACCATATTCTATTTAGGGTATAGTTTGCATATAGAACAGCCTCTGCCCAGTAAACAAATTTGAGATTAGCATCCTCTAGGACACATCTCATCATGGCTTGCTATACACCATTTCTCTGTTCTGCAACCCCGTTCTGGAAGGCGGAAAAAGGGGCTGTTCTCATATGGATTATGCCCTTTTCCTTCAACCAGTTAGAGAACTGAGTAAGTTAAATTCAGTTCCCCTGTCAGTCAAGATCCTTTGTATCCTGACCTTGTGTTGATTCTCTATCAGACTGTGGAACTCTTTAAATTTGGAAAAGGCCTGATCCTTGGTTTTGAGAAGATAAACAAAACCATATCTACTGTAGTCGTCAACGATGGTCAGGAAATATTGGTTCTTACCAAGTGAGGGCTTCAAAGGGCCCACCAAGCCCATATGTACTAGCTGAAATTTGCATTCAGATTGCCTCTCTGATTTTCAGGGTGCTGGTTTCACCTTTGACTTTGCACTCCTGCAGATGGAGCAGTCCATAAAAACATTGCAGTCCTTAATGTTTAACCCCCTGGAATATTCAGACATTTTCTGTACAATAGGGAAACTAATGTGACCGAGCCTACGGTGCATGAGATGAGCGCACTCATCATGGAGTGGTTTCCCAATAGAAACAGTGTTGGCGTCCCTGGTCTGCTCATTACTGTGCTTCAGGTTAAATCTGACGCCCTTAGTACCTTCCTTGTTACCTGTGTAACTGCCATTTCCCCCCTTCTTTCCTCTGTAACCCTTGGTCTTGACTTCTGGTTCTGGTTGGGATTCATCACCTGAGTCATCTGTATCAATTATGTTGCTGGCCCCTGAACCTTCAGTCCTTATGACAGGAGAATAATATGGCTGGTTATTTATTTTCAATACCTTTCCCTCTGTGTGACCATTATTGGTCACTATGGCACTTCCCTTGGCAAATAGCACCTCTATGTTAGAGTCCTCACTGAGTTGCAGGGTACTAAGTAGGTTATGCTCTAATGCTGGGACATATAATATGCCACTGATCTCCCCAAGCCCGGGGATATACACATTACCTATACCTACAACCTTTGTTTTTGTACCATTTGCTACCTTGACACAACAATCATGTTTATGGAGTTCTGTGAATAAGCTCTTGTCCCTCACCATGTCCCTGCTTGCCCCACTGTCTAATAGCCATAGCTGTTCACGTTGCCTTTTGGTAAGCCTAGGATAATTGGTTTCTACTATATTTGCAAAATTATTTTCCAGGTTAAATCTGTCCCCTCTAACCCTGTTTTCATTTTTGGGTCCCCTCCCCTTTTTCTGATTTGAGGAGTTGCGTTGAGGCCCCCTCTGAGGTGTGAGTGATGTCCTATTGCATCTATTGCCAGAGGGCATTCTTTGCCTTCCCCCCATACCAGTGCTGCGTGGGCAGTCTCTTTTGTAGTGCCCCCTTGAGCCACAACCGAAACATTCCCCAACAGCATTTACTCCATCTGAGTTGTTGGGCCTCCTAGTGATTCTTCTCTCCCTGTGGAAGGTTGCTCTGTCTTTTCTTAGATTGCCCTCTGCAATTAGTTTACCTGACAGAGCTTCCAAGGACATCCCATCATAACTGGAATTGTCTAGTTGGGATACAAAATTGTTCCAGCTAGGGTCCAGTGAATTTATAATTATACTGATTAAACTATGTTCTGGTACTTGCTCCCCCCTCAATATTAATTCTTCCCTCATTTTACTGAGCTCACAGAGATGCTCACTCATGTCCACCCCTGCCCTCAATTTAGCAGAGTGGAACTCCCTGGAGATCCTGGCAGTAGCATTGGAATTCCTGGAATAGAACAAATTAAATAGCTTTTTCCATATTCCAAAAACAGTCAGATTATGAGGAATATTTGGGTACAGCACAGGATCAATACTTAATAATAATAAACAATAAACCTTGTGGTGTAGTAGGTTAGTTTCCAGTGGCCAAGGCTTAGGAGGGGGTTCCAACAACAAATGCAAAGCATTCTCTTTCATAAATAGTACCTGAATTGCTTTGGACCACTCTAAAAGGTTCCTCCCTGTAGCTGACAGCTTTTTAAAATCGAGCAGTAAAAGGTTTGTATTTGCCTGCATAGAAAAAACTTGCGGCTGCTGTCCATGGTGCTGAATGTTTGGAAATTGACAGTACAGGAGAGGTATAGTCGGTTTTCCTTATTTGGAAGTTGCCCCTCCCTGGTGGGAGGGGTTGAAGATCCGATCTGGGCATGTGCAGAGCTCATTCTGCGCTGAACTTCACCAGGGAAGGAGCTCTCCGGCCTGGCTCCAAAGATAGGCCTCGGGCCTGCTCCAGCAGCTCCGACTCCGGCCGTTGAGCTGCCGGGAAGGCCCGGGAAGGCTGAAGAAGCTGAGAACGTTGCGGGAATCACCGGAACAGGTGAGTATCGGGCCGTGATCATTGGGAAGCCGTCTGGGAGGGCTGCTCTTGTTGGGAGGCTAGGGGAAGGCTGGAACTTTGCCTCCAGGGCTGCAGCTAGCATCCTGAGGGAATTTTTGACCTCGGTGTCGGTGGGCAAGGTCGGGCTTGGTGATGGTCGGGCTGCCGTGACCAGATTGGTCACCTGGGTGAGGGCCTGTGCGGCTTGAACTGGGGGCATGCTCAGCGCGGCTGGGTCCAGTGGCACCGCTGCTGCCAGTGGGGCCAACCTCCAGCTTGGCAGGCCACTTTGGATCACCACAGTGGTAGGCACTGCCAGATTGGTGATCCCTGTTTCTTCGCCCGATGAGCATTTCGGGCAGTGAGTGGCTATTGGGGGGGGGTTGGTGGTGCCAGTCCTCCGGTCACCACAGCTCCAGCCGCTGCCAGGTGGGTGACCTCAGTGCTAGGGCCCACTTGCCCTGGCAAGCTATAGGGAACTGGCGTGGGGATGGGCGGTGCCATTTCAACTCAGTCAGTTTGAATTTGCCACTGACCAGGCGCCATGTTTTCGCACAGGAAATTTGATCGGCGGGGCTGATGGCTTTCAGCCCACACACTGTTGGTGGCAGAAGGGGTTCCAGGGCAGGACTGGATGGCTCTTACCATTCTGGTGCCTTCCTGGGTCATCGTCCTGTCACTGGCTGTTGCCACTGGTGTCATTCTTTGCAGGAGGTTGATGAGATCGATGACTGGTTCTCCACTTGTGGTTTCCAAACTGAACATCTGGAGAATAGCTGATCTCATCTCTTCCTTCTCCTCTGGGTTGAGCATTGGGGTGGGAAGTGTCTTGCTTCTGTCCTCTGGCTCCTCGGTGTTGTAGGATGGTGGGTGCCCACTCGCAGCCGCGAGAGGGTCTGTGGGGGGGTAGAGAATGCAGGGTCCATTGTGCCATCTGCCTCTTGCCCCCCCCAAGCCTGAGATGCTTCAGCCGATGCTGCTTTGGCCCTGGCTCCCTGGGATCGATGCTGGAGTGCCATCTGCCTGGTTTTGGCTCAGGTCAGCACTTGGTCCTCCTGCGTTGATTTCAAACTGGGCATCCAGATAACCCACTATGTAGAGAAGGTACAAACCATCCTCTGCTACCAGTTGTTAAGGAATTTTAGGGTTAAATATGGATGGTTCGTTACCTTTCTCCACTGTGAAGTTATCAGGAAAATGTCTGAGCCCAGTGGATCCAATACAAAGTTATTTATTGTTGTAAACAAGAAACACAAAAGCAATAAAATAAGTTAAAAGGTATTTCAATAGTCAGTGTCCATTTGTTTCTTCTTAGAGACTTTTCTTTCCTTCTTGTTGCAGCCACCTATGTGGCTGAAGTCCCAAAGATCCTCCTCATGGCATGAGGTAGATCCCTTCCAGCTGCATGGTCCCAAGCAGCTGGAATATCTGTAATGGTGGAACTGGCTAGATGCCATGAGGCTAGCCCCTTTAATAGTCCTGTGCCAGGTGAGGTGGGGCTTAACAAAACCCGGGAAAATCCTAAATCACAGCTGTGCTGTGATTGGTCCATCTGGTACTATTGTTATCTGAGGAGGGGGCCAGAAGAAAGAGCACAGCAACCTCATGGAAAATTCCTTTTCCACATCTAAGCACAAAGCAGCAGTAGAAAAACCACACAAGTCAAACCATAGCCAAGCCAGTTTCTAGCCTTTCCTGAGGGGAGCCATCATGGCTGCCCTCCCTCCCCAAAAACATCTCAACCCTTCTCACCAAAACCTGACAGACCCCGCTTCTTCTCTGTCAAGCCTTTCTCTGCTACCATGTTCAAAGGCTTGGAAAAACCTTTTGCCGGGGAGTAAAAAATCTTCCAAAACATCCCTGCTAATTAGAGGTGATAGACCGGGTTTTTCTTTGCTGTCAATGATAATAAAAATGAGACCTGGAAAGTAATCTAAAAAACATTTTTATTTATAAAATAAGAAAATCTAACGGAGCTACATGTTTGCAACCTAATCCCCACCAAGGCATATAGAAAAAGAACAAAGGAAAAAGTTAACGGAAGTTGCAAAGGAAGTGAAGTAAAGACTTTGTACACATGCACAGTGAATCAAAACATTACAAAACTTTCTTATCTTATTACTATGGAGACAAGATAACACAGTGCTGGCTAGCAGACACCTGCTTGCTATAATATGAGCTTAGAAGCTTGAACAGACAAACCAAAAAAAAAAAAACGCAGTGACATCCCCTTCTTTTGTCTGTTAAGCGAAAATCAGATAAGGCACATCTTCTCACGCAGATATTTGTGCTGCGCTGCTGGAAGTGGTTTGTTGAGCATGTCGGCAATCTGATCCTGTGTGGACACATACTGTAATTTAACAAAACCTTGTTTAACTAATTGCTTTATGTTCTTATAACGAATGTCAATGTGTCTGGACCTAGAACCTGTGAAACATGTTTCAGAAATATAAACCACAGATTCGTTGTCTTCCATCACGGTGATTGGCTGGATCGGGCATATCCAGATATCTGTGACTAAAGCATCAAACCACATTAGGGAATTACAAGCATCTGAAACACAAGCATATTCAGCTTCAGTAGATGAACAAGAAATGAAATTCTGTTTACGCACTTGTCAGTAAACAGGACATCCATTTAAGAACATCATATAACCTGAAGTACTTTTACGTGACTTCTTATCACTCGCCCAATCAGAATCTGCATAACAACATAATTCTGCATAATCAGTATGTGTTGGTTCTAACAACAACTTCATACTTTTAGTGTGCTTTAGGTATCTCAACAACTTCTTAATGCATAACCAATGAAACTGTTTTGCCTTACCTACGTGTCGTGACAAAAGATTAACACTAAGTGCAATGTCGGGTCTGGTCCAACTACTAATGTATAACAATGACCCAATGACTGAACGATAAAGTGTTTGATCTTCAAAATCAGGACTTGGTTCATGTGCCAGATTATGAAAATCTGTTTGCATAGGTATGCTGGCTGTTTTAGCATCCTTCACATTGCAATGATGCAACAATTGTTCAATCTTATCCTCTTGTGAAAGACTAAACCCCTTCTGAGTTTTGGTAATCTGAACACCCAAATAAGTGTTAATGTGTCCTAAAGATTTCAATCTAAAATGTTTCTGCAAAGATTTGGCAAAAATCTCACTCATTTGCTTATTTGGACCAATATAAACAATATCATCAACATAAACAAGAATTATCTCATATCCATTCTTAGATCTTTTTGTGAACACGCATTCATCAGTTTCGGACTTAATAAATCCCATTGAATTTAGTTGTCAGTAAGACACAAATACCATATTAAACCAGACTGTTTCAGACCGTAAAGACTTTTGTTAAGAAGCCAGGTATCCCCTTCTTGCTTCCAGAATCCTGCAGGACCTCTGACGTAAATTTCTTCATCCAGGTCAGCATTTAGATAAGCTGTTTCCACATCAAACTGGAAAACTTCTAAACCAAGAATAATTGCAGTGGCTAAAGCAATTTTCACGCTCTCAGTCCGAACTGTCGGTGAGTAAGTATTTGTGTAGTCCTCAGGATAACGTTGAGCGAAACCCTGAGCTACAAGTCTAGCCTTGTATAATGACTCACCATTTGGCTTCTTCTTAATTCTGTAGACCCATCTGGTGCCAATAACTTTCTTATTTGCTGGAGGACTTGCAGGCGTAAACACCTTGAGTTTCTTTAGACTGTCCATTTCAGCCTGCATTGCCTCATACCATTTCTCTTGCTCTGAATCAGGAAGATGCTTTATTTGTGTGAACTTGTCAGGAGGCAGTGTAACAGCACAAACCAACGGTAAAGGTGCTTTTGTCAATTGCCATGAATATCGTTTTGGAGGAATCCCCTTCGTGGTCCTCTTGGAACGTCTCAGAACAACTGTCCATTCTTCTTCCATTTCATCCTCATCTTCTTCATAGTCACTAGCCTCAGCATCGATGGCTCATGAAGACGGAACATCTGGTTGAGAAGAACTAGTTGATGGAACATCCACCTGTGAATCTTGATCATCAGGCTGTGTGACATCAATGGCATCATCTCTAGGAAAATAAACTCCAGGATCATTGGAGTGAATCCTGGACCAGTCAGCATCTTCCTCAAAATTGAAGGACTGAGAAATCACAATTACATGTCTGGAGTCAACAAATTTGCTCCATTTTGAATTGTCATCAATACCCATGAATCGCATTCTTTTTGCTGCTGGACCTCCTTTTCTTCTTTGAGCTAAGGGAATGTTCACCATAACGTATGCACCAAAAATATGGATATTTTTGGGATCGGGTTTGTACCCATATAACTTGAAGAAAGGAGTCTGATTTATTACACTACTCCAGATGTGGTTAATAATGTAATTTGCATATTTGATAGCTTCACCCCAGTATGGGAGACTGAGATTAGCATCTTCTAGGAGACAATGCATCATGGTTTGTAGAACGCCATTCCTTCGTTCCACCATCCCATTTTCAGCAGGAACATAAGGGGCTGAGGTCTGGTGCAGAATTCCATTCTTATGCATCCAGTCCTGAAAACACTGAGACATGAATTCAGCACCGCGATCACTTTGAATTCTAGCGATGCGAACATTGTGTTGAGGATTGACATAAGTTGCAAAGTCTTTAAAGATCTGAAAGGTCTCTGATTTTTCCTTCAAAGGAAATAAAAATCCATATCTAGAATAATTATCAACAATTGTTAAGAAATATTTTTTTCCACCAAGTGTTGGTGCAAATGGACCTACTATGTCAGTGTGTACCAAATCAAAAATGCGTGTTGACTGGCGTGTAGCGTGTTTTGGAACAGCTGCTGCTTTGGATTTGGCTTTCTTGCAGACAGCACAATCCAAGAACACCTTACACCCCTTCAGATCCCAACCTTTCACGAATTCCAGCATCTTTCTAAGAACACGAAAACTGGAATGCCCCAATCATCGATGCCACTTATGGATACACCTGGAATGCAAAGGTTTACCTGTTAGTGAATTTTCAACACTTTGATTAGGAACCTTAGGCTTGCTTTGAGCAAACTGTTTCTTTTTGTTGGCTTTAGGAGCCTTTGGAGTAGCTACAGGATCTCTCTCTGAGACATCTCTCTCTGGGCCTGTACTCTCCTTTGGATATTTTATACTTGCCTGTGCTTGCGAGTTAGACTTTGGCTTTAGGTAATAAACACCACCAATTAATATGGTTTCAGCAACAATATTACCCTCTTTCACCATGTAACTTGCTTTTTCAAAATGGTGAACCTGGTACTTGGACACCCTCGACAAATGACTTTGGCTAAGCAAACTGCAGGTTGCTGTTGGTATGTAATAAACATCAGAAATCAATGCATCGAGCTCTTCAATATAAACAGTTCCTTTTCCCCTGACCTGAACAGGATAATTTGAAAACGTGTACAGTTCATGCATGTCAGGTTCAGGCTCGTGCATCTCTGTGAACAAATCTCTTCTGTAGGTAACATGCACTGCTGCTCCACTGTCTAAAGTCCAGAGAAGTCGTCTGTCATACTCTGGATCAGGTTGTGGATCGTTGGTTAATGCCAATGTGATGTGTGCAGCTTGTAGATCATGCCTGGGACCACAACCACCTTGTCCTCTGCCTCTGCCTCTGGAATCTCTTCCTCTGGGCTGGTACATGGCGGGTGCTTGAGATCGTTGGGGACAATCCTGGGTGGCATGTCCCACACGATCGCAAATGTAACATCTTGGCATCCTTGGAACGAAGCCTCTTCCTCGGAAGGTATGCCTCGCTGGAGCTCTTGATGCAGGTGGTCCTCTTAAATGTGGCGTGGCTTGCATGAGTGCTTCTTCTTCAGTTAAAATTCTGCATACATGATCAACTGTGCACTGAGCAATAGGCACTTGAAACAGGCCTATAACATGCTTCTAATTGAGCCCAAATTTGTTGGGCAGTTGCATCAGGTGAAAAAATCATCTGCAATTCAGTGTCCATTGACATCAATAATGTTGTGCATGCTCTAGTATCCAAGTCTCTTATGTCAGGAGGCCAAGGCTGTGGTAGAGGATTAAACACCATACAGTGGGTGCCTTCTCTATGAAGCAAAATGCCAACCTCACTGACCCATGTCTTGTAATATCGTCCTGAGCGCTTTAATTTTGAATCACCAGTCAGTGGGGTGATAGAAATCTGCAGAGGAACATTTATAATTTGCGCTGATTGAACAATACCTGCTTGGCCATCAGGGGGCGCTGCAGCTGCCACTGGTGCTGGCACTGGTTGACCTGCTAAATGCATTTGTGGCTGTGCCATTGCTGGTTTAACCTGTGGTTGCATGTGGACTTGTTGCTGTTGAACTGCTATTGGTATTTGACCACCACCAATTTGGCCTACTGGAGTAGGTGCTGGCATCTGCATCTGAGGCATTTTACTAGCAGCTATATCAGGAAGCCGCGTTGATGCAATTTGCATAGCCTCAGGAGGCATTTGCATAACTAGAGATATATTATCTTGTAGAAAAGATTTCCTCATTAACATCTCATCAAACGATTTGTGTAGAGTTTCTTTATGTTCATGTAATGCATGCATTTTGTCAGCAGATGGTGCTACAACATTAGAAAACAAAGGAGCTCTCGCTGAGCCAGGATCATAAGACACTCCACATGATGTAGGCACAGCTCTCTGTTCTGATTGGTCTGACACCACACCCATGTGACCAACTTGTGGGTGGACCCTTGGCTTCCAAGAAGAAGGCAAGATGGAGGGCACAGGAACTGGAACCACACCCATATCTGGCTGAAGGGATAATGCAAAAACCTTGGCTTGCTTTATACTCTCTTCAAAAAATTCAATGGACTGCAAATAATCCTGCACAGCCTTCTGCCTAATTGTCTGCTCAGGAGTCATATGAGAATAAAGAATTTCACCTTGTCTTTGGGTGAAAAATGCTCAGCTGACTGTAAAACCTTAGGCTTTGCTCCAAGTAAATCATAATCTTGAGCGTTTGCTTTTGCAGACTGAGCTTGTATACATACATCATCAAAAGAAGAGATTACTGACCTGATCTCTTGTTGCTCTTCCATGGCAGAAGCATGTGGGAATGACTGCCAAATTGCAGAATCCTTAAGTATATCAGAAGGTGATAAATCATCCTCAGACGGAGTCCTCCTTTGTTTCATCTTTGCTTTCTTGCGAGGCATATTTTCAATTAATCACAAAGTCCCTGGACTTCTGTGAACTAATTGCTTAAACCTTATCAGCACAACGAGCAAAGAAAAATATAATTGAGCTGGAAGCTCTGAAGCCTTGAAAAAACCATCCTCTGCTACCAATGCCAAGTCTTTCTCTGCTACCATGTTCAAAGGCTTGGAAAAACCTTTTGCCAGGGAGTAAAAAATCTTCCAAAGCATCCCTGCTAATTAGAGGTGATAGACCGTGTTGTTCTTTGCTGTCAATGATGATAAAAATGAGACCCGGAAAGTAATCTAAAAAACATTTTTATTTATAAAATAAGAAAACCTAATGGAGCTACATGTTTGCAACCTAATCCCCACCAAGGCATATAGAAAAAGAACAAAGGAAAAAGTTAGCGGCAGTTGCAAAGGAAGTGAAGTAAAGACTTTGTACACATGCGCAGTGAATCAAAACATCACAAAACTTTCTTATCTTATTACTATGGAGACAAGATAACATGGTGCTGGCTAGCAGACACCTGCTTGCTATAATATGAGCTTAGAAGCTTGAACAGACAACCAAAACAAAAACAAAAACGCAGTGACATTTTCTTTTATTGGCCTTCGAGGGTCAGATGACTCTGGATGGGCCTTTTCATGATTAGTTGGCCCTCAGACTGAGATCTGTCATTGAAGGATCCACCTCTCTGAGCAGGTGATAGGCCATTGTGCTCCTTCTTCCCTCCCCTTGTGGCTGTCCTCAGATTGTCCCAGCTAGCAATCAAACAGCAGTGACCAATCAAAGAGCTGTTGCTAGGCAGGAGGCAAAGAGCAGGGGAGACAAGATGGCTGCCTGAAGTTCTATTGCCTCCAGAATGATGCCTTTACCATTGTCTTTGGAGTGATCCTCTGCCTCCAGTGTCTTCCTATCTCACTGTTTGCCAGTTCAGGGCCCGCCATGCTTTAGCTGAGCAGCTGGGGTGACTTCCATGCTCAGGAGGCCCTGTGAGGAGTGTCTCTTCTTGGCATGTCCCTCACCCTCCGAGAACTGGATGAAGGAGCATGCAAGATTGGTCTTCCAGGAATTGTTCTGCCATTAAACTTTAGTGGGCAGCACAAGTGGCTTCTCTCATTGTGAGGTTGTTGGAAATGAATCCAAATGACAAAAACTTGGATCGGTAAAAACACAGAGATTTTATTTTGTTAAGCTGTTTGCAAACAGCGGGGATCTCAGCTGACTTCAACATGAAGTTTGAGCCAAGAACCACACTTAAGATTTCAATACTTTACATTTTATAATTCTTCTATCCCGATGCCCCCATGCCCTTCCTACATCGGCCCAGTGACCGAGCACAGCTAATCCGAAATGCCTTGTGGAGAAAACATCATATCCAACAACACCTCCCAATGACCTCCCATCACATCTTATTTTACTTGGCATTCAGCAGGAGTCTGAGAACAAAGAAATATCTATTCCTAACACCACACTTGTTACATATTGTTACAGTAAGCACTTCTTCGTATATGCATTTCTAATATCTATGCAAAGTAAAAGTCTGGCAAATTTAAGCTGATGTTTTGAAAAACAAAATCTAACTTCAATTGATTAAAGAAAGTTAGGGAAATGGTTTATCTTCTCCTAGTGTCCTTCTAATTGATCACTTTGGTCTTCTGTTATGTCAAATGTGTGTGTGAATTAATTTGACAATATATGTACCAATTCCTGGAGGACATAGGGGTGGCATTACTTGATACAGGAACATGTAATTGATTGCAGGTACATGTTTAACAATGAGTAAATGCATTAGAAAATATACTTACAGCAGGATTACATCAACTGTCTTCTTAATGCTATATTATACTACTCTCTTCATCTACATTTTATTTTTGATTTTTTTTATTTCTAACAAGGTGGAATTGGGCACCCAGCCATCTTGCCTCAGTACAAGCTCAGGCTGTGAGCATTTCTGCATTAGGAAATGTGGATTTTTTTTCCTTTTATCAATCTTCATCTTTGCTGATTAAATATGGCTTCCTCATTGTGATACTACAATTTGCAGTATCTGCTACAATGTGGATTGTATCTCTGAGGAGCGGAGAGAAGAGGAGAGGAATAAGCATATGGATAGGGATAGGGATAGAATGGAATGGAATGGAATGGAATGGGATAGAACAGAACAGAACAGAACAGAACAGAACAGAATAGAATAGAATGCCCTTCTTGATCCCACCAGATGGACCTCCTTAAGAGCAAGTACCCATAACATTCCCTGACTCCCTGCTCTGGTGGGACAGGTGGACATAACAGGGAAAAGACAATCCTTCAAATAACCCAGTCCCAGGCCATGTATAGTTTTAAAGATGACAACTAGCACCTTGAATAGGACCAGGAAGCAAATTGGCAACGAATACACTTCCTGCAAGAGAAGTGACACATGTGCAAATCTAGACTTGCTAAAAGCCACGTGGGCCAGTGTATTTTCAACCAATTGAAGCTTATGGATATCTTTCAAGGGAAGTAATCAGGATGGAGGCTGTCTGTGCTGTGGATGACAGTGAGCAGGGCTTGCTGGTCCAGGAAAGGATGTGACTGAACCTGTAGTTGCTTAAAGACTTCAGGTTTCTATATGTTCCAAGGGAATCTTTCCAGCGAACCCTGAATAATAATGGCTGCACGAGCCTTGATTATTTATTCTGGGTTTTCATTCCATACCACTAATTTAGAACACCAAAAAATATTCCTGTAAAACCTTCTTTAATCTTTCTGCCAAAATTGCAGCAAAAAGTTTTAATCATTGTTTAGTAATGAAATTGGTCTATAATTCTTTATCCTTGTAACATCTTGGTTTTCCTTCAGCCACTAAAGGATATAAAGAAATATATATTAAAGGATATATTACAGGGGGGAAAGAAGATAATATTGCATAACATATCACAATCTCAATAATTTTTTTCAGATGGTGTAAGATATCTTTTGTCAAGACAATAAGGACAAGTAGGAAGCTGGCAGAGAAAAACAAATCAGCAAAATTTGGTTGACACAGTGCATTTATTAATGCCAACGCAGCTCAGTTGGGAGATCTTATAATCAGATTCCACCATCTTGAATTAGCTACTGCATCCATATGTGGTTCGGCGCCATCTTACAGGAAAAGTATCTTGTCTCAGTGCAAGGAGCATCATGCCAACACTTCTTAGGTGTGCAGGGAGGTATGGCGACAATACAGTTTTCTCTATGTTCACCGTCAGGCTGACCTCTATGCCATAATCTGAAAAAAAGCAGTACTCATCAGTCCATATCTAGCTCCAGACAGAGATAGATCTGGAGAAGAAGATCTAGAGATATAAATGTAGAGATCTAGGTCTAGATCTAGATCCAGGTCTAGATTTGTCCGTATGGAATAGAAAAATAGTTACTGGCAAATTTACAGCAGGGTGTTGTGGGGGAGGGAGTGGACATTTGGAACTCAACAGTAGGTCCATAGGGACTTTGAGGGCTCAAGGGGAGATAAGGGCTCAAGGGTTAGGGGAGATGTTAGGGGTTATGTTTCAATTTGTCAGGTCTGGGGCAGAAGATCTGCAGCAGAGAATCTTTGTAGCTCAGGGTTGAAATGGTGCCCTTTGAGCTTGATTTTTTTTCTTGCAGACATTTCATTACCCAACTAGCTAACATCATTGGGGCTAGTGCCAGCACTGATAGTGTTACCTACTTTGGGTAACGAAACGCCTGCAAGGAAGCAACCAAATTCAGAGGGCACCAGAGGGCACCCCTCAGAAGAAGATGTGTTCCCAGGAAGCACGTGGCCTGCTGCAGCCCCTGGAAACCATTTCAGGACAAGGGCCACTGTATCACTGAGTTTCATTACCAATCTTCCCCCAGAGCAGGGATGTATCAGCATCCAGTTAGTGGTGGATTTATTTATAAAATCGGCCTTGCAAAGGCTTAGCTCAGGAAACAGCCCAGTTCTTTCTGGACAATGCTTGTACATGCAAAGGGCCAGCCAATGATGTCCTTTTGGACCAAGGCAAAATTTTCCTGGGTTAGAACTAGGGCTGATTGATTTGTGCTTCTGTCTGCTGATTTCCAGAATTTCTAGGGATCTGACCCCCTTCTTTCAGCCCCATAATGATTTCCTTGTCTCCAGCAAGAGCCTGTGTGCTAGAGTGGTGAAGGTGCTGGCCTAGAAACTGGGAGATGGTGAGTTCTAGTCCCGTCTTAGGCAAAAAAGCTGGTTGGGTGACTTTGGGTCAGTCACTCTCTTCTAATGCAGCCCACCTCACAGGGTTGTTGTGGGAAAAATAGGAAGCAGTATTAGGTATGTCTGCTTCCTTGAGTTATTTATAAAAGTGACTTCTGGCTGTACTTCTGTTGCAGTCAAAGCGAGGTCCGCAATCGTCTGCAACTTCACTTCGAGCTCTCTTTGTTGGAGGGTCCCAATTGGGACCAGAACCACCCTGGAAAGGTGGTGAAGAAAGTGGACTACCTGACAGGTAGAGGAGAGCCGCATCTCTCTTCCCTGGCAAGGAAAACCCCCTCCAGAGACGAGCTGTAGCAGCAGTCAAAATGGCTGCCATGAAGATGGGAGGCAGCCTGAAAACCTAAGACTGTGCTGGAGCAAAGAGTTAGTGAATGGTGTGTGAACTGGTGAAAATACTTCTGAACTACAAAAGGTAACCCCGATAAAAATAACAGGAAAGAGATCTCACAAAGAATGGGACTGGCAGTGATTTTAAAGTTAGAGAAAAATGTGGAAAATGCAAAGAATTTAATCTTTAAAATTTAAATGGAAGAGAAATAATTCAAAGGGAAAACTTTTACAAAATAGAATATAAGATTGGAACTGGTGATTGCACAGGATTTGGCATTGGATAGGCATTATTTAAAATGCTGAAACTGACTGGGAAAAAAGAAAATAATAGTTAATATTTGAAAATTTTGGCAAATTTGATGAAAGTTTAAAGAAACTGGGAAAAAAGTTGGAAAGTGAAAACTGGAATAAGAGCACCGTCTGCTGTCAAAAGAAAAAATCTGCAGATCCCTTAAACTTTATGACCTACTTAAAGAGGACTTTAAGGAAAATAAAAGTAAGTGTATTACAACAAGACCTCAGAAAGCTGGAAAATTAAACTTAAAATGGTGGAGGAATATATGAAGATACCCCTGGATTTTTGAAAAGGAATAGACTGATCAAATTTGGGCTATAAAGACTTAAGGATATTGGATTTATAGTTTGAAAAAAATACACTGGTTTAAATAAAGACTGCGGGGCAATTGGATAACTGGACAGAAAAATAAAACAAATTAAACAATGAGTGAAATATGCAGAGAAATAGTGTTCAAACTTCAAGTTGTAAAAGAAATGATGAACAGAAGTTTGGACTTATTGAATAAAATACAGAGCATGGCAGAAAATTTGGAAATGGTGACACAAACTACAGAAGGACAAGGAATGCAGGAGGAGGAGGAGTTAAATAAAAGAGAAACCAGCAAAACAGACCAAAGGTAGCAAATAAAGTGAAAGGATAAAAAAATCAAATTTAAAATGTTAATAATTGATGTAATAAATCAAGGGGAGAATATTCTGAGGGTAAAGCAATAGGGAATGAAATTACAGAAAGAAGATTTTGAGAGGACGGGGGTAAAATCAGATAACTGGAAAAAGAAACAGTGGAATACAATAGAGAAAGGGGGAATGAGCAAGAGAAAGGGTCAAAAAGTGATAGAAAATGAAAGGCAAGCTAGGAAGAGAATAATTAATATAGTAAGGAAAGTAAGAGATGATGGTTGAAGAAGGATAAGGATTCCAAATGAAGGGTGTTTTATCAGTTAAGATATATAACTATCAACTTTGATAAATCTGGAATTAATATTTTATTATAGAATTATTATTAAGGATATATAAAATATCAGTTAGAATAAAAATAAGGGCTAATATCTTAATTGGCATAAATATGAGAATAATATTTTATTAATAGGATTATTATTTAAGATTTATAATTATTTATGGAATATACACATAATATGGTAATAATATTAGAATATATAATTTGTTAATTTAAAATAAGATGCAAATTATGATTTGTGTAATGTAATGAGATTAGAAAGGGATTTTGTTTTAAAAATATAATGGTGACACAATTAACTTTAAAAAGGGGATAAATACTGGATAATATAAACTAAGATGAATTTATGAATGATTAATTGAATGATATAATTTGATAAATTTTGCAAATATGACTACTACAAGAATAAAGTAAGATATGAGAATATTGAATGATAAAATTGGTAATATGTAATAATATTAAATCAAATTGAAAAGAGCCTTGGTGGTGCAGGCTGTTAAATGCCTAGCACTTAAGTTCCAGCTGCCTGCAATTACTGCAGGCTCGAATCCCACCAGGCTCAAGGCTGACTCAGCCTTCCATCTTCTCGGGATAGGTAAATTGAGGACCCAAGATTGTTGGGGGCAATAAGCTGACTTTGTAAAAATGCCGCTTAGTAATAAGCAGGCATATACAATGGAATGAAGGCTATTGCTGAGTGCATTGGGTTGTACCCAACAATTGTAAGCTGCCCTGAGTCTTCAGAGAAGGGCGGCATATAAATGTAATTAAAAAAAAAAGATAAGAATGTTAAAAGACCTGGAACCACACTGTTCACCCAAAGATGTATTTAAAGAAACAAAAAATAAAAAATGTATTGAGTTATTTACAAAAGTAATACAGGTGACATAAAAATCAAATAAATAAACCTGGATTCTATTTCTCAACCGTCCTGATTCTGAAATGGCCCTTGGGTGCCTCTGACTCTATTGACTGATGTTGTTTGTTAACCTTCCTGCCTTTGTGTGACCATGTGTGGCTGTTCACTTGAGACTACACTTTGCCCTTGCGATTGCCCTGACCATCATAGTTAGCAGCTATCCCGGTATGTATATTCCTGTGGCTTGGTTTGGGGGTATCCCTCAAGCTGAGCTCCACCACTCACTTATCATCATGTGTAAATCCAACAACTGGTCTGCCAGGACTGAGGCAAGTCTTGGGGGGAGGGTGGCAGGCATGAAATCCTGATGTACAACTTAGAATTTGCTTGAAAACTTACGTTTCTTCTGGTACCACTCCATTTATCCATGTTACTCCACCAGGAACACTGCCATTCTTTATGAGTCCAAGCCAATAGTCTTTATTATTTCTAGTTGCCATTTCATCTATAAAGAACTTGAGGAGGGAAAATTACAGATAGATGGATAGATAGATGGATTGATGGTTGGATGGACGGACGGACGGATGGACAGACAGACAAGATAAGATACAAACTCCTTCCCTCTCTCCCTTTCTCCTCCCTCCTTCCTCCCCTCCATTTTTTTTGGTTCTGCACAATATGCAGTTCAGCTCCCCCTTTTCTGTGCACCCCAGGAGGAAGGAGCTGGCTCCATTCATCCATCCTTTCAAAATAAAATTTCCTCTAAGTCAAGCAGTTTGTCTCTCCTTCCTGCTTCCCAGCAAATTCCCTGCCTTTTTCCCTCTTGGCTACTAACCAGGCCTGATCAAGGATGCCCCCTGCCCACTTTCTCTCTTGCCCTTATCACTCTGCCTGCCAACACAGAGAAGCGGCCTCAGAAACATTCAGCATCTATTCCTCCCTCCTGCCTCTCTTACTCTCACTTGCTTTCCTTCTCTTGTGTTAAGAATCCAGGTAGCTTCCTAGTTGCACCCATTTTCAACCCCCAGGCAAGTTATTTTCATTTTGGAAAAGTAATTGAGACTTTTTCATGAAACAACCATTTTAGGAAAACGATGACATATATGCCTGTACTCACTTGTTCTTCATCCACTTTACAAGTAACCAAATCTGCAGTATGCCTTGCTAAACAGTCAGCGCGAGAAGCGTACCAAGTTTTTCGTATGGTAGAAAAGTAATAGAGATTTTTTTTAAAAGCTAGCCAGTCTGGAATCATGTGAGCAAGAATTTCTTTGAACCCATAGAGAAAACAAAAAGACAATATTAGTTAGTTCAAAAATCTTACAAGCATATTCTAATTTTTAAACTTAATTCACCATTCAAACTTAATTGTATACTTCTGTTGGAGTACAGTGCTCTTCCTAAAATTTCAGGAAGTATTTTTCAGGAAGTACAGTTTTCTGTAATTTTTTAATTTTTATTTATTATTTATTACATTTATTTGATGTCCATCTTGGGGCTCAAGGTGACTGAATGGCTATCCTGTTCATTGTCCTTCCATGAGGCACTGTTCAATTATTTTACTTTTTAAAATTAGTTTAATAATAAAACAAAAACTGCAGCACCTCCTGAACACCATCGGCATTGACAACATGCTCATTGGTCAATTGCAAAAGCAGCTTGACTCAGAACCGCTTACATCCTGCACTGATCTCTTTTACACCATCAAACAAGCCCATCTGCCTAGCCCAAATCCTTGGAAAGGACTCACTAAAACTGCCAAATCTAGTCTGAACATCTGACTGTGTAATAAAACAATAATAACAATATGTTTTTCTTCTCCTGAACAATCCTTCAGGATTAATATATATTTGCAAATGCTACCTCTGTTCATTCCATTTTTTAACAAAATGTTTAAATTTAGGGGTTACTTTTATGGAAAGAAACTTAAGATGTCTGTCACATGATAATATTTATTTATTTATTTATTTATTTATTTATTTATTTATTTATTTATTTATTATTGGGACTTGTATGCCCCATCTCCGAAGACTCGGGGTGGCTCACAACTAAAAACAGCAACAACAATAAATAGGTTAAGAAAGAATTAAACTAAACAAGCCCCAAAGAGAATATAATTACAAAGCATACAAAAAATAAAACCACCCCACCCAAAGGGTCACAGCCCGGATTGGTTAAACAACCAGGTCTTCAAGTCATGGCGGAAGGTGCGGAGGTCAGGGGCCAGGCGGAGCTCCAAGGGAAGTTGGTTCCAGAGGTCGGGGGCCGCAACCGAATAGGCTCGTTGTCACGGGACCGCCAACCGGCATTGGCCGGCCGACGGGACCCCAAGGAGTCCTTGTCTATGTGCTCGCACAGGGCAGTTAGTATTCGATGTTTGCAGGAGTTGCTCCCTTAAATATTGAGGACCCAAGTCATGAAGGACTTTGTATGTTAAAGTTAAAACCTTGAATCTCACCGGGAGTGCAACTGGCAGCCAATGCAGGCAGCGCAGCAGGGGGGTAACATGGGAGAACTGGGAAACTCCCATCACCACCGGCGCCGCTGCATTCTGCACCAGCTGCAATTTCCGGATGGTATGCAAGGGCAGTCCTAAGTAGAGAGCATTGCAGTAGTCGAGTCTGGAGGTAACAAGGGCATGAGTAACTGTGCGCAGGGCATCTCGGTCCAGAAAAGGGCATAGTTGGCGAACTAGGCGGAGCTGGGCAAAGGCCCCCCTGGTGACGGCCCCCACCTGCTCCTCCAACTGAAGCCATACATCCAGGAGGACCCCCAGATTCTGCACCCTATCCACAGGGGGTAACACCACACCCCCTATGGTTAATGATGGACATTCCAGACTGGGCCAGGATGCCGGTATGCACAGCCACTCAGTCTTGGCTGGGTTGAGACGAAGCATGTTTCCGTTCATCCAGATCCGTACCGCATCCAAACACTGGGTCATCAGGGAGAGGGCATCACCGATCTGGTTCGGGGTGGAGATGTACAGCTGGGTGTCATCTGCGTACTGATGGAAACTCACCCCAAAACCACAGATGATCTCACCCAGCAGCTTCATGTAGATGTTAAATAGCAGAGGGGAGAGGACCAACCCCTGAGGGACCCCACAAGAGAGCACCCTCAGGGTCAACCTCAACCTCCCCAGCAACACCGATTGCGATCACCCCGAGAGGTAGGAGGTGAACCACTGAAGTACAGTGCCCCCCATACCCAACCCCCCGAGGCGTCACAGAAGGATACCATGGTTGATGGTATCAAAAGCCGCTGAGAGGTCTAATAGGACCAGGACAGAGGAAAAACCCCTGTCCCGAGCCCTCCAGAGATCATCCATCAGCGCCACCAATGCCGCTCCGCTGAAACCAGGTCGGAAGCCCAATTGATACGGATCCAGGTAGTCCGCCATCCAGGAAAAGTGGAAACTGCCGAGCCACCACATCTTCTACAACCTTCACCAAAAAGTGAAGGTTGGAGACTGGACGAAAGTTGTCTAACACGGTCGGGTCCAGGGCAGGCTTCTTCAGGAGGGGTCTCACCACCTCCTCTTCAAGCGGAGGGAAAAACACCCTCCCTTAATGAAGCATTGACAACTGCCTGGAGCCAACCGCAGGTGACCTCCCTGGCAACATAAGCCAGCCAGGAAGGGCACGGGTCCAATAAACATGTGGTGGAACTCAGGTGCCGCATAATCCCATCCACTTCATCCTCGGAAACAGGATCGAACTCATCCCAGAACACAGTGGCCAGACTGCCTGTATCCCATTCCTCAGACCACTGCAAATCAGAGGTCAACCCGCTCCGAATTCGAGAGATCTTATCCGACAGATATTGACCAAACTCCTCAGCCCTTCCCCACAACGGGTCCTCTCCCTCCTCTGGACGAAGGAGAGAGCGGGTAACCCGAAACAGGGCAGCTGGGCAGTTATCTGCGGACGCTATGAGGGCGGAGAGATAAGACCTTCTCGCCGCTCTCATAGCTACCAGGTAAGTCCTAACATGGGCTCTTAGCTGGGCTCAATTGGCCTGGGAGCGGGTGGACCTCCACCTGCTCTCTAAGCCCCTCCGACGGCGTTTCATCTCCCGGAGCTCCTCCGAATACCAAGGAGCCATCCGGGATCCACGACGTGTGAGGGGTCGCATGGGGACAACCCTGTCGAGGGCATCCGACGCAGCCTGTTGCCAAGCGGCCACCAGATCCTCGATAGAGCTGTGGGCAAGGGAAGGGGTAAGGGCTCCCAGTTCCACTCAGAACCGCTCCGGGTCCATAAGGTGTCTGGGGCGGAACCATCTAAGTGGCTCCTCATCCCAGCAGTGGGGGGCGGCCTGTTGGAAGACCAGCCATAGGAGATAGTGATCAGACCATGGAACGGGCAGAGCCGTAAAAGTGGTTTGCCCTCTGTCACTATGCCACTGCTCAGAGACAAAAACTAGGTCAAGAGTGTTTCCCCCCTCATGAGTAGGGCCCTGGATTAATTGGGTCAGGCCCATGGCTTCCATGGAAGCCATGAATTCCTGGGCCAATCCCGACGTAACCCCCAGGGAGGGCAAGTTGAAGTCCCCCAGGACTATAAGGCCCGGGAACTCCACCGCCACCCCCAAGAGGACGTCAAGAAGCCCAGGCAGGGCTGCTGTCACACAGCTGGGAGAAAGGTATGCGAGCAGCAAGCCCACCTGACCATTAGGCCCCCACTTCAGGAGGACGGTCTCACTTCTGCCTATCTCTGGAACAGTGACCTCCCTTGGAAGCAAGGTCTCCCTAATAACCACAGCCACCCCACCACCCCTTCCCTGGGCCCGTGGCCGGTGCACAACCTGAAAACCTGGAGGGCATAATTCAACCAGAGGGACACCACTCTCTGGGCCCAACCAGGTCTCGGTGATACAAGCCAGGCCCGCAGCCTCCTCCTCAATGATCTCACGGAGGAGGGTGGACTTATTAGCCACGGACCTGGCATTAAAATACACCAGCCTAAGCCCAGGGGTCCCAGTTCCCGAGCCCGCTAGGGAGGAAGCCATAGGGTCGGAGCAAGCAACCGCACAGAGATGGCGGGTGCACGCTCCCAACACATGATATGGCCCTATGCCTCGACGTCTCCTGCCAACCCCAACCACCCTGGAAATCGCGGTCCCTACCTCAGACCCCGGAGCCCCGCCGGCCCCCAACCCCAACCCCCCCGCCATGAACCGGGCTGCAAAAAGACCCATTTACCCCCCTTCCTAACCCCTTAAGACAACCAATTAAAAATTTTTAAAGTTTCCCTTTCCTCCCAAATTTAAAATTTAGCCCATTAGTCGCAACATGCCACCTCTCGGGATCCAAAGATCCGTCATTAAGGTAAGCTCTTGATATGCAGGCCACTTCACAGACTGGGGAACCGTCTGGAGGGCCCGTAGCTCTGACAGGGAGTAGGCAAGCATAGCGTATACATCTCAAGGCAGAATGATACAGGAGGTAGTTGATTAGATGGACATATTGTAAAGATGGAAATACAATAAAAAGAGACAGGCAGCAGCAATAGTCAGGAAACAGTCCACAGTCAGCAGCTCTCTCACAGCTGCCAACGGTTAGAGTCAAAATAAACCAGTCACTGCTCTGCCACCACAGTGACTTGTGGTAAAAGTCCTGAGCAGCCCCCTGCCCTCTCACTGCAGCGGGGTTGCATCCTCCCATTGCCCTCTCATTGCAATGGGAGGTAGCCAAGTCCCAGAGAAAAGAGGCAAAGTACAAATCCGGGTGAGTGGTATAGATGAACCGGGCACCATCAATAGTGCCAAGCAAGTCCAGGATAACAAAGACAAGCAAAAAGACGGTGGTCACAGATGAAATGCCCAACCAACATAGGGCAACCAGGTCCGTAGGAGTCCAGAAGAGGTGCAACATCCGCAAACTGGCCATGGCCATGGATCTAGAGCCATAACGTCATCCCTTCTTGGGGGGGTCACCGCCAAAGACTCAACCCACAACCCTGTCCGGGAAGGCCAGCTCACCCAGCCTGGGCCATGACCACGAACGTCTCCCCTCTGGGCCCTCCAGATCTGCAGGCCTCCACCCCACCCCATAGGTCTGTTCCACCCAGAACTCTCACTTCTGGGGAAAAGGAGGGGGGAGCTCCTTGGGGATGGCTCAAAAAGTCCAGACCCCCACAGAAACGCCACCCCAATCCAAAAACCGGAGAAAGGGGGGAGGCCATTGGACCAACAGTTTTGCCATCAAAGGACTCCACAGTTACCATCATGGCAGCCACAGACCACCGCTGCTGTTATCGATTTCCATGGAGCCAGAGCCCTGATGCCGCAGCAGAATCGTAAGATGCCCAGCCAGCTGTAATCACCACCACTGTTAGACCCCAGCCCCGCCACGCCCATCGCCAACAGCTGACGACCATCACTAGCGACAACATCGGGTCCACAGGAACCATCGGGATTGCCGTCGGTGCCATAATTTTCTTGGCACCAGGGCTTCACGAGGAACGCGGTGTAGGGCGAACGGTGTTGCTGCCGCGCCCCAAATCCGGCCGGCAAGCTGCGGCAGATGTAAAGGCCGCGGGGGGAGAGAGCCCAGCCACACTAAACCACTGGCCCGTTTTTTGCCAGAACGGCTCTGGCGGCACCCCACGACTCTCCAGGGATGAATCCAGGAAAAACCAAAACAGCAAACGAGCCTCTTTCTCAAAGAATCAACGAAACCTCCGAACGCCAAGAGAGCCCTCTCACCATCGAACCGCCATCATAGACATGCACAGACCAAAAATAGTGTCTTTATCAACCACTGTCATCTTCAATAACCTGAATTGGGCTAGGAATCGCATCAGGATCTATTCTGTGCCTGGGTTTCTGCTGAGGTGGCAGCTCATTGAGTTGTGGGCTAGGAATGGAATCTGGGTCAAGTCGTTTGGGCAGAGGTGATGCTGCAGGCTGACTTCCATAATTTGCTGGTCCAGGGAAAGCTGCACCATACACTGGTTGAGTTCCTCTATTTTGCCCAAAAGAACCATTTTGCTGCAGTGCATATCCTGGTTGTGAAGGATGGACAGGTGGTGGTCCCTGCAGTCCTGTTACTGGTGGCCCAGGAAGTGGTCCTGTCATAAGTGGCTGAGATGGTGGTGAGGTCACATGATTTGGTTGGGAAGTGAGCAGCCCAGTAACTGGTTGACCAGGCAACAATGCACCCTGCATTGTGGGAGGCCTTAAAACCCCTGTAGCAGTAGGATAACTGGATACTCCAACCCCAGCAGATGAAGGCGGGGGAGCAAATCGGGGAGGTTGAGCAGAAGTAGGCAGGGCTGATGGACCTGATATAGGTGGCTGAGCTATGGGAAGACCCTGAGACAAGGTGGTAGGAGGAGGCAATCCATGAGATATATTGGGAGGTGGTGGTCCTTGGCCTGAATATGACATATATTGTCCAGATCCAGGTGCAGTAAAACTTCCTGAGGCAGGTGTAACCGATGTTGGAGGACCATAGCCCAGTCCAGCTGGGGATGGGACAGAGGATGGTCCTTTGCCTATCTGCATTTCTGCCACCTGACTAGTCAGCTGTTGGGTGCTAGTTGGAGGCAGTCCATATTGCTGGAAAGCAGGAGGATGAGTCACAGAAGGAAGTGCTGTGCCTGCCATGAACTGTTGAGAAGCAGAGGCTCTTTGCAAGGGAACTGCAGAAGAAGGTATCCCATTTCATACATCTTCTTGTCCAAACTGATTACAGGCAGGTTGTTTAGAAGGGATTAAAGTTCCAGGTATTGATGCAGATGCTCCAGATGAGGTGGGAGGAGGTCTTAAAGGACCTAGGAAGTTAGGAGCAAAGGAAGCATCAGAATCAAGAGAGACAGGAGGATTCTTAGAAGGAAACCCCAGGGAAGGATAATAACCTTGGGTAGGGCCTGCTTGTTGATATCCTGTCACTGGGCCATTGTAAGCACTGTACTGAGAGGCAGGAATACTTTGCATTTGCTGTCCTCCATAGTATTTGCTGTCCTCCATGCATGTAATTTGCATATCCAGGCTGTGATTGCCCATAAGGTGGCCCTGTGTGAGCTTGCTGGTTTACATTCATTATGTTCACATCCCCAAGCTACTCTTCACCCATCATGAACGGACCCCGAACACATGGGAAAGGGAGGTAGGTGAACTCCTCACTGTTGCTGCTCTCAACTGTTCCCACCAGAGCCATTAGGAAAGGGGCAAGAGGGAAGACATGACCCCTGCCTGCACTAGCTGGCGGGAAGGCGCCCAGGCCAATCTGGAGCCCTTTGGAAGGCGGTCGGAGCCGGCCGGCAGATGCAAACATGAGTCTGGGCCAGACGACTAGGAAGCCACAGCAGGGCCCCTTCTCTTCTCCGATGGGCTGCCCACACCAGGAACCAGCGCTCGGCCCAGGACTCAACACAGCCAGCAAACTTAGGGGGAGTGGAGCTGGCTGCTGGAGCATGCTGCAGTAGCTCCTCTTGGTTTTATTTTATTTTATCAATTTTTAGTACTCCCACTGGATCCTTTTTATTTAAATAATATTTTCTGGAGAAGATAACAGCATACACCACAACACAGACAGAAGTTTTTGTTTTGCTGAGGATTATCAAGGCATGGGGAAAAGAAAGAAGCGCCATGGCACTAGCCCAGGATCTCTCCCACCAGTGAGGACTGCAAAACAACCAAGGATTGAGGAGCACTTTGCTGGCAAGAGATCTGTAAGTAAAACTAACCCCCCCTCCATTTCCAACAATTTTGAGAAGTTAGAACGGGACCTACAAAGGCATCTGACAAAACAGCAGATATTAGACTTTCCCGATCTAGTGGGGGAGGAGCAAAATGACTGTCAGATTTCTTCACAAACAACTAAGCCAGTTACAGCTGATATGGAGACTGTGATAGAGACTAAAAAGATTAACAATAATCTAACTCAAAGTGAGGAGAGCTTACCCTGGGAGAATACAACAGAGTTTATGGCAAAACAATGCCTTCTCACAGCACAAACGGTTGTCTCAATATTTGAACAATTAATAACCATCCAACATGATGTAGAGACATTAAGAAAAGATATCATTGTCTTTCTGCAAGCACAGCATCGGGCTACAACCCCACCTCCAACGTGCTTACAGAAGACCTGGGTAAATCCCATACTCAGGGTATGGAAGAAAAAAAGAGCAAAGACCCAGGGAAACAGTTAAAAAACCTGTTAAAAAGAGGCAGCCCTCTCAGAAAAACAGCCCTTCTCCAGACAAGGCAACAAGAGGAGGAGGTATCGATAGAGAAGTTTCATTGGAAGCCACGAAAGCATCTCCCCTACAATCACATCGCTCATTGCAAACGCAACAAATTGCTTTGAGAATCCATATGAACAGACTTAATTACGGACGCTGGAGTACTAAGAGTGCTATACTAAATTCCCTAAGTCAGCTTCTTCACTGCCATGGGGGGCAGATTGATCTTCGTGCTGCGGAGTGGCTTCCTGAGTTCCCAAGTTGGAAGCGGATACTCCTGTCTTTCAAGCAGCCCACCATACCACTGATGCTGTTTAAGATGAAGGCACATTTAGCCTCCTTCCAAATTTTTCCCATCAGAATTTTCTGTGAGGAAAAGGTTAAACCTTCAATTGTTAACATGGGAGCTCCCAGAGCTGCATTCTCAACCTTGAAAAAAAGAGAGAAAGAAAGTGGGAGTCAACCAGCCTTGGTCGATGAAGATCTACTTAACAGCACAGAAATGGGCCTCATTAATGCTTTTGGAGCTCTGCCAAGAAAAGAACAAGATAACATATTATTCAAGCTAGACAATTTAAAGAAATTCTTTTTGGTCACAATGGACACTGCTGAACCACTTATAGATCTGGTCTCCCCAATAATTGAACCTCTTACTTCTTCCCCCAGAGGGCAAGGGACCACACGGATACGGGAGGGAAAACAGAAGCCAAGACACACAGGGACCACTAGAGGCTCCAGTAGAGATGGAGATACTATCATCCTTAAGTGAATATCCTATGACACCATCAGCACCACAACAAGAGATGGGGAGAGGTCCCGTGACAGTACCATCATCTCAAAGTCAAATGAAGCATGACCTAATAACCCCTTACCCTGTATCTAGAGAAGAAGCACAGGAATGGCAGGCTCTGCTACCTAGTGCTAAAACCCGTTATCCTGAACAATTTTCTCAGGAGTCTACACAGGATTCAGATGGGTCTCCCCTCCTTTTAGAGAAAGCCAATTTTGTGCAAGATGATACCTCAGTCCATTGCAACAACCCTACAACTTCCCTTTGTATAAATCAAATTTCCTGATGAGTGGCAAAAGATGATCCCCTCTCCATTATAACCTGGAATATAGCGGGCTGGACTGTCCCATCAAAAGACCAACTCTTTTTTGACTACATATCACAATTTGACATCCTCTTCTTACAGGAAACCTGGAGCCCCTCAGAAATACAGCTAGATGGTTATTGGACCAATTCTATCCCAGCTGTACCAAGTAAGGTGGGTGGGAGAGCTAAAGGGGGTATTGTGACACTAGTTAATACAGCCCTGCAATTTAAATGTGTATCACTGCCACCTTTTCAGCCATGGGTTGTGACTACCTTACTTTTATATAAACAGGTGGAGATTTTGCTTTTTAATATCTACATTCCTCCACTCAATAAGAAGGATTTGATTAACAAGATTTGGGATGACATAGAAGATTTTATCCTTGGCTGTTCAGACAAATACCCCACAGCAGCAATAATTATTGGAGGGGACTTAAATGCTAGGATGGGTCCAAACGATCAAGCATTATTTAATCAATTTAAGATCCATTATGATGAGAATGTACCAGAAGAACCCCTGCATTCCAGACAATCTAAAAACCCTAAAGCAAATCGGGCAGGTTTATGTGTAAGACAGATGACTTTACATTTGGATCTTTGTATCCTTAATGGTTCCACAAAAGGTGACTACCCAGAGGAATATACTTATCGGGGAGCAGGAAGAAAATCCATAGTTGATTATTGGATAATATCATATCACCTCCAGAAGTTCTTGCAAAAGATGGAGGTAGACTCATGACTGGAAAGCAATCACAATTCAGTAATCCTTACTCTCACATTACACCAGAAATCTCTGAGGACTGGTTCAATTTACCTTCCCAGGCTAGTGAGCCAAAATACCCAGGTAAAAATTAGATGGACGGAGAAAAATGCAAAGGAAGTTCCTAAATGGATGTTAGTGCCAGAAACAATAGAACTTTGTACATCTCTACTAAAAAATAAGTTTGAGGGATCATACTTAGAGGGATTTGAAACTTTAATTTCAAATTTGAAATTGGTTCTCATTAACAGAATACTAGCTCAATCCAAAAAGCCGATTTTAAAGAAAAAAATTGGTTTGATAGAGATTGTGTGCAACTGAAAAGGACATATAACAAAGAGTATAGGAAAAGTAAAAATGCCCCTTCTGAGGAGCACACTTACTACTTAAAGCAGTTGAAGGCTCAATATATGTGAGGAAACGAGGGGAAGAAATCGAAAGTTCGTGACCTTATGCTAGCGTGAAGCTATCTGAAATAAGTTGAGCCCAAGAAGGTTAAATCCAAAAGCTTCTTTATTGAGTAGAAAAGCAAAAAGCAATAAACAGTTTCAGGGCCTTGTTGGTGCAGGCTGTTAATAGCCTAGCACTTAGCTCCAGCTGCCTGTAATTATTGCAGGCTTGAATCCCACCAAGCTCAAGGTTGACTCAGCCTTCCATCCTCTTGGGGTAGGTAAACTGAGGACCCAAGATTGTTGGGGGCAATAAGCTGACTTTGTAAAAATGCCACTTAGTAATAAGCAGGCATATACAATGGAATGAAGGCTATTGCTGAGCGCATTGGGTTGTATCCCAAAAACTGTAAGCCGCCCTGAGTCTCCGGAGAAGGGCGGAATATAAATATGAATAAAAAATAAAAATAAAATAAATAAATAAAAAAAGCATACCAGGTAGTTTGTTTTCCTTTATGTGTCCTTAAAAGTCTAAGTCCTTTGTTAACGATCACCTATGTGACCAGAGTTCTAATGTCCCTTCCTCGGAAGGTGAAGCAAGGTACTTCTAGCTGTGAAGTTGCTGCTTGCTTGCAGATTAGGAACTGGCTAGCTGCCCACGAGGCAGCTCCTTATATACACCTGGGATAGGTGAGGTGGGGCTAAGGAAAGCCTGGGAAATTCAAACCACAGCTGTGCTGTGATTGGTTCATTTGAATCTCGGAGCTCAGTTCACGCTGGACTTCACCAGGGAAGGAGCTCTCTGCCTGAGCTCTGAAGGTAGGCCTTGGGCTGGCCCCTGAAGCTTTGGCTTTGGCTGTTGAGCTGCAGGGAAGGCCCTGGAAGGCTGAAGATGCCGCAGAAGATGCCACCATCGCTGGGAAAGGTAGGAGACGGGCCGCAGTCACTGGGTAGGTGCCAGGGAGGGCCACAGTTGACTGGGAGGCATTGGGGAAATCCGCAGTCATCCAGAAGCCGGGGGGAGGCTGGAAACTGGCCCCGAAGGCCGCGGTTAGTGTTGGGATGGCACAGTCAACTTCCAGTTCATTAGGCAAGCTGGATACTGGTAGTTGCTGGGCCATCGCAACTGGGCTGGTCACCTGGGCATGGGTCCATGCGGCCTGGGCTGGTGGCATGCTCGGCATGGTTGGGTTCAGCAGTGCCGCTGCCACCAGTGAAGCCAATCCTCGGGTTGGCTGGTCGCTTCGGGTCACTGCAATGGTAGGCGCTGCCAGGTGGGTGACCCCGATGCCGGTGCCCGCTTGCCATAGTGGGGCATTGGGAGCTGGCAGAGAGGTGGTAGGCGCCATATTTATTTGGCCGGTTTGAATTTGCCGCTGGCCAGGCGCCATGTTTTGGGGGGAAACTTAAAGTGAACAGTTCTGAGTTTCCCCCCCATGGGCTGTTGGCAGCAAAAGGGGTTGTGGGGCAGGACTGGGTGGCCCTTATCGGATTGTTGCCTTCTCGGGTCCCCATCCTGTCCCTGGCCGCTGCCACCGGTGCCATCTTTTGAAGTAGGGTGCCGAGATCGGCAGCTGGTTCTCCGCTTGCCGGTGGCAAGCTGAATGCCTGGAGGATGACCAACCTCATCTTCTCGGTTAAGTATGTGTACATAACGTAGTTGGGTTGACAATATATAAGCTCAAATATATATGTCTGTAGCTTTAATGAAAAATACTGTAATGTATTATGCTGTGTTCTGATTGGTTGAATGTACTGCAAGTTGCCATAAGAGGGAGCTATCGATCATGGTTTAAGCTCTCTCTCCCACTGAAGCTCTCTCTCCCACTGAAGATCTCTCTTGATGCTGATATTGATTTTCTCTCTGACTGAATATGGACTGATACTAACTCTGTTTACTTCGATATTCTGTTGATATCAAAGATTATCTGTTGTATTATGGTTTGATACTTGTCTGCTGTAAAAGACGTGAAAAGGTTTGTCTGCTGTAAAAGACATGAAAAGGGTAAGAAGACTTTATAACTGGATACTGCTGGACTGTTAAAAACGTGTATGACCTGGACTGTTTAGTGGACTGTGCTATTTCTTCGAGTAAACATTAACACAATTTGGTGTATCTCTGTGTGGCTGTGTATTTATTCATAACTGTTCTAATATCCATTTCCATGTGCATATCCTTGTTACACAAGGATTACTCTGCATATATCCTAACATTGTCCATCTCTGCCGGGCTCATGCTGAAGGTAGGAGGAGGCGTCCTTGCCACCTCAGGCTGGCTGTCCATCGCGGTCCTGAACGGGCTCCCAGTGAAAATAAAATGCCCACTCACAGCTGCGAGTGGGTCCGGAAAAGGAGCGGTAGCCAGGGGATTCACTGCGCCGCTGGCTCCTTGCTCTGTCCATGCCTGGGGCACTTCAGCTGGAGCCGCCCCGGTTCTTGGTCCCTCTTGTCGATGCTGGAATGTCATTCTCCTGGCGATGGCCCTGGTCACCACTCATTCCTCCCACATCGACTTCAGGGTGGGCATTCAAGATAGCTCACTGAATAGATAAGGTTGCAACCGTCCTCTGCTACCAAAATTGTGAGGAAACGAGGGGAAGAAATTGAAGGTTCGTGACCTTATGCTAGCGTGAAGCTATCTGAAATAAGTTGAGCCCAAGAAGATTAAATCCAAAAGCTTCTTTATTGAGTAGAAAAGCAAAAAGCAATAAACAGTTTCAAAAAAGCATACCAGGTAGTTTGTTTTCCTTTAAGTGTCCTTAAAAGTCCAAGTCCTTTGTTAACGATCACCTATGTGACCGGAGTTCTAATGTCCCTTCCTCAGAAGGTGAAGCAAGGTACTTCCAGCTGTGAAGTTGTTGCTTGCTTGCAGATTAGGAACTGGCTAGCTGCCCACAAGGCAGCTCCTTATATACACCTGGGATAGGTGAGGTGGGGCTAAGGAAAGCCTGGGAAATTCAAACCACAGCTGTGCTGTGATTGGTTCATTTGAATCTCCCAAACCTGAGCCGGTGGAAAGAGCACAGCATCATGTGAAATACCTTTCACAATATAAGACCCTGCTAAAAGAAAAGAAAAGTGCGGCTCTGAAGGCATCTTGGCACAGATTAATTGCAGCGGTCAAGACAAAAAATACATCCTTTTTCTGGCACATCACTAGAGGATTGGGGAAGTCCCCCCTACTCCCAATTAATCAGGTACCGATTCATGCCTGGGAAGAATATTTTAGAGAGCTATATACAGACCCTGACTATATAACGAAGGAGAGCCAAATTAGCTTGGACCAAACTCCATACTGGTCCCCGGTTACACCAGAAGAGATATTGGAACCCTCAAGGCTAATAAGGAACCCTCAAGGCTAATAAGGCACCAGGTGCTGATAATGTCCTGCCAGAAATAATCAAAAAGAATGCCAGTTGGTGGGCTCCACTTTTAGCATCTCTGTTTACGTTTATAGATAAAACGGGCCGTATGCCAAGAGATTGGGGATTAGCAATTATCATACCAATCTATAAAAAAGGCAATAGAAATGACCCAGGTAATTATAGACCTATTAGCCTTCTGAGTGTTATTAGCAAATTGCATGCCAAACACTTAAACTATAAACTCCAGGATTGGCTAATTTCCAGGGGGATAATTCAAGATGAGCAAGCTGGTTTTAGAGAATGGAGATCTATGGTGGATCATATCTTGTTACTTCACCATCTGGTTCAAAAATACACGAATATAAAAAAAAATCCTCTCTTTTTGTGGCCTTTCTTGATTTTAAGCAGGCCTTCGATTCAATATCTAGGAATATTCTCTGGGAGAAATTAAAACACACTACCATCAATAAACGCCTCCTTTTCCTCATACAAAACTTGTATGATAATTCCATCCTGAAAGTGAGGTGTAATCCTCAAGGGACTTTAACCGGCCCAGTAAGGGTACAAAAAGGGGTACGGCAGGGTTGCATCCTATCCCCTCCCTTTTAACTTCTACATTAACCCTCTGATCAACCTCTTACAGAACCCTGATTTACATTCCCCAAATGTAGCACAATGCAAAATCCCAACTCTGCCGACAAGGCGGCTATAATCTCACAGACTCCAATAGGTCTGAAGAGAGCAATCATGGCAACATTTGAATTTTGTAAACAGAATAACCTGGTCCTTAACTTTGATAAATCAAAAGTTTTAGTTTTTGCTAAAAGACCTAGACAATACTCCTGGAAAATAGAAGGGTACAGTCTAGAACAGGTCAGGACATTCAGATATCTTGGGGTAGTTTTCCACTCACAAGGGACATGGAGGGCGCACCTGGATCACACACTGCAAGCAGCCTATAGGTCCTCAAATGCAATTAAACACTTTTTTACACCGGTGGTGGGCAATTAGTACCTCGCCTTAAAACTTTTTGAGGCCAAAACATTCGCTCAAATCCTATATGGGGCACAAACAGGAACCCTTGCAAAAAAGACTTGCTAGAACCTATACAAACCAAATTCCTGAGAGCCATCTTATCAGCACCCAAAGGAACTCCAAATGCCCAAGTAAGAATCGAGGCAGGCATGCCTCAAATTCAGGTAAGAGCCTGGAAGATGATGATCATGCATTGGCTAAAAATGCATTTCTTCCCAGAGGGACTGACCCCTCTAATACTGATTGATAATACCCCTCCCCCTGGAAGCAGACAATAGACCACAAACTGGGTTCTTATGGACTCTCACCAGTATTCTTAATGTCCCTAGGCTTTGACCAAGCAAAGCAAGTAATAATCAATAGAATGAAGGACATGGAGTTCCAAAAAGAATTAAATAGGTTGGCTTGCCACAGCAGGGACAGAATCAAACAGGGAATGTGGGGATCGGCAAGATATCTGAATGATCTGACCTTCCCAAAACAAAGAATAGCTTTCTTCAGAGTCAGATTTAATATTCTCCCATCAGCACTTCTTCAGGGCAGGTATAACAAAACACCAATAGCAGAACGGGTATGTATATGTGGTAAAGGAGAAGTTGAAGATATCTCACATGTTTTATTGTACTCTGATCTGTTATGTATGTAGGTTTAAATGTCATTGGTTTATTTTGAACTGTTCTTGTAAAAATGTCAAATGGGATTGGCTTAAATAGTGCGGGAAAAACCCTGCACTCCGATTGGCTGGCAACTATGGCTGCTGGCTATAAGAAGCAGCCATAGCCCAGCCAAGTTGGGTCCATTCGAGCTGTAGTCACTTAATAAACTCTTCACTGAAGCTCTTCGCGTCTGACTCTTCATGCAAACATAACACTGGCGACGAAGGTGGGATTGCCCTGAAGAAGATTCGATGTGGAAGACAAGCAGAAGAGTGAGATGGCTGCGCTGAACACCCCCCCAGCCCCATTCGATCTGGCGGCGTAAGACTGGGAATTGTATGCGGATCACTTCCAGATGTACTTGGAAGGAAACGACCTTGCCGATATCCCCGAGAAGCGGAAGAGGGCGGTATTTCTCACACACTGTGGTCCAGCAGTCTTCAAGATGGCGAAGGCGTTGGTGGGAGCTGCAGACTTGAAGGTAATGGAATGGCCTGATTTGGAAAAGCTTTTAAGAGCCCATTACGCCCCACAAGTATCGTGCCTCATTAAGAGACATGAGTTTTACCGTCGGGATCAAGGGGAAAGCGAAAATGTTAATGACTTCGTGGCAAGTTTAAGGGATATTGGGGGTGCTTGTGACTTTACCAACTTAGAAGAGGCCATGCGTGATCGGTTTGTTCTAGGCCTTAAAGATAAGGTCTTACAGAGCAAACTACTAATGAAACCTAAGATCACGTTTAAGGAGGCCATAGAGGAAGCTGTTTCAGCGGAAGCCACCAAGTCCTCAGCAGCAGCCATGAAAAAGATTAACAAGGCCTCAAGCCATTCTGATGTGGAAAAATCCACAACAACCCATTGCAGCAAATAGACTCTGATTCAGATTGTAGTGAGGTGGAGGAAGGAATTTATAGACTCAGAATGGAGAAGAAAAGGAAGGACCCTGGAAAAAGAGGCAAGAATTTTATTGCAGAGGCTGTGGGGGGGGCCACCCCCGCACTGAATGCAAGCTTTTAGACACCATCTGCCTACGTTGTGAGAAAAGGGGTCACCTAGCAAGAGTCTGCAAATCATCCAGAACTCCACCTAGCAGGAAGAAATTCCCTGAGAAGGAATTTAAGCCCAACAATTTCATTGAAAAGATGGGGCGCAACTCAGAAGCAAATGGGAAGAATGAAACTCACCAAACAATCACCACTGGTCATTCTTCACCCTTGAGAAGCAGAAAAGTACACGTCAATGTGTTCATTGAAGGAAGGCCTTGCCAAATGGAGGTGGACTCAGGCTCTTATTTATCTATGGTGTCATGGGACACTATTCACAGGCTACTTCCCAACATTCAGAAAAAGCATTTCCAGAAGCAAGCACTGACTCTTAAAGACTACCAAGGGAACAAGATTCCAGTAGTTGGAACAAGAGAATTCAACGTGAAGTTTAAAGGCCACACCAAACGTTTGCCTCTGACCATCATGGACAAGGATCGCCCAAGCTTGCTGGGACTTGAGTGGTTCAAGCCACTAGGCATCGAGGTGACTGGCATCAATCACGTGAGCAACTCTGAATGGGAGGAGGCCTTGAAGTCTGAGTTTCCAGAGGTCTTCAGTGAAGGATTGGGCAAGTATATGGGGACCCCTATCACTTTCAACCTAGATCCTAAAGTGCCCCCAATTCATTTAAAGCCCAGGAGGGTTCCATTTGCTTTAAAGGGAAAAAATGATGCACAATTAGACAAGTTAATAGCTCAATGGGTTTTAGAGCCCACTGATCACTCCAGATGGGAAACACCCATAGTCACACCAGTCAAGGCTGATGGGTCAGTAAGAATTTGTGGAGACTATAAGGGGACACTGAACCATGCGCACAGCAGAGCATATCCAGTTCCAGTAGTGCATCATCTGTTACATTCACTTGGCAGGGGTACAGTCTTTGCCAAATTGGATTTGGCCCAGGCATATCAACAACTAACAGTTGATGATGCCACTGCAGAGGCCCAAACCATTGTGACTCATGGAGGTGCCTTCAAATGTAAAAGGTTACAATTTGGAGTAAGCGTGGCACCAGGCATCTTTCAAAGCCTTATGGAAAGAATGCTTCAAGGACTGCCAGGGGTAGTGCCTTACTTTGATGATGTGTTAATCTCTGCTGAAAATGACACTCAGCTTCAAGAAAGACTCAGAGAAGTCCTTACCAGATTCAGAAAAGCGGGTTTAAAAGTCAAGGAAGAAAAATGCACTCTTAAGACTGACAGGGTTGAGTTCCTGGGCTACATGATTGACAAGCATGGCATCCACCCTACAGATGCCAAAGTTCAAGCAATCAAAGAAGCCCCTAGACCAAAATGCAAAACAGATTTGCAAGCCTTCCTTGGACTTATTAACTTTTATCACATGTTCCTACCTCAGAAGGCAACCATTGCAGAACCATTACACAGATTATTGGACAAAAAATCTGCTTGGGTCTGGGGCAGGAAGGAACAATCAGCATTCAACAACATTAAAAGACTAATCACATCTGATGCTGTACTGATACAGTTCTCTGAGAATTTGCCTGTTGTGCTGACTTGTGATGCATCCCCTTTTGGAGTGGGGGGAGGGTTTGAGCCACAGGCTTCCCAGCGGGAGGGAAGCCCCCATTGCATTTTACTCTTGCACTTTGACCAAAGCAGAGAGGAATTACAGTCAATTGGACAAGGAAGCATTGGCAATTGTTACAGCTGTCAAGAAATTCCATGAGTATCTATATGGGAGAACATTTACCATTGTCACAGATCACAAACCTTTGTTAGGCATTGTGGCAGGAGACAAACCTACACCCACTATCCTGTCACCAAGAATGCTGAGGTGGACTGAATTTCTTGCTGCTTATTCATACAAGCTCATCCACAAGCCTGGCAAAGACATTGGCCATGCTGATGCTTTGAGTCGCTGCCCACTTCCGCTTCACACTGAGGACTGTGAACCTGAGGCACACCTTTTTCCTAGAAACTGTTGCCAAGCTTCCAGTACACGCTGCTGAAATTGCCAGAGAGACTGCCAAAGACACTTTATTGGCTCCTGTTATAGGCTGGATTAAGAAAGGTTGGCCTTTTCAAGATCTACCTCACCTTGCACAACCTTTTAAATCCAGGCAAACTGAATTATCAGTATTAAGAGGATGTATTTTGTGGGGTAACAGGGTGGTTATTCCTGCAAAACTGCAAAGAGAGGTTTTGGAAATGTTACATGAGGGTCATCCTGGTATTGTAAGGATGAAGGGATTGGCCAGGAGTTATGTATGGTGGCCAGGTATTGACAAAATGGTTGAAAACTGGGTTGCATCTTGTCCCAACTGTCAGGTAGTCAGGCCTGCCCCATCTCACACCCCCACACAGGAATGGGAATGTCCTAGGGCCCATGGTCTAGGATTCACATTGATTTCTCTGGCCCTACCAGAGGGCACACCTTCCTTATTATAGTAGATGCATATTCCAAATGGCTAGAGGTGTTTTCCATGGCATCCACCACAACTGATGCTGTCATCAAGCAGCTCAGAAAACTGTTTGTAACCCATGGGTTACCTGATGTTCTTGTCTCTGACAATGGCCCTCAATTTACATCCAACCTCTTTGAATCCTATTTAGCACAACAGGGTATCAGACATGCCCTTACTGCCCCTGGGCACCCTTCGGCTAACGGCCGGGCTGAACGCATGGTACGTTTTACCAAAGAGAAGCTTCAGCAACTGGGTCCTGGGGAGAAAGTTGAAAAACTTCTTAGTGTTCAGCATATCACTCCTAACCCATCTAATAACTTATCCCCAGCAGAGTTGTCCGCCTTCATCCCACTTACGCACCCAACGCACCACTGGATTCCACTTCCAAAGTTCGTACATTCAGTGTGGGTGATTCTGTTTATGCTAAGAACCTCATAGGTGAACCTTTGTGGATTTCTGCTGAGATAACTCAGATCACAGGCCCTCGTTCTTACAGGGTACAAACAGAGGATGGACTCCTCTGGAGCAGGCACATTGATCAACTTAGATCCAGGTTCTCTCAGGAACATCGCCCTTGTCTCTCTCTAGTTCCCTCACCTGATGTCAATTCTAGGGGGGAAGGGGAGGAACAGGAGGAAAATCAGCAAGCAAGAATCAACCCCATGTGTAACAAGCCATTACGACAGGAACCATCCCAAAACCTGTCACAATGCCAAAATCCATCCTTAGAAGTGGAAGATTGCACATCACTACCTGACTTAGGTGCTGACATTGGGATAGAGATGGGTTGGGAGGAGAGACCAGATTCTAACAGTCAAACAGGGTCTTCTTTCACAGGAAGTCCTAATGGGGAAATGTCAGCAGACACATTTCCTCTCTCACTGGGTGAGAATGTAAAAACTTCTGAACCACGAAGGTCTCAACGTACACGCAAGAGCCCCACCTATTTAAAAGAATACATCAGATAGGTTGGGGTTTGGTATGGACTGAACCTAGTGGAGAGGGGTGTTATGTGTGTAGGTTTAAATGTTATTGGTTTATTTTGAACTGTTCTTGTAAAAATGTCAAATGGGATTGGCTTAAATAGTGCGGGAAAAACCCTGCACTCCGATTGGCTGGCAACTATGGCTGCTGGCTATAAGAAGCAGCCATAGCCCAGCCAAGTTGGGTCCATTCGAGCTGTAGTCACTTAATAAACTCTTCACTGAAGCTCTTCGCGTCTGACTCTTCATGCAAACATAACATGATCTATACAGAGTTTATAGGTCATTGTATATTCTCCCCTTACTAGAGAGATTGCCAGGGAGGGCAGACAATTTTTATGTAGACTTTCTCCTCCAGGATTCAAACCCAGCTATTACCCATGCAGTGGCAAAATTCTGTGTTGCTGCAATGTCTACAAAGAAAAAATTGGTTACAGAATTATAGTGGTCAATTTATGACAATTTTTGGAGATAGAACAATCTTTGGAAAATGTTATTTACACACATACTTATTGGATCTCCACTAATATAAACCAGGGAGTGACCCTAACTGTTTGAGAACACTTATTTTCTTAACAGGGATGTTATTATCCATTATTAATGTATTATAATGTGTCAGTATTTTTATGTATACATAAATTGTGATGTCTATTGCTGGTCTAAGACCGTAATAAAGTTTATTCATTCATTCAACTTCAGTAATGTCTCAGAATAAAAATTAAACCCAATACAGGTAGTCCTCGACTTATAACAGTTCATTTAGTGACTCTTTGAAGTCACAACAGCACTGAAAAAGTGACTTATGACCTTTTTTCACACTTATGACTGTTGCAGCATTCCCATGATCATGTGATTTACATTTGGATGCTTGACAACTGGTTCATATTTATGACAGTTGTAGTGCCTCCGGATCATGTGATCACTTTTTGTAATTGGTGGTGCAGGCTGTTAAATGCCTAGCACTTAAGTTCCAGCTGCCTGCAATTACTGCAGGCTCGAATCCCACCAGGCTCAAGGTTGACTCAGCCTTCCATCCTCTCGGGGTAGGTAAATTGAGGACCCAAGATTTTTTTTTTTAAACAAATTTTATTCAATTTTTAACAATTTTTTAAAACAACTCTTTTCAGTAGACAGCATGTTCCCGGGTCATCACTTTTACATGCAAATATGACAGTAGATCTATATTCATTTTAAACATTTGACTTCACTTCTATTCCATTTTAGCGGACAAAGGGTGAAAGAAATTAATCCTAATCTCAAATCTTAATCTCAATCTGTATAGCCCCCAGTTCATTTCAAGTTAATTGCAAATATACATATATATTTTAAAACTTCATGTATAAATCTTACAAATAACAATATATTTGCCCATCATATTAAAAATAAAGTTCATCCATATCTATCCTTTAATTGTCTTCACATTGTTAATACTCTTTTATCATTTACAGAATTCTTTTATCCGTCAGATTTGCCCTTTCATCACATATTCTCTCCATAATTCTAAATCCTACCAATGTTAACACTAAAAAGAATGAAAAAAAAAACCTAGACTTGCCCCCTTTTACTACTTTGAAAGTGACACCTCAGTGGTTAATATAGTAGCATAATCATAATCATTCTCTTTAAAACGAAAGATAGAGAAAAAAGAAAAAGAAAAGGAGAAAAGCTCCCTTACAATATATCTCTAATCGGTCGGGTTCTGCAACACATATCCCCTAAGATTAATTTATAGTTCCAAAATAATAATAAAAATAGCTAATCTTGGTTATTGACAAATCTCATTTTAGGCATTTTCTAAGATCATTTCAATTAATTCAATTCATCTAATCATCATTTAGCTTTCTTTTGTGAATAAGAAATGAAAAATGTGACCTTTTACCAGTAAAATTGTCAGTAACCCCTATTGTTTTACACTTTTATAATTACAATATATTCTTATTACCATTTCTTCATGCAGAACCCCCTTTTAAATACGTTAACCATTGTCTCTATGCAAACAAGTTCTTTCTTTATTATGTAATTCCGTGTCTCTCTATCTTTTGTTCTTGTTTCTTGTTCCTTCTCCTCTCTTTATCCCGCTATCCCCTCTCTATCCAGTTTAAATCCTCTCTCTCTCTTTTTACCTTTTGCTCTCTATCCTTCTGGACCTTTCTATCATGCCTAGTTTCATAAATGTTCCTTTTTAATTATCTTCTTAAGTTTCATTTTTGACCATCCTCCTTTCCTTTTTATTTGTATTAATCTTTTGTGTTAATTGTCTTCTTAAATGGCTTTGCTTGTGCTGGCTCCTTCTCCTCCTATTATCCTGTCTCCCCCTTCTCTATCCAGTTTGAATCCTCTCTCTCTTTTACCTTTCCCTTTCCTTCTGAACCTTTCTAACATGCTTAATTTCTAAATGTTCCCTTTTTAGATACTTTCTTAGGTTCCGTTTTTAGCCACCCTTCCTTTCCCTTTTATTTGCATTAATCTTTGTATTAATTGTCTTTTTAAGATGGCTTTCTCTTGTGCTGGCTCCACCCTTTCCAAGGCTCCTTCTTTATTCAGCATTTGAATGCCTATTTTCTGCAACATGCCAAGTTAGTTCAGTCACTTCCTGTAACAGTTCTTTCATACTTTTAAACTCCATTTTTAATTCTTTGGATGACCACCAAAATTTTAATTTTCCTTATTTCTTCTTCTTCTTTAAATTTTCTATGATCCTAACCCAGGTCCAGAGTCTATATCAGTATCACCAATTAGTCCGCAATCCGTCTTTGTGTATTCAGGCTTTCACTTTCTATAAGTCTTGTGTCTCTTTAAAATGTAACAACTCCAATCCACAAAGGAACAAGATAGTTTCTTACTTCTTTAACTTCCAATTTTTCTCCACAAAGTGGCACTTTCTGCACAGAGTCTTAACCCTTTCCTTTTATTTTAATATTCAAAGTTTTCCGAGCCCCAAACTTAAGTTCTTACGCTGGCTTCTTCCTTTCCCGGTTGAAGCCCCTTATAGCTGTCAAAAATATTTTACTTATTTTTCTTCACTTGGAACTGCGCCGCTTCTGTTTCTCTTTTTAAAAACTCATCTTTATCTTAATCCCGGGGTGCCTTGATCTTACCATCCGATACTCCCGGTTCCTCTGCTGTCGACTTCTCTCTTTCCTCCTGCACCAATCTTAATCCCGTTTAAACCTTCTCTTCAGGTGGCCATTTTTGACCACCACTTCTTGACGTTTCAGGAGGGAAAGACCAGACCCAAAAGGGGAGATGCGGCCCCCTCACTCTGGCTGGCAGATTTCCCTTTCTCCCCGCCCCCGAGGCAGCTTCAGCCCAACCTTGCAGGATCGGGGCTCTCCGAGAAAGCCAGGCTGCGGTCGTGGACGATCACAAACCGCCGCCTGTTCTCGAGAAGGCTCAACCCCATTGAGGACCCAAGATTGTTGGGGGCAATTAGCTGACCTTGTAAAAATGCCGCTTAGTAATAAGCAGGCACATACAATGGAATGAAGGCTATTGCTGAGCGCATTGGGTTGTATCCCAAAAAATTGTAAGCCGCCCTGAGTCTTCGGAGAAGGGCAGCATATAAATGTAATTTTAAAAAAAATTCTGTCAAGCAAAGTCAACGGGGAAGCCAGATTCACTTAACAACCATGTTACTAACTTAACAACTGCAGTGATGCACTCAACAAATCTGGCAAGAAAAGTTGAAAAATGGGACAAAGCTAACTTAACAAATTTCTCACTTAGCAACATAAATTTTGGGCTCAGTTGTGTTTAGAATAAAATAGAATGGAATGGAATGGAATGGAAGGGAAGGGAAGGGAAGGGAAGGGAATGGAATAGAATAGAATAGAATAGAATAGAATAGAATAGAATAGAATAGAATAGAATTCTTTATTGGCCAAGTGTGATTGGACACACAAGGAATTTGTCTTGGTGCATATGCTCTCAGTGTGCATAAAAAAAAGATACATACGTCAAGAATCATCAGGTACAACACTTAATAATAGTCATAGGGTACAATAAGCAATCAAACGAACAGTCGATAATAATCGTAAGGCTACAAGTAACAAGTTACAGTCATACAGTCATGAGTGGGAGGAGATGGGTGAAAGGAAGGATGGGAAGAAGTTCTTGTGTCTAGTTGTTCTAGTGTGCAGTACTCTATAGTGATGTTTTGAGGGTAGGAGTTGAAACAGTTTATTTCCAGGATGTGAGGGGTGTGTAAATATTTTCACAGCCCTCTTTTTAACTCGTGCAGTATACAGGTCCTCAGTGGAAGGCAGGTTGGTAGCAATTGGTTTTTTTTTTTAGTCCTAATTACTCTCTGAAGTCTACGTCTGTCTTGCTGGGTTGCAGAACCAAACCAGACAGTTATAGAGGTGCAGATGACAGACTCCATCATTCCTCTGTAGAACTGGATCAGCAGCTCCTTGGGCAGTTTGGGCTTTCTGAGTTGGCACAGAAAGAACATTCTTTGTTGTGCTTTTTTGATGACGTTTTTGATGTTGGGTGTCCATTTTAGGTCTTGAGATATGATAGAACCTAGAAATGTGAAGATCTCTACTGTTGATACTGTGTTGTCTAGTATTGTAAGAGGTGGTAGTATGGGAAGGTTTCTCCTAGACTCTACCACCAGTTCTTTAGTTTTGAGTGTGTTCAGTTCCAGATTATTCTGGTCGCACCACGAGGCAAGTTGTTCAACTCCCGTCTGTATGCAGATTCATCGTTGTCTTGAATGAAACCAATCACTGTTGTATCATCTGCAAACTTCAGTACTTTAACAGAGTATTGGTATTTAGTCATTGCTATACAGGGAGAAGAGACGTGGAGAAACCACACTGCCATGGGGGGGGGCTGTTCTAATTTTACAGGTATCAGATGTGATTCTGCCTCGGTTCACCTGCTGCTTCCTGTCTGTTAGGAAGCTCATGATCCACTTACAAGTGTGTTCAGGTACCGCTAGCTGGTTTAGTTTAGTTAGAAGAATGTCTGGAATGATGGTATTGAATGCTGAATTAAAGTCTTTGTAGAGGACCCTTGCATAGGTCTTTGGAGATTCAAGGTGTTGTAAGATGTAGTGCAGAGCCATATTAACAGTCAAGGACTACCTGTGTGTATTATTGCAGTCTCAATAGAAGGGTTACCATGTGGCATTCTTTAATGTTACTATCTTGTTAATGATATCCCACAGGTTTAGACTATATCTGTGCAAAAGGAACTTTGGGTATAGAAACAAAACTAGTCATTTGGAAGCATCAAATATCAAACTTTGGTTAGATGTTTTGAAATTAAAGATTATAGACCACTTTGAGATGCCAGAAATGCTTCAGGAAAGGGAATTTCTAATTACTTATTCTACAGGATTGCAGACTTGATTAACTTACGAAGTTCTTTATCTAGCTCTTCATTCTTTAAGGTCCAGTTTAACAGCTCCAATGTAAAGAGATGAACCGCAGCAAGAACTTCCATGTCTAAAAACATGCAGCAATTCAAGTCAAGAGATGTGAAGTAAAAATCTACAATAAATATCAAATCATGTCCCAATTCTTTTAGATTTGGGGAGATTAAGGAGACCATGAGAGAAGATGATGAAATCCTGGAAGATTCTGAATGAATGACAGTTAATGTACGTGAGATCTACAAAGTCCTCATAAATAATTATCTCTATAATATTTGAGGATGATCTGTTCAACGGGCAGATTGGGGTGGGAGCTGACCTCGGAAAACGTTGAATTTAGTACATTGACAGCTCATACAATAGAGGGACCATGTTTCTGTGAATTCTTGCCTGAGGGCCATGTGCAACAGGATGTTGCCTTGCTAGGAAGTCTCTCAACTGGATATAACATAGTTGCACCTTCTCTAGTGTCTGACCTTAAAGGCTGTCTTGTTGTAATGTAATCAAGCAGCTGCTTCTGAACTGCTGGCTCTTTGCTTACCAGTTTTGTCTTCTAAATTTGGATCGTATTTCACAGCAAATTCTCGAATTAAAGCCACTGCTTTTAGAAGTTGAAAATCCTTAGACCATTCAAGAAAGTCTATAAAAGGGAAAGGAGAGTAGGGTGTTAAGTTCCAATCCCAATGGTTATAATTGAAGATACAATTATTTTTGATTATTATTATCTCTGACAACCTGGTAGTCAACGCCTCACGGTATGCCCTGAAGAATAGGTTGGCTCTCAACATGTCCACCGCCTTCCCTCTATTGGACTTTTTCCAAGAATATAAAGAAAGAAAGAAAAACTCTTGAAAAGAATAATTCTGTGGACTTGCCCCATTATTACAGGTAGTCCTTGGCTTACAGTTAAGACAATGAATCACTGGAACAACTTGCCTCCAGAAGTTGTGAATGCTCCAACACTGGAGGTTTCTAAGAAGAGATTGGACAACCATTTGTCTGAAATGGTAGAGGGTTTCCTGACTGGGGGTGGTGGTGGACTAGAAGACCTCCAAGGTCCCTCCCTTCCAAATTGCTTGTTCTGTTATATACTTTCTGTTACGACCACAACTGAGCCCCAAATTTCTGTTGCTAAGTGAAACATTTGTTAAGTGAGTTTTGCCCCATTTCACAACCTTTCTTACTACAATTATTAAGTGAATCACTGTAGTTGTTAAGTTAGTAACACAGTTGTTAAGTGAATTCTCCATCGACTTTGTCAGAAGGTTACAAAAGGTAATCACATGACCCCAGGACACTGCAACTGTCGTGAATATGAGTCAGTTGTCAAGCATTTTGGTCACGTGACCATGATGAGGCTGCAACAGTCATACGTGTGAAAAGGTGTAACTTCCAATGAACAGTCACTACATGAACTGTTGTAAGTCAAGGACAACCTGTATTTTACCTAATACATTTGTATCCAATATTCAGGGTAGTTTACAGCTCTTGAAAAGTCAATTGATGGAACATAAGAATAAAAGTAGTGCAATTAAACCACACTGCCAAAGATGTTTTTTCTAAAAGGCAAATGGACTTTCTTGGTGTTTTCTTTGAAATCATTATGCTTAACATCATTAAAACTTTCAGCTCTCAAAATAGATTCACCGGCATTGCAGACTTGGATGTTTCTTCCCCCAGTTTTCAAGCCACATCCATCTTCTTTCCACCCAATGTCCCTTCAGATGTATTCAGTAGGTAGGTGGAACAAATAAGGAGACTGCCACACTCCTTTGCCAGCCTGCAGCTGGTCCATTTGGTCCATTCCGTGGCTTTCTGCCCGGCATGCAGGTGTTGTATGGGGACCATGAGATATTCCCTAAGGTCTTCTTAGGTCGCTAAGCACAGGCTGACATGCTGAATACAAGCAAAGGCATTGGCTTTCTCAACGATCTAGCACGGATCCCGAAAAAGTCTCCTTCCTCTTCCTTGGAAAAGTCCCCTGAAACATCTTCTCTCCCATTAAAGGCTCTGATAGGTACCAGATGGCCATAAGCACGATGGCAGCATGGAATATTAGAGATGCGTTATGATGCCTGCATAATCAGCTGTTTCTTTTCTTTGGGGCTGGTAAGTATACTGACCTCTCTCAATCTGTTGACCGCTGCCTCGTTCTCAGGGTTGGCCAGCGTCATTTGGTTAGGACCTTTAGGAATCCTTCTGCTGCTGCCTGTAATGTTTCTGTGGGAATTCCACCAATTCTCATGGCCTTCTGATTTAACTTCCTTCTTGTACTAGAAGTGCTTGTAAGTCAGGAAAAGTTTCTAAAGTATCTTGTTGCCACCTCCAGTCCACAGACTCTCCATGCATCCTTCCTTTGTTTGATCTCTGTGGCTTCAGTTACTACTATTACTTATTTCATCAATTCCTGTATTTATCTGCCACCCATCTAACCACAATCACAGCACATCAGTTATGAAGTGGAGTTTGAAACATCCTTCTGGGTTGAGATAACTTTGGAAGACTTTCTTTTTCTATGTTTGTTTCCATCTTCAGTGTCTTTACAGCAGTCACTATAATACGACTTCTTGAAGTCTCCTCTAACAGCTCTCTGAAATTCCTTGCTAAGTTCCTTGGCTTGGACTTCCCTTCTTGGCAAATTCCCACCCATTTGATTTTGCTTTCTTTTGTTTCTTGATCTTTGTCAGTCTCTTTTCATATTCAACTTAACGTGACACCTACAGCTGAGCTCTCTATGGTGATTCTCAGTCTTCCAGGTCAAGGTTCTCCCAAAGATGTGTTTTCCAAAAGGCCATTGGACTTGGTGTTTTTTGTGTGAATGTTTCGCTTCTCCTCCTCTTCTCCTTCTCTTCTTCAGAACTGAGGAAGCTCCTCGCTCTTCTGGTGGTCTCAACTGTCATTTTGAACGCTGTTGTTGTGTGTCTTTGATATTGTCTGTCCATCTTCTTCTGGATCTGCCTTGTGTTCTTTGACCTTCACCTCTTTTTGTATATGTCATGTATGGGATGGAATCCCATGACATCCTCTCCGATTGGCTCTGTGCCAATTCTCTTATGGTCTCATTTCTGATTTTATCTCTTCTGTTGACTCCAGCAGGTTTTCTCAAACATCACATTTCCATGGTGACTAACTTTTGTTTATGTTTTACTATAAGTGTCCATGTTTGGCATTGGTAACACTAGTAACAAAAATTGCTCTGTCATACACATTGGCAAAAAAAATCATGGCACCAAATACAAGTGAGGCAGAAGTAATCTTGTAGACAACCCTCACTCTGTCAAGGACCTAGCAGTACTTATCTCAAACGATCTAAGCCACAGAGCTCACTGTAACAGCATTGCCAATAAGGCTTTAAGAATTGTTAACCTTATTTTGTGAAGCTTCTTCTCCAGAAACATTGAATTGTTAACTAGGGCATACAAAACCTTTGCCAGACCAATTCTTGAATACAGCTCATCCGCCTGGAACCTGCACTGTATATCGGATATTAACACAATTGAGTGGGTTCAGAGGTATTTCTCAAGAAAAGTACTCCATTCCTCCACTCAGAATAGAGTTCCCTATGCCTCTAGGCTCGAAATTTTGGGCCTGAACAATCTGGAACTGCACCGCCTGCGGTCCGATCTAAGCATAGTTCACAAAATTGTCTGCTATAACATCTTGCCTGTCAACAACTTCTTCAGCTTCAATCACAATACACAATACACAGGCAAACAACCAATATTTGAACCGAGATGCCCTTCGAATGGTCACTCATGCACTCGTCACCTCCAGAATCAACTACTGCAATGCTCTTTACATGGGGCTGCCCTTGTGGATGACCCAGAGGTTACAGCTGGTGCAGAATGCAGCCATGTGGGCTGTGATGGGAGTGTCCCGATACTCCCATGTTACACCCCTCCTGCGTGACTTGCATTGGTTGCCGGTTGTCTCCCGGGTTACCTTCAAGGTGTTAGTAACAACTTACAAAGCCCTAAATGGCTTGGGTCCAGGGTACTTGTGGGAATGCCTCCTGCCAGCATCACTTTCCAATCTCCCTGTTCGCTCCCATAGGAGGGGCCTCCTTGGGATACCATCAGTCAGGCACTGTCGGCTGGTGGTTCCCAGGGCTAGGGCCTTCTCCGTGGGAGCGCCTGCCCTCTGGAATCAGCTCCCTGTGGATCTCCGTTTGGCCCCTGACCTCCGCTCCTTATGCTGAGACCTGAAGACCTGGTTGTTTCAACAGGCCGGCCTGGAATGACCCGGGGGGGGGTAGGGTTATTTAATTTTTTCTTAATCTTTTAATGTATTTGACTTGTTTTATTTAATTGTTTTTTATTGTAAATTTGCTCTGTTTTAATGTTCACCCTGAGTCCTTAGGGAGTAGGGTGGCATACAAGTCGAATTAATAATAATAATAATAATAATAATAATAATAATAATAATAATAATACAAAATCAAGGTAAACCTCTCCAAACTTGATTGCAGAAAATACGACTTCAGCAACAGAGTGGTCAATGCCTGGAACACCCTACCAGACTCTGTTGTTACAGCCTCAACCCCTCACAGCTTCAACCTCAAGCTGTCTACTGTGGACCTCAACCCATTCTTAAGAGGTGTTCCAAGGGGGCATGCATAAGTACACCAGCATGCCTACCATCCCTGTCCCCATTTATCTGTATTTACTGCCTTCGTTCCTGTTTATGTTCATACTTATACTTGTTATCTTGTACATGTTTGGCAAATAAATAAATAAATAAAACATAGGGTGGGGACGAATCTGTGTTGTATGAGATGCTTCTTCATGCCCATCACTACTGCCTTATGTTGTTATGTCGTGATATTATTGGTCACCTCATTTGAGATGCCTTTCAAAAGAGAAAGTGTGTCTTTCTAGTTGGTACAAATATCAGAGGATTTGAGATGTTGATTTACAAAGAAGCTGAAAAGAACTTACTAAATTATCACCAAAACTATTTTCCCCTAAACAGGCAAAGCAGAGTCAATAAAATTTTCCTGAATGTGAATGAGAGAAACTGAATTGCTTCCTGGCCTAATTCATTAAAATCTGTGGGTGGTAACTATACAGGAGAACATTTGCAACTCAAGGTTGAAATGAGAGGTCCTTAGTGCTCTCTAAGCTTGGTTGTTTCCTTGCAGATATTTCATGACCTAACTAGGTAACATCATCAGCACTAGTAAGAAGTGGGGTTTGCTCTCAGTTTATACTCAAACCACTAGAATACAGAGCCTTTGGGGCATGGGGAGAAAAGCCAGTGCTCCTGTTGAAGCAAATTCAACAGGACCTTCAAAGAAAGCCTTTCTCAATCTCTTGTAAGAAGACAACTTACAAAGAAAGGACATCACCACAGCAAGAGTGAAGAAGAGGAAAACCAGGAATGTAGTTTTTCGTTTGCCTGCATTTGAATCCAGGTAGTCACCGAATCGTTCAAATAAATTCTTTTGTGCTGAAAGAAGACAAAATGGGTAGTTTAATCAATTGTGAGGCTGACCCTTCCTTTCCCCCGACTGCTGCTCTTTCCTGGAAGGTGGTCTCATGCATTCCAGGCAAAGGACCCCCACCATTCACATCGGCAGCCTTGGAAGGGAAGACATCATGCTTAGAATTATTTTTAACATAAGTCAAGCTAAAGGGAGGGAGGGAGGAGCTGCTCTGGATGGCTTCAGGAGGTCAAAAGAAGGTGCTTCTTAAAAGAGGTCTCCTTTTGACTGGACTCCCCTATGTTTGCTCGTGGCCAGTCTCCAACAGCACTCATTTCAGCTCCTCTGTCTCTATGTGTAAATGCCCCCTCCCCCTTCCTAAACCTTTCCTTTTCTCTTTTGTCCCACTTATTTTCATGGGGAGGAGGAGAAAGAAGAAAGAACTTTAAGGAGAGGTTAGGAAAAGGAGGCAGCATCTGCAACACTTTGTAGAAAATGGTAGAAAATAAGAAGAACATAAGCAACCTACGTGGAGGTGGGGGAGGTGGTTTGGGTGCCATTTTGTCTTCTTAGTCCAAATGATCATTCATCCTGTATTGGAGTTTTTAGAACATGACACAGGTTAATTTAAAAAAACAAGTATATTCAAAAATACAATATACTTCTTCCCCTGGAATTTTATCCTTTATGTTATTAAAACCCAGAACTGAAGAATCTACAGCTCTGGATGGACCATCCAATCCATATGCAGCTGAGTTTTCACTCTGCAAAGTGTCTTAACTGGCCTTGTAGTGATCCTTGGACTAGTTTACTCTGGCTGATTACTGACTGTAGAGCCTTTCCTGCCAAACCGTAACTTTCCCTGCTGTTATGTAGCATGTGAAAAAGAGAATGGCTGCTAGGACCTCCTTGATCCAAATGGGAGAAAATGTTTAGGATCCTTAGACCACTGCAAGGAAACTGAGCCCTGAAACCATCATGGAAATCCACGGAAGGATTTTCAAATGGTGTGAGCATTAATAAACCAGATCTGAATCGTTTTCACAATTGGTCTGTGATCTCCCCACCCATCTTGCAAGTTCTCTCATGAGCCTACATGACATCTGCATACACCCAGACACCCAATCAATAAGGCAACTTTTAGATGTGCTTACGGGTTCAATAATAAGGGAAGGACACAGAGGGCATCCTTGTTCCTACCTGAAGATTGAAATCAGACTACCACTTGTCCAGTGCAATGACCAAGTGGAGCTCCGTTATTGTATTATATTACATCACAATGGTTTAGCCAACCAATAATCTATCAGCACAGCAGCCACATGTGAAGAGGAGTGCCCAGGGATGAAGTCAACCAGTTTGACTTCTCCCCACCTCATTCGTATCTTCCCGACTCAGCTCAGAACTTCTCTCTGCCTTCCATTGAGTGGATTATCTTCCTGTCACCCTTGGATTCTTTGTTATGAGTGTAATCCAGCAGCAGGTAGAAGTGTTGCTATGAATTTCCCTAGAGGTGGAAATTCAGAAAATACAGTGGTGGGGGATGGGTACAATATAAGAAGTAGCCCTATGGAACATGAATGAATGACATTTGAATGATGAGCTTCTGAGAATTGTCCGCATGTTGACTTTGACCACACCAGTCTACCCTTGCTTGGATGCACCTGCAGAAGCATCCTCTGCATCAATGTCTGCTTTTCTTCTTGATAATTTTCTTGACTCTGATTTGACCCCTAATGAAAGCAAATTCTGCTGTTTGAAGTGGTTAATGGTTTTGATTTTCATGGGATTCTTCATCAAAATCTGGATTTCTTTACAAAAGATATACAGTATATATGAACCTGAAAGAAAACAGAATCCTGCATCTGCCAATATAAGATGTTCATAGCATTCTTTAATTTGCCAGGGCAGAAATGTATAATTAGCACTAGCAAAAGTACTTAGATTTATATACCGCTTCACAGTGCTTTATAGCCTTCTCTAAGCATCAGCCTCTTGCCCCCAACAATTTGGGTCCTCATTTTACCAACCTCAGAAGGATGGAAGACTGAGTCAGCCTTGAGCCTGGTGAGACATGCAGGCAGCCAGTTAGTCAGCAGAAGTAGCCTGCAGTACTGCATTCTAACCACTGCGCACTATGGCTCATAATTGGTTTAATGCTTCACACCACAGGAACAGATGATCTCATCCAATGCCTTCATGAAAATATTGAATAGGAGTGGAAAGAGGATCAAACTCTGTAGTATCCTGCATAGCAGCTGCCGGCGGTAGGAGTTGTTCTCTCCAATCACCACTGGCTGTATTAGGACTAGAACAGGCTGGTATTAACCTTTAAAGCCCTGCATGGCTTGGGTCCAGGGTACTTGCAGGAGCGCCTCCTACCAGCATTGAGGTCCGATCGCCCAGTACGCTCCCACAGGCAGGCCCTCCTGGGGCTGCCGTTGGCCAGACAATGTCGATTGGTGGTCCCCCGGGGAAGGGCCTTCTCTGTGTGGGCGCCCATCCTTTGGAATCAACTACCTCTAGAGCTGCGTTTGGCCCCAGACCTGCGCTCCTTCTGCCATGATCTCAAGACTTGGCTGTTTGTACAGGCCGGCCTGGACTGAGCAGGGTTGGGAATTTTAATTTAAGGATATTTTAATTAGATTTTATAATTGGATTAGATAATTTTATAAAGGTGTATTTATTGTTTATATATTTCTGTGTAAGCTGCCCCGAGTCCCCTTGGAGATGGGGCGGCATATAAATCCATTTAAATAAACAAACAAATAAATAAATAAATAAATAAATAAATAAATAAACAAATAAACAGGCTACCTGATAAGGTGATGATGTTATGCATTCAGTTATGTCCAGCTCTTAGAACAGAACAGAATAGAAACTTTAGTCTCACTTTAAATGTACACTAATCACCACACATTAAAATGAAGTTTCATTACATCTAGCTCTCAAAGGATAGCCATTATGCACATACCCACATATACATACATATATGTCACAAAGAAACATCACACTGTAGTTCAAATGTATACATATATATGGTGGAGGGGGAAATAATCCTGGAATTTACAAGATGGATGGCGTAAGGAACAAAGCTATTACAGAATCTAATAGTCCTTCTATAGATACTTCAGAACCACCTCTCAGAGGGGAGCAACAGAAACAGATTGTGAAGTGGGTGTGTGGGGTCTCTAACAATGTTTTTAACTTTAAGCACAGAGCACTTATAAGCAGCATCCTGAATATCGGGAAGCAAGCTTCCTATAATCTTCTCGTTTATCCTCATCACTCTCTGTATGGACTTGTTTAAGTGGAGTCTTGCCTCTATCTGTGATGACTGTGGTGCTCCTCAACAAAATACTCATCACATTGTGTCTGAATGTCCTTCAAGAGCTTACACTGGCCCTGTGTCTGATTTTTTTCAACATAGATGTGGCTGTTGCAGCAGTTCTCCTTCAGAGAAACACAGAAGGCAACTTGCAGCCCTGCCCTTACACTTCCAAAAATGGAGTCACTGAAAAAAGCATGGGAAAATACCAACGGAGCTCTATGAGAAGCGGCAAAACCCCATAAAACACAAGCTGGCAAGCATCACACAGCCCAAGTGACATTCCAAATGGAGAGCAAGGTTTACCTCTCAACAAAGCACCTAAAGTTAAAGCTCCCTTGTAAAAAGCTAAGGCCTTTCCCTAAAGTAAAAGTAATCAACCTCACTACCGTACAGCTTAAACTACCCCGCTTGCTAGGGAAAGTGCATCCAGTCTTTCACAGCAGCTTGTTGAAGATCAGACTGGTAGATCGGGCAGCCCCAAAACCATTTGTAGTACAAGGGAAGACACACTGTGAGATCAAGAAAATCCTAGATTCCAGATTGCATAGGGGGTGGTTGCAGTACTTGGTGCATTGGAAGGGTTATCCACTTTCTGAAGCTACTTGGGTCAAGAGCTGGGATGGGAAGACAGATAGGTTGGTCAAACAGTTTATTGACAAGTACCCACAGAAGCCTCAGAGGCCTCCGGGGGGAGGAAGGGGGGATTAGACCAGGGGTGGGCTGCTACCAGTTCACACCAGTTCAGGTGAACTGGTTGTTAATTTTATGGCCAGTTTGGTGAACTGGCAAATCCCAGCCCTGGCTGGCCACACCCACTGCACCCCTCCCCTCTCAGGAGACCCCACGCGGCCTGTTAAGTTTGCATGAAGAGTCAAACGTGAGGAACTTCAGTAAAGAGTTTATTCAGTGACTACAGCTCGAATGGGAAGCCTGTGGCTCAACTCCCCCCCCCCCGACTCCAAAAGGGGATGCATCACAAGTCACTACAACAGGCAAATTCTCAGAGAACTGTATCAATACAGCATCAGATGTGATTAGTCTCTTAATATGGTTAAATGCTGATTGTTCCTTCCTCCCCCAGATCCAAACAGCCTTCTTATCAAGCAATCTGTGTAAAGGTTCAGCAATGGTTGCCTTTTGAGGTAGAAACATGTGATAAAAGTTAATGAGTCCAAGGAAGGCTTGCAAATCTGTTTTGCATTTAGGTTTAGGGGCTTCTTTGATTGCTTTAACCTTGGCATCAGTAGGGTGGATGCCATGCTTGTCAATCATGTAGCCAGGAACTCAACCCTGTCTGTTTTAAGTGTGCATTTTTCTTCCTTGACTTTTAACCCCGCTTTTCTGAATCTGGTAAGGACTTCTCTGAGTCTTTCTTGAAGCTGAGTGTCATTTTCAGCAGAGATTAACACATCATCAAAGTAAGGCACTACCCCTGGCAGTCCTTGAAACATTCTTTCCATAAGACTTTGAAAAATGCCTGGTGCCACGCTTACTCCAAATTGTAACCTTTTACATTTGAGGGCACCTCTGTGAGTCACAATGGTTTGGACCTCTGCAGTGGCATCATCAACTGTTAGTTGTTGATATGCCTGGGCCAAATCCAATTTGGCAAAGACTGTACCCCTGCCAAGTGAATGTAACAGATGATGCACTACTGGAACTGGATATGCGCTCTGCTGCAGCGCATGGTTCAGTGTCCCCTTATAGTCTCCACAAATTCTTACTGACCCATCAGCCTTGACTGGTGTGACTATGGGTGTTTCCCATCTGGAGTGATCAGTGGGCTCTAAAACCCCTTGAGCAATTAATTTGTCTAATTGTGCATCAATTTTTTCCTTTAAAGCAAATGGAACCCTCCGGGGCTTTAAACGAATTGGAGGCACCTTGGGATCTAGGTTGAAAGCGATAGGGGTCCCCATATACTTGCCCAGTCCTTCGCTGAAGACCTCTGGAAACTCAGACTTCAAGGCCTCCTCCCATTCAGTGTTGCTCACATGATTGATGCCAGTCACCTTGATGCCTAGTGGCTTGAACCACTCAAGTCCCAGCAAGCTTGGGCGATCCTTGTCCATGATGGTCAGAGGCAAACGTTTGGTGTGGCCTTTAAACTGCACATTGAAATCTCTTGCTCCAACTACTGGAATCTTGTTCCCTTGGTAGTCTTTAAGAGGCAGTGCTTGCTTCTGGAAATGCTTTTTCTGAATGTTGGGAAGTAGCCTGTGAATAGTGTCCCATGACACCATAGATAAATAAGAGCCTGAGTCCACCTCCATTTGGCAAGGCCTTCCTTCAATGAACACCTTGACGTGTACTTTTCTGCTTCTCAAGGGTGAAGAATGACCAGTGGTGATTGTTTGGTGAGTTTCATTCTTCCCATTTGCTTCTGAATTGCGCCCCATCTTTTCAATGAAGTTGTTGGGCTTAAAATCCTTTTCAGGAAATTTCTTCCTACTAGGTGGAGTTCTGGATGATTTGCAGACTCTTGCTAGGTGACCCCTTTTCTCACAACGTAGGCAGATGGTGTCTAAAAACTTGCATTCAGTGCGGGGTGGCCCCCACAGCCTCTGCAATAAAATTCTTGCCTCTTTTTTCCAGGGTCCTTCCTTTTCTTCTCCATTCTGAGTCTAAAAATCCCTTCCTCCACCACACTGCAATCTGAATCAGAGTCTATTTGTTCGCAATGGGTTGTTGTGGATTTTTCCACATCAGAATGGCTTGAGGCCTTGTTAATCTTTTTCATGGCCGCTGCTGAGGACTTGGTGGCTTCTGCTGAATCAGCTTCTTCAATGGCCTCTTTAAACGTGATCTTAGGTTTCATTAGTAGTTTGCTCTGTAAGACCTTATCTTTGAGGCCTAGAACAAACCGATCATGCATGGCCTCTTCTAAGTTGGTAAAGTCACAAGCACCCCCAATATCCCTTAAACTTGCCACGAAGTCATTAACATTCTCGCTTTCCCCTTGATCCCGACGGTAAAACTCGTATCTCTTAATGGGGCACGATACTTGCGAGGCATAATGGGCTCTTAAATGCTTTTCCAAATCAGGCCATTCCATTACCTTCAGTTCTGCAGCTCCCGCCAACGCCTTCGCCATCTTGAAGACTGCCGGACCTCAGTGCGTAAGAAATACCGCCCTCTTCCGTCTCTCGGGAATATCGGTGAGGTCGTTTCCTTCCAGGTACATCTGGAAGCGATCCGCATACGATTCCCAGTCTTCTGCCGCCGGATCGAATGGGGCTGGGGGGGTGTTCAGCGCAGCCATCTCGCTCTTCTGTTCGCCTTCCGCGTTGTCTCTTCTTCAGGACAATCCCACCTTCGTCGCCAGTGTTAAGTTTGCATGAAGAGTCAAATGCGAGGAACTTCAGTAAAGAGTTTATTCAGTGACTACAGCTCGAATGGACCCGAGTTGGCTGGGCTACGGCTGCTTCTTATAGCCAGCAGCCGTAGTTGCCAGCCAATGGAAGTGCAGGGTTTCTTCCCACACTATTTAAACCAATACCATTTAACATTTTACAAGAACAGTTCAAATAAACCAATAACATTCAAACCTGCATATATAACACGGCCCATTTTGGATCACAGGTAAGTGCAGGCTCTATGCAGAGGCTTGGGGAGGGTGGAAAATGGGCTTCCTGGAAGTTCCGGAAGGCCAAAAACCTCCAGGGACCCTCTGGAGCCCAGAGAGGGGGAAAAACAGCCCCCTGTGGCCCATTTCTGCTCTCAGGGTGGTGCAGGAGGCAGAATAGGCCATGCCCACCCAGCAACCAGGCAGACAACCAGTTGTTAAAGTATTTGAAGCCCATCCCTGGGTTAGACTGAACCTTAGCTAACCTCTTTGTGGTTTCTTTTCTTTGCAGGAAGTCCTTTTCAATTAAGGGTGCCCACCTGGTCTAACGGATGTCATTTTTAAGGCTTCAGCATTGCCACAATAGAGATGAGGGATACAGAGGGGGGGGATAGAGATAGCTGGGGGTTTGTTGCCAAAGCAATGTATTTTCTCCTGTGAATCAAGGACATTGGGCCTTGGTGGCTCAGGCTGTTAATTGCCTGCACTTAAGTTCCAGCTGCCTACAACTGCTATAGGCTCGAATCCCACCAGGCTCAAGGTTGACTCAGCCTTCCATCCTCTCGGGGTAGGTAAATTGAGGACCCAAGATTGTTGGGGGCAATTAGCTGACCTTGTAAAAATGCCGCTTAGTAATAAGCAGGCATATACAATGGAATGAAGGCTATTGCTGAGCGCATTGGGTTGTGCTCCAAACATTGTAAGCCGCCCTGAGTCTCCGGAGAAGGGCGGCATATAAATGTAATTAAAAATAAAAAATAAAATAAAACATTCCAACAGCTGGCTGGAGGAGAAAAGTAACCAGGCAACTGGCCAGCACTCAGATTGGTTGATGTGACTTATTGTTTGGGGAAAAGGAAAACTTTCACTTTTTAATTAGGTGAAAAATGTGGGAACTCTCAGAGTTGATTTTCACCAGTGGGTGCCAAGATGATATCTCCAAATAAAACTTTTCTATGTGGAATCTATCTGCCTCAGAGTTTTGTTTGCTATGGGTGTATTACTTGGAACCTTCACAATAACATTTTATATCATGCTGTAAATCCCAGTACTAATGGATGTTAATTAGGCTGGTATTTTTTACTGCTTAATATGTTTAGTCCCCTTCCAGTTTCTAAAATCATGCTTATCTTTTGCTCAGACTTGCCATAATCAAAAGAGCCAAAATAAGTTTGCTTCCTACAAGGTGGTCTATTTTTATACAGTAGTACAAAATCTTACAAGAAAAATCAGTATTCCCAATTAAACAGGATATTTATAACTTTCTTAGATAAAAATCATAACTTTTAGCTTTATCATGGTTAATAAGCATTTTCCCCAAATGATTAGAAAGTGAGGTTTGTGAAAAAAAAGTATCCTGTAAAAGGAAACCAAGTTCACAAAAAGGTCCATTGAGGTTGCAAAAAAGATGAATGATCCCATCATCACCTGGCACTCAAACCTGAAAAACTGCTGTCCTGCTGTCTTCTCACGAGCCATCTGAAGCACGTATGGTGATCTCCTATGCTCTCTCTATCCAGAGAGGTCTTAGGGAACTAATCTATTTGTTAGCATATATCTCCTTGAGGAGAAATGAGTGCAGCCAGGAGAAGCGTGAGCAGAGAGACAATGAACAATACACTTGACACAAGGAGTATACTGAATACTGAAAACGTTGGTTTTACTATCAGTGAATGGTTTATCAGAGTCCAAAAACAATCCGAGTCATACACAAAGCAAATCTGTCAGTATTTAAATGCTATTCCAAATATCAATGTCCTTGTCCTTACCAAATATCAGTCACAGTTCGTAGTTTGCCAAACAGTAGCAAAACTCACATTCAACAGTCAAAGTCGAAGCACGGAGAACCAAAACAGTAAGCAAGCTAACAATGAGAATCAAAACAGAGAGAGAGAGAACCAGGTTTCTGGCTCCATCTTATGACCGGTTGCTGCAACCACAGCCAATCGCATTCCGGCTGCTCTTAAAGTCACATACACTTTTTCAATCCTGGTTTATATATATATTAAAAACCCAAATGTTAGATATACTAACATTCTCCCCTTTGGCTTGAATAATATATAAAACCTTACATTCTAATCCCATACCTTTCACAAAACATGTTATGTTTCACAATGCTCTGTGCCTTTGTAAAATTATCAGCAATATTGTCTTCAGATGTACAATATTCCAAAACAATCATTTTACTTTGCACACATTGTCTTACATTTAGATAATGTATATCAGTGTGTTTAGACCTAGTCTTTACAGCAAGACTAGATGCCATTTGAATTGCTGCTTGATTGTCTTCATACACAGTCAGTGGTTCCTGTATTTCGATACCTATATCACACATCAGTTGTTTGTAAAATACTAGATCTGTACATAACAGAGATAAACAGGAAATTCAGCTTCCATCGTCGACAAACTGACATGTTTTTGCCTTATAGACCACCATCCTCTCAATACATTACCTAATAAAACTGCTGTGCCAGATGTCGATCTACATGTAGATATATCAGTTGCAAAACTGGCATCAGCATACACAGTCAATTGTAGATCATTACTAGGCTCTAAATACAATGCATAATGCATTGTATGCTTTAGATATCTCAATATACGTTTTGCGGCTTGCCAGTGTCTTTCAGTTGGTTCAGAATTGAATCTAGCTAACTGATTTACGCTGTAAGCAATATCCTGATAGGACCAATTGCTTAAATAAGATTGGTTCCCTGGTCTCTGCCGCCATCATTGGCTCTGCTTTCACTTAGCCATTGTCAGGATTCCGACAATTGCCCCAATAAAAGCAGGAGTTGCAAGCAATTTAGCAAGAAGAACACAGTCATTTATTAGGAGTGCCATTATCAGTACTACTTAGGTGAAACCAACTCTGACATCACCCAGATCACATCCTGCCTCTGATCCTGGTTTCCCCCTCCCCTCCCAAGGTGTCATCAGTCATATTCCCCAATGAAGCAGCTTTGTGGGTTGAAGAAGTCACTCCCCATCAGCCGATGTGGGTTCCGTGGGAATGGTCTTGACTAGAGTCTATTTTGTCTGTGACTTGCACAGCTTCCCCTCCCTCTCTGTATGGCAACTGGGGAGTGGATCAGGGAACATACCACTCACAATTTTGAAAGGGGTTAATCCCATGCTGCTATGAACAGCATTATTGTAGGCCACCTTTGTGAATGGCAAGAGGTCTGCCCAGTTGCATTGCTGGTAATTTATGTAGCACCTCAATTACTACTCTACTGTAGTATTAAGTTTTCCAGCCCCACCGTTAGTGCAGAGATGGAAAGCTGAGCCGAGCCCCTGGGATGAGCCAATGGACCTCACAAACTCCCCCAAGCCGTAAACTGGACTCCACGGTCTGAGATGATTTTATGCGGTACTCCATGCAGACAGTAGATGTGTGTCAGAAAGAGTTTGGCTAGCTGGTGGGCCAAGGGTAGTCTGCTGCAGAGTATGAAGTGTGCTCGTTTGGAGAACAGGTCAATTACAGTCCAGATCACTGTGTTCCCATCACTCTTTGGCAATTCCACAATAAAGTCCATTGCAATCTCCTCCCACAGCCTTGTTGGCTCTGCCACCTGTTGCAGCAATCCAGGAGTTTTTCCAGGTCTCTTTTTCATCATGGTGCAGATGGCGCTGCTTTTTACATAGCTGTCCACATCCTTTTTCATTCCAGGCCATCAGAATTCCCTCCTCACTAGGTGCAAAGAAATCCAAAGTGGCCTGCTGACTTGACATCATGGCTTCTCTGGAGGATGGAGATACGGAGGGCCTCTGGGAGTTTCAGTCCCTTCCACACTAGGCCCTCCCTTTTTGTCAAGATGCGTTGGTTGTCGCAAAACCAGGGGTCTGCTTCCAGTTTGGTTTTGAGTTCAGCTATTAAGTCATCTGTAACTTGGCCCTGTCAAACTCCAGCATTGTTGGTGAGTGGTCATTTGGGCTGCCACTTGGGGGAGGGGAATGATGGCTTCTACTATCTCCTCCCTCTTGCATTTGTACTGAGGCATGTGGGAGAGGGTGTCTGCTAGAATGTTCCTCCCACCTGGGATGTGTTTTAGCACAAAATTAAATCGGTTGAAATATTGAGCCCAGCGAGCTTGTTTAGGTGATAGTTTCCACGGGCTCCTAAGGCCCTCCAGATTCTTATGGTCAGTCCAAACTTCAAACTTTTTCTCCCCCTTCCAGCAGGTGGCACCAGGTTTGTAATGCCCATCTTACTGCAAAGGCTTCCTTTTCTCATATTGTCCAATCTTTCTGTGTCAGTGAGTTTACGGGAGGTATAAACACAGGGCTGTAGGGTTCCCTGGTGATTCTTTTGGAGTAAGATGGCTCCCACCACCACATTGCTGGCATCTGCTTGGATGACAAAGGACTGTTTGGGGTCAGGATGTTACAGTATGGGTTCTCTCATGAACATCCTCTTTAATGTTTCAAAGGCTTTTTGGCAAGTTAGGTCCCATTGTATGGGTTTGTATGGCTTTGCCCCTGGGCTCCCCATCTTAAGGAGGCCAGTCATGGGTTTAGCAATTTCTGCAAAGGACAGGATGAATTGCCTGTAGAAGTTTGCAAATTCTAGGAAACTTTGTAGCTGTCTGTAGGTGCGAGGGGGTTGCCACTTCAGGACAGCTCGTACCTTGGCTGGATCAATCTCTATACATTCATGTGACAGTAACCCAGGTAGTCTAGCTATGAGTGATGAAATTTGCATTTTGACAGATTGACATATACTTTGGCTGCCAAAAGCTTTTCTAGCACCTGGCGGACTAAGGGTACATGGTCTCCTATGGTCTCAGTAAAGATGAGGATGTCATTCAGTGTTGTTGTTAGCCAGCAGCAGGTGCAGATGGCTGAGGAGAGTGAAGATTCAGGTGAGGGGCCAGGACCACTAGGGAATGGACTGCTGCCTTCAGAGATTGTGGGGGCTGGCAGCAGTGAAGAGGAGGTTCCCAAGGAGCCAAGTGCGCGTGTGCGCAGGATTGCTCATAGGAAAGAGCAGTTACAACAGCATGGGCAACTCAGGAGTAAGGCTGCAAGGTAATGGCCCCTCCCTCAAGAAGATAAAAGCCAGCTGTGAAACAAATGTACTTTGCAGAAGGCAAAGACGTTTTGAAACTGCAGCCACGTGGACATTACAGTATTTTGAGTTTGCCTTGCAAATTATTTCTTGTCTGTTATCTTTTGGCAAGCCTCGTACAATTTGGCAAGGCTTGTGCTTATCACAGCTAATTATTTTGTAAAAGCATTACAAGGTTTTTGTTCCTTTTGGGATTGTGTTTGATTTGTCAGAAAAGGGAGTGGGTCAGAACATTCAGGTAGACCAGGACCCCCTTATAGAGGTGCTCATGCAGCACCTTGTTTATTAGCTGCATGAACATTGCTGGAGGGCCCTACAGACTTCTCCAACTCCAATTCTCCAGTGGGAGGCACTGTTTTACAGTGGTTCTCCTCCTACCTCTCGGGATGTTCACAAACAGTGTTGGCAGGGGGTCGACTCCAAGGTATCTCACTTGTAGGGTGCCCCAGGGGTCGGTCCTCTTGCCCCTCCTATTCAACATTTATATGAAGCCACTGGGTGAGATCATCCATGGCTTTGGGGTGAGTTATCATCAGTATGCTGATGATACACAGTTATACATCTCCACCCCAGGCCACATCAGTGATGCTCTCTCCGTGATGTCCCGTTGTCTGGAAGCGGTGCGGATCTGGATGGACAGGAACATGCTTCGACTCAATCCGGCCAAGACAGAGTGGCTGTGCATACCGACATCTCGGTCCAGATTGGATATTCCATCTTTGGTCATGGGGGAGGAGGTGTTGCCCCCCATGGACAGGGCATGGAATCTGGGGGTCCTCCTGGACTCACGGCTCAAATTGGAGGAGCAGGTGGAGGCCATGGCCAGTGGGGCCTTTGCCCAGATCTGGCTGGTTTGCCAGTTGCGCCCATTCCTGGACCGAGATGCCCTGTGCACAGTCACTCAGGCGCTCATCATTTCCCGACTCGACTACTGTAACGCTCTCTACTTAGGACTGCCTTTGCATACCACTTGGAGGTTTCAACTGGTGCAGAATGCGGTCGCGCGGGTAGTGATGGGAGCCTCCCAATACTCCCATATTACACCCCTCCTGCGCAACCTACATTGGCTTCTGGTTGCCCTCCGGGTGAGATTCAAGGTTTTGGTGTTAACATTCAAAGTCCAGCATGGCATGGGTCCAGGTTATTTACGAGAACGACTCCTCCCAGCATCAAATACCAACCGCCCTGTACGGGCACAGACGGGTCTCCTCGGGTGCTGTCTGCGACTCAATGTCGCCGGCGACCGGGGAGGGCCCACTCTGTGGCGGCTCCCACTCTGTGGAATCTTCTTCTGCTGGAGCTCCGGTTGGCCCCCGATCTCCGCACCTTCTGCCACGATCTGAAGACCTGGCTCTTTTCACAATCCGGGCTATGCTGATTCTCTGGGGGCTGGTTTATTTTAACTATGGGGTTTTTAACTTTAATTCGGCTTTAATATGTTTAATATGTTTTTAGCTAATTTATTTATTGTTGTATTTTTTAGCTGTGAGCCGCCCCGAGTCCTTCTTGGAGAGGGGGTGGCATATAAGTCGGATAAATAAATAAATAAATAAATAATAAATTGACTTCCAACTCTTTCTAGCACAGTGCAAGATGAACACACTCCAACCTCAACTTTTTGCTTTTACATATTAATATATAACTAGCCATTTCTATAACACCATATCTTTCTAATCAACAAAACCAAAATCACAGTTTCATTTTTTTCTTCACAAGCACAAATTCCAGAAGTGATATCCAAGTAAGGACATATTTTCCTCTTTGAACCAAGTAATCAAGTTAACGATTCCTGCTTTATCTTCCTTACTATGGAAATAATGTGTATTTCTATTTGCACTTAGTAATCTTTATGCACTGTCACCATTTTTATTTACAAAATTTATTGTATTCTTTCAAATGTTTTGGTCTTACTGAAAAAAAGAGGGGGAAAAACCTTTTCTTTTTCACTCTCCTCTTTCCTTCAAAGTATTACACTATTTTAAAAACACAAAAAGTACTTTTTTAAAAAAACCAAAACTTTAACATATAGGCTTTAAACTTCAATATTGCATTTCGCTCCTTCCCTCCAAACTACTCTTATAGATTTTTATATATATATATATAAACATCCTTTTTAATATACAGAGTTTTACTTTAAACAAATACATCATTTTATTTAACTTTTTCTCAAATACGTTTTCAATAGTTTTTGCCTAGTTTAAGAGCTTAAGCATATATGTGTGTAAAAACATTTTCAAATTTTGGGTTAAATCTTTCTTTCAGTTGCACATATCAAGTAGAGAAAAATACATTTTTATTTCCAATTAATTCATTAAGTCACTCCTTCCAGTTTATCTTCATGAAGTAAAATGTTTTTCTTCTCTGAAAGTATCAAAGACTTGTAGGCCTTTCTGTTTATCACAAAATCCTCAACCTTGTTAATGTCCTTAAAGATGCTCTTCTTTTAGTTGTTTTGAGAAGTTTGACATTTGAATCATAGTAATAGGGACAAAAGCAAAAGTTAATATCTGAACCACTGGTCAACAAATTGGCATATTTTATGTAGAGACCTTTTAAATTATCTCTAATACTTTGCTCCATCATCTTGACTTCCTCTTTTAGTCAGAATCAGAAGATTTTAGCCACACTGTGCTGTCCAGCCAGTATATAGTTAATGGGAATTGGTATAGTTAGTTAGGAATTGGGAGCTGTCCACTTAAGGGAATGCATCATGGTAAATGTAGTTAAGGTATCCTGGGAAATGTAGTCCATGTCATGTGGCCACATCTGTAATCCAGATTGGTCACTGAATTGACCCTTGGTGGGTTGGGGGAGGTTTCTCCACTCTTGCCTAAACCCCACATCGTGCTAGCATCTTTACCCCTGCTCCTATGATATGGGATGAAAGGGATAAAAGATTACCATCCTTTTACACCAGAAAGTCAGCTATGCAAAGAGTTGGACATTGAGGTGAATCTCGACGTAACTGTGAGTTATCTTGAGGATGGCTGATGTACCAATAAAAAGACTTTGTATGGATGCTTTGTGGAGTTACCTATCTGCCTCTATATATTCAGTCAGTAATTATAGAGGACAGAATACACCCACAGCTAAGAAGATCAAACTACCAGTTGCTACAATAGTAAACTAAAACCATGGCTTCAATCGTTATCTTTCTCTGTCAGCCTTTTTCCCCCCTCAGAAAACTTCTTTATTTGCCTGATGGATTACATCCCAGAGTTTTAAAGGAGCTGGCAGAGGTCATCTCAGAACCACTGCACCATATATTTCAAAAATCCTGGAGCACCAGGGAACTACCAGAGGACTGGAAAAGAGCTGATGTGGTTCCCATCTTCAAAAAAAGGGGGTGGAAGGGAAACAGACCCAGGAAACTATAGACCAATCAACCTAACATCAATACCCAGGAAGATACTGGAAAAGATAATAAAAAAACAGGTCTGCCAACATCTAGAAACAAGTAAAATAATAACTAGCAGTCAGCATGGATTTGTTAAAAATAGATCATGCCAAACCAATCTTATTTCATTCTTCAACATAGTGACTAAATTAGTAGACCAGCAAAATACCGTGGACATAGTAAACTCAGATTTCAGCAAGGCATTTGACAAAGTAGACCACAACCTACTTTTTGGTAAGCTAGAAAAATGTGGGTTAGATAGCACCACCACTAGATGGATTCGCAACTGGCTGACAAACCGTACTCAACCAATAGTCCTTAATGGGTCTAAATCTACATGGAGGGAAGTAAGTAGCAGGGTGCCACAAGATTCCATCGTAGGCCCAGTACTTTCAATATCTTCATTAACGACATAGATGAGGGAATAGAAGGGGAACTTACCAAATTTGCAGATGATACTAAGCTGGCAGGAATAGTTAACACCCAAGAAAATAGGCTGAAGATCCAGATGGATCTTGACAGACTAGAACACTGGGCCGTATCTAACAAAATGAAATTCAATGTAAAGAAAAGTCAAGTCCTACACTTAGGCAAGAAAAACCAAAAGTACACATATAGACTGGGTGAAACCAGGCTCAATAGCAGTAACTGTGAGAGGGATCTTGCATCTTAGTGGACAACCAGTTAAATAGGAGCCAGCAGTGTGCAGCGGCAGCCAACAAAGCTAATGCAATCCTAAGTTGCATTAACAAAGGGATACAATCAAGATCAAGTGATCACTCTATAAAGCCTTAGTAAGACCACACCTAGAGTAGTGCAGCCAGTTTTGATCGCCACACTATAAAAAAGATGTTGAGGCTCTAGAAAAAGTGCAGAGAAGAGCAACCAGGATGATTAGGGGACTGGAGACTAAAACATATGAAGAACTGTTATAGGAACTGGGCCTGGCTGGTCTAGTGAAGAGAAGGACCAGGGGAGAGAGGATAGAGGAGCACAGTCTTCCAATATTTGGGAGGCTGCCACAGAGAGGAAGCAGGGTCAATCTATTTTCTAAAGCACCTGAAGGCCAGACAAGGAATAATGGATGGAAACTGAACAAGGAGAGATTTAACCTGGAAATAAGGAGAAACTTTCTGACAGTGAGAACAATCTACCAATGGAACAGCTTGCCCTAGGAAGTTGTGGGAACGCCATCACTTGAGACTTTCAAGACGAGATTGGACTCCCATCTGTCAGAAATAGTGTAGAGTCTCCTGCTTGGGCAGGGGGTTGGACTAGATGTCCTACAAGGTCCCTTCCAACTCTGTATCTGTTATCTGTTATCTGGCTTGCCTTAGCAGCCTTTTGCCATGTTCTTTAAGACAAAGAGAAATCCATGAAATGGTGCAGGACTTCAAAAAGGTATAGCAAACTGTTGCTAGAAAGAGCCTCTTTTAAGTTTATTTATTTTATTTATTTAATTGGACTTGTATGCCGCCCCCTCTCCGCAAGGACTCGGGGAGGCTCACAATTAAAACACAACAATAAATATTTAAAAAAGAATCAAACCTAACAAGCCCAATCACTAAAACAGTTAAAAAGTTAAAATAAATTTAAAAACCCCAGGAGGTCAGTCCAGCCCAGCCTGTTCAAACAACCAGGTCTTCAGATCACGGCGGAAAGAGCAAAGATCAGGAGCCAAACGGAGCTCCAAAGGGAGTTGATTCCACAAGGTGGGGGCCACAACAGAGTAGGCCCTTCCCCGAGGCACCGCCAGCCAACATTGTCTAGCTGACGACACCTAGAGGAGTCCCCGTCTGTGCATGCACAGGGCGATCGGTATTTGATATTGGCAGGAGACGCTCCCGCAAGTACCCTGGACCCAAATCGTGAAGGACTTTGAATGTTAATACGAACACCTTGAATCTCACCCATTGACTTAAGATAGAATAATAATCATTGAAGGTGATTAAGATAAGAAAGCATAACTTACTGTCAGTTTGAAAGATGAATTTCCAGCTTCTTCAACCCCCGAAAAGATTGCAGCCCCTCCCAGCTTTTGCATGCAGATAGCTTCAAAGTTCAACTCCAGAAACTGATTGCCCACTTACAACTGTATTGAAGGGGAAGTTCTTCAACACACCCTGGCCAATGGTATGCTGATGGGATACCAGTCCCTTCGGTTAGAAGACAGAAGAGCCACACCTAGGGAAAAATCCTTTGGAGATCTCTCTCCATGTGTGTGTTCAGTTAGCTATGTTCCCAGGAAGTGGGGCCCAACCTGTTTTTAAAGAAATATAGAAAAGTGGCATCAGAAAAATCAGAAAAGTGGCATCAGAAAGATCCATCAAGTCTGTCCTCTAAGCCTATTTTTTGTGTTTTTTTAAACATTAATTTATTATTTTGTAATTATTTCTATATTTTTTATTTTTCATTTTTCATATTTGTCAGATGGTGGTCATGTGTTTATTTCAAGCATCTTTAAAATTACTTTAAAATATCTGCAGAAGGCTACACATAATGCTTAAGAAGCAAAGGAAATTTGATTTATCTGCATTGGCACTTTGGACTTATTTATAGGTCTGATGCTGCTTCACCCTCCCCACAGCCTTCCATCACTGGGATGGTTGTGGGGATGCATGCCAAGCAGTGGGGCAAGGCCCCTCCAAGAGAAGAGAGGTCCAAGGGAAGGGAGAATACAGACCCTCTCCAGGCAGAGGAGAAATGGAGACCCCCTGCTAAGTCTGGGATGCTGTCAGAGGAAGCACAGGGGTGGGTGGAGTGGAAGGTCTGTTCAGAGGAGGACACACGGCATGGCCCACCAAAACCTTTGAGGTCCCCAGTAACAGTGGGGAGCTGGGGGAAGCCATTTCAGGGGGAAGGAGCAAATGCGGAGGATGCTCCATTACAGGGAGAGACAGAGAAGGACTCTCATAAGGGAAGAAGCCCCCTTGCCTATTTGGCTACAGTTAACTGTCTTTCTTCGGTGGGCTTCAGGAATGCCTAAGAACTTTTGTTGCTCAAAGCCAGCCATTGGTCTTCTGAGGGTGAGCAAAGTTGGTCCCAGCAGTGGTGCTTTGGGCTGTTGCGCACAGTGACAGCACAGAGTGTGGGCAAGTGGTGAAAGGGTGGGAACGGAAGGGCACGTGAGGTTGTTTCATTCCAAGAGAGTCAAGGAGCAGTTGGGTCTAAGGCCCAAATCTATCAGTTCCTTCTTTGACTGGATGCCTTGACCCTTCATTGGTGTGTTCAAACTCTGTTCTCTACTTCTGTTCACTTACTAATTGAAGCCTGGCATGGATGTTGTGTCTATAATCTAAGGCCACCATAGTGTTGTCCCCAATTCGGGTCTGAGCCTGGTGCCAAAGTCAGTGATAGACACCAGACACAAGGTGCAGGTTTTCTGATTGCTTTTTATTGGAGTACTCCAAGGAAAAGGGCTCCTGGTCAAAATGCCAAGAGCCAAGAACAAAGGATTGAGTAATTCTAAAATTTGTGAGCCATACTTAATAGTTGACGTTTTTGCATTTTCTTTCCTTCCATAAAGCTGCATGGGCATGCAAGATAAATATTTACTGTTAGTTCTACAGCCAGCTGTAAGGCTCTAGTTAAAACTACCAGCTCAGCCAGTTGGGCAGAAGTATTTACTGGTAGTGGTTTGGCTTCCATAACTTCTCATGGTTTGACCACTGCATATCCTGCCTTTCTCAGACCTTCTATCATAAAGCTACTACCATCTGTAAACCATTCACAGTCAGCATTTGGGATAGGTTGATCACTAAGATCAGATGTACTGGCATGTACAGAATCCACCACCTGTACGCAATCATGATACAATTCAGTATCCACCTGGGGCAAGAGTGTAGCTGGATTGAGGGTATTGTATACCTCTAATTGTATGGCTGGGAGTCAAGCAGGATAGTCTGATATTTGGCAGTCATCCAAAATGCTCCGTGCACTTCCACAATCTCTTGGAGCCTCTGTGGGACTTTTACTATGAAATAAAGTGATAGTGTTAACTATTGGGCTTCTTCAACTAGCAGGGCTGTTGTTGCCACTGTTCACAAGCCACCCCAATGCCACAGGTCTTTGCCATGAGCCTAATTTCTGGGTGAGAACACTCATGGCAATGCCTTTCCATTTGTGCACAAATAAAGTAAAAAGTGTAGTGGGGTCTGGAAGCCCCAGTGCCAGTGCTCCCATAAACTCACTCTCTATTTGTGTGAATGTTAGCATTACCTAATCCATTCAAATATTTTCCATCTCCCCTTTAACAGCCTCATAAGGGGGCTTGACAAGAATTAAGAATCCAAATTCTACAAAAACCAGCCATCCCCAAGAATCCCAATTGTTTTCTATTAACAGGGGGCTTTAATGGATTGTTAACAGTCTCCACTGCCCTGCGGAGAAGTTATACCCTATGTTTTTAACCTCCTGCTGTGCAATTTGGGCTTTTGTTGTTTCAGGCACATTGTAGCCTTTCCTGAAACCCCAACAGAAGGTATCTCATCGGTAGTCTGAGGAGCAATAGGTCTGTTAAAGACAGATCTACTGGCTCCTGTATCTATTAACATATTATGTTTAGATCCAGGTTACCCAAACATCCAAGTTACCCAAGCACTTGCTCTTCCTGAGACCATTGTCTGTGAACTGACCTTAAATATCACATTTCGGTTCTTACTATGTTACAGATCCCCTGATTATGACATCGAACATGTAAACAAGCTATATACACTACTAACATGGGCAGCATCCTGCCCACACGCTTTTATCTTTCTTGGTGACTTCAATCTACCTCATATTAATTGGACCCTAAACGAATGTACAACTGAACCCATACATGCAACCTTCTACAATGCTGTAACAAATCTGGGACTGGAACAACTAGTAACCAACAATACTAGGCTTAACAACTGCCTCGATCTCATGTTCTGCAATAGTTTGAATTCAATTTATGGAATACAAATTAAAGAACCCTTTTCCAACAGTGACCACAACATGATTGACTTTTGTCTCAACATACGTCCACACAAAAATCATCACAATGACAGAATCCCCAATTATAACTTCAGAAAAGGCAACTATGATCTTATAATCAACAATTTCTCTTCCCTTGGTTGGCAATTTCTATTCACTGCGTGCAATACTGTTGAAGACCATTACAACATATTCTTACTAGAAGTCAAAAGAGTCATCAAACTATATGTACCAATAACAACTCCCAAACCCAGGAAAAACAGATTACCCATAACAATAAGGAAGCTTCAATCAAAAAAGAGATCACTGGTGAAAAAACAAATCTGGTCACATTGTCAACTTCAAAAGCCGATACAAAAATTTATGCCACCAGATAAAAACTGAATGCACTAATTATCACATTAAACAAGAGGAAAACCTTCTACACACAAATTCCACCTGTGCTTTCTACAATTTTGTAAACAACAAACTAAAAGACTCAAGGTCCATCCCACCCCTGAAAGGACCTAATGGCAAAGACTGCAATGACGACACCATCAAAGCCAACCTCCTTAGCACATTCTTTGGCTCAGTATTTGTAAACAGCAATGGATCAAGCCCAGTACTTCCTAGTTGAACCACAGACAACTACAATGATCTAATACATATTGATTTTATAGAAGACATTGTTGAAAAGCACTATGCAATCTAAAACCATCCCTATCTATTGGACCAGATGGAATATGTGCCTACTTCTTAAAAAAGCTATCCACTGCCATAGCCGAACCTCTAAGCATAATCTTTGAAAAATCTTTCAGGACCAGCTCCTTGCCAAAACTATGGTCACAAGCTAAGATCATCCCCATCTTCAAAAAGGGAGACCCCAGCCTAGTTGATAATTACAGACCAATCTCGTTATGCTGCGTCACCTGTAAACTCATGGAATCAATTATTAACCAATCCATTATCATCCACTTAGAGACAAACAACCTACTCTCTAATAAACAACTTGGTTTCAGAAAAAAAATATCCTGTAATCTGCAACTCTTACACTGCAAAAACATATGGACTACACAATTCGATCAGGGCAAAGCAATAGACTCAATCTACATAGACTTCTGTAAAGCCTTTGATTCAGTGGTACACAACAAACTACTCCTAAAACTAAAATCTTATGGTATCTCTGGACACCTTCATAACTGGATAGAAACATTCCTGTCAAACAGACAACAAATGGTCAGAATTGGGAGCGTCCTATCAAATTCTGTACCTGTCAACAGTGGTGTCCCCCAAGGCAGTATTCTAGGACCAACTCTCTTCATACTCTACATAAATGACCTCTGTGATCATATTAAGAGCAACTGTGATCTCTTTGCTGATGATCTAAAGCTATTCAACATCACCGACAATACTGCTACCCTTCAAAACGACCTTGACTATGTATCAGAATGGTCAAACAAATGGCAACTTCAAATCTCAACAAATAAATGCTCTGTCTTACATATTGGCAAAAAAAATCAGAAAATAAAATACAAGCTGAATGGTCAAGACCTTGTTGATGATCCAAACTCTGTCAAGGACCTTGGAGTACTCATCTCTAATGATCTAAGTGATAGAGCCCACTGTAACTACATAGCCAAAAAGGCATTAAGAGTTGTTAACCTAATCCTATGTAGCTTTTTCTCTGGTAATATCACACTACTAACTAGAGCATACAAAGCATTTGCCAGACCAATATTTGAATACAGCTCATCAGTCTGGAACCCATATCTCATATCTGATATTAACACAGTAGAGAAAGTCCAGAAATACTTCACAAGAAGAGTTATACACTCCTCTACTCATTGCAGAATACATTATTATTATTATTATTATTATTATTATTATTATTGGATTTCTATGCCACCCCGTCTCCCAAAGGACTCAGGGCGGCATACAATCATAAAAATACAATACAATATTAAAAAAGAATTAAATAAGAAACCCAATAATCAATTAAAATTAATAAAACAATTCACTAAAACCCCACCCCACCAGACTTGAAATTCTAGACCTAGAAAACCTATAACTACGCCGCCTTTGGTCTGATCTAAGTATAGTATATAAAATCATACGTTGCAATGTCCTAACTGTCAATGAATACTTTAGCTTCAACCATAACAATACAATAGATACAAACTCTCCCTTCTCAAAGGAACATAAAGAAAAGCTGGGCTTCCAACTACCTGTACAGGTAGTTCTACTTTCAAGGATCACTTTGCTCATCAGTCTCTTGATCAGGACCTACAGGACCTACAGTGCAACCACAGACACACAGTAGAACCTAATTTTAGTTGTTAACCTAATCCTACATAGCTTTTTCTCTGGTAATATCACACTACTAACTAGAGCATACAAAACATTTGCTACACCAATACTTGAATCATCAGTCTGGAACCCACATTACGTATCTGATATCAACACAGTAGAGAAAGTCCAGAAATATTTCACAAGAAGAGTTCTCCACTCTGCTACTCATTGCAGAATACCTTATGCCACCAGACTTGAAATTCTAGACCTAGAAAACCTAGAACTACACCGTCTTCGGTCTGATCTAAGTATAGCATATGAAATCATACATTGCAATGTCCTACCTGTCAATGAATACTTCAGCTTCAATCATAACAATACAAGAGCACACAATAGATACAAACTCAAGGTTAACCGCACCAAACTTGATTGCAGAAATACGACTTCAGCAACAGAGTGGTCAATGTCTGGAATACTCTACCTGACTCTGTGGTTTCTTCCCCAAACCCCAAAAACTTTAACCTTAGACTGTCTACTATTGACCTCACCCCTTTCCTAAGAGGTCTGTAGGGAGCATGCATAAGCGCACCAATGTGCTTACCATCCCTATCCTATTGTTTCTTTTTATTTTTCTTATATGCATCCATTTCATGTATTCACAATTATGTTTACCTTTATACTTATTATCTTGTAAGTGATTGACAAATCAAATCAAATAAATAAATAAATAAAAAATAAACTATGACCTAGATGTTTGAGAGTCTCCATAGATTTTCTGCCTGCATTGTACACCTTGCCACTATGTGTTGGCTCTTCTGTGGCCTGGTTTCCTGTCACAGAGTCTATCCTTGGGCATTCTGATTATGCTCTTTTTTGGTTAGGTTATTTCATAATAATCTGTTTGATTGACATCCTGACATCATCCCGATAGATCCTAAAAATCTGTAGAATGTGTCTTCTTGTGGGTGTAAGGTCCCAGAAGTTTCCCCGAGCCACTGAGATGCCAAAGAGAGTGAGACTCGAGACGAGGCTTGCAAAAATAACAGCTTTTTTATTATTTGGCCATGGCAAAAGGGCTAAGTGACAAAACTATATCCAAAACATACAGACAAAATGTATGTAAGGAATAGCCGCACACTGCGAGAGTGGCTCAGAGTATTATATACATTTTACACTGATAGAAACGAAGTTTATTCAATCAGAGACAAAGGCTTATCACCAACATAATCTTTAAAGCGTTCTTTGTTCAAGCCTGTCTCTGTCCATGCTTTATTATCTTACAGAGTATCCCTTGCTCGTGTGTTTTTGCTCCTAGGCAGCCCCCCTTATCTATGCAGCAGGATGTTTCTGGGAACTGTCTCCAAGGATGTGCCTAGCTCTGAAGCAAATTACAGAAGCAAGAAACCAGATAGAAAGGGATACAATTCTTTTACAGAATGAATTCCTAACGAATGATTGTTAACCATAGCAAAATAGTACAAGCAACTTCTTTAACAGAAGCAAAGAGCAAAGGTTAGGTTGATTCATGTCAATATGTCCTTTCATTTTCCTCCCTTTTCTTATGACAGGATGCTTCCTGTCAATGGTGGACTAGGGGAGCATTTAAGGACCATGAATTTAGCTAGTCTAATGGAGGGGAGGAGGTCAGTGGACACTGAGAAGCTAAGACTGCCATCCCAGTGATGGGAGATGTAGCCATACGCTGGATCAGAGGGATGAAAGGGGAGAAGGAGATCTCCAAAGACTAAAAATACTAGAAACCCAATGCTGTTCCAGTGAGAGAAGATACTGCCAAACCAGTGGAAGTCAACTGCCCCAGTCCAAGTCTGCAACAGGACGTGGGCAGTTTTCCCATTGTGGTCCACTGGCAGGCTGCAGAGATGGCAGCAGAGTCGGACAGTGGGGAGGAACATGGGCCAGTCCAAGAGTCTGGGGAGGACTTGGACGGGGGTCCTACATCCAATACAGAGATGGGGCCAGGACCATCTGGGATGTGCTGACTCCATGGCCTCCAGAATCTGGCAGCAGTAAGGCAGAGAAACAAGGGGAGCCTGTTCCCAGTGCGTGTGTGCACAGAACTGCCAGAAGGCAAGAGCAGCTAAGACAAAAGGGTTGACTCAGGAGTAAGGCTGGGAGGTGATTGCCCCTCCCATAAGGTATAAAGGAAATGCAAATATCCCCATCCTAGCAGCAAACTCCTCCATAATTTTTTTCTGGACCATCTATCTGTAAACAATTTTTGAAATAAAATTTTCAACACATGCCTCCTTCTGTCGCTGACAAAAAGTGTAAAGCAAGTCAACTTCCAGTTTGGGACTCTTCAGAGACAGACCGAAATCCGCAACTGTGCATGTTTTTGATCTGTGCTCACCGCCAGAGTGCCCCGAGCTGGCTGGCTTCAGGGCTAAGCCACCCTGTAGAGGTGGTGAAGAGGGGGGAGACCACTAGCAGGGTCGAGGAGAGCCACATCTCTCCTCCCCAACTGGCTTTTACTTGCTTTCCCGAAGGCGGCTGCAGTGATGGTCAGAAATGGCCACCTCAAAGAAGAACCTGACCAGACAAGATCGTGCAAGCAGAAGTTGGAAAGAGAAAGTTTGGCTGACTGGTCTGAACAGAGAAATCACCCATTTAAGGTACCTGGAATTTGAGCAAAAAAGAAAAATACTATCCCTAAGAAAAGATTTTTTAAAGCGGCTAAAGGAAAGTGAAGGAAAAAGAATTGTTTTTCTTCATCTTTAAAATTGACAGTTCTAATAGACTTTAAACATTAAGAGGAAGAGATTTGAATAAGAATTGATATTAATCCTCTTTGACATCAATAGGCTATTCTTAGCTGAAAATAAAGTGTCAAAGGGATAAAGATTTCTGAATAATCAAAAAGCCTTTTAAAAAGAGAGAAAGAAAGCAGAGGAAGAAAACAAAAAAGAGGGAGGAATCTGGAAAAATGGAGGATACCACCTGGAGCTAAAAAGTATTGAGAGTGAATTTTAACAAGTTTTGAGAAGGATACATCCTAGCTGCAATCCTGTTACAAGATAACAAAACCCCTCGAAAGAGAAAGCGAAAAAAGAAGCAAGAAACAACTATAGACTATTGTATGATTCCTGAAATTTTGACAGTGGATCCTAGTGAAATTGACTAAAATTAATTGAGGGTTGTTTAAAAAATTAAAAACTTTTCAAAACGCCATCACTCCTTGAAGAACTAAAAACAATACTTAAAGAATATAAAGAAGAAGCACAAATGAGAGACTTTTGCCCATTCAATTTATTGAAATGGAGATTTTGAAATATCAAAAATAACAAGAAACATTTGCTGAACAAGAAGGGTGGAACGAAGAAGAAGCCATCTTCAATGATCAAGCAGTTTTAAGTGTGGTAAAAAAGAGGAAGGGGAAAGGAGTTAAAAGTTAAGATTTGAAGCAACAACCAAAAAAAGTGTAATTTGAAAAGTAATTATAATGTCAGAAAGAAGTAGAAGGGGGGATCTCAGAAGGGAGATTTGGACGGAAAAGGAACAAAAAAGAGAGGGAAAAGAAGAGGGGGGGATGGAAAAGAAAAGAAGCTATAAAGGATTGGAACAAGATAGAAAGAGACAGGAAAAGATAGAACAAGATAGAAAGAGACAGGAAAAGCATATAAGGATTAAAGGGATAAATTTATTTAAGAGACACAGAGAAAATGGCTAGAAGTTTAATTTAAAAGAGAATTCTGCAAGGGTACATGAGATAATATTGCTATATTATTAGAAAATGTGTTAGATGTGTAATGGAATATTCTTTCTTAGTAATTAAATGATGTAAAAAGGATAAGAGAATAAGGTTTTTAATGATTTAAAAATTTAAAAATTTAAAAGAAGCATGAAAGTCTTTATGCTGTTTTTTAAATATAGTAATAAGTTAATATGAAATACAGATGATCAAAATGAATGATAATTGATGTTATTTGCTAATAAGAGAGATATTAATATCAAAGTTGGAACTGAATTTGAAATAGAAATATGTATTTTATATATATGCATATCCTCTTTTTTTGTTTCTCATTAAAGAATTTAATGTGTATTTGTAAGGGAATGTACCAAGCAGAATTCGGTTGATAGCTATGTTAGAAAATGAATGTCATATTTGTGAAGGTGTATTTTAAGTGTTGAGTAATAATTGAATAGATAATAGTTAAAAGATATAAAGGTGTTATAACTCCAGCCTTAGCAACTACAGGCCAAAATATGTACAAGGGGAAAAAAAGAGTATGAAATTGTAAACAGGACAGATGAAAGTGTTAAAATATTAAATGGAAAGATATGGAAAATTAGAAAAAGAAATGTAATTGAAATTAGAAATGAATGGAATAATTAAAAATAAGGTCATAGAAAGTAGAGAAAGGGAAAAGTTATGGAAAAAAATTGTGAAAATGGATATAAGATATGGACTAGAATACATAAGATGAATATGTAATTGAATTTATGTCTGTATGGAGAAGTGACAACCTGGGAGCACACTGTTCTAAAAAAAAGATGTTTTATGTTCTTTATGTATTTATTTGTCTATGTTTGTCTTTAAAAAATAATAAAATTTTATTTTAAAAAAAGTGTAAAGCAAGTCTATACTGGTATATAGCTGTTTTAAACTGAGTCTTCTATTTAGCCATTAAAGTTAAAGCAATAGCAGTTTCATTAGTTATTATTTCATGCACAGCCTGTAACCTTTTAAGTCTATTCAACATATAGGAGTTCTATAACCACACATTCCATCTTCTCCTCAGGTGGCTGGTCCATATATCTGAATTATTCTTTTTAGAGACCAGTCATTGTAGATCTGTGGTCTGCTTCCGCATGAACAGGTACACCCAGTCTGTCACCTTGTTGTATGGACAGTAGGAAAAACAATACACATGATCCATATCAACAGCTAGGCAATTGCACTTAGGCAAACTTTCCACATATCCAATATAAGCCATCTGTAGCATTCCAGTTAAGAATTTATTACCCACATCTATCCATAACCCACTCTAGGTGCATTTTCAAATGGGTTACTAGGTTGTGCCAGGTTAATTCCAGACTGAAAGGTTACATTAAGCAAAGAAAAGACTCTTGCTTGTAATGTATGGTTTTTCAGATTAATCATTGCATTATATTCTCCTATTAGTTCTACCCATAAATTGCTGGAGTGTGAAAAATAAGCAGGGCATCAGAAGGATTGAGTAAGGAAGCAAAAGGCAATACGTATACAAAATTAATTTATTTCTAGTAGAAAGGAGGTTATGACCGAGCCATTCCACCTTTTGTTTTGGTAGACATGCAATGTCTATGCATTGGAAAAGAACATCATTTTCTTTAGCTGAAAGACGCCCATTGGAGACCTGGTCTTGGACATGGAGGCAGAAAGCTGAACTCTTCCATCGTGCATTTCTATAATTCTGTTGGATATTGAAGGGCTTAGCCTGTTGTACCAGTTCAGTTACAGCTTGCTGAAAGGGGCTACATTTTATATGTGCCACTTTTCATCTGGCTTCCTCTCACAAATGAAGGGTTTAGATATTGCACATTCAATATTTGTCCAACACCTTGGTGGTGCCAAACAACTGGATAACATAATGGTACATTCATGTGTACTCTTATTAGTTATGGTGGTTGGAGACCAAAAGCTGGAAATCAAACAGAATACAGTTATTCATTCAATCAATCAAGACAGTTGGTCAGCAGTGGGAGTGCAATGTAGACTGTAGGGATCTTGGTGGGAGGGTCAAAAAAGTAATATTGTGACCACAACCACATGATCAAAGGCTCCTTCTTTTTACATGTGTGTGATGTCCCTAAAGAGGATAGAATTTTAATTGTGCAGTCATGGCTACCATCTTGACCTTTTGACCATCTCAGGAGCCCCTTTGTCCCTGGCAAAGGAACACGTGTCATGTTCTTGGCCTAGCCCTGATTATTCTGGGGTCTACATTTTGTATTTCCTTCCACAAAATGATAAGAAATCAGGAAATTGAATCTGGGCTCTAGGGATCACAACACTCAAGCAATTTACTCCAGAATTTTTGTCCCAAAGGTGATTTTCCAAAAGGCAACTGGACTTTCTTAGATTTTTGGTCCTTGAAAAAGTGTTGCTTCTCATGCAAGAAGTTTATTCAGTTCTATTCTGAAGAACCTTCTTGGATGAGAAGTGAAAAGTTTTCAAAATAAAAAATGAAGAAAGTACAGTTGCCTTTTGGAAAACCACCTTTGGGACAACCATGACCTGGATGACTGAGAATCTCCATAGTAGTGATGGCATTCTACGGTTTGGCCCAATTCAGTTGAACTGGTAGCTCCGAGGATCATCTGTGAGCAAACTGGTTCACTCCAACAATCAGCTGCTGGGCCCCTCTCCCACCCTGACTCTATACTGACTTTTATTTTCTGGTTTTGAAGCTCAGCTGCTGTGCACGGCACAGGGGATTGCGGCGCATCAGCTGTTGAAGACACAGGGAGAGTGCACAATTTCAGGAGAAGGTTAATGGCAAACCCTCTACATGTGCAAAGCGCACCCACCAAGCCATGGGCACAGTGATAAAAAAATTGAAACCCACCACTGATCCATAGACACTCCCAATGGTCTTGGTTTGCTGTTAATGATCTATACCAGTGGTGGCTAACCTTTTTGGGTTCCTGTGCCCAAAATTATGCACGCACTTGCATGCTCACACTCGCATGCCAGCACCCAGAAGGCAATGCGCACCCCCCCACGTTCCCTATGCATGCGCGTGCAATCCCCCAACCCCTCAACCCCTGCCGCCCTCTTACCTGCACTGTGCATCACAGCTGATTTTCAGCTGGTTTGAGGCCCTTTTTGGCCTCTCAATGTCTTGAGGAAGGCTTCTGCAGGCTTCTACAAGCTTTGTAGGCCGAAATGTAGCCCCGTTTTGTCACTTCCTGTTTTTCCGAAAATACTGAAAGTGATGAAATGGGGTTAGATTTTGGCCTACAAAGTTTGTAGAGGCCTGCAGAAGCCTTCCTGAAGCCTTTGGGAGGCCAAAAAAGATCTCAAACCAGCCAAAAATCAGCTGTGAGGCACGCACATGCGCAGTGAGGTAAGTTTGCCTGCAGCTCACGGGCCAGCACAAATGGCTGTGCATTTATTTTATTTATTTATTTAATTGGATTTATATGCCGCCCCATCTCAGGGGGGACTCGAGGCGGCTTACACAAATATATATATACAATAAATACAACATTTACCAAATTAACTCTAATCCAATTATAATAAAATCTAATTAAAATACCCTTAAATTAAAATTCCCAACCCTGCTCAGTCCAGGCCAGCCTGTGCAAACAGCCAAGTCTTGAGATCATGGTGGAAGGAGTGCAGGTCTGGGGCCAAATGCAGCTCTAGAGGTAGGTGATTCCAAAGGGTGGGTGCCCCCACAGAGAAGGCCCTCCCCCTACCGACATTGTCTGGCTGACGGCACACCCAGGAGGGCCTGCCTGTGGGAGCGTACCGGGCGATTGGACCTCGATGGTGGTAGGAGGCACTCCTGCAAGTACCCCGGACCCGAGCCATGCAGGGCTTTATAGGTTAATACCAGCACCTTGAATCTTACACAGAGGGCAACTGTCAACCAATGAAAATCACTCAGGAGGGGTGTCACATGGGAGAATTGGGCCACTACCATCACCACCTGTGCAGCCGCATTCTGCAGCAGTTGAAGCCTCTGTATAGTCTGCAAGGGCAGCCCCAGGTAGAGAGCATTGCAGTAGTCAAGATGGGAGGCAACGAGCGCATGAGTGACCATGCATAGGGAATCTCGGTCCAAGTAGGGGCGCAACTGGTGCACCAGGTGAACCTGGGCAAAAGCCCCCCTGGCGACGGCTCCCACCTGCTCCTCCATACTGAGCCGTACATCCAGGAGGACACCCAAGTTGTGCACCCTATCCACAGGGGGCAACACCTCTCCCCCTATGGCCAAAGATGGAATTTCTTGAATCTGAGATGCCAGTATGCACAGCCACTCATTCTTGTCTGGGTTGAGCCGGAGCCTGTTCCTCCCCATCCAGATCCACACCACCTCCAGGCCCTGGGAGAGCACAGGGAGGGCATCACTGAGGTGGTCCAGGGTGGAGATGTAAAGCTGGGTATCATCAGCATGTTGATGATACCTCACCCCGAAACCATGAAAGATCTCACCCAGTGGCTTCATGTAGATGTTGAACAGGAGGGGAGAAAGCACTGACCCCTGAGGAACCCCACAAGTGAGGGTCCTCTGGGTCGATCTCTGCCCCCCTGTCAACACCGACTGCGGGTGTCCCGAGAGGAAGGAAGAGAACCACCGTAAAACGGTGCCTCCCACTCCCAACTCCCAAGACACCACAATAAGATACCATGGTCGATGGTATCGAAAGCCGCTGAGAGGTCTAATAGGACTAGGACAGAGAAATATCCCCTGTCCCGAGCCCTCCAGAGATCATCAATGAGTGTGACCAATGCTGTCTCCATGCTATAACCAGGCCTGAAGCCCGATTGAAATGGATCTAGGTACTTGGATTCTTCCAGGAAAGCCGGAAGCTGTTGTGCCACCACGCTCTCAACAACGGTCGCTAAAAAGCAAAGGTTGGAGACCGGACAGAAGTTGTTTAAATTGGCTGGGTCCAGGGCAGGCTTCTTAAGAAGGGGTCTCACCACTGCCTCTTTCAAGGCGGCAGGGAAAAACCCCTCCTGCAGTGAAGCGTTGGTAACTGCCTGGAGCCAGCCACACGTCTCCTCACGGGCAGCATAAACTAACCAGGAGGGACATGGGTCCAATAAACATGTGGAGGCACACAACCGCCGCATAATCCTGTCCACCGTATTTGAGGATACAGGGTCAAACTCCTCCCAGATGACATCGACAAGACTCGTCATTGACTCCACATCCGACTCAAGCCAGTTGGTGTCCAACCCAGTCTGGATCCGAGCGATCTTTTCCAACAGATGTTGACCAAACTCCTTGGCTCATCCCTGTAAAGGGTCTACCCCCACCTCCTGAATAAGGAGGGAGTGAGTGACCCTAAACAGGGTGGCCAGGCGATTATCTGTGGATGCAATGAGAGTGGAGAAGTAAGATCTCTTCGCCACTCTCATCACTCCCACGTAGGTCCTCGAAAAGGACCTCAACTGGGCTCGGTCAGATTCAGACCGGGAGAACCTCCAACTGCTCTCTAGGCCCCTCCCCCAATGCTTCATTTCCTGTAGCTCCGTGGCAAACCAGGGGGCCAACCAGGATCTGCGTCGGGTTAAGGGCCACAGGGGGACAACCCAGTTGAGCGCCCCAGAGGCCGCCTGTTGCCAGGCTTCCACTAGGGCCTTGGCCGAGTTGTGGGCCAGGGAGGCAGGTAATGGTCCAGCGGTCTGGAACTGCTCAGGGTCCATCAGGTGCCTGGGGTGGAACCACCTTGTCGGTTCCACCTCCCAGCGGCGGGGAGTGGGATAGTGAAAGACCAGCCAGAGGAGATAATGGTCTGTCCATGAGAGGGGGCGAATAGTTGGCACTCCCCCCCAGACCATTACACCACTGTCCCGAGATAAAAACCAGGTCTAGAGTGTCCCCCCTCATGGGCATGCATGCTATAGGTTCATCATCATGGATCTATACCATTGAAACAGTGTCCAGTTCTGATCAGTGACACTGAGCATTGAAAAGGGTTGTCAGTACTCACTCTCTGAATTATGTTTCATCTATATTCTCCTTTCTCAATTTTAGATGGTCCTCTTGTGGCAATCCTACCTATTATGTTTTCAGCTTTTTTTTCAGCGATTTTCAATCTCTGGATCTCAAGATGAACCAAATACAGGTATTCCTCGACGTATGACCACAACTGAGCCCAAAATTTATGTTGCTAAGTAAGAAATTTGTTAAGTGAGTTTTGCCCCATTTTGCGACTTTTCTTGTCACAGTTGTTAAGTGAATCCTTGCAGTTGTTAAGTTAGTAACATGGTTGTTAAGTGAATCTGGCTTCCCCATTGACTTGGCTTGTCAGAAGGTCTCAAAAGGGGATCACATGGCCCTAGGATGCTGCAACCAACAAAAATGAGTCAGGTTCCAAGGTTCTGAATTTTGATCCTGTGATCATGGGGGTGCTGCAACAGTCATACGTGTGAAAAATGATCATAACTCACTTTTTTCAGTGCCATTGTAATGTCGAATGGTCATTAAATGAATTGTTGTAAGTCGAGGATTACCTGTATTAGAGTTCCTTTTATCTATTAGAGCAGACTTCTCTACAGCCAACAAACCCAATCTGTTCACCTTTCCTATAGATTATTAATTAAAAAGAAACCTGAAAAGTATTTCTGATCTCCTCATACACTGATCTGCATATTTTTATCTGTATGTATACCTTTTCCCTCCAGGTTGTGTTGCTTGTGTGAAGGAATGTGTCTGTGTTGGTCTAATCAAGGCAGGTGCAACCTAGAGAGACATGTCATTGGCTTCTTTTTTTCACAAGTAATCTCATCCTGTCCTATTCAGTTTGAAGAGAGAGAGCTTGATGAATACATGGATGGAGGGGTTGAGTCCCAATACCTTTTATGGAATTTATTTCCAATGCTGCTTTAGATTGGAAAAATAAAAAGTAACTGCACCATTTGGAGAGAAAGGTTTAAACATATGTCTTTGGGATATATGAGAAAAAATGAATATAAAGTTAAAAACAGGATTGGTTGGATTCCACAATGAAAATTTGATAATAATTATTGAAGGTTATGCAGGTGATGCATGAAAGGTACTAAATTAAGAGATATGCTTTATTTTTGGCAATATGAAGAATGACTGTCAGAAAAGGGAAGGAAGTGGAAGAAATGAGAATAGAAATGGAAATAGAAAAAGATGCTGTAAGAGAAAGAACATCTTTGAAAAAATATTAAAGTTGTAGTGAAAGAAGACCTGGAAGCTGCTTGGAATAATGGGGAAAAATACATTGCAGCAGACAGTTACTGACAGAATTGGTTGCACTTATGGGGCAAATAAAAAAGAATCCTTGGCAGAATGATGAAGTGAAAGAAGCTGTGGATAAAGGAAACATGCATATACAGGTGAAACTCAAAAAATTAGACTATCATGCAAAAGTTCATTTATTTCAGTAATACAACTTAATAGGTGAAACTAATATATGAGATAGACTCATTACATGCAAAGCATGATAGTTCAAGCCGTGATTTGCCATAATTGTGATGATTATGGCTTATAGCTCATGAAAACCCCAAATCCACAATCTCAGAAAATTAGAATATTGTGAAAAGGTGCAATATTCTAGGCTCCAAGTGTCCCACTCTAATCAGCTAATTAAGCCATAACACCTGCAAAGAGGTCCTGAGCCTTTAAATGGTCTCTCAGTCTGGATCAGTAGTAATCACAATCATGGGAGAGACTGCTGACATGACAGTTGTGCAGAAAACCATCATTGACTCCCTCCATAAGGAGGGAAAGCCTCAAAAGGTAATTATAAAAGAAGTTGGATGTTCCCAAAGTGCTGTATCAAAGCACATTAATATAAAGTTATGTGGAAGGGAAAAGTGTGGAAGAAAAAGGTGCACAAGCAGCAGGGATGACCACAGCCTGGAGAGGATTGTCAGGAAAAGGCCATTCAAAAGTGTTGGGGACTTTCACAAGGAGAGGACTGAGGCTGGAGTCAGTGCATCAAGAGCCACCACACACAGACAGATCCTGGACATGGGCTTCAAATGTCGTATTCCTCTTGTCAAGCAGCTCCTGAACAACAAACAACATCAGAAGCGTCTTACCTGGGCTAAAGAAAAATAGACCTGGTCTGTTGCTCAGTGGTCCAAAGTCCTCTTTTCTGATGAGAGCAACTTTTGCATCTCATTTGGAAACCAAGGACCCAGAGTCTGGAGGAAGAATGGAGAGGCACACACTGCAAGATGCTTGAAGTCCAGTGTTAAGTTTCCATAGTCTGTGTTGATTTGGTCATCTGCTGGTGTTGGTCCACTGTGCTTCATTAAGTCCAGGGTCAACCAGCCATCTACCAGGAGATTTTGGGGCACTTCATGCTTCCTTCCGTAGATGAGCTTTATGGGGGTGCTGACTTCATTTTCCAGCAGGACTTGGCACCCGCCCACACTGCCAAAAGCACCAAAACCTGGTTCAATGACCGTAGAATTACTGTGCTTGATTGGCCAGCAAACTTGCCTGACCTGAACCCCATAGAGAATCTATGAGGCATTGCCAAGAGAAAGATGAGAGACATGAGACCGAACAATGCAGAAGAGCTGAAGGCAGCTATTGAAGCATCCTGGTCTTCCATAACACCTCAGCAGTGCCACAGGTTGATAGCTTCCATGCCACGTCGCATTGAGGCAGTAATTGCTGCAAAAGGGGCCCAAACCAAGTACTGAGTACATATGCATGCTTATACTTTTCAGAGGTCCGATATTGTTCTATGTACAATCCTTGTTTTATTGATTGCATGTAATATTCTAATTTTCTGAGATTGTGGATTTGGGGTTTTCATGAGCTGTAAGCCATAATCATCACAATTATGGCAAATCACAGCTTGAACTATCTTGCTTTGCATGTAATGAGTCTATCTCATATATTAGTTTCACCTTTTAAGTTGCCTTACTGAAATAAATGAACTTCTGCATGATATTCTAATTTTTCTAGTTTCACCTGTACAAGAATGACTGCAGCCAAAAACAGGGATGAGAGGGAGCTGTGCACATAGAAAAAAACCATAAGAGAGAGACTGGCGGGCCAGCAGGAGGAGTCAAATGAGGAATCAATTTAAAGTCTCGATGTAGTCACAAGAGAAGAAGGTCCAATCCACCCTCCCTCCCTGCCCCAAATGCTGTTGAAACTTAACTAACTTTACCAGGTGCAAACCATTAGTTGAGAAGATTCCTGTGCATTGGTTTGAGCAATAAATCAATACATTTGAACCCTCCTGTTTGAATCTGGTTCTTTCCCCCAGACAAAAACATAGTTTGCCAAGAAAGTAATCAAGGAAAGGAAAGAATGATTTTAAAAGGCAGAGAAAAGGTCAGTGGCGGAAGTTGAAAAATGCTGAATGGGTTGAAAGAAAGATTAAGAAAGTAATGGTTGGATGAAGTGGGTGAGATCCTGAAAGAGAGAAATTACTATTTTAAAGGCATGGTTATCTTCCTATTCCTTTCCTCTGCTTTGCTTGGTGTTGAATTTATTTAATAACTTCATCCTTTTGTCACATGACAAGTTTAATCCAATGTGTCCTTTGGGATAGTATCAGATCTTGGATCTGCAAATTGTGCATTCCTGATAAGGATGAATGTGCATAAATAGAGTTTTGAACAAAGTATAAGTAGGACTTTCTATATTCTATATTCTTTCTTAATTGTTTTCTTAATATTTGTATATTTGTATTATTGTTTTTACTTTGTAAGCCACCCTGAGTCCTTAGGGAGATAGGGCGGCATATAAGTCTCATAAATAAATAAATAAATAAATAAATAAATAAATAAATAAATAAATAAATGTCAACTTACAAAACTTTTGGTGAACTTTCATCAACCCATACCCAGGTGGTTCCATTTTCGTAATACCCGATCCAATAGTCAGAAGGATGATTTGAGATTTCTCTTATTAGGAATGCCTAAAAACAACCACCACAAATACATTTAAAATACCTTTAGGAATCCCCTTCTGGCTTCATTATTGCTCATTGAACAATAATGATAATAATAATCTACACATAGATACAAATGCCAAATCCAGTCTAAACATTTGGCTGACTATACGACCAACCATAATAATGACGATGAATCATGCCCTTCATCCATGCAGCACTGTTGACAGACTCTACTTCCCAAGGAAAACAGGTGGGTGTGGCATTGTTCAAGTACAGGTAATCCTCAACTTACAACAGTTCATTTAGTAACAGTTGGAAGTTACAACTGAAAAAAGCGACATGATCATTTTTCATACTTACGACCATTGCAGCATCCCCATGATCATGTGATCAAAATTCAGATACTTGGCAACCAACTCATATTTATGATGATTGCAGTGTCCCGGGGTGATGTGATCACCTTTTGTAACATTATTTTTGCAAATAATTCAAGGAAGCAAACATAAGCAACACACCTTCCTTCTCCTACTATTCTACAACAACAAACCTGTGAGGTGACTTGGGCAGAAAGAGAGGGACTGACCCAAAGACACCTAGTTGGCTTTCGTGGCTAAAGCAGGACAAGAACTCAGAGTCCCTGGCTATCTAACCTGGTGCCTTAACCACTAGGCCCAAAATTAGTCCAAATTGTCCCAAGACAGAAAATTTGAGGGGCAAGCTACACATGAAGAAGAAGCTGGTGCAGATCTTTGAAGCAGTCCCATTCCTAGACATACAACATTGATCTTTCAGAATATAATCAGTCTGCCTGCTACTATTTTGAGCCCTTATCTATCTCTCCAAGATACTTACTTGCTCATTATAACTTCCAATACAAACCAAGGTGGATTTCTTAGTCTCGCAATATGTTCTTGCTGTGGTCCAGTTGCCCGCAACAGTGCTGAACAAGTAAAGGGCCCCTTCAAAGGGCACCCAGTTTTTTTTTAGCAGAATAGTAATGACATCTTTCAGCCGGTGAAGAAATGTTCCGGAGAGAATTGCAGGGAGAAAGCAAGAGAGAAAGACGCAGCATTTAGTAGAAGATAAGCTGAAGATCAATTATATAGCTGTACTGCATATTGAAACTGGTACATGTAGTCCTTGACTTACAACCACAATGGAGCCCAAAATTGATGTTGTTACGTGAGACCTTTGTTAAGTGAGTTTTGTCCCATTTTTACAACCTTTTCTGCCACAGTTGTTAAGTGAATCACTGCAGTTGACAAGTTGGTTACATGGTTGTTAAATGGACCTGGCTTCCCCACTGACTGTCAGAAGGTTGCAAAAGATGATCACCTGACCATGGGGCACAGCAACAGTCATAAATATGAACCAGTTGCCAAGCATCTGAACTTGATCACATGTTCATGGGGATGCTGCAAAGGTCGTAACTGTGAAAAAAGGCCACAAGTTACATTATTCAGTGCCATTGTAACTTTGAATGGTCACTAAATAAACTGTTGTAAGACAAGGACTACCTGTAATTGAAATTTCACATCCCTGTTTCATTCGTTTCCTTCCCTTCCCTTCCCTTCCCTTCCCTGAAAAGGAACACAAAGACATCTATGTTACTAGATCCCGACTAAAAACACAACTTTGACCACAGCGAAGTGTTCAGTGAAGTGCTTCTAGAAAGCCCACAAGCAAACCATGGGGCAATTGTGCCCTCCCCACACATGGTCCTGAGAATTCAGAAGCACACTGTTTCCATCAAGAAAATTTGATGGTGCTATCTGGGGTGCTATTAAATGTGCAGGATTCAAAGAGGTGTGGAAGAGCCTTGCTGGCTCACCTCTTGGGCATCTTGCCTCTGAGCTTACAGCTGTCAGGGCTCTGTTTGTTACCCCCATTTAAATCATGAGTCTCTAGCTGGATTTTCAAAACTTAAAGAAGATTTATTAAGAGTAAACATGCCGGTGATGCCTGGGTGTAAATGACTCTGAGACACATCATTCATTGTCACCCTTGAGCCTGGCTCCCACCCCCTCGGTGTATCATAATTCATATTCTCCAATGGTACAAATCCATAGCCAAGAGTCATCAATCATGCTCTCCAGTTAGAATTTTGCATGGCAGAAACTTCAGTCACCTAGTTACTATCTTTGAAAACATTTATGGAATGCAAGTGCCCACTGCTCCCCCCTCTCCCTTTCTGTTGGCAACTCTAAAAAGACCATAGAAATATTTTATGAATTGCCATTAGCATCAATTCTTTTTCTCTCCCTGTAAGTCTTCCACAAAGCCCAGGAGACTTTGAGCAAGGAATCCGAGACCGGGAGATACTTAAGTTCCTCATAAGAAATGGTACCCATAGGAGGAGGAAGAGTGATTGTGGAGGGGCAGGGGCTGAAACTGTGGAGAAACACTGAGAAGGAGAACTGACAAACAACTGGACTGCAGGAAAGAAAGGAATTACAGATAGTCCTTGACTTACGACCACAATGAAGCCCTATTGATAAGTGAGACTGTTGTCAAGCGATTTTCCCTCTATCTTACGACCTTTCTTGCCACAGCTATTAAGTGAATCACTGCCATTGTTAAGTTAGCAACATGGTTGTTAAGTGAATCCGGCTTCCGCACTGACTTGGCTTGTCAGAAAATTGTAAAAGGGGTTCACATGACCCCTTGACGCTGCAGCCATCATAAATATGAGGTCAGTTGCCAAGCATCTGAATTTTGATTACCTGACCATGGGGATGCTGCCACAGTCGTAAGTGTGAAAAATGGCCATAAGTCACTTTTGCATTGCCATTGTAACTGTGGTCATTAAAGAAACAGTTGCAAGTCAAGGGGTATCTGTAGTTTTGAAACACTTCAAAAAGTGTTTCAAAGAGCCTTGGTGGTGCAGGCTATTAAACGCCTAGCACTTAGTTCCAGCTGCCTGCAATTAGTGCAGGCTCGAATCCCACCAGGCTCAAGGTTGACTCAGCCTTCCATCCTCTTGGGGTAGGTAAATTGAGGACCCAAGATTGTTGGGGGCAATAAGCTGACTTTGTAAAAAATGCCGCTTGGTAATAAGCAGGCATATACAATGGAAGGAAGGCTATTGCTGAGCGCATTGGGTTGTGCTCCAAAAATTGTAAGCCTCCCTGAGTCTCCGGAGAAGGGTGGCATATAAATATGAATTAAAAAACAACAACTTCTGAATTATTTCCAAGGAAATTCTTCATGAACAAGTCCCTGAAGTCATGAGAAAAGCTCAACTCATGACTTCCCTTATTTTATCTCAGTTACTGAACTATTGTTCTGTTGTATGGATTCATTAACCACTGCCACCTCTTTGCAATGGAGAAGAAAGTGGGTTGCAAATTTTAGTGCAAATCAGGAACTAAAAATGTGGCTGCTTGGTTGGCTTGAACTTCAGCAGGGTGAACAGATGGGCAACCTCTCTACGTTCAAGAGCTGAGGCAGATTTCCAACAGATGCAGTCTCAGGCTGGCTTCCCTCAAACCCTGGATGTTTAGCACTGAACTCTCAGACTTACCAATTGCACCTTCCAGTTCAATGATTTTTATTGTCCATTTCATCAATTCTTCTGCTAACCTCTGAGCACCAGAAAATATTTCATATTCTAAAAAGGTTTGCAAAATTCAAGTCAGGCAGATGTCAACTAGCAATACTTTTCCATATAGCTTGTTACACTCTATGGTAGAGGCACAGCGTTGGATGGAGCCACTGTCAGAGCTTTGATACAGTGCTATTTCTCAATAGCGATTAAGGTTTATCAAGGCTATAATGTTTAGATAATTTAAATCAATGAAGATAAAAAAGAAACATCATATCAGTATTAATTGTGGTTTAAAATGGCAATGTGAATGATCATAAGATTATTTAGCTTTGTCATCCAAAATGGAAGACAGCATCAAAGTATTTGTTGTATGATAAATATTTCAGTCTTAGGCTGATTAATTAGCATTAAGGTCTCCACTCTAAAAGTCATTTAATATTTTTTGTCCATGTTAAAAAAAAAGAAAGATACTAACTACTAAACTGCATTAACTGCTACTATCTACTAACTACTAAACTGCGTTATAAAATACATTTGACAAAAAATAAAATACGAAGAAGGGAAGAAAAACTAGGGGACAGGCTATTTGGTCTCTGATTTGCTCCTCTTTTTTTGTATTTCTGCCAATTTACAGTGTTTATTAAAAAAAATTGAACCCCCTTAGAAGCCAGACTGTAAATGTGTTTATTTGTCAGGTTGCATGTTACATTCTATGTACAGGAAGCATTCTTGCTTACATTTGGTTACACTCTGTGGAGACTAGGTACTATTATTTCTGCCATTGCGTTTCTCTCTCTCTCCCTCCCTCCTTCCCTCCCTCTCCATCCATCTGTAAGTGCATCCATCCATTCATCCATCCATCCTCCCTCCCTCCATCATCTGTCTGTTTATCTAATTTAGAAACTGCCTGTCTCCTTCACAGGAAGATACTGATAAGAATATCTTGCTTACCGCTTCCATTTTTGAGAGATGGATCCCGGCTAATAATAAAGTTCTTAATAGCCTTAATTGCTGCATTCATGGATGTTGATCTGTTCAGTTCCCAAAGATCTGGGTTTGTTTGGTTTTTTTTAAAAAAAAAAAAAAGAAGATAAGCATAATATTCCAATGCATTATATTTCTATATGTTTCTACCTATCCACCATCCTACCCTAGTAGCACTGAGATAATTTGGAACCATCACGATCATGACCCTCATATGCCTGGATCCTGGGGTGTTTTTCATGCCACATTTATGCCACAAAGAAGCCTGTGCTTCACAAAGACATGCTGCATTAGTATCTTTGCTGTCAAAGGACCGAGGTTTTGTAGTCCTCTGGTCAAGCAGGAGACCCTCTATCATTCCAGACAAGTGGCTGTTAAAAACCTCCAGTATTGGAACTCCCACAACTTCTGGTAGCAAGCTGTTCCACTGGTTAATGGTTTCTCACTTTCGGGAAATTTCTCCTTAGTTCTAGTTGCTTCTCCCCTTGATTACTTTCCATCCATTGCTTCTTCTTCTGCCTTTGGAGAATAGCTTGATTCCCTCTTCTTTGTGGCAACTTTTTAAATGAACAATCAACCAATGGAACAGAAGTTGCCCTCGGAAGTTGTAGGAGCACCATCACTTGAGATTTTCAAAATGAGATTGGACGGCCCTTTGTCAGAAATGGTGTAGGGTCTCCTGCTTGGGCGGGGTTTGGGCTAGATGACTTACAAGGTCCCTTCCAACTCTGATTATCTGTTATTTAAATATTGTAAGACTGCTATCAGTGTTCCTGCTAAGGGATTCCAATGCTATGAGTACTCAATAATTTGGGTCTTCTATCCCACAATGACAAGTGATGACCATGTTGGGCAGAATCTGTAAAGCCATCTCCAGAGCTGCTTTTAGCAGAAGACAAAAGTGCTTCTACGTGCCCTGATCCCATCAACTGTTTTCTGCAACCCCACTAGAGAATCTGTTGGAATTGGCATCCCATTTGCCCCACTGGGTTGTCAACAGAACTGAGTTCATATTCTGCTTGGTACCTTCCTACAAATACCCATTAAATTCTTAACAGAAAAGAAAAAAAAATGTGCATATATATATATATAACAATAGTGACCAAGGTAATTATTTCTTTTCAAATTCAGCTCAGCCATTAATGTTAATATCCATCCTATTTAAAATATTACCATTTAAAATCCATATCACTATATTTCATCATCAAAAAAATATTAAAACATTCCATACTTCTTATAATTTCCATATTTTCTTTTTAAGTTATTAAAGGCCTTATTCCTTTGTCCTCTTTACCCCATTTACTTGTTAAATATATATATATATATATATATATATATATATATATATATATATATATAGCACTTTAATCATCTAAAACATTTCTAAATTCTCTCTATTTCTAACTTAACTATATTTATCTCACTTACCCTTGCAGAATCCTCTCAATAAATTAAATTAACCATTATCTAGCTGTCGAGTTAGGTAAATGAACTCTTTAAATTTTGTATACTTTATATCTTGATTCAATTTTTTGCAGCTTCCTCTTTTTTTCAACCTCCCCTCTTCTCCCTTCCCTTTTTTATTTCCTTTTCTGTCGAATTCCCCCTTCCGCAATCCTACCTTTTGACTTCTTATAATATTATAACTATTTCCCAGATTATACTTTTTTGGGGGGTTGTTGCCTCCAATCTTAAATTTTTAACTCTCTTTCCTCTTTTCCCCTTTTCCTTCCCCTTTTTCTTAACCATGCTTCAAGTTATTTGATCATTGAAAATGGCTTCTTCTTCTTTGTCCCGCCCTTCTTGTTCAACCAGCGCTTCCTGTAATTTTCTGTATTTCAAGATCTCAATTTCTATCAATTCTTTTAAGTCTTTGAATAGCGTTTTTAGTAGACAGCATGTTCCCGGGTCATCACTTTTACATGCAAATATGACAGTAGATCTATATTCATTTTAAACATTTGACTTCACTTCTATTCCATTTTAGCGGACAAAGGGTGAAAGAAATTAATCCTAATCTCAAATCTTAATCTCAATCTGTATAGCCCCCCAGTTCATTTCAAGTTAATTGCAAATATACATATATATGTCTACTGAAAAGAGTTGTTTTAAAAAATTGTTAAAAATTGAATAAAATTTGTTTAAAAAAATAAAATAAAAAAATAGCGTTTTTAATTCTTCAAAAAGTGATGACATGCTGGAAAAGATTTTTTTCCTTTTAAAGCAACCCGCAATTGACTTTAATCCACTTCGTTAAATCCTCTGTCCAGGAATCCTTGAGAAATCCAAAGCTGTTTCTTGATTCTTTTTTCACTTTCACTTTTCCGGGGCTTTAACAAGCTTGCAACAAAGTTTCAGATACAATGTATTATTTTCACGTCTTGTTACAATTCGACTCTCAATACAATTTAGATCCAGGTGGTTTCCTTTGTTTCCAGACTCCACCCTGCTTCCACTTCTTCTTCCTCTATTTTCTTTCTTTCTCTCTTTTTAAAAAGAATTCTTTAAAGTTATTCAAAAATCTTTATCACTTGACACTTTATTTTCAGCTAAGAGCAGCCTATTGATATCAAAGTGAATTAGTATATCTATCTTTTCTTAATATTCCGAACCATTTAGAACCATCAGTATTAGAGGAGAAGAAAAGAAATCAATTTTTTCTCTTTCGCTTTCTTCCGCTGATGTAAAAGTCTTTTTAGAGATAGTATTGTTTTTGGCTCTTCAGATTCCAGGTACCTTTAATAGCTGTTTTCAATAGCAAGCCCGGTATGTCACACTTTCTCTTTCAAACTTCCTCCTGCACATTCTTTTCCATTTGAGTTCTTCTTTGAGGTGGCCATTGCTGGCCACCGCTGCAACCACCTTCAGGAAAGGGAAAAAACCAGCTGGGGAGAAGAGATGCGGCTCTCCTCGACCCTGCTGGCAGCTCCCCCATCTTCACCACCTCTATGGGGTGGTTTTAACCCCAAAGCCAGCCGGCTCAGGGGTCTCCAGCGGCGAGCACGGATCAAAACTGCGCACAGTCACAGTTTTCGGTCCATTCGCGAAGAGGCTCAAACAGTGTGTCTCATTAATGATGGTCAAATAATAATTGGTTAGAAGAGATAGAGGTGTTATCCTTCAGGGTAGTAATTACAGGGTAAAATATGTTTTATAAGATAGTATAAAATTGTAAACAAGACAGATAAAAGTGTAATAATATTGATTGGTAAGATATTGAAAATTGGAAAAAGAAATGTAATTAATGAAATGATGGAATGATGAAATAATTGAAATAAGATTATAGAAGCTAGAGAAAGGGGGGGGGAATTATGAAAAATAGTGAAATTTGTTATGACAAATGGAATAGAATATATAAAATGAGTGAATAATTGAAATTATATCTGTATGGAGAAGGGAGGGTCCGGTGGCATACTGTTCTCAAAAAAAGAATTTTTATTTATTTATTTTTTTTTCTATACTTGTTTGTATGTATTTGTTTGCCGGGAATGGTTCTGGGATGATAATATGAAGTGTTGTAAGATAAATTAATTTAAAAAATGTGGAATATTCTGCATATGAGAGTATATAAAAACAATTAATAGATGAGAATAGAGAAGATGTACAAAAATAGCCTTAACCTACCGGCATACCATTTGGTTTTTCTGTGTATGTTTGTTTAAAAATAATAAAATATTGGGGAAAAAAAAGAACTGAGTTCATATTTTACTTTGGAGGGAAGAAGGTGATGGATAGTGTAAACACTACCCCAGTAGCAAACCCCACCCCCACCCCATCAAACACCCCTTGGTGTCACACCCAGTTCCAGAACCCAACTGAACTTTGACCAGTGTTTTCAGGGGGGAAAAAGAGGCTGGAAGAAAGAAATCCTTGCTTCCACTTATCTATAAAGAAAACTCTTATAGAGAGGTATCTTCCCATCAAGGAAGGAAATCTCCTACATCAAATGGGACTCTGAAGACAAAGGAAGTTGCCATTCGCAGGGGAGTACAGTGACACCTCATTTGGTTAGGCTTATTGTGGAAAGAGAAGGTCTCTTATTCACAAATGCCTGTGTCAGATTCCAAGTAAAGTTTAAATACAAAAGTACACATGGGCCATTTACATTGTCTCTTTGTCTAATGCTGTATGAACTCATGGTACCATCATGCAAAGAGAATCAAAGTGGAGTCGCTTGGATCAAGGTCAAATTTGAAGTTCCAATTACAAACTGTTAAAAAAGCAAACCTTTCCACAGGGTAACTAATTTCTAAGTTCTAATGTATTATGCTAGGAGAAGTTAACTTACACAAAATGATCATCGCAACCGTGGCCAGAAACAGGAGCAGGCACAACAGACTTGCAAGATATAAACCAGAGCTGGTCAGGTCATGCCAAAAATTAGCAAATATCCCTTGAAGGACACAAGAGGAAAAGAAAGAAAAGTCTATTTTAACCACCATCCCAAGAAGAAAGATCTTAGTTGTTTGCATTATGTTGGTATTTGAAAAATGTCCAGCTAAAATTCTCTCACCTCCAAATCCCACTTTTCATCTAGCAGGTTGTCCTAAATAAACATCCCTCCCCCTTTCATCCCAGCCCCGGTCACTTTGGAAGTAAGGGGTGGAGAGAATGGCTTCCCTCAATATCATCCTGTGAGTTAAAATAGCCAGAAGACAGGACAAAGAAGAACTGGGCTGCTGTTTCTTTAAAGACCAGCTAGAACTGGATTGTGAATTCTTCCTTTTTTGCCTCCAGAAATAGTACGTGGCCACTCCATTCCCTTTCCTTTTCAAGCCCTTCCTGGTCACTCTCTGCCCCTCTGTCCTTCTGGTTTGGTTCCCAAAAGGAAAAGAGAAGGACAAAGAAAGGCAGGACTTTCCCTTCATCTCTGGGGAAGACGGATGGTGAAGGGACAGGTCCCAGGGGAACTGCCCCATTCTTCCCATCCTGTCTGGAATAGGAAAGGGAGCACATGGCCCAGGAGGCTATAATCTGTGCCTCACGAGGGAATAAAGGGAAGGAGATATACATTTAGGTTGATGAGGTACATGTACCCCTACTCCGGATGTACAGGGAGCAGAATTAACCTAAATTAAGTCCATTTTAAAGCAAAATCATAGCATCCGAGTCTCAGGAAAGTTACGTCTCAGTCAGCAGCAGAGAGAGAGGCTGAGCAAACAACCTTGGTATTCATCACCCAGTGCAAAGGAAACTGTTAGAAACCACTTTTTTTTGCTAAAGAGGCCACCCAATTCCCACAATTCTTCCAAACACACCAACAACAGCCAAACTCCCACAATTCATTGGGTTCACAACCTCTGGTGATCACAGAAAAAGAAGTGCAAGATCTATTTTACAGACAAAAGCCAGGAAAAGCACCAGGGCCAAACAAGATAACTCCTTCTTGCTTAAAAGTCTGTGCTGGCCCCCATCTTTACCCAAATCTTCAATAAATCTCTAGAGATGTGCTATGTTCCTTCTTGCTTCAAATGCACTACTATCATCCCAGTGCTGAAATAGCTCTCCATCAAGGAACTGAATGACTATAGACCAGTTGCTCTAACATCAGTAGTTATGAAAACCTTTGAAAGGCTAGTGCTGTCCCACGAGAAAACCATCATGGATCTGCTGTTAGACCCCATGCAATTTGCATACCAAGCAAATAGATTGACAAATGATGCTGATAATATGGCTCTGTATTACATCCTACAATGCCATGAATCTCCAATACCTATGCCAGGGTCCTCTTTGTAGACTTTAGTTCAGCATTCAATACCATCTTTCCAGAAATCCTCCTAACTAAACAAAACCAGCTAGTGGTACCTGAACAGACTTGTATGTGGATTTATTATTTATTTATTTATTTATTTATTTATTTATTTATTTATTGGGATTTGTATGCTGCCCCATCTCCGAAGACACGGGGCGGCTCACAACTAAGAAACAACAGCAATAAATAATTAAAAAGAGATTAAACCCAATTACAAGCCCAACAAATTTAAAATACATTAAAAATATAAAACCACCCCCACCAGGAAAGAAAAGGTCACAGCCCGGATTGGTCAAACAACCAGGTCTTCAAATCATGGCGGAAGGTGCGGAGGTCAGGGGCCAGGCGGAGCCCCAGGGGGAGCTGGTTCCAGAGGTCAGGGGCCACAACAGAATAGGCTCATCGTCGGGGGACTGCCAGCCGGCATTGGCCCGCTGACGGGACCCCAAGGAGTCCTTGCCTATGTGCTCGCACAGGGCGGTTGGCATTCGATGTCGGCAGGAGTCGCTCCCTTAAATATTGAGGACCCATGTCGTGAAGGACTTTGTATGTTAAAGCTAAAACCTTGAATCTCACCCGGAGTGCAACCGGCAACCAATGCAGGCAGCGCAGGAGGGGGGTAGCATGGGGGAATCGGGAAACTCCCATCACCACCCGCGCCACCGCATTCTGCACCAGCTGCAGTCTCCGGATGGTATGCAAGGACAGTCCTAAGTAGAGAGCGTTGCAGTAGTTGAGTCTAGAGGTAACAAGGGCATGAGTGACTGTGCGCAGGGCATCTCGGTCCAGGAATGGGCGTAGTTGGCAAACAAGATGGAGTTGGGCAAAGGCCACCCGGGCGACGGCTCCCACCTGCTCCTCCAACCAGAGCTGAACATCCAGGAGGACCCCCAAATTCCGCGCCCTATCCACAGAGGGCAACACCACTCCCCCTATGGCCAAAGATGGATATTCCTGACTGGGCCAAGATGCCGGTATGCACAGCCACTCAGTCTTGGCCGGGTTGAGTCGAAGCATGTTCCCGCTCATCCAGATCCGTACCGCATCTAAGCACTGGGTCATCAGGGAGAGGGCATCACTGATTTGGTTCGGGGTGGAGATGTACAGCTGGGTGTCATCTGCGTACTGGTGGTAACTCACCCCGAAACCATGGATGATCTCACCCAGCGGCTTCATATAGATGTTAAATAGCAGGGGGGAGAGAACCAACCCCTGAGGGACTCCACACGAGAGCATCCTCAGGGTCAACCTCTGCCTCCCCGCCAATACCGATTGTGATCGCCCCGAGAGGTAGGAGGTGAACCACTGGAACACGGTGCCCCCCACTCCCAGCCCCTCGAGGCATCGCAAAAGGATACCATGGTTGATGGTATCAAAAGCCTCTGAGAGGTCTAATAGGACCAGGACAGAGGAAAAACCTCTGTCCTGGGTCCTCCAGAGATCATCCATCAGCGCGACCAAAGCCGTCTCCATGCTGAAACCAGGTCAGAAGCCCGATTGATATGGATCTAGGTAGTCCGCTTCATCCAGGAAAAGTGGAAACTGCCGAGCCACCACACTCTCAACAACCTTCGCCAAAAAGCGAAGGTTGGAGACTGGACGAAAGTTGTCTAACACGGTCGGGTTCAGGGCAGGCTTCTTTAGGAGGGGTCTCACCACCGCCTCCTTCAAGGCGGTGGGAAAAACACCCTCCCTTAATGAAGCATTGACAACTGCCCGGAGCCAACTGCAGGTGGCCTCCCTGGTGGCATAGGCCAGCCAGGAAGGACACGGGTCCAACAAACATGTGGTGGAACTCAGCCGCCACATAATCCTGTCCATTTCATCCTCGGAAACAGGATCAAACTCATCCCAGATCACATTGGCCAGACTACCTGTATCTTGTTCCTCAGACCACTGCAAATCAGAGGACAACTCGCTCCGAATCCGGGTGATCTTATCCGACAGATATTGACCAAACTCCTCAGCCTTACCCCGCAACGGGTCCGCCCCCTCCCCTGTATGAAGGAGAGAGCGGGTAACCCGGAACAGGGTGGCTGGGCAGTTATCTGCGGACGCTATGAGGGCAGAGAGATAAGAGTATGTGGATCATAAGCTTCCTAACAGACAGGAAGCAGCAGGTGAAACTAGGCAGAATCACATCTAATACCTGTACAATTAGCACAGCCCCCCCCCAAGGCTGTGTGCTTTCTCTACTTCCCTTCTCCCTATATACCAATGACTGCATCTCAAATGATCCATCTGTTAAAATACTGAAGTTTGCAGATTATACAACAATGATTGGTCTCATTCGAGACAATGACGAATCCGCATACAGATGGGAGGTTGTACAATTTGCCTTGTGGTGTGACCAGAACAATCTGGAACTGAGCACACTCAAAACTGTAGAAATAGTGGTAGACTTTAGGAGAAACCCTCTGTCAGAAAGGAGAACTTTCTGGAGTTACTATGCAGTTTACAAATTAGTGGAGTTTGATGGGGTGATCAAACCCACCAATGACAGGGTGGCATTGAGCACCCCACTGTGATACTGTAGGACATGCCCCTGAGTATAAAAGGGGCTGTCAACTGTCATTTTCTAAGAGGAGATTCTGTGGAGACTCGTTTTTGTCTGAGGAGATTGGAGATACTGAGAAGATCCAAGACTCTGAGGAGATATTAGGATCTGACAGACTGAGGTCTGTGTATGAGAAGATATAGCAAAGGGATCTGAGAGAAGATCTATAACCTAAAGAGAAAGGGACTTTCTAAAGAGGTTAGCTATATCTAAGAAGAGGTTATGAGAGGAAGAACTGTGAATCTCTCATAGTGACTTCTAGTTCCTTGAAGGACTATTTATGAGGAACGAAAGAAGAAAAGACTCTGTATATGTTTAAGAATAATATATTTATTGATTGTTCTGTTATAAATAAATCTGTTTTAATCTGACACAACTTGGCATTGCAATTTATTGAATGACTCTGTGAAATAGATATAGGTTTAAAGATCCAGGATATTTAACAATTGGTAGCAGAGGCAGTTAGTTAAACCTGTCTATTTTCAAGTCATTCAAAAATGCCAACTCTAAAAACTACCAGAAAAAGTGCCAGGGTGATGGCCAGAGCCAAAGCAAGGCTCCTGGTATCACAAAACAGAACAGAAACAGAGTCTGAGACAGCATCAGTAAAAATGTTCCAAACGCCAGCTAAGAAGACAGCAAGCGATGTGGAAAGGAACCTGAAAGCTGTCAAAACCTCTCACTCACTCATGGCTCCAGATCTCTGCAATCCAGCCCACCAGATTGCACCGGAAGAAGCAGTCAGGGCCAGGACTGGGGCCCATGAAGACAACAGACTGGTAAGGGTCACCCAGTCCTGCCCTGAAACCCCCTTAGCTGCTGGCACGACAAGCGCAGAAAGCCAAAAGCACTCTCTTTCAGCTTTCCCACCCAACAAAATGGCAGCCCAAAGGCAGGAGATTCAAAAATCTCACTTTAAAATGGCGCCTGCCACCTTCCTAGCTGAGGAACAGACCCTATCTAGCCAGCATGGCTACAGCTTAAGAGCTACTCTCCTGGCAGTGCCTACCACTGCAGCAGCCCACAATAGCCAGCCAGCCCAAAGGCTGACCCCATCAGTAATGACAGCCCAGCAACAAGCAGAAAACAGCTCACCTACTGAAGAAGAAATCCAAAAGGCCTTAAAAACTCTAACCACGGCCTTTGGAACAAATTTTCTGCACCCCCCAGCCACCTGGTCTACTCCAAGCTACCCCGAGAGGCCCTGGTCTACTTGCAGTCGAGATGGGGCCCGTTCTACCTGCAGTCATCTATACGAGCCCCAGGCTACCGCGACCTGCAAGGAAGGCTCCCAACGCACCGCTCCCTATGCTGCCAATCCCCTGGCCTATGCTAGCACCTTCCAATCCCAGCTGGCCTACCCAGGCACCACCCCTGCAGCTTGCTTACCTGGCCCGAGGTTTTCTGGAGAAGCCCCAGCAAAGAGCCTCTTCTCCAGCATCGTTCCTCTTCAAATGGCCTCTGCACATGCTCAGTCGGGACCTCCTGAGGAAGGCCAAAGGCCTACCTCAGAAGCTCAACCGACCAGCTCCTTCTTCTGTGACAGCCAAGCCAGAATGAGCTCCGCACATGTGCAGAAGGTTTTTGCTCCCCCTCTCATCTGGGAGGAGCAATTGCTCGTGTCTAGGCCAATGGGGAACAGGCCTGCTGTTACCATACCCCTCCCTTATTGTGCTGACAGGGAATATCAGCACAATGGACAACAAAGTAGCTCTTTTACACAAGGAAATGCTAACTTGTTGCCTTTAGGTTTTAATAAACTGTCTGTTTCTGGAAGAAACTTGCATGAATGGGCCAGGGAGATCCAGGTGATACTAATGAGGGAAAATGGGCTTGATTTACTAATAAATCCTCCTCACAAGCCCTGGTCTATGGAAGTAGACATGCTTCACCATAAGATTTTTTGTCTGATTCTCCTTTCAATTGATCCAGCACTTTACTCTAGCATCCCCCATGGACTCACAGTATGTGAACTTTGGGAAATTTTATTTAACATGTTTAATTCAAAGAATTATAACACAACAGCCAGAATTCCCCGAGAATTCCATTCATCCAAATTAAGGGCTGGAATGGATATCAATGAGCACCTCTGTAATTTAAAGAGGATGAGGGAGGAATTAAATTTAAGGGGGGAGCCTGTCTCTGAACGGAGTTTAATAAGTATCATAATTAATTCCTTGGATGCCAGTTGGGACAATTTTATTTCCCAATTGGATAACTCCAACTATAATGGTATATCCCTGGAAGTTCTGACTGGCAAGCTCATTGCAGAATTTAATTTCAGAAAAGATAGGGCATCTTTCCATAAAGAAAAGGAGATGACTAGAGGGACTGGAAGTCCCAGTAGAGTAAACACAATTGGTGAGTGCTATGGATGTGGATCAATGGGACATTTTAGGAGGGATTGTCCTAAAATTGTGGGCCCAAGAACAAATCAAAGGGAACGCTCAAACAGTAGAAACAGAAAGAGGTCACCCACTCCTAAAAGGAACACCCAAACAAAACCTGTCAACCAGAGAAGGGGTAAAGGGGGCTATGTAAGCAACAAAAAGAACCAATACAAGCAAAATGACTTCACAAGTATATCTGAGACGAGTTACCCCAGGCTCACCAAGCAGAAACGTGAGCAATTATGGTTGCTGGACAGTGGTGCTAGCAAGCACATGGTTTGTAACAAACTGTTGTTGAATGACCTGGTTGACCATGATAGCACTGTAACCATGGCTAATGGCCTAAGAACAAAGGCCACAGGTATAGGGAATGTAAGTATACATGGGCTTGGTAACATTGACAATGTGTTATATGTTCCAAAGCTGGAACATAACCTTCTCAGTATTTTAAAACTTACTGAAAAATGTAATGTAAAAGTGATCTTCTCAGAAGGGGAAGCCATGGTAACCAAGGATGGCAATATGGTGGGAGAGGTTATCAGAATCAATAACCTACCATATTACTCCCCATTACAAAGCTTGAGGAGTCTGGTACCAGCAACCAGGTCAATGCTGGTGATCCAGATGGTGACTCCCAAGCAGAGCCTGAGGTTGACCATGAGGGATATACACAAGAGAAGGGGAAAACTAATTGTAATGTAAATAAAACCAAACATGTAAGATTTGTCACAGAGCACAGTGATGAACAGTCTAAGGGTGCCAAACCTTGTCCATTGGCAAACCCCTGCATGATGAGTGTGCCCATCTCCTACACAGGAGGATAGGTCACCTCAGTTTCCCGATTGTGCAGAGGCTACCTGAGTGCTCTAGGGGTTGAATGTAAAAAGTTGTAATGTATTCATGGATTGCTCTGTTTGCAGGGGAGCCAAGTCCAGGGTGAAGCCAGTGCCCAGAAAATCCCAGAGGCAATCCAAACACATTTTTGAGCTGGTGCATATGGACCTGGTGGGTCCATTGAAATCCTCCCTCGGTAAGAACATCTACTTTCTCACCATAGTGGATGACCATAGGAGATATGGGTTTGTGTACCCCCCTCAAATCCAAGGATCAGACCTTTTCAAAATTCAGGGAATTTTATAATTTGATCCTAAACCAGCACAAAATCAAGATTCAGAGAATCTTGACAGACAGAGGTACCGAGTTCAATTCTAATAACTTCTCTGTCTGGTTGAAGGAGCGAGTGATAGTCCACCTTAGGACAGCTCCTTATTCTGCCTTTCAGAATGGAATTTCAGAACGACGGAATAGTGTATTACAATCAATGATGAGATGCGCCCTTGAGGATGCTGGCCTAAATTTTGCATATTGGGCAGAGGCCATATTGTATGCCAACTACACTCTCAACAGAGTATGGTCGAGTGTTGTAGAGAAAACCCCCTATGAGATGGTCTATGGGTGCAAACCTAGTTTAAGACATCTGCATGTATTTGGGGTGATGGCCGATGTGCATGTCCCCAAGGAGTTAAGGAAGAAAGGGGACTGGAGGTCGATCAAATTAAGATCCATAGGGTATGAGCCTGGGTCCAATGCTTACAAATTTTGTGGAAATGACAAAAGGATTGTCATCTCAAGATTGGCCACCTTCTATGAGAGCACAAACTGGAGCAGAATCCACGCCAATGAGATTCTGGCTCCCAAACAAACCCATGATTCAGCCAGCAAAGATAAAAATGTGTTGCAAACCCCATCTAGTGATGGTGATGCATCTGGCTCAGGAGGTAGTGGAGAGACGGCAATCTCCACGCCCCTTAAGGGAATCCTCAAAAGGCAAATGGGAGTGACCCGGGAGAAGGGGCATCCCAAAATTAAAATTGGCAAAATTAACAATGATGAAGTCAGTGACAATTTGGACAATTTGGATGATTCAAATTGTGAACAGGAACCAGTTAGTAGACCAATCCAGACTACTAGAAATAAGAAACCTGAAAGGTTTAGTGACTTCATCACTAATGTAAATTTGGCATCGACCACTCCTCAAAGATATGAGGATGCTTTAAAGCTCTCCAAAAGAGCAGGGAAATTGGCATGCTGCTATGGATTTGGAGATGAACAGCCTCAGGAAGCTGTAGGTGTTCACCCCTGCTAAATTGCCAAAAGACAAGAAAGTAATTGGCACAAGGTGGGTTTATAAGAAGAAGCCACTAGATGATGGGAACTTCTTATACAAGGTGAGACTGGTGGCACAGGGATTCTCGCAGAGATACCCTGATGATTTTGACGACACCTTCTCACCCACAGTACGCCCTGAGAGCGTAAAAACAGCTCTCACTATAGCGGCCATACATGGGGAGAATGTTCTGCAGTTTGACGTACAAACTGCCTATTTGCACGCCAAATTGGACAAGGTAATCTATGTAAGAGCACCTCCGGGCATAGATCATAGAGAAGATGAAATCTGGCTTCTTAACAAAAGTCTCTATGGTCTGAAACAGTCTGGAAGAAGGTGGTATGAATGCCTTACTGAGTGTCTAAGGCAAATAGGTTTCACCGCCTCACCAGCTGATGAATGTGTTTTCATCAGGCAACAAGATGGTATCAAGGAAACTGTCCTTGTGTACGTTGATGACGTTTTGTACATCAGCAAATCAGAGGAGAGGAGTAAATCCTTCTCTGATCAGGTAAGTAGAAAGTTTGCACTGAAGCCTCTAGGCCAGATTGACAAATTTCTGGGGGTTCAGTTCACAAAAAACTGGGAAAGGATTTGAGCTTTCTCAGTGGGATAAAATCTTAGATTTGATTGACAGGTGCAACATGGCAGAGGCCAAGCCCTGTGACACACCAATGCAAACAGATTTCCCAAGAAACATGTATAGTGATAGTGAGGATTTTGTACACAAAACTATGTACAAATCCATATTGGGCTCACTCTTGTATATAGCAGGTTGGACTAGGCCTGACATCAGCCTATCTATAAATATCCTATCTAGGCATTCTGAAAATCCCAAACAAATACATTGGACTGGTATCAAGAGGGTTCTTAGATACTTTAAGGGCACAGTGAATCTCTCACTCATACTTGAACCTTATGTTTTGGAAATTCCTCAACTCTATACCTACTCTGATGCCAATTGGGCAGGTGATACCAAATCGAGGAAGAGTACTTCAGGTTATATTGTATATCTTAATAACTGTCTAGTACAATGGTACTCTGGTAAGCAAAAGTTAATTGCCACCTCAACAGCTGAGGCTGAGTACACATGCTTGTCTAAAGTCTCCAACAACCTAGTATGGTTCGATGAACTCTTGAAGAGTTTATGGAGAGAACCCAAATACCCTATAATTATCCATGAGGATAATCTTGCAGCAATTGAAATTTCAAAAGCTGAAGCCGTAGGCCACAGATCACGGCACATAGACATAAAATATAAGCATGTTAGACAGTTGTCTAAAACAGGTTTCATAAAGACAATATATACCAAAACAAAGGAACAAATCACTGACATTTTCACCAAGCCCTTGCCTAGAGAACAACATATGTACCTGCTAGAAAAATTACCTTTAACTATGTAAGTATAATTATTTCAATGATTGTAAATAGAGTGTGTATATATATAGCCCAATATATATGTGTAGAAATTCTGTAAATGCATAGAGAAGGGGATTGTCAGAAAGTAGAACTTTCTGGAATTACTATGCAGTTTACAAATTAGTGGAGTTAGATGGAGTGATCAAACCCACCCATGACAGGGTGGCATTGAGCACCCCACTGTGATACTGTAGGACATGCCCCTGAGTATAAAAGGGGCTGTCAACTGTCATTTTCTAAGAGGAGATTCTGTGGAGACTCGTTTTTGTCTGAGGAGATTGGAGATACTGAGAAGATCCAAGACTCTGAGGAGATATTAGGATCTAACAGACTGAGGTCTGTGTATGAGAAGATATAGCAAAGGGATCTGAGAGAAGATCTATAACCTAAAGAGAAAGGGACTTTCTAAAGAGGTTAGCTATATCTAAGAAGAGGTTATGAGAGGAAGAACTGTGAATCTCTCATAGTGACTTCTAGTTCCTTGAAGGACTATTTATGAGGAACGAAAGAAGAAAAGACTCTGTATATGTTTAAGAATAATATATTTATTGATTGTTCTGTTATAAATAAATCTGTTTTAATCTGACACAACCTGGCATTGCAATTTATTGAATTACTCTGTGAAATAGACATAGGTTTAAAGATCCAGGACAAATTCAATTAATATTTAACACCCTCCCATAGTACCACCTCTTACAATACTAGACAACACGGTATCAACAGTAGAGACCTTCAAATTTCTAGGTTCTATCATATCAGAAGACCTAAAATGGACGCCTAATATCAAAAATGTCATTAAAAAAGCACAACAAAGAATGTTCTTTCTGCACCAACTCAGAAAGCTCAAACAGCCCAAGGAGCTGCTGATCCAGTTCTACAGAGGAATTATTGAATCCATCATCTGCACCTCTATAACTGTCTGGTTTTGTTCTGCAACCCAGCAAGACAGGCACAGACTCCAGAGAGTAATTAGGACTGCAGAAAAAACAATTGCTACCCACCAGCCTTCCATCGAGGATCTGTATACTGCACGAGTCAGAAAGAGGGCTGTTGAAAATATTCACAGACCCCTCACATCCTGGACATAAACTATTTCAATTCATACCCTCAAAATGACGCTATAGAGCACTGCACAGCAGAACAACTAGACACAAGAACAGTTTTTTTCCTGAACACCATCATCCTGCTAAACAAATAATTCCCTCAACACTGTCAAACTATTTACTAAGTCTGCACTACTATTACTATTAATCTTCCCATCTCCTCCTACACATGACTGTATGACTGTAACTTGTTGCTTGTATCCTTACAATTCTTATTGACTGTTTCTAGTATGATTTGATTGCTTATTGTACCCTATGACTATTATTAAGTGTTGTACCTTATGATTCTTGACTCTTGACAAATCTATTTTTTCTTTATGTACACTGAGAGCATATGCACCAAGACAAATTCTTTGTGTGTCCAGTCAGATTTGGCCAATAAAGAATTCTATTCTGTTCTGTTCGATATGATTCGATTGCAACCAAAGACTGAGGCTGGAATGTTCTTTTTAAGATTAGGAATCTAGGAGATGATAATGTCCAACCTTAGCTCACTGTCTCTTTTATTGCCTAATGAATCTTCAATATTTTTGTCTACTCTGCCATGGTTACTTTCAGCCTCTTCCTGATTCCTGTAATCTCCCCTTTTATATGTCCTACTCTTTTGTGCAATTGTATACATACAACACACACATACCTGTATTTTGCTGCGCTCGTCTGACATTGGATCTGGAAGCCACGTTGGATCTGGAAACTACATTGGATCTGGAAGCCACATTGGATCTAGAAGCCACATTGGATCTGGAAGCCATGTTGGATCTGGAACTCTCTGCTGCTTAATCCTGCCCTTAAATAACATTATTATTATTTATTTAGACTTATGTAATATGTATTGAGCAGGAACACAAGACTCAAAGGATTGATTCAGATCAAAGGTGATCTGACTGAATTCCCATTCCATTCATTCAAAGCATCAAATTAGGTGGCTTTGGAAGAGCCTGGAGAAGTTTGACTTCAATATTTGGTGATTCAGTCGACTTTTCTTTATTCACATAGATTTAAATAAATGTTGGACTCTCGATGACTCTAGTTGCTTTGCACTATTAAAAGAATGATAAAAATGAAAGAATAAAGAGATATGTTCCCAGAAAAAGAAGAACTATGTAAAACAAAAGCAAATCCTAATGGGGCTCTCCCAACCCAAGACTTGGGAGAACAACCAAGCTTTTGTTACCTTCCAACTGATCATCAGGATGGGGGCCATCTAGAACTGGAGGATGCCAGGTGCCCTGACAGAGCTATGGACACTTATGGAGTTCACCTAGGTGACCCTACATAAATGAGGGGGCCTGAAGTGCAACCCCTCTGCCAAATCTTACGAAATAGGGGGACATGGTTGGAGATGGGCAGCCACAGAAATTGCCAGGCTCCCTGCCCTCAAAAGCTTGATAGGTGATTGAATGGCACCCAGAAGCCAACCAGCAATCATCGCAGCTCATGGAAGAGTGGTGCCACTTGCTTTTCACTGATGGTGCAGCTGCATTTGGACCACTCGTGGCTTCCAAAAGGTTTGTAAGAGCAGCCCCATATAGAGAGCACTGCTCTATATATGGGGCTTCTTGAGGGGACTATTCCTTCTTGAGGGGACTATGGCATGAGTGACTGTTCAGGGGTTGGGTGTGTGATCCAGGAACAGGCGCAATTGGTACCCTGGATAAATCTGTGCAAAGACCCTCCTGGCTGCAACTGTTGCCTGTTCTTCATGTAACAGCTGTGAGCCCAAGATGACCCCCATCCCCCATTGCACTCGAATGGGGAAGCACAGCCCCATCCAAAACCAGAGATGGAGACTCCCATGAACCAGAGAGCCCAAATATCCCCAGTCTTATTGGGATTGAGCCCGATCTGTTCCTCCCCATCCACATCCTCCCCATCCACACATGCCCAGCCACCTGACTATGAGACGTGACATCAGGAGCATCATTTCCAAAATGCAAAATTGGCAACATCCCACATCCTAAGGATTTTGCACTGGGAACTGATGGATAGCTTTCCCACAGAGATTCCATGTCGATGCTGAATGGGGTGAGGGTGGGGAGACTGTCCAGGACCCCACATAGAGGGTCTGCAAAGACCCAAACTCTTCCCTATCGACATTAACAGGAAGCACCACAGAGAAAGGAAGAAAACCACCAAAATATTGTGCTCCCCACTCTGAATCCTCAAAGCCTGTCCAGAAGTTGACCATAGCTACCAGGATTAAAACCCACTGAGACATCCAGTAGCACAAAGATGGATGCACCACCAATCCTGGCCCTGTGAAGGTCATTGACAAGCACAAACAACGCCATTGCAGTACGATGTCCCAGGTTGAAGTCGAATGAGATGAATCCAGATCACCTCCTTCCTTCAGAACTGTTGTCCAACAACTTTCTCAACAACCTGCCTAGAAAGGAAAAGATTGGAAACTGGATGAAGACTGAAGATCGTTGGTGGGTCCAACAATGGCCTCGCAAGGAGAAGGACCACCTCTCTCTCAAAGAAATTAACACCTGTTCTGACTTTGCAGATTGTCAGGCACTATTTCCTCTTTTATCCTTCTCCGTATCTCAGGATCCCCATGACTGACATATCCTACAATTCTTCTCAGCCTCTTACATGTTCTTGTCTTTCTCTGACTGAAATACGCTTTCCCAAACAAACGAAATGCTTGTTTGTTAATAGAAAAGTGTTGCAGAAGCAGCACAAAATATGCCATTCCCAAATCTGCCAACAAGCAAATGCCACCCGGGTTGCTCTGTGAGTGGGGGGCAGGCCATCTCTAAATATATAAAGATATATAAAGAAACAAAAACAAATGAGCAGGAGAAGCCAATGCTCCATGGGTCTCATCCATCTTAGGATTCTTGCTTGAATAATTGGGAAGCTTATACTCAAACTTATACTCTATATAAAAAGTGGGTATATCTGTGCTGAGAAATTGAAACACTTTTTCCCATTTTTAAAGTTTGCATCTCTGAGGTTCAAAAAAGAGCCTGCTTTTTCCTAGTAAGAGCAGTGTTTAATCTCCTTATTTTATTGTAGGATTGCTGTGGAAGGAACACCTGGTCTTATTAGCTCCTTGCTCCCACCCCTCAGGGCCATTGTCAGGGCATCTCAGCTGCCAATCAAGCAGCAGGAGCCAATCAAAGAACTGTTGCTAGGCTGGAGGTGAGAAAGAGAGAAGACAAAATGGCTGCCTGAAGCTCTGCTGCCACAGGCCTGGCGAGGAAGAAGCCAAATAAACAGAGGTGAAGCTCAGGAATTGAAGTGAAGATAGAAACTAAAAGATAGACTACCCTGATGAGGAGAGGCTTTGGAAAGGAGCCAGCAGCTGAAAGAAATGAGGGGAGAGAGACATCTTTGTCCTTCTCTCAGACAGGCATGAGGGAAAAGTTCTCTCAGGTGTTTCCCTCAGATGGAGCAAAGATTCAGGAGCAGAGAAGAGGAAAAAAAAGTCAGGAAGCACAGCCAGGAGCAAACAAGGGGAAAATGTGGAATAAAAGTAGAACTTGGACAGAGCAGGAATATAAAGCAGGAATTAAAAAAGAGAAAAAATCGAACTCTATGGAAAAATGATGCAGTAGAAATAACCAGGGACAAAGACTGCAAATAGAGAGAGGCCAGCAAATAAAGAAATATACTGGAGATATAAAGAAAACAGAGTGAAATTAGACTTTTAAAATATAGCATAGATAGAACCTATTAAGTTTGCATGAAGAGTCAGACGCGGAGTGCTTCAGTGAAGAGTTTATTAGTGACTACAGCTCATAACAGACCCAACTTGGCTGGGCTGCGGCTGCTACTTATAGCCAGCAGCCTCAGTTGCCAGCCAATCAGAGTGCAGGGTTTTCCCGCACTTTTTAAACCAATCATATTTGACATTTTACAAGAACAGTTCAAACTAAACCAATGACATTCAAACCTGCATACATAACACCCCTCCCCACTAGGTTCAGTCCATACCAAACCTCAACCTATCTAATGTATTCTTTTAAATAGGTGGGGCTCTTACGTGTACGTTGAGACCTTCGTGGTTCAGAAGTTTTAATGTTCTCACCCAGTGAGAGAGGAAATGTGTCTGTTGACATTTCCCTACTTGGGCTTCCAGTGGAAGAAGACCCTGTTTGATTGTTACAATCTGGTCTCTCCTCCCAACCCATCTCCAAACCAACGTCAGCACCCAAATCAGGTAGTGATGTGCAATCTTCCATTTGTGAAAATGGTTGTTGGTCTTGTGACAGGTTTTGGGATGGTTCCTGTCATAATGGCTCGTTACCCATGGGGTTGATGCTTGCATGCTGATTATCCTCATGCTCCTCCCCTTCCCTCCTAGAAAAGGCATTAGGTATGGGAACTAGAAAGGAACAATTGCGATGTTCCTGAGGTAATCTGGATCTTAACTGATTAATGTGCCTGCTCCAGAGGACACCATCCTCTGTTTGTACCCTGTAAGAACGAGGGCCAGTGATTTGAGTTATTTCAGCAGGAATCCATGAAGGTTCACCCATAAGGTTCTTAGCATAAACAGAATCACCCACACTGAACGTGCGAACTTTGCTAGTGGAATCAAGTGGTGCGTTGGGTGCGTAAGTGGGATGAAGGCGGTCAAGGGGAGACCTAAGTTTCCTACCCATCAACAACTCTGCTGGGTTGATGGGTTAGGAGTGATGTGTTGAACACTAAGAAGTTTTTCAACTTTCTCAGTGATGTCCCCAGGACCGAATTGCTGAAGCTTTTCCTTGGTAAAATGTACCATGCGTTCAGCCCGGCCGTTAGCCGGAGGGTGCCCAGGGGCAGTAAGGGCATGTCTGATACCCTGTTGTGCTAGATAGGATTCAAAAAGGTTGGATGTAAATTGAGGGCCATTGTCAGAGACAAGAACATCAGGTAACCCGTGGCTTACAAAAAGCTTTTTAAGCTGCTTGCTGACAGCATCAGTTGTGGTGGATGCCATAGGGATGACCTCTAGCTATTTGGAATATGCATCTGCTATAATAAGGAAGGTGTGCCCTCTGGTAGGGCCAGCGAAATCAATGTGAATCCTAGACCATGGGCCCCTAGGACATTCCCATTCCTGTTTGGGGGCAAGAAGTGGGGCAGGCCTGACTACCTGACAGTTGGGACAAGATGCAACCCAGTTTTCAACCATTTTGTCAATACCTGGCCACCATACATAACTCCTGGCCAATCCGTTCATCCTTACAATACCTGGATGACCCTCATGTAACATTTCCAAAACCTCTCTTTGCAGTTTTGCAGGAATAACCACCCTGTTACCCCACAAAATACATCCTCTTAATACAGATAGTTCAGTTTGCCTGAATTTAAAAGGTTGGGCAAGGTGAGGTAGATCTTGAAAAGGCCAACCTTTCTTAATCCAGCCTATAACAGGAGCCAATAAAGTGTCTTTGGCAGTCTCTCTGGCAATTTCAGCAGTGTGTACTGGAAGCTTGGCAACAGTTTCTAGGAAAAAGGTGTGCGCCTCAGGTTCACAGTCCTCAGTGTGAAACGGAAGTGGGCAGCGACTCAAAGCATCAGCATGGCCAATGTCTTTGCCAGGCTTGTGGATGAGCTTGTATGAATAAGCAGCAAGAAATTCAGTCCACCTCAGCATTCTTGGTGACAGGATAGTGGGTGTAGGTTTGTCTCCTGCCACAATGCCTAACAAAGGTTTGTAATCTGTGACAATGGTAAATGTTCTCCCATATAAATACTCATGGAATTTCTTGACAGCTGTAACAATTGCCAATGCTTCCTTGTCCAATTGACCGTAATTCCTCTCTGCTTTGGTCAAAGTGCGAGAGTAAAATGCAATGGGGGCTTCCCTCCTGCTGGGAAGCCTGTGGCTCAAACCCCACCCACTCCAAAAGGGGATGCATCACAAGTCAGTACAACAGGCAAATTCTCAGAGAACTGTATCAGTACAGCATCAGACGTGATTAGTCTTTTAATGTTGTTGAATGCTGATTGTTCCTTCCTGCCCCAGACCCAAGCAGATTTTTTGTCCAGTAATCTGTGTAATGGTTCTGCAATGGTTGCCTTCTGAGGTAGGAACATGTGATAAAAGTTAATGAGTCCAAGAAAGGCTTGCAAATCTGTTTTGCATTTTGGTCTAGGGGCTTCTTTGATTGCTTGAACCTTGGCATCTGTAGGGTGGATGCCATGCTTGTCAATCATATAGCCCAAGAACTCAACCTTGTCAGTTCTAAGAGTGCATTTTTCTTCCTTGACTTTTAACCCCGCTTTCTTGAATCTGGTAAGGACTTCTCTGAGTCTCTCTTGTAACTGAGTGTCATTTTCAGCAGAGATTAACACATCATCAAAGTAAGGCACTACCCTGGCAGTCCTTGGAGCATCCTTTCCATAAGGCTTTGGAAGATGCCTGGTGCCACGCTTACTCCAAACTGTAACCTTTTACATTTGAAGGCACCTCTATGAGTCACAATGGTTTGGGCCTCTGCAGTGGCATCATCAACTGTTAGTTGTTGATATGCCTGGGCCAGATCCAATTTGACAAAGACTGTACCCCTGCCAAGTGAATGTAATAAATGATGCACCACTGGAACTGGATATGCGCTCTGCTGAAGCGCATGGTTCAATGTCCCCTTATAGTCTCCACAGATTCTTACTGACCCATCAATCTTGACTGGTATGATTATGGGTGTCTCCCATCTGGAGTGGTCAGTGGGCTCTAAAACTCCTTGAGCTATTAGTTTATCTAATTGTGCATCAATTTTTTCCTTTAAGGCAAATGGGACCCTTCTGGGCTTTAAACGAATTGGGGGCATCTTGGGATCTAGGTTGAAAGTGATAGGGGTCCCCATATACTTGCCCAATCCATCGCTGAAGACCTCTAGAAACTCAGACTTCAAGGCCTCCTCCCATTCAGTGTTGCTCACATGATTGATGCCAGTCACCTCGATGCCTAGTGGATTGAACCACTCAAGTCCCAGCAAGCTTGGGCGATCCTTGTCCACGATGGTCAGAGGCAAACGTTTGGTGTGGCCTTTGAACTGCACGTTGAAATCTCTTGCTCCAACTACTGGAATCTTGTTCCCTTGGTAGTCTTTAAGAGTCAGTGCTTGCTTCTGGAAATGCTTCTTATGAATGTTTGGGAGTAGTCTGTGAATAGTGTCCCATGACACCATAGATAAATAGGAGCCTGAGTCCACTTCCATTTGGCAAGGCCTTCCTTCAATTAGTACCTTCACATGTACTTTTCTGCTTCTTAAGGGTGAAGAATGACCAATGGTGACTGTTTGATGAGTTTCATTCTTCCCATTTGCTTCTGTGTTGCCCCATTTTCTCACTGAAGTTGTTAGGCTTGAATTCTTTGTCAGGAAACTTCCTTCTGTGTGGTGGAGTTCTGGATGATTTGCAGACTCTTGCTAGATGACCTCTTTTTCACAACGGAGGCAGATGGTATCAAGAAACTTGCATTCAGTGCGGGGTGGCTCCCCCCACACCCTCTGCAGTAAAAATCTTGCCTCTTTCTTCCCAGTTCTTTCTTTTTCCTCTCCATTCTGAGTCTATAAATTCCTTCCTCCACCTCACTACAGTCTGACTCAGAATCTATTTGCTCAAATGAGTTGTTGTGGACTTTTCCACATCAGGATGGCTTGAGGCCTTGTTAATTTTCTTCATGGCTGCTGCTGAGGACTTGGTGGCTTCTGCTGAGGAGGCCTCTTCTATGGCTTCCTTCAATGTGATCTTAGGTTTTAATAATAATTTGCTCTGAAGCACCTTGTCTTTGAGGCCTAGAACAAATCGATTGTGCATGGCCTCCTCCAAGTTGTTAAACTCGCATGCACCCCCAATGTCTCTTAAACTTGCCACGAAGTCGTTAACGTTTTCGCTTTCCCTTGATCCCGACGGTAAATCTTCTGTCTCTTAATGAGGCACGATACTTGTGGGGCGTAATGGGCTCTTAAAAGCTTTTCTAAATTGGGCCAGTCCATTACCTTCACGTCTGCAGCTCCTGCCAATGCCTTCGCCATCTTGAAAACTGCCGGACCGCAGTGAGTGAGAAAGACCGGCCTCTTCCGCTTCTCGGAAATGTTGGCGAGATTGTTTCCCTCCAAATACATTTGGAAACGATCCGCATACAAGTCCCAGTCTTCTGCCGTCGGATCGAACGGGGCTGAGGGGGTGTTCAGCGCAGCCATCTCTCTCAGCTTGTTTTCCACGTCATTTTCTTCGGGAAGGATCCCACCTTCGTCGCCAGTGTTAAGTTTGCATGAAGAGTCAGACGCGGAGTGCTTCAGTGAAGAGTTTATTAGTGACTACAGCTCATAACAGACCCAACTTGGCTGGGCTGCAGCTGCTACTTATAGCCAGCAGCCGCAGTTGCCAGCCAATCAGAGTGCAGGGTTTTCCCGCACTTTTTAAACCAATCATATTTGACATTTTACAAGAACAGTTCAAACTAAACCAATGACATTCAAACCTGCATACATAACAGAACCCATGGGAATTAATTATAGTTTTATTAAGATTCATTTGTACACCAGTCTTTAACTTCCTTTCTTTAATTTTTAAGCTTTCCCTTTTTTGGAAAATAAAAGACTTAACCACTTAACATCCACTAAGGGGAGGCAGAAAATCCCAATCATCCAAATTTCTAATTCTTTATTGTCTCTTTCGAGCAATATAAATGGAGACATAGGCATCATGAGGGCAAAAAAACAAAATAAAAAATGAATCCAATCAACAATTTTGTCATATATATAAAAGGCAGAAAAGTATCATAGAGATACTTCTAGGAGCAGACCATGCTGTCATATGGACAGATTAAAGCTGAAAAGTTAGAATAAGCACGTCAGCAAGATTTAATACAGGAGAAGTCTATTATTTCTGAATCCCAAAAAAGAAACAAATCATAGCAAAATACAGATATCTCCCCCAAATTGATCAGTACTTGGACAATTAATTCTCAGTCATATCAGCCTATCATTTCATCCAGCTTTCAAAATCATATGATGCAGGAAACATTTTATTTATTTATTCAACTAGGATGGCTATCTGTTTTAGCAAGTGACTCTGGGCAGTGAATAATCTTAAAATAAATTAAAAATAAATTTCCATGATAAGTACAAAAATCAAAATAGCACAGCAGCCAAGGAGAATGTTCAGACAACCGGTAGCAAAGGCCAGCAGGATCAGGGCCATCCTAATTTCTGGCGGAAGGATGTTTCATAGGACGGATGTTCTGGAAGAAAACTATTAGTGACTCTATAAGTGTCATTAGTAACTCCACTATTATTCTGACTCTGTAAACTGCTTAGAGAGGGCTGTAAAAGCACTGTATAGAGGTATATAAGTCTAAGTGCTATTGCTATTGATTAATCAGAAAACTTGCTGTCATTTGAGAAGAGGAGATCTCTCAGGGGGTGTAATCCACCTCCAGCTTGAAAATACAACGTGGGCTTTCCTCCTAGCCAGGAACTCTGAGGACACCATTATTCCTTTAAAAGTTAACATGAATCCACATGAATCCAAGCTCAATAACAAATGGGTGCATGAGAAGCACTCTGTGGGTTGAGACCCATGGGTGCTCCCAGCTGTGAAAATGCTCAGGGAATGGGCTCCCCAAATATCCTGAGGTTGGCAGGAGAAAGGGAAGAGCTTCGGAGTCCTCCTCCTCAGTCGTGCTAAATATTCTTTCCGCCTCCTGCCGAACCATCCCTTCTCCGTGCCCCGTTCAGAATGCAACTGGAGATCGGTGGCACTCATGGCACCTCCCCCAGGAAGAAGGTGCCTCTTAGCTGCATGGAAATTGTTCTTTCTCAGGCACATCCTATCTCTGATGCACAAAATGGGATGAGGTAAGCCAACAAGAATCCAGTGTAGATTAGCAGTGTGCAAGATAAGAAAGAAATGCATGGGCACCGCAAATCAGGCAGTGGCCCCAAGGTCTCTGCTTGTAGCACATGCTGACTCTTTGCTCCCTCCTTCCTGCCTTGTTTCGTTGTCCCTTTTTGGGCAGCCATCTGCTGCAGCTGCTCTTGAATACCCACAAGGGGAGGCCCATCTCTGGGTTGCACGAACCTCTCAGAAGAGGGAAATAGAGATGGGGAGGGATGGAGAGGAAGAGAGAAAGAGAGAGAGGAGGAGGAGGAATCCTGCTACCCTCTGCGGCCATCTCAATGTGTAGTACTCCATTGTGCCTAAGAGAGAATGATGTTCAGGCAGCCAGGGGGGAGGTTCCTTTGAGGAAAGGAGGGCCCATATAGGTGCCCTGTTCCATCCAATCTGGTTTACTAAAAATCAGGGACAAGGGCCCAATTGGGATCTTTATGCCTCTGGGCCCCAAAGGGTCACTTCCCCCCCATTATATTTACAGATGGGTTCAGTTCAACCCCAACATTTCCCTTTCACCAGATCACTAGCTGTGAGGCTTTTGCTGAGTTATATCCTGTATAGCTGGCCAGTGAAAAAAACTGATGTTCACCTTAGAAGAATACCATCCCTGCCTCTCCAAAGGAAGACTGTGGATAATGTGTTGGTGTCTCTGTCTGTTTCTTTTTTCTCAGCCTCTCTTCCCTCCTGACATTGATCCTTCTCTCAACACCTTCAACCATCATTCCAGAATTCCCATTCAGTTTATGTGGTTCCCTGATTGGCTCACTTCGTCAGCATTCCATGTGTGGCATCAATCCTGGAAAATCTGGGACTAAGATCTAGGCTTTATCAGAGTTAAAGAGCTCTGGAAAAAGTGAGACATTCTCCACTCTCAAAATAACAGAATAACCCTCCAGATCAGGATGAGAAGTGTGCCTCCTATTAGCATGTCAGAGAAGGTGCAAAGGAGATCTGAGTTTTTCCAGCGTGGGCTTTCATCCCATGTTCCCTATTTCAATCAAATAGTGGGCAGGGACCTTGGAGGTCTTCTAGTCCAACACCTTATACCAGAAAACCCTGTTGGAAGAAATATCCTTCTGGGTTCAGTTCCAAGTGGAAAAAAAAGACACTGGGAACATGGTGACTGCTTGGAAAGATGGTTTATTGATGAACAGGATCGCATGCCTTGGATTGCACATCACTACCTGACTGAGGTGCTGACATTGGGTTGGAGATGGATTGGGAGGAGAGACCAGGTTGTAGTAACCAAACAGGTTCTACCATTACTAGAAGTCCAAATAAGGAAATGTCAACAGACACATTTCCTTCCTCACAAGGTGAGAACCCTAAAACACCTGAACCACGTAGGTCTCAACGTACACGGAAGAGCCCCACCTATTTAAAAGAATACATTAGATAGATGGGGTTTTGAGTATGGACTAAACCTAGTGGGGAGGGGTGTTATGTATGCAGTGTTTGAAATCATTGGTTTAGTTTGAATTGTTCTTGTAAAGTGTTGGAGATGATTGGTTTAAAAAGTGCGGGAAAACCCTGCACTCTGATTGGCTGTCAGCTGCGGCTGCCGGCTATAAATAGCAGCCGCAGCAAAGCCAGTCGGGTCCGTTCTGAGCTGAAGTCACTAATAAACTTAAGAGCTGAAGCACTCTGCGTCTGCCTCTTCATGCAAACTTAACAGGAAGAAATATCCTTCTGGGTTCAGTTCCAAATGGAAAAAAAGACACTGGGAACATGGTGACTGCTTGGACAGCCTTGGTGGCTCAGGCTGTAAATGCCTGCTCTTAAGATCCAGCTGCCTACAATTACTGTAGGCTCGAATCCCACCAGGCTCAAGGTTGACTCAGCCTTCCATCCTCTCAGGGTAGGTAAATTGAGGACCCAAGATTGTTGGGGCAATTAGCTGACTTGTAAAATGCCGCTTAGTAATAAGCAGGCATATACAATGGAATGAAGGCTATTGCTGTGCACACTGGGTTGTATCCTTGTAAGCAGCCTGAGTCTTCGGAGAAGGGCGGCATATAAATGTAATTAAAAAAATAAAAAAAAAGATGGTTTATTGATGAACAGGATCGCATGCCTTGGAGATTTTGGGCAAAGAAAAGGGCAGAAATGCTGAGAGTCCCTGGGTTTTATACTCTTTCTGGCTTTGAAGTTCCTGGGGTACAGGAAGAGTGTCCTGATAGGTTGCTGTCAGAGGTCATAGCTGAACTTTTTAGGTTGTTGGTGTGTTAAGTTTGGTTGAAACTTGCTTGCTGGGTGATGCAATGAAGGGCAATTAAATGGCTCTGTGAGGGATTGCTTTCCCCCTTGCCCGGTGGGCTTCCCACGGTGAGCCAATTCCACACAAAACCTCTCCAGTTCTGTCATGGGGTGAGAGAGCCCCGAAAGGTGGACTCAGCCCCTTTTATTAGGTTTTCTCTAAGCAAGCAGTTACAGTACAAAGAAGCTCATTCTTATTGGTTACATATAATGAAGAAAAGAAAAGCAGCTCTAACAGGCATGTAACTTTTGCTGATATGTACCTATCATGTTAGCCACCTTATCAGTGGTGGGTGCAAAGCTATCTAGCTACTGGTGAAATGCAGAACATCAAACAAGGTTGCTACAAAATGTGTGGGGCAAGGCTGTGTGAAAGCAAGCAAGTTGTTACATTTTACGGCTACATGGTTGGAAAAACAGACAGACAGTATGGCTTTGATCTTTGCTGCTAACTCAGCTTTTACAAAAGCCTGCATAATGGCTGATACAAAGGCAATTAATGATCTTATAGCAACAGCTCTGCCTAAAGGAGGTAGATCTTTGTTATGTAGAATAGAATGGCCCAGGTCTTAATGGTCCATTAACAAAGGTAGGGGGCTGAGTTTCTGCCTTTATGAGTTTCTACTCTTTTAGGGGAAATATTCTGCCTTTTAATATATCCTAAAATATTTCATTTTCCTAAGAGAGAGGTGGGTTTTAACTTCCTACAACCCTATACCATTTCAGACAAATGGTTTTCTAGTCTCTTAAAAACCTTCAGTGTTGTAGGACCCACAACTTCTGGAGGCAAGCTGCCGCTGACTAATTGTTCTAACTGTAAGGAAATTTCTCCTTAGTTCTAGGTTAGTTCTCTTCTTGATTAATTTCTATTAGTTGCTTCTTGTCCTGCCTTCTCTGAGGGCAGCCCATCAAATATTGGAACACTGCTATTATGTCACCCCAGTCCTTCTTTTCATTAAAATAGACATACCAAATTCCTGCAACTGTTCTTTGTATGTTTTAGCTTCCAGCACCCTAATCAACTTCATTGGTCTTCTCTGCACTCTTTCAAGTCTCAACAACTTTTTTATATTGTGGCAACCAAAACTGGATGCAACATTCTAAGTGTGGTTGTCAGGCAGCATCCACGCCACCCAAGCTGCCTGACACAATGCCCCCAGGTGGTCCCGCTGCTCCTGATGACCCCGCGTTGCCCTACCGTGGAATGCCAAGCCAACAGAAGCCAAGCCGACATAAGTGTTGCACAGATCTCGGCGCATCTCTCTGCTTCGTGTCGGTGCACCCAGCCTGGTGGAACATAGTGGTTGGGCATATAAAGCCCAAAGTGGTAAGAAGCGATCTGACCAGAAACCATATAGGGTGGGGGATTGGGCATATTTATCAATGAAGTACATACACCTAGGTCTGACCAAGAAAAAATTAGGACCAAAATATATTGGGCCATTCCGTGTAGTACGGATTATCAATCCAGCTACAATAGGTCTGTAGCTACCATCTCAGTTTAAGAGAATTCATCCAGTATTTCATATCAATCTATTGAAACCAGCTGACCTGACCAGACAAGAACCTAGGTTAAATGTCCCCGGACCGGTCCGCAATGACCATTACGAATTTGACAACATACTGGACTCACGTCAATGACGGGGTGTATTACAATATCTGGTTAGCTGGAAGGGGTATCCACTATCAGAGGCATGCTGGGTACTGTGTACTAATGTATCTGCTCCTCGATTGCAATGACAATTCCACAAAAACTACCCCATGAAAGCAAGTGGGGGGGGGAGATAGCATGTACATGATGATAACTGTCTGTTTCCCATTTCCTTAGAAGCACACATGGTAGAGGGGGCCGCATGTCAGGCAGCACCCACACCATCCAAGCTGCCTGACACAATGCCCCCAGGTGGTCCCACTGCTCCTGACGACCCCGCGTTGCCCTACTGTGGAATGCCAAGCCAACAGAAGCCAAGCCGACAGAAGCATTGCACGGTTCTCGGTGCATCGCTCTGCTTCATGTCAGCGCGCCCAGCCTGGTGGAACACAGCTGTTGGGCAGCGAATGTGTTTTCTGGGTGGCGTGCAGGGGGCGTTTCAGACATTACTGAACTGAAGGCTTGGGCAGCGCTCTTTGCAGTGATCTTTGCTGGGATTGTTGGGGTGGGATAAGCACTGGGGAGACTTAGGCAGCGATCTTTGTTGGGATTGTTGGGGTGGGGTAAGCACTGGGATTAGCGTGGTGGACAAGACGGTGGGATAGGAATGCTTGGGAATGCCTGGGAGCACTAGGGGCGGGGGTTAGTTAATTAGGTGTTAAAAACGGCGGATATTAGCAATTGAGGATAATACTGATAAAAAGCGCTGAGAGACACAAGTCTCAGCGCTGGCTTTGCCTAGGATTGACCGTTTGTTGCTGATTGTTGATGACCACCCTAAAATAAACTAGACTTATCACACAACGAAACGTGAGTAAGGTAGTTTATTGGTGATGTTCCAACGGAAGCTGACAGAGGTCTTACCAGGGCATTATAAAGTGATATTAACACTTCATGTGATCTTGATCCTATCTCTGTTAATACAACCTAGGACTGCAATTATAAATCTGTAGTGTGTGTATGATGTAAAAAGCAAAGAATACCAAGACATTAAGAAAAGAGGAAAGATGGACTTTAGTAACTAAGAGTCGTCTTTTGAAGCACTGACCTGATGTTTTCTCATGCTTCTTAAAGATTGAGACTCTAAGGATACTGGCAGGATCCTTCTAGATCAGTGGTTGCCAACTGGTGTTGGCCATGAGAAAATTTTGGTGGGCCACAGAGAAATCTCACCCCCAGAGCACCCCCCCAAAGCAATTAATCCAGGCTGCGCAGAAGCATAAGGCTGTGCCACCCACATGGCCTGTGGGAACCCTCCCCGCCCACTCACTCCTTCCCGGGCAAACTTGCCTGCTAAATTGCTGTTTTTCCTTTTTCCGACCATCAGCTGTTCTGCTGTGCCGGGAGATTTAGATCAGCTAGGAAGCAGGGAATTTCTTGCTTTGTAGGTTTCTTGCTTTCTAGCTAATTTTTAGATCTTCAGTTCTGCTTTTCAGCACAGCCGAACCTTCCTTAGGACTGAAGGTTCTATTATTCAGTGCAGACTCATGGCAAACAAATTTTATGGGACTGACTCAGGTAGCCAGTGGCAGATAGATAGATCACTGAATGATTCTGTGAGCAACTCAGTCTGCCTGCCTGCCTGCTTTGATTTTGGGTAAAAGTTTCTTTTTTTCTTTTTTATAAAAAATTCAATATTTACATACATGGTGTGTTGTGAGTTAATTTTTTTTTAAATAAAAATTTTATTATTTTCCAAAGACAAACAAAACAAACATAAAAGCATAAACCAATAACAATTTCAAGTGTGTCAGTCGGTCACAAATCTCAGTGCCATCTCCTCACCATCAATACTCTCTATTACAGAAAAAAAAGCTATACAATGCAAACAAGAAGTAATAGGAAAAAAAAGAAAGATACAACCACCTATTTTCTATTTGGAGAGATCTCAAAAAACTTATGCATTTTAATTCATACATTACCTAAATTATCTCCTCTATTAACCAATATCATTATTATTAACTCTCTACAGTATTATAATCTCTATATTATATTTTCATTCAACAATTTTATTTATCTCCATTATATTGATATATTACCAAGCTTTTTTATCTAACCATTGATAAAACATACTCCATATCTTGTAAAACTGTTTTTCTTCTTGATCTCTAATTTCAAATGTTAATCTGCTCATTTCAGCACAGTCCAAAATTTTCTTAATCACTTCCTCCTGCGCAGGTATCTTGTTGTTTCTCCAATTTTTAGCAAATACAATTCTAGCAGCTGTTAATACATTGACAATCAAATATTTCAATTCTTTGCTGAATGTCTCTGGTACAATTCCCAGTAAAAATATCTCAGGTTTCAAGTCTATATGTTGTTGTGTCATTTTTTCCAACCACGTGTGGATTTTAGTCCAATATCTTTTTGCATCAGCGCAAGTCCACCACATATGGTAATAGGAGCCTGGTATCTGGTGACATTTCCAACACTTGTCCGATTTATCCTTAAACATTCTTGCAATCCTTCTCGGGGATAAGTGCCACCTGTAAAACATCTTATACAAATTTTCTTTATATGCAGTTGACATTGTCATTTTATAGTTCTGATCCCATAATGTTTACCATTTCTCTAAATCTATCCCATAACCAAAACATTTTCCCCAAGCAATCATTGTTTCCTTAATCTGTTCCTCCTCCATTCTAACTTCTAATAAGTATCCATAAAGTTTTTTAATTACCTTTTCATTCGTACCCATCAAAATTTTATCCAATTCAGTTTGCTTATTATAAATACCTTCAGCCCTAACATCCTCATCATGTCTAGATTGTATTTGCAAATATGAGAACCAGTTCATTTTTATTCCTTGTTCTTGTAGTGTTTGCATCAATTTGAGTTCACCCTTTTCATTTAAAATCTCTCCATACCTAATTGTTTGTTCCTTTTTATATATTATTGGATATGAAAAAGCTTCAATAGTAGATACCCATAATGGAATTCATATATAGTGCTTTTTAATTTTTTCCCAGTTTAAAAACAAAGTTTCTCGAATATAATGCCTTCTAAAATATCCTTGCTTTTTAGTTCCCTTATACCATAAAAAAGCATGAGCCTCTCGCTAACGGGCAGCGGTTTGCGATCATCCGTGACCGCAACCTGGCTCTTTCTTCTGAGAGCCCCGATCCTCACGGCTCGGGGCTGAAGCTGCCTTGTAGGGGTGGCAGAGAAAGGGAAAGCTGCCAGACAGAGTGAGGGGAGCCGCATCTCCCCCCTTTGAGTCTGGTCTTTTCCCTCCGAAGACGACAAGAAGCGGTGGTCAATATGGCCACCTTGAAGAGAAGGTCTCAACTGGATTAAGATTTGTGCAGGAGGAAAGAAAGAAGTTGACAGCAGAAGAATCGGGAGTATTGGAAGGTAAAATCAACAAAGGTACCCCGGGATTAAGATAAAAATGAGCTTTTAAAAAGAAAAAGAAAAAGAAGCGGCGCAAGTATCAAGTGAAGGAAAAAATAGTAAAATATTTTTGACAGCTATAAGGGGCTTTGGACCAGGAAAGGAAGAAGCCAGCGTAAGAATTTAAGTTTGAGGCTCGAAAAACCCTGAATATTAAAACAAAAGGAAAGGGAGAAGATTTTGTGTGACAGAAAGTGCCACTCAGTGGATAAAAACTGGAATTTAAAGAAGAAGGAAAATATCCTGTTCCTTTGTGGATTGGAATTGTTACAATTTTAAACAAATATTGAAACAAAAAGCAAGAACTACAGAAGGTGAAAGTTTGAACTTAAATAAAAGACAGACTGCTGGACTAGCTGGTGACATTGATACAGACTCTGGGTGTGGGTTGAGATTTTTAAAAAATTTAAAGAAGAAGAAATAAGGAAAATAAAAACTTTTGTGGCCATACAAGGAATTAAAAATGGAATCTAAAAGCATGAAAGAACTGCTACAGGAAGTGACTGAATTAATTTGGCTCTTGGTCGAAGACATGGAAATGGCAAACAAAGAACAAGAAGAAGGAATCCTGGAAAGGGAGGAGTTGGCACAAGGAAAGCCATTTTAAAGAGACAACTAACACAAAGATCACTACAAATAAAAGGGAAAGGAAGGGTGGTCCAAAAAATGAAACTTAAGAAAGCAATTAAAAATGGGAACATTTGGACTTCCGGTGACGCCTCGGTGTGGCGAGGTAGGGAGAAATACTTGTGCTTCTCCCACCTCGGGTTTTCTGTTCAAGAACAGCCGTTAGTGGCAGGGTGAGTCCAATTCGAACACCCTTGCGAGGAGAAAAACTTGGAGCCAGTTTGGGAAGTGCGATCCCAAAAGGCGAAGAAGAGTTCCCGAAGTTCTGAACGGAAGAAGCCAGCACTGCCAGAGCTGGCCCGAAGACGGGGCGGCGCGCCACTAGAAGGAAGCTGAAGGAGAAAGTTGCAGATCGGAAAAGAACAAAGGAAGCTTGGTGAGGAATCACAAAAGACTGGAAAGACCACTTAGTGGGGATTGTTAAAAGGATCGGGAAAGCGGAAAAAAGCGGCACCATCCTAGTGACTACCCCAGGAGAAAATAAAGCGGAAGACGAGGTTATAGTCCCTTTCAAAGAACAAGAAAGTGAAAGTCCTGTGAGAAGAAAGAAAGTACCCGGTGAAAAGAGGTCTTGTCCAACTGGAGAAAGTGCGGTTGAGGTTGGAAGAGATCTGAGAACGAAGTGGGTGGCAGGCGAAAGAGCTACTGGACATCGGGCAGTGACAGAATCCCTGCAGAGGTAGCCATTGCGATAGAAGAAACAACAGAAAAAATCCAGACCAGAAGGGTGATTGAACGAAAGCACAGTGAGGAGAACACCAACGTAGGAAAGAAAGAAGAAAAGTGGGAATTGAAAACTTGAAAACTTGCAAAGATTGTGCGGTGTGATAAGGGTGCAAAGTATAGTGACGGTGTAAATTTCTATGCACTCTAGAAAACGGACAGTCTAGCGAACGAACAGAAAGCCGCAGAAAAGGGAAAGCTATAAAAACTAATCTAACCCAATCAACACCCGGAAACTATCGCTGTTTATCAAAGGAGAAAAGGGAAAGGAAAATAGAAACTTTTCGGAAAGAAAGGACTGATAGAAAGGTGGACTAAATCTATCGGCGGGAAGACCATAAAGAAGAGTCCCACCATTGTGACACTGCAATTTTTGCGCCATTGACATTAGAACAATTGAAAAACTCGAACGAAGAACAGCAACCTAAAGAGCGGAAGGATCCCGATACAACTCTACACGTATACTATTGAATTTAAATTGTATCCTATATTATATTACATTATTTAATTTTGAAGTAAACTGATATAAATTATTAAATTATTAAGTATTAAGTTAAGAAAAAAAATACATATATATATACATAGATAGAGATTCATAATATAAACGAAAAGAATTCTATAGGATTGTTATACTATTACAAATGTTAATGATTTGAAATATTGATATTTAAAAGCCAATATTTAATATATTTATTAACTCATTCTTAAGATATGCAACTGATCTAAAACTTTTAGTAAGATATCATTGAAGGAAAATAGCTTAGAAACAGATTATTTGTTGATATATAAGTTGTGATTTACAATAAGCAACTAACCTATATAGACCAATAAGATTTGATAGTCCCTTCTACCTTTCCTTCTCTTTATATATATATACATATATTACCTTACTCCACTTGATCTGTTTTCTATATCCGGTTTCTTTTTTTCTTTTTTCTCTATATTTCTCTTTCCTCATACTCTCTTTCTTAGATTATTATAAACTATATGCAAGGAATGTAATGTGATTTTGCCCTCTGCCCCCCAAGATTATTAAGAAGGATACTAGACTTTAAAGTTAACGGAAAAAAAAATAAAGACAGACAGTACCCCCTTTCCTCCCTTTGGCTAGATTTGACTGAGTGAAAATATTGGAATAGAGGGGCCCTTAGTAAATGAAAATTGGAAATAAGACGTGGGGAAATATAAGCAGAATCCTTAAAGAACAGCAAAAGATAATAAAAGAAATGTCAACAGCAACCTCCACCATTACTAAAACAGGAAAAAAGGGAGTGACAATCGCAACCCCATCTACCCCCACGGTGACCTCCTCCCAAAAAACAATAGAAGGGATGTTGGCCCCTGAGAAGCCCAATACACAAACTTCCTCCCAAATGATACAAAATACACTATAGACGTTACAAAACATGATGCTAACAATGCAAGAAACAATGATAAATAACCATGTAGAAAGCAAGAAAGAAAGAGAAGAGATGAGATCAGAATTAAAAAGTGAATTGGGAGAGATGAAGAACGAACTGAAAACCTTAGAGGGGAAAATAGGACAGTTGCAGGAGACGACAAGGACAAATGAGGAGAAAATCATAACAATCACGAAACAAACAGACCAAACAGGGAAAAAGGTGGAAGCCATGGAACAAAAAATTAAAGACCAATACAAGGAAACAAACGAGGCCCTGACCTATCTAGAAATGGATAGAGCCTCATACTATCTAAGGTTTCAGAATATACAGGAGGAAAGAGGGGAAAACCTGACCCTCGTAGTGGCAGAAATGCTGGCAACTATTTTGCAAAAAGAAAGCGACCAGATGATACTAGAGATTGATGAGGCATATAGAGTCTACACAAGTTACGCTAGAAGACATGGACTCCCACGGAGGTTCATGTCAGATTTGAGAAAAAGAGTCAGAGAAATAATTTATAGATTGACAAGGGAAGAGACAATAAATCATAATGGTAGGCAAGTTATAGTACTGAAGCAAATTCCAAGAAGAGTGAGAGAACAAAGAAAGGAATACAGATTCCTCACAAACCACTTAAACAAAAAAAACATTCTATTTAGGTGGAACGATCCAGAAGGAATCCTAGTAACATGGGAAGGTAAAAGAACCAGAATTGACAACCTAGCTAAGGCCCAAAGATTCTATGAGCAAACAGGAGGATTAGAGGAGGAATTGAGTAGTAGAGAAGAGTCGAGAAACGCAAGCCGTGAAGATCTACGAGTTCACACGAGAGGAGAAGAGAGAAAAGAGGGGAGGGAGGGGGACAGAGAACTAATGGTTTGTGAAGAAGGAAGGAGGGAAGAGACAGGAGTGAAGACTAGGAGTCAAACAGCAGGTAAAACGTAATAAAGCTAGAAAAGAAGCGACCAAATGGGAAGGGGAATAAAATTAATATCAATGAATATCAATGGACTAAATAGTCCAAACAAAAGGAAAAAAATATTTGATAGATTGGAAAGACAAAAGTGGGACATAATATGTCTTCAAGAAGTCCACATAAAAGAGCAAGATAAAAAATATTTAGAGAATAGAAAACTGGGAAAAGCATTCACGGCTTTAGCAGTGGAAAAAAAAAGAGGAGTGGTACTATATATAAAAGAGGACCTTAACGCAAAATTGATATATAATGATACAGATGGAAGAATATTAATGGTGGAAATAGAGATACATAACAGGAAGACCTTAGCCGTTGGAATTTATGCACCAAATAAAAATCAAAAAGAATTTTATAAAAATTTATATGAAAAATTGATAGAAAATGGCAACCCGAGGATTTGTCTGATGGGGGACTACAATGCAATAACTGATAATAGGCAAGATTACAAATCAGAACACAAACAATACCAAAAACGAAATACTTTACCAAAAATATTTTTTGAAATGTCAGAGGAATTAGGATTGGAAGATGTATGGAGAAAAAGAAACCCAGAAATTACACAGTATACTTTCCACTCCAGCCCACACAAATCCTGGTCTAGAATAGATATGATTTGGATAAATAGTGAATTAAACAAAGAAATTTCGGACACAAAAATCCTAACAAATATTTGGGCTGACCACAATCCAATGTCTTTAATTTGGAAAGAAGGGGGAAGGAAAAGACGAAGATGGTCATTAAACTCTCAGATTTTGAAAGAAGAAAAATATTTGCAAAAAATTAGAGAGGAATTAATAAACTTCTATAATTCTAATAAAAAAGAGGATACATCTTTACAGAACATGTGGGATACGATAAAAGCCTATATTAGGGGAATATCAATTGCATATTTATCAAATAGAAATAAGGAAAGATGGAAGAAACAAGATGAATTAATAAAAGAAATTGGAAAATTAGAGAACAAACAAAAAAGAAATCTAGATAATGAGCAAATTAGAGATGCACTAATACAAAAAAAACATGAACTTAATATACTTGAACAAGAGGAACTCCTTAGAAAGCTACAATACACAAAACAAAACTACTTTGAACATGCAAACAAACCGGGGAGGTGGTTAGCATATAAATTGAGAAAAGAGGAACAGAAAAGAACGATACAATGCTTAGAGAACGAAAATGGGGATCTTGAGGCTGACTTGGAAAAAAAGAAAGAAATTGCAAGAAATTACTTTGAGGAATTATATAAACAAGAAAATGTAGAAGTGTCTAAAATAAAACAATATTTAGGGGAAGGAAATATACAGAAACTCACTGATGAAGAAAGAGAGATGCTAAATAAAGAAATAACGATAGATGAATTAAGAAAAGCAATTCAGAAGCAAAAAAATAATAAAACACCAGGTCCAGATGGATACCCAAGTGAATTTTATAAAAGATAGGGGACATATTAAATAATACATTCTTAGAAGTTTGTAACGAAGCACTGGTTAAAGCCAAAATCCCCAACACGTGGAAGGAGGCATACATAACGCTTATACCCAAAGAAGAGACAAATATCAATCAAATTAAAAATTATAGACCAATATCGCTTTTAAATACAGACTATAAAATTTTATGACAATTATGGCACAAAGATTTAAAGGAATCATTAGTGGAAAAATTAATACAGATCAAAATGGATTTTTGCCGAGAAGACAAATTAGACATAATATAAGAACAATAATAAACATATTAGAATACTACGAAAGTCACCCGAGTAATCAAATGGCCCTGATTTTTCTAGACGCACAGAAAGCATTCGATAATTTGAATTGGGATTTTATGAAACAGCAAATTAATAAAATGAACTTTGGACATAATTTTGAAGGAATGATAAACGCAATATATGACACCCAAAAGGCAAACATACTAGTAAATGGTGAGACCACTAAAATGTTTAAAATAGAGAAAGGGGTCAGACAAGGTTGCCCCCTATCACCATTATTGTTCATCACAGTACTAGAAACACTATTAATTAGAATTAGGGGAAATGGAAACATAAAAGGAACGAAAATTAAGAATCAAGAATACAAAACACAAGCATTCGCAGACGACATGGTATTTATGATAGAAGAACCTTTAGAGACGGGCCCGATATTATTGAAAGAAATAAACGAATTTGGGGAACTAGCAGGATTAAAGGTAGATATATATGATTGCGCATGTCCAAGATGGAGGACGGGCGCTGAGACAGCTCTGGGGGGTGAGTTTTAGTTGGTAAGGGGGGTGCCAATGGGGATTTCCTGGATGCCCGCTTCCCTACCTGGATTTTATGGGAGAGTCCGGGTGTGGGTTCGGGCTGTTTGTGAGCCAGCTGGACGGTCGGTGAGGCGTTTTTTCGGACTTTCTGCCTCCGACGCCGTCCTGGCCTATTGGAGATGGCCGCTGCCGTGGCTTTTGGAATGGAGGCTTCGGCGTTTCAGCACCCCACGGCTTTCCGGCTCGGCGGCTCTTCCCAGCGGCGGCGGCGGCGGTGGCTCTTCCGGCGCGCGCGGCGGCGGCGGTGGCTGTGATGGCCCGTGGATGACTGCAGTGGCTGCGGGACTTGCCTCTGGTGTTTGCAGCGTTTGGAGGGGTAGACCGAGCGGCGGAGCTGTGGATCCTGGCCTCCTTACTGGCGACGGCAGCTGGAGCGGTGGCGGAGGCAGCGATGCTAGCTGCCTTGGCGGAGCTCCGGCTGTGGATTCGTGACTGGGATGGCTGCTGTGATGGTGGAGGCTGTTGGATGGAGAGGGGCAGCGCCTGAGGAGTGGTTTCCGGCCGGGATGACGAGTCCTGTGGCCTGGTGGCCTGCTTGTTTTGGGACCACGGAGGCTGCACCGGTCGGAACCATGATAGAACCAGGACAGAGGTGGTGGTTATCATTGTGGATTCTGTGCCAGCCGGTGAGCCCCTGGACTGTTTGGGGGCGTTTTCCGGTGGGCCAGATCCAGGCCCTTGAATGCTCCTCTCCTTCAATGGCTGGATTGACTTTGGACGGGTCGGGTGGGCTGTGACTTGCCTAGCGGGGATGGAATATATATATATTCCCCTGCGGTTGGCAAATTTCTGTGGCCCTGGACCCTGCCTTCAAGGAGCCCGTTGTTGGGTTCCTTTGGATTCCTGCCTATCGAACTGTTCGAACTGATGGTGTCACGCTGAATCATCTGCCGTATTTAACATCTACTTGATCATCTGGCTTTTTGTCTCCACGGAAGTTGTGGAGATATTTATCATCTTTATCCAATGACTACGGTTTTAAATATCATGGACCTCTCCTTTTACCAGGACTTTGTTTGGACAGGTCCCATTGTTGTGAGAGGACGATGGGCGGATTATCTCTCTACTGTGGGAGAGTGGAGAGTTTTTACATCTAACCCTGCAGTTTTCAAGATTTCTTTTGTTGGCTTTCCGCAGTGAGAGAGCGACTGCCATTTTTGTCATCTTTGGTCTTGAAACGGTGTGAGAGACCGTTTGAGACTGAAATTCTTGACTGCTGTAGCCTGTATTCTTTTTCTCCATTTGGTTTTTAACAACATTACCCTGCTATGTATTGCCATACTATACTCTGACCCCTTAACTATCTTATGGGTTTTACTCGCGCCGAATTGTGGGCACTTAGGACTGCACCCTTGTCCTTGAGTTGGCCCAGGGATTATCAACAGCTTACCTTAATGACGGATCTTGGGATCCCGAGAGGTGGCATGCTGCAATCAATGGGCTAAATTTTAAACTAAGATCTAAGGGTCGAATTTTAAAATTTTTAATTCGTTGTTTTAAAGGGTTAGGGAGGAGGAGGGGGTGCAGGGGTCACTTTGCAGCCCGGGGCGGTGGGAGCGTGTGGGGGTTGGGGGCGGCGGGCTCTGGGCCCTGAGGTGGGGCAGCGATTCCCAGGGTGGTCGGGATTGGAAGAGGACGACGAGGCATAGGGCCATATCAGGTTATGGGAACGCGCACCGACATTTAAGGCGGTTGCGCGCCGACCCTATGGCCTCCTCCCAAGGGGCAATGGAACCAGGATCCCTGGGCTTAGGCTGGTGTATTTTAATGCCAGGTCTGTGGCTAACAAATCGTCCCTCCTCCGGGAGATCATCGAGGAGGAGGCTGCGGACCTGGCTTGCATCACTGAGACCTGGTTGGGCCCAGAGGGGGTGTTCCTCTGGTTGAGTTATGCCCACCAGGTTTTCGGGTCTTGCACCGCCACAGCTCAGGGTAGGGGTGGTGGGGTGGCCGTGGTTATTCGGGAGACCTTGTTTCGAGGGAGGTCTCTGTTGCAGAGATAGGCGGAGTGAGATCCTCCTCCTGAGATGGGGGCCAAATGGGCGGGTGGGCTTGCTGCTAGCATACCTTTCCCCAGCTGTGTGGCAGCGGCTCTGCCTGGGCTCCTCGATCTCCTCTCTGGGGTGGCGGTGGAGCTCCCGGACCTTATGGTCTTGGGGACTTCAACTTGCCTTCCTTGGGGGTCGGGTGTGGCCCAGGAATTCATGGCTTCTATGGAGGCCATGGGCCTGACCCAGTTGATTCAAGGTCCTACTCATGGAGGGGAAATACTCTTGACCTAGTTTTTATCTCTGAGCAGTGGCGGAGTGACAGAGGGCAGGTCGCTATTACGACTTTGCCTGTTCCATGGTCTGATCACTATCTCCTAAGGCTGGTCTTCCAACAGGCCGCCCCCACTGCTGGGATGAGGAGCCACCTAGATGGTTCCGCCCCAGACGCCTAATGGACCCTGAGAGGTTCCAGGCAGAACTGGGGTTCTTTCCTTCTTCCCTTGCTCACAGCTCTGCCGAGGATCTGGCAATAGCCTGGCAACGGGCTGCGTCGGAGGCCCTCGACAGGGTTGTCCCCATGCGTCCCCTTGTGCGTCGTGGATCTCGGCTGGCTCCTTGGTATACTGAGGAGCTCCGGGAGATGAAGCGCCATCGAAGGGGTTTAGAGAGCAGGTGGAGGTTTACCCGTTCCCAATCCGACCGAGCCCAGCTGAGAGCCTTTATTAGGACTTACCTGGTAGCTATGAGAGAGGCGAGAAGATCTTATCTCTCCACCCTCATAGCGTCCGCAGATAATCGCCGGCCGCCCTGTTTCGGGTTACTCGTTCCCTCCTTCAGCCAGAGGGGGCCGGACCCGTTGCGGTAGGGCCGAGGAATTTGTTCAATATCTGTCGGATAAGATTGCTCGTATTCGTGACGGGTTGTCCTCCGATTTGCAGTGGTCTGAGGAAGGGGGTGCAGGGAGTCTGGTTATTTGGGATGAGTTCGACCGGTTTCCGAGGATGAAGTGGACAGGATTATGCGGCGTATGAGTTCCACCACATGTTTATTGGACCCGTGTCCCTCCTGGCTGGCTTATGCCGCCAGGGAGGCCACCTGCGGTTGGCTCGGGCAGTTATCAACGCTTCTTTAAGGGAGGGTGTCTTTCCCGCCGCCTTGAAAGAGGCGGTGGTGAGGCCCCTCCTGAAGAAGCCTGCCCTGGACCCGACTGTGTTAGACAACTTTCGTCCAGTCTCCAACCTTCGTTTTTGGCGAAGGTTGTTGAGAGTGTGGTGGCTCAACAGGTTCCGCTTTTCCTGGATGAAGCGGACTACCTAGATCCGTATCAATCGGGCTTCCGACCTGGGTATAGCACGGAGACGGCATTGGTCGCGCTGATGGATGATCTCTGGAGGGCTGGGATAGGGGTTTTTCCTCTGTCCTGGTCCTATTAGACCTCTCAGCGGCTTTCGATACCATCGACCATGGTATCCTTTTGCGTCGCCTTGGGGGTTGGGAGTGGGGGCACCGTTCTTCGGTGGTTCTCCTCCTACCTCTCGGCGGTCGCAATCGGTGTTGGCAGGGGGTCAGGTCGTCCCCTAGGGCCCTCACTTGTGGGGTCCCTCAGGGGTCGGTCCTTTCCCCCGTTTTAACATCTACATGAAGCCGCTGGGTGAGATCATCCGTGGTTTTGGGGTGAAATTCCATCAGTACGCTGATGATACTCAGCTGTACATTTCCACCCCAGGCCAGATCAGTGATGCCCTCTCCCTGATGACCCGGTGTCTGGATGCGGTACGGAACTGGATGAGCGGAAACATGCTTCGACTCAACCCGGCCAAGACTGAGTGGCTGTGCATACCGGCGTCCCGACCCAGTCAAGATTATCCATCTTTGGCCATAGGGGAGAGGTGCTGCCCCTGTGGATAGGGCGCGGAATCTGGGGGTCCTCCTGGATGTACGGCTCCGGTTGGAGGAGCAGGTGGGGGCCGTTGCCAGGGGCCTTTGCCCAGCTCCGTCTTGTTCGTCAACTTAGCCCTTTTCTGGATCGGGACGCCCTGCGCACGATCACTCATGCCCTGTTACCTCCAGGCTTGACTACTGCAACGCTCTCTATTTGGGACTGCCCTTGCATACCATCCGGAGATTGCAGCTGGTGCAAAATGCGGCGGCGGTGGTGATGGGAGTTACCCGGTTCTCCCATGTGACCCCCTCCTGCGCGGCCTGCATTGGTTGCCGGTTGCGCTCGGGTGAGATTCAAGGTTTTAGTGTTAACATACAAAGTCCTTCACGACATGGGTCCTCAATATTTAAGGGAGCGCCTTCTTCCGATGTCAAACACCGATCGCCCTCTTCGAGCTCATAGGCAAGGACTCCTCGGGGTTCCGTCGGCGGGCCAATGCCGGCTGGCGGTTCCTCGACGACGAGCCTTTTCTGTTGCTGCCCCTGACCTCTGGAATCAACTGCCTTTGGAGCTCCGCCTGGCCCCTCACCTCCGCACCTTCCGCCGAGTTGAAGACCTGGTTATTTGACCAACCCGGGCTGTGACCCTTTGGGGAGGGTTATTTTAAATTTTTAACTCATTTTATAAATATTTGGGCTTATAATTTTGATTTAATTGTTTTTTAATGTATTTATTGTTCTTTGCTTTTTAGTTGTAAGCTGCCCGAGTCTTGGAGATGGGGCATATAAGTTCAAATAATAAATAAATAAATAATAATAAATAAATAAATAAATAGGGGAAAAACCAAACTACTAGTTAAAAATATAACAAATTCCAAACAAAAGAAACTCGAAGAAATTATGGGATTACAAATAGTAAATAAAATAAAATATTTAGGAATTTGGATAAGGGCAAAAACAACAATGTTATGGGAAGATAATTATATAAAAATTTTAGAACAAATTAAAAAGGACTTGGAAATTTGGAGTAAATTGCAAATATCCCTCTTAGGGAGAATTGCAACAATCAAGATGAACATACTCCCCAAAGTCTTGTATCTATTCCAGACAATCCCAATATTAACAAACAAAAGTTCTTTATGGAGTTGAATAGAATGACAATGAAGTTTATTTGGATGGGAAAAAGGGCAAGGATAAAGAAAAAATATCTACAAGATGATAAAAGTAGAGGAGGATTGGGACTTCCAGACTGGGAAATTTATTATAAAGCTGCGATCTTGTTATGGATAAAAGAATGGGTAAGGCTAGAAAATAAGAGAATGCTAACACTAGAGGGGCATGACTTACAAATAGGATGGCATGCACTTCTATGGAACCGACAGACAAAAGACAAAAACACACAACGAAACATATATACAAACTCATTGATTAAAAATTGGGCGAAATAAGGAAGAAAAACTATATAAAAATACCAAGGTGGCTCTCAACAATGGAGGCAACCTTTAACCCAAACACAATGGATCTAAATAAAAAACTTAAATATTATCAGATATTGGATACAGATGGAAAATTAAAAACAAAACAGGACTTGGAAACACAAGGTATATCAATAGATAGTTGGGTTTACTTACAAATTAAAACAAGATATAATAAAGACATAAAGGAATATGGAATAGAAACAAAGAATACAAATCTGGATAAACTACTCTTGGGACCAGAAGAAAAGTTAATATCCAGATTATATAAATTACTATTAGAACAGGAAAGAGTAGGACAATTAGTAAAAGGACCAATGGTAGCCTGGGAGCAAAATATAGGATACAAATTGGATCTAAATGACTGGGAAGAGATTTGGGAAGAAAATTTAACATATACAAAGTCAGTGGCGTACAAAGAAAATCAATACAAAATGATGTATAGGTGGCATTTGGCCCGCTAGACTAGCAAAAATATTTCCCCAGGCAAACCCAAATTGTTGGAAGTGCCAGGATAAAACGGGCACTTACTACCATGTGTGGTGGACATGCCCCAAAATTAAAAAATATTGGATGGGAATCAAAAATTGGATTGAGGATGTGATGAACTGTGAGCTGGAGTGGAAACCAGAACTGTTCCTACTTGGAATGATAAAGAAAAAGCTTCCTCCAAAAGACAAATACCTGATTGCACACCTCCTAACAGCTGCTCAATTGTTTTAGCGCAAAAATGGAAAGAATCTTCAATTCCGTCTATACAAGCAGTAATAAAGAAAATGTATGAATGTGTTGAACTGGAGAGATTAACTCTCAAACTAAATGGAAAAGAAGATTCAGATTACTATAAGATATGGGAAACGTGGTACTACTGGATGGAACATAAAAACGAAGGGAATGGGAATGTTGGAAAATAGGGTACTATTTGAAATATAAGAATTTATAGAAAGCAGGAGATAACAGATAATAGGTTATGTAAGAACTTGAAAAACGAGATAAGAGAAAATTCTAAAAGAGGCCAAATCAAGCGAATATTATTTGAAGTAATATCTATGACTATGACTATGACTATATATGATTGTAATATTACATGGGAAAATGCATTTTTGATCTGCAACTAAAAAAGAAATGAAAATGTGTGATGTATTTATGTTGTGTGTGACTGTATGTTTGTATGTTGTGTGTCTTTTTTAAAATTGTAAATAAACTTTTTCTAATAAAAAAAAAGTCTTAAAAAAAATGGGAACATTTATGGAATTAGGCAAGGTAGAAAGGCCCAGAAGAAAAGAGAGCAGAAAGGTAATGAGAGAGAGAGGGATTCAAATTGGATGGAGAAGGGATATAGCAGAAAGAGGAGGAGGGGGAACAAGAAACAGGAGCAGAAGATAGAGAAATATGGGAATTATATAATGAAGAAAGAAACTCGTTTACATAGAGATAATAGCTAAGGTATTAAGAAGGGGGTTCTGCATGGAGAAGATGGGTAATAAGAATATACCGTAATTATTAAAATATAAAACAATAGAGGGGCTACTGACAACAATTTTTTTTTAGATGAAGGTTCACTCTCACTTTTACTTATAAAAAAAGGTAAATGTTGATTAGATAAATTGAATTAATTGAAATAATTTTTGAAGATGTTTAAAAATGAGATTTGTCAGTAACCAAGGTTAATTATTTTTTACTATTACTTTGAAATTATAAATAAATTTTAAATTGGGGGGATATGTGTTGCAGAACCCGACTGAAAAGATATATAATGTTATGTAGCTTTTCTTCTCTTCTTTTTTCTTATTCTATCTTTTGCCTCAAAGGGAATGATTATTATAATGTTATTATGTTAATCACTGAGGTGACACTTTCAAAGTAGTAAAGGGGGTAAGTCTAGGTTTTTAAATTCTTTTTTGTGTTAAAGCTTGTATTGATTTAGAATTATGGAAAGAATACGTGATGAAAGGGCAAATCTGACGGATAAAAGAAATATGTAAATGATAAAAGAGCATTAATAATGTGAAGATAGTTTAAGGATAGATATGGATAAACTTTATTCTTTATATGATGAGCAAACATATTGTTATTTTTAAAAGAAATATAAATGCTTAAGAACTATTTATAATAATTTGAAATGAAATGGGGTTATATAGATTGAGATTAAGATCTGAGACTAGGATTAATTTGTTTGGCTCTTTGTTTACAAAAAATGGAATGGAAGTAAAAATGGGATAAAATACGAAGTTAAATGTTAAAAATACTATAAAACTATTGTCATATTTGCATGTAAAAGTGATGACCCGGAAATATGCTGTCTACTGAAAAGAGACTTATTTAAATTGTTAAAAATTGAATAAAACTTGTTTGAAAAAAAAAGCATGCCATCTTAGTAACAAGTCATGACCTTCTAAAGTTAATAATCTATTATTTCTCAACGTTATCCATTCCTTCACCCACATCAGACTTGAAGCTTGATAATACAATTCCCAGTTGGGCAGTGCGAACCCCCCTCTTGACCTTGTATCTTGTAATAGTTTAAGTTTAATTCTTGGTTTTTTGCCATGTCATATAAATTTTGATACAATTTTATTTAAATCCTCAAAAAACTCTTTCCCAAATCTAATTGGTATCGTCTGAAATAAATATAAGATTCTAGGCAATACATCTTAACTGTTGATATTCTACTAATAAGAGATAATTGCATATTTTTCCACCTTTCCAGATCTGTCGCTATCTGTTGCTTAAGTTTAATATTCTTCTTTCAGTGTACTACATCTTGATGTAATATATATTCCTAAATATTTAACCTTATTTGTGATCTGAATCTCTAATATATCTTCTAACTCTTTCTTACGTTTTACTAGCATATTCTTTGTTAGGATCTTTGTTTTATCTTTATTAATTTTTAAGCCTGCCACCATTCCATATTCTTCTATTTTCTCTATCAATTTAGGTGCTGATTTAAGTGGATCCTCTAATATGAAAACCAAGTCATCTGCAAATGCCTGTAATTTATATTCTTCTTTTTTAATCTTCATTCCTTTTATTTCTTCATCTGATAGCTCTATTCAACACTTCTAATGTTAGAACAAACAGCAGAGGTGACAGAGGGCAACCTTGCCTAGTTCCTTTTCTTATCCCTATAGATTCTGTCAGTTCTCCATTTACCAAGATCTTCGCTGTTTGCTTATTATATATTGTCTCAATGGCCTGCATAAAATTTTCCCCAAAAACCATTTGTGCCATTTGAGATATCATAAAACGCCAGTTCAAATTATCAAAAGTTTTTTGTGCATCTAAGAACATCAGTGCCATCTGTTTTTCAGGATGTGCTTCATAATATTCCAAAGTATCTAAAATTATTCTCACATTTTGCTTAATTTGTCATTTTGGCAAAAATCCATTTTGATCCATATGAATAAATTCATTTAAATATCTTTTCATTCTTTCTGCCAAAATCGAAGCAAAAATTTTATAGTCTGAGTTCAAGAGTGAAATAGGTCTATAATTTTTAACTTGTTGTAAATCCGTTTCTTCTTTAGGTATAAGGGTAATATAGGCTTCTAGCCATGTCTCAGGTATTCTCTTTTTTAATAACACTTCATTTGTAACTTCTAAAAGATGGGTGCTTAACACCTCCTGAAAAGTCTTATAGAATTCCACCAGTAAGCCATCTGGACCTGGTGCTTTTCCAGTATTTCGTTTCTTCAGGGCTTCTGTCAATTCCATCATAGTTATATTCCCTTCCAACATTGTTTCAATATCTTTAGGTATTTGTGGTAATCTTGCCTTTTGTAAATACTGTTTAATTTTTTCTTCTGTGGTGTCTTCTTGAGAATACAGTTTTTCATAGTAATCTCGAATAATTCTTTTCTTTTCAACATTCCCATATTGAACATTCCCTTTTCTGTCTATTAATTGGCTAATTTTCTTTGCTTCCCTTTCCTTTCTAAGTTTATAGGCTAGCCATCTTCCTGGTTTATTCGCATTTTCAAAATAATTTTAACACCTTTAATCTTTTCAACAAGTTCTTCCTTTTCCATCAAACACATTTCATGTTTAATCATATCCATTTTCATTTTAATGTCTTTTCTTTGCGGTGATTGTTGTAATTCTTTTTCTAATTTTATAAAGTCATCTTCCAATATTTTAAATGTCTTTTTCTGTTTAATGTTCCTTTTCCTTGTATAGTCAATTATTATTCCTCTTGTATAAGCCTTCATCGCATCCCAGCGGAATTGCAGTGATGTGTCTTCTTTTTTATTTTCTTGGAAAAAAAAACAAGCTCTATCTCAATTTTCTTTTTAAACTCTTCTTCTTTCAAAATCATATTATTTAATGTCCATCTAGATCTTCTCTTCTGTCCTTTCCAAACAACTGTCAGTGGATTATGATCCGCCCAGGTCCCAATTTCTATTTGAATTTCTTTTATATTAGAAAGCATATCTGCAGATGCCCATATCATATCTATTCTTGACCATGATTCATGCCTATTTGAATAGAAAGTATTTTTTTTATTTCCAGTATTTCTCTCTCTCCATATATCTTTAATATTCATTTCTTCTGTCATTTGAAAAAAGGACTTAGGTAGCTTTCTTCTAACTTTCTTTTTAGTTCTTTCTGATTTGTAATCAAGTTGATCATTGATTATCCCATTAAAATATCCCATCAAGTAAATATTTACATAGTCCAGTCCAGTTAGTTTTTGATGTAATTTCTTATAAAATTCTTCTTGATTCTCACTTGGTGTATATATTGCTATCAAAAACGTTTTAACATTGTTATCCATTATCTCCACCATTAAAATCCTCCCGTCCTCATCTGTGTGAATCAGTTCCATAGTAATTGTGTCTTTAATGTACAGAGCCACTCCTCTCTTTTTACATTGTGCCAGTGAAGTAAATAGTTTCCCTAACTTTCTTTGTCTCAATACATATTCATGTTGTTTTTTAATGTTAACCTCTCGTAGACAAATTATATCAAATTTTAATTTCTCTAATTTATGAAATATTTTCCTTCTTTTAGCAATCAAATTAAGTCCATTTATATTCATCGAAATCAATTTTTTTCATCCATTTTAAGTCTTGTAGGAGGGTTTAATTGCTCTAGTCGATCTAACTTCTCTTTTAATTTTTGACTTATTATTGATATTTTTGGATTACTGTTGTGAGTTAATTTTGTGAGTTTGATTGCTAGCAAATTTTATGAGTTTGCTTGCAAGCAAATTTTATGTGACAGACTCAGTTGGTGATGGCAGATAGATAGAATTCTATCATGTCCGAGGGAGATCATTGTCGTGCAGATAGGCAGTTGTGAGCTTCTCCTCATGAAGTGGGGCCCAGGTGGTCAGTGGGGTCTGTTGCTGGCGTACCTATCTCCCAGCTGCATGGCAACGGCCCTGCCCGAACTGCTTGACTTCTTCTCAGGAGTGGTGGTGGAGTTTCCCAGGCTTGTGGTTTTGGGAGACTTTAACCTGCCCTCCCTTGGGGAAGGGTCAGGCTTAGGATGGGAGTTCATGGCCTCCATGGCGGCCATGGACCTTGCCCACATAATACAAGGCCCAACTCATGGGGGAGACACACTAGACCTGGTTTTTATGTCGAGACAGTGATCTGGGGGTTCACCAACTATTCACCCCCTGTCATGGACAGATCATTATGTCCTTCGGCTGGTCTTCCATCATGCCACCCCCCACCACTGGGAGATGGAGCTGATGAGATGGTTCTGCTCCAGGCATCTGATAGATCCTGAGTGGTTCCAGATGGCACTTGGGTCATTACCTACATCCCCAACCCACAACTCGGCTAAGGCCATAGCAGATGCCTGGCAACAGGCTGCCTCTGAGGCACTCGACCAGGTTGTCCCCTTGTGGCCCTTAACCCAGCGCAGATCCCGACTAGCTCCCTGGTTTACTGCAGAGCTGTGGGAAATGAAGCATCAGAGGAGGGGCCTAGAGAGCAGTTGGAGGTCCACCCGGTCCGGATCCGTCTGATCCCAGTTGAGGTCCTTTACAAGGACCTAGCTGGCAGCAATGGGAGTGGCAAGGAGGGCTTACTTCTCCGCTCTCATCGCATCCATAGATAATTGTCCAGCCACCCTGTTCAGGGTCACATGCTCCCTCCTTGATCAAAGGGTGAGGGAGGACCCTTTGCAGGGGCGGGCCGAGGAGTTTGGCCAACATCTGCTGGATAGAATCACTCGGACTTGGGCCAGTTTGGGCACCAACTGGCTTGAGCCAGACGTGGAGGCGACGACAAGTCTTGCTGATGTTATCTGGGATGAGCTTGACCCTGTGGTGGACAGGATTATGTGGCGGCTGTGCGCCACCACGTGTTAATTGGACCCGTGCCCCTCCTGGCTGGTTTATTTATTTATTTATTTATTTATTTATTTATTTGTGGGACTTGTATGCCGCCCCATCTCCAAAGACTTGGGGCGGCTCACAATTAAAACAACGACAACAATAAATAATTAAAAAGAATTAAACTAAGCAAGCCCCAAAAAATATAATTACAAAATACAGAAATAAGAACCACCCCACCCAAAGGGTCACAGCCCGGATTGGTTAAACAACCAGGTCTTCAAGTCATGGTGGAAGGTGCTGAGCTCAGGGGCCAGGCGGAGCTCCAAGGGAAGTTGGTTCCAGAGGTCAGGGGCCGCGACAGAATAGGCTCGTCGTCGGGGGACCGCCAACCGGCATTGCCCGGCCGACGGGACCCCAAGGAGTCCTTGTCTATGTGCTCGCACAGGGCGGTTAGTATTCGATGTTGGCAGGAAACGCTCCCTTAAATAATAAGGACCCATGCCATGAAGGACTTTGTATGTTAAAGTTAAAACCTTGAATCTCACCCAGAGTGCAACCGGCAACCAATGCAGGCAGCGCAGGAGGGGGGTAACATGGGAGAACCGGGAAACTCCCATCACCACCCGCGCCGCCGCGTTCTGCACCAGCTGCAATCTCCGGATGGTATGCAAGGGCAGTCCTAAATAGAGAGCGTTGCAGTAGTCGAGTTGCAAAGTAACAAGGGCATGAGTGACTGTACGCAGGGCATCTTGGTCCAGAAATGGGTGAAGCTGGCAAACCAACCGGACCTGGGCAAAGGCCCCCCTGGCGACGGTCCCCACCTGCTCCTCCAGCCGGAGCCGTGCATCCAGGAGGACCCCCAGGTTCCTCGCTCTATCCACAGGGGGCAACACCACTCCCCCTATGGTCAACGGTGGACATTCCTGACTGGACCGAGATGCCGGTATGCACAGTCACTCCATCTTGGCCGGGTTGAGCTGAAGCATGTTTCCATCCATCCAGATCCACACCACATCCAGACAGCGAGTCATCACGGAGAGGGCATCACTGATCTGGTTTGGGGTGGAGATATATAACTGGGTATCATCAGCATATTGATGATACCTCACCCCAAAACCACAGATGATCTCACCCAGCGGTTTCATGTAGATATTAAATAAAAGGGGGGAGAGGACCGACACCTGGGGGACCCCACAAGTGAGCGCCCTCAAGGCTGACCTCTGCCCCCCTGTCAACACCGATTGTGACCGCCCCGAGAGGAAGGAGCTGAGCCACCGAAAAATGGTGCCCCTCACCCCCAACCCCCTGAGGAGTCGCAAAAGGATACCATGGTCGATGGTATCGAAAGCCGCTGAGAGGTCTAATAGGACCAGGACAGAGGAAAAGCCCCTGTCTTGGGCCCTCCAGAGATCATCCATCAGTGCGACCAATGCCGTCTCCGTGCTGAAACCAGGCCGGAAGCCCGATTGGTACGGATCCAGGTAGTCCGCTTCATCCAGGAAAAGTGGAAACTGCTGAGCCACCACACTCTCAACAGCCTTCGCCAAAAAGCGAAGGTTGGAGACTGGACGAAAGTTGTCTAACACGGTCAGGTCCAGGGCAGGCTTCTTCAGGAGGGGTCTCACCACCGCCTCCTTTAAGGCAGAGGGAAAAACACCCTCCCTTAACGAAGCATTGACAACTGCCCGGATCCAACTGCAGGTGACCTCCCTGGCGGCATAGGCCAACCAGGAAGGGCATGGGTCCAACAAACATGTGGTGGAACTCAGGCGCCGCATAATCCCGTCCACTTTATCCTTGGAAACAGGATCGAACTCATCCCAGAACACACCGGCCAGACTGCCTGTATCCCGTTCCTCAGACCACTGCAAATCAGAGGACAACCCGCACCGAATTCGAGCGATCTTATCCAACAGATATTGACCAAACTCCTCAGCCCTTCCCTGCAATGGGTCCGCCCCCTCCTCTGGACGAAGGAGAGAGCGTGTAACCCGAAACAGGGCGGCTGGGCGGTTATCTGTGGACGCTATGAGGGCGGAGAGATAAGACCTTCTTGCCGCCCTCATAGCTCCCAGGTAAGTCTTAATATGGGCTCTTAGCTGGGCTCGATCGGCCTGGGAGCGGGTGGACCTCCACCTGCTCTCTAAGCCCCTCTGACTGCGTTTCATCTCCCGGAGCTCCTCCGAATACCAAGGAGCCATCCGGGATCTGCGACGTGTGAGGGGTCGCATGGGGACAACCCTGTCGAGGGCATCCAACACGGCCCGATGCCAAGCAGCCGCCAGATCCTTGACAGAGCTGTGAGCAAGGGAAGAGGGAAGAGGCCCCAGTTCTGCCTAGAACCATTCAGGGTCCATAAGGCGCCTGGGGTAGAACCATCTAGGCGGTTCCTCATCCCAGCAGTGGGGGGCAGCCTGTTGGAAGACCAGCCATAGGAGATAGTGATCAGACCATGGAACGAGAAAAGCCGTGAAAGTGGCTTGCCCTCTGTCACTACGCCACCACTCAGAGACAAAAACTAGGTCGAGAGTGTTCCCCCCCTCATGAGTGGGGCCATGAATTAATTGGGTCAGGCCCATGGCTTCCATAGAAGCTATGAATTCCTGGGCCAATCCCGACACATCCCCCAGGGAAGGCAAGTTAAAGTCCCCCAGGACTATAAGGCCCGTATATGCCGCCTGGGAGGGTACACGTGGCTTCATTGCGGGAGGGGTTCTTCCCTGCCACCTTGAAAGAGGCGGTGGTGAGGCCCCTCCTTAAGAAGCCTCCCTTGGACCCAGCCAATTTGAACAACTTTCGTCCCGTCTCCAACCCTTGCTTTTTAGCGAAGGTTGTTGAGAGTGTGATGGCTCAACAGCTTCTGGCTTTCCTGGAGGAAACTGAGTAGCTAGATCCATTTCAATCGGGCTTCAGGCCCGGTTACAGTACAGAGATGGCATTGGTCATGCTGATGGATGATCTTTGGAGGGCTCAGGATAGGGAATACTCCCCTATCCTGGTCCTGTTAGATCTCTCAGCGGCTTTTGATACCATCGAGCATGGTATCTTATTGCGGTGTCTTCAGGGGTTGCAAGTGGGAGGCACCATTTTACGGTGGTTCTGCTCCTACCTCTCGGGATGCATGCAGTCGGTGTTGGCAGGGGGGCAGAGATCGGCCCCTAGGCCCCTCACTTGTGGGGTGCCTCAGGGGTTGGTTCTTTCTCCCTCCTGTTCAGCATCTACATGAAGCCACTGGGCGAGATCATCAGCAGTTTCAGGGTGAAGTATCATCAATATGCTGATGATACCCAGCTTTTCATCTCCACCCCAGACCATCTCAGTGATGCCCTCCCCGTGATGTCCCGGTGCCTGGAGGTGGTACAGATCTGGATGGGGAGGAACAGGCTCCAGCTCAACCCAGACAAGACAGAGTGGCTGTGCGTACCGGCATCATGGCTCGAAGAAATTCCATCCTTGGTCATGGGGGGAGAGGTGTTGCCCCCCATGGATAGGGTGCACAACTTGGGTGTCCTCCTGGATGCACAGCTCAATGTGGAGGAGCAGGTGGGAGCTATCACCAGGGGGACATTTGCTCAGGTTCGCCTGGTGCGCCAGTTGCACCCCTACTTGGACCGAGATTCCCTACGCACGGTCACTCATGTGCTCGTTGCTTCCCGTCTTGACTACTGCAATGCTCTCTATTTAGGACTGCCCTTGCGGACTATACGGAGGCTTCAGCTGATGCAAAATGCGGCTGCGCAGGTGGTGATGGGAGTGTCCCGATTCTCCCATGTGACACCCCTCCTGTGTGGTCTGCATTGGTTGCTGGTTGCCCTCCGTGTAAGATTCAAGGTGCTGGTACTAGCCTATAAAGCCCTTCATGGCTTGGGTCTGGGGTACCTGCTGGAGCGCCTCCTTCCAGCATCGAGGTCCAGTTGCCCAGTATGCTCTCACAGGCAGGCCCTCCTGGGGCTGCTGTTGACCAGACAATGTCAGGGGAGGACCTTCTCTGTGGGGGCGCCCACCCTCTGGAACCAGCTGCCCCCCGACCTTCGTTCCTTCGGCCACAATCTAAAGACTTGGCTGTTTTCACAGGCTGGCCTGGATTGAGAGGGATTGGGGTTTTAATCGGGTTTTAATTGGAGTATTTTAATATATATTTGGATTAGATTAATATTTTTATCTATTTTGTATGTATATCCTTCTGTGAGCCTCCCCAAGTCTCCCCTGGAGATGGGGTGGCATATAAATCCAAATAAATAAATAAATAAATAAATAAATAAATAAATAAATAAATTCCGAATGAATCTGTGATTCTGTGAACAACTCAATCTGCCTGCCTGCTTTTCCTGGTTTTGGGTAAAAGTTGCTCTTTTTTAAATAAAAAATTCAATATTTATATAATTATTTATAATATTTACATACAAGCCATGCCCAGTCACTTGACCACCAAGCCACACCCACAAATTAAGCCACACCCACAGAACCGGTTAGTTGTCCCTGGGATTTAAAATTATGAGTTTGGTTGTTTCTGAGGTCCAAAAGTTTGGCGACCCCTGTTCTAGATCCTCCCAATGTCTAAATGCACGATGTTATGAAATAAAATGGACAATGTCCAGATTTCCTCTTGATTTGATGAAACAGTGCCTACTCAGGGAGCAGATCTACCTCTAGCTGTCAGGTAACACTTCAGTGTCATACCTCCACTTCATAGACAGGCCTTCAGCTTGCCATGTTCTCACTTGAACGTCCCCTGGAACTGCTATTTTGTCCATCTTCAATTGCATCTTGAACAACTCAGGCAGGGAAGCTAGTGGCTAAAGAGGCAGGAAGTGTTCTAACAGCATCCTGGCTCTATTTGGACCAGCCCATGCCACAAATTCTCATAAGTGAACTTCAGTTGCACCATTGGAGCCATGAACTGATCAGGGATGAGATGCTATCAATTCAGTGTGGTTCTATAGAACCTGTAGCCACAAAAAGCAGCTGACACCAAACTGGTTGGGTGTTTGGCCTACCTGGCTGCTCGGGCTCTAGGCTGTCCTTTATTCCCTGCTTTTCCCTCCTCAGCTGCTTTGCGCGGCACAGTGAGGTTGAGAAAGCAGGAAACAAGAAGATTTTCAAATGCTGGGCACCCGAGTGCAGCGTTTGTCAGCTGTCTAGGTGGCACACCTGATGATTTCTTGCAAATGCTGCACACACAATTGTCCCCAGTTCGAAGAACCGGCAAATCGCTCCACTGGCTGGCCCCTCCCCTCCCCGTCCACTCACTCCTTACCTGGCATGCGAGCCATCCAACTTGCCTGGTTTGGTAAGTTGCTATTTTTCCTTTTTCCCCCCAACCATCAGCTGTTCTGCTCTTCCAAGAGATTTAGATTAGCTAGAAAGCAGGAAATCCTTGGATTTCTTGCTTTCTAGCTAATCTAAAAGCAGAGCCGAATCTTCCTTAGGACTGAAGCTTTTTAGTGCAGACTGAGGTAGCCGATTGCAGATAGATAGATCTCTAAATTAATCTGTGATTCTGTGAGCAACTCAATCTGCCTGCCTGCTTTCCTGCTTTTGGGTAAAAGTTGCTCTTTTTTAAATAAAAAAGTCAATATTTACATGCATGGTGTGTTGTGAGTTAATTTTGTGAGTTTGCTTGCTAGTCTGAATGTGGCAATTCACAGTCTGAATGTGTCATAGCTCAGGCTCAGAACTGAATTTGAGGAAACTCCTCCAGCTGAACTGTGGAATGCTACCCTCAACAAGCCAAGAATCACTCAAGGCTGATCAGCAACAGATATCACCTGAATGACTGAAGTAGTCAGATGAAGATAAAAGCCTAGCCTCCAGACCTAGTAAGTAGAATTTTTTTTAAAATTCATATTTATATGCCCCCCTTCTCTGGAGACTCAGGGCGGCTTACAATTTTTGGAGCACAACCCAATGCACAATGCGTAAAAGGTGTGTGAGTCAAATAGATACATAGAGAAAGGTAGCCTTGATGTCTCTAGCTCAGAGTAATCCTGATCCAAAATTGCTATGGCAACCTACTGGCATGGTTCTTTTTCTAAGGCAATGATTAAGACACAGATGGAGCCACCACAGAGCAGGCCCTTCTTCTTTGTCCTACCAGATGGACCTTCTTAAGAACGAGGATCAGGGGTGGGCTTCTACCAGTTCGGACCAGTGCAGGATGTTAAATTTACATCTTGTTTGCCAAACCGGTAGTTGAACCAACCGACTGGACCCGCCCACCTCACACCGCCCCTCCCAGGAGTCTCCACAAGGCCCATTTTGGATGCAGGTAAGTGCAGGGTCCATGTGGAGGTTCTGGAAGGGCAAAAAATGGGCTGAACCAGAAGTTCCAGAAGTCCAGAAATGGGCCTGTTTCCGGTTTCCAGAGGTCCTCCGGAGTCTGGGAGAGGCTGTTTTCGCCCTCCTAGAGATCCGAGGGAAGCCTCCAGATGCTGGAGAAGGCGAAAAACGGTCCTCCCAGAAGTTTCAGTAGGCAACGCCCACCATGGCCACACACACTTAGCAACTGGGCAGTGAACCAGTTGCTGGGATTTTTGAATCCCACCCCTGGCAAAGACCCATAACATTCCCTGACTCCCTGCTCTGATGGGTCAGGTAGACATAACTGAAAAGGCAGTCCTTCAAATAATGTGGTCCCAGTCCATGTAGGGTTTTAAAGATGTATCAATTGGGCTTCAGGCCTGGACACAGCATGGAGACAGCATTGGTCGCACTGATGGGTGATCTCTGGCGGGCTCGGGACAGGGGTTTTTCCTCTGTCCTGGTCCTTTTAGATCTCTCAGCGGCTTTCGATACCATCGACCATGGTATCCTTCTGCGGTAGCTTCGGGGGTTGGGAGTGGGGGGGCACCATTCTGCGGTGGTTCTCCTCCTACCTTTCGGGCCGTTCGCAGTCGGTGTTGACAGGAGAACAGAGATCGGCCCCCAGGCCCCTCACTTGTGGGGTGGCACAGGGGTGGGTTCTCTCACCTCTCCTGTTTAATATCTACATGAAACCGCTGGGTGAGATCATCCGTGGTTTTGGGGTGAGGTATCACCAATATGAGGATGATACCCAGCTTTACATCTCCACCCCAAACCAAATCAGTGATGCTCTCTCCGTGATGTCCCAGTGCCTGGAGGCGGTGCAGGTCTGGATGGGGAGTAACAGGCTCTGGCTCAACCCGGCCAAGACTGAGTGGCTGTTCTTACCAGCATCTCGGTTCTCAGTGGATGTGCCATCTTTGGTCATGTGGGGAGAGGTGTTGCCCCCTGTGGATAGGGCGAAGAATCTGGGTGTCCTCCTGGATTCACAGCTCAGTTTAGAGGAGCAAGTGGGAGCTGTGGTCAGGGGGGCTTTTGCCCAGGTTCGGCTGGTTCACCAGCTCCGGCCTTACCTGAGCCAACATGCCCTTTGAACGGTCACTCATGCGCTGGTCACTTCCAGAATCAACTACTGCAACGCTCTCTACATGGGGCTGCCCTTGCGGACCACCCGGGGGTTGCAGCTGGTGCAGAATGCGGCCGTGTGGGCTGTGATGGGGGTGTCCCGATACTCCCATGTTACACCCCTCCTGCGCAACTTGCCCTGGTTCTCAGTTGCCTCCCGGGTTGCCTTCAAGGTGCTAGTAACAACTTATAAAGCCCTAAATGGCTTGGGTCCAGGGTACTTGCAGGAATGCCTCCTGCCAGCATCACACTCCAATTGCCCTGTGCGCTCCCACAGGAGGGGCCTCCTTGGGATTCTGTCGGTTAGACATTGTCGGCTGGTGGTTCCTAGGGCTAGGGCCTTTTCTGTGGGAGCTCCCACCCTATGGAATCAGCTCCCTGTGGATCTCCGTTTGGCCCCTGATCTCCGCTCCTTTCGCCGAGACCTGAAGACCTGGCTGTTTCAGCAGGCCGGTCTGGATTGACCTGGGGGAGGGTTATTTTAGTTGTTTTAATTTAATTTTAATTTTAATTGGTTTTAGACTTGTAGTTGTTTAATTCACTTTTATTGTAATTTGTACGGTTTTTAAATGTTCACCACCCTGAGTCCTTAGGGAGAAGGATGGCATACAAGTCTAAATGAATAATAATAATAATAATAAAGATGACAACCAGCATCTCTCAACTGCCCTCTGGGTATGCTGTGTCGATAAGAGAAAACCAAGTCTTTCAAAGTTTTGTAAGTTGGTTTAATCGTTTTCTTGCAAGGACACCAGGAACCAGGGAAGCAAAATAAACAATGTCAGCTCTAACTTAGCTTAAACATGGCTCTGTATTTATGCATACTTCCCCTTACAACCACTTATTATCCAATTACATCATTGGAGTTAATATCCGGAACTCCTTACTTATTCCCTCATTATGAGTAAGTACTATGCTTCATTTTCTTGTTATTTAAACCACCCCCATTACTGAAAAAAACCCCATCCTAACACCAACAGCTTCTCTGCAATATCCCGTTCTACCAAAAACACCCCCATGTATCCGTGTATCCATCAAGTTCGTTGCTGACACTTGGTCGCCACTCACGTTGTCATCCGGGATGGGCAGCAACGACGACATGTCTCTGATCTGTAGAATCCCCAAACCGGCACGTCCGCCTCTTCCGTGGTCTGGAGCTGTGCTGGCTGGCACGTGTGTCACGTGTGCATGACAGCATCTTTAATTGGACCCAGATGCAAATCGGCAATCAATGCAGTCCCTGCAAGAGAAGTGACATGTGTAAATCTAGACTTGCTAAAAACCATGTGGGCCAGTGTATTTTGAACCAACTGAAGCTTCTGGGTACCTTTCAAGGGCAGCCCCATGTGGAGGGCCTTGCAGTAATCAGGACAGAGGCTGTCTGTGCTGTGGGTGTCTGTGAGCAGGGCTTGTTAGTGCAGGAAAGGATGTGACTGATGCACAACCTATACTTGCTTAAATGGTTAAGGTTTCCATATGCTTCAGAGGGAGTCTTTCCAGTGAACCCTGAATAATAAAGGCTGGGTTTTCATTCCATACCACTAATTCAGCAAACCACAACTTATCACATCTCAATAAACTTTTTCAGATGGTGTAAGATATGTTTTGTCAAGATGATAAGGTCAAGTAGGAAGCTGGCAGAGAAAAGGAAGTAGGCAAAATTTGGTTCACACAATGCATTTATTAACACCAGTGCAGCTGGGATTAGATAGCTTATAATCCACCATCTTGAATTAGCTAGTATATCCACATGTGCTTTGGTGCCAATTTACAATGAAAGAATCTTGCTTCAGTACAAGAAGCATCATGCCAACAGTGCTTAAGTGACCAGGGAGGTATGGCGACAATCCAGGTTTCTCTCTGTCCACCGTCAGGCTGCCCTGTGGCCCAGAATCTGAAAAAAAAGCAGTACTCATCAATGGGGTGGAATTCTAACGGTTCTGACCGGTTCAGTAGAACCGGTTGTTATGATTCTGCACAGTTCAGAGAACCAGCAAATCATGCCCCGGTTCCACCTGCCCCTCTCTGCCCGCCCCTTCCCTCCCAGTCAGTCCTGATCGCGCATGCGCAACATTGCACACATGTGCAATGTCACTGACTGCATTCTCACTCACCTGTCCCACCCAGTCACTCTTTATGGTATTTCTTTTATTTTCCTCCCAACGATCAGCTGTTCTGACAATCAGCTGTACCGGGATCCCTCTCTTACTGTCTTACTGCTGTCTTACTGCTTCACCCAGGAGGCTTCCCTGAGGTCCAGGAGGCAAAAAGGGGTGCGTGGGGCCCCCACCTCAACTCCGTTTTTTGCCTCCTGGGCCTCAGGGAAACCTCCTGGGAGCAAAAACAGCCTCCCAGGAGACTTCCCTGAGGCCCAGGAAGCAAAAAAAACAGAGCGCAGGGAGGATGCTGCAAAAAAAAGAAGCCATGCCCATCCAGTCATTTGACCACACCCACCTAGCCACGCCCACCTAGCCACACCCACAGAACTGGTAGTAAAAATGTGAGCTTCTGGGTTGAGCCTTCTCGAGAACGGGCGGCGGTTTGTGATCGTCCATGACCACAGCCTGGCTCTTGCGTCGGAGAGCCCCGATCCTGCAAGGTTCGGGGCTGAAGCTGCCTCGTAGGGGCGGCGGAGAAAGGGAAATCTGCCAGCCAGAGTGAGGGGAGCCGCATCTCCCCTTTTGGGTCTGGTCTTTTCCTCCGAAGACGTCAAGAAGTGGTGGTCAAAATGGCCACCTCGAAGAGAAGGTCTCAACGGATTAAGATTGGTGCAGGAGGAGAGAGAGAAGTCGACAGCAGAGGAACCGGGAGTATCGGATGGTAAGATCAAGGCACCCCGGGATTAAGATAAAGATGAGTTTTAAAAAAAGAAACAGAAGCGGCGCAGTCTCAAGTGAAGGAAAAATAAGTAAAATATTTTTGACAGCTATAAGGGCTTCAACCGGGAAAGGAAGAAGCCAGCGTAAGAACTTAAGTTTGGGGGTCGGAAAACTTTGAATATCAAGATAAAAGGAAAGGGTTAAGACTCTCTGCAGAAAGTGCCACTTTGTGGAGAAAAATTGGAAGCCAAAGAAGAAAGAAACTATCTTGTTCCTTTGTGGATTGAGTTGTTACATTTTAAAGAGAAAGACTCATAGAAAGTGAAAGCTTGAATACACAAAGACGGACTACCGGACTAATTGGTGATATTGATATAGACTCTGGACCTGGGTTAGGATCATAGAAAATTTAAAGAAGAAGAAATAAGGAAAATAAAAATTCTGGTGGCCATCCAAAGAATTAAAATGGAGTTTAAAAGTATGAAAGAACTGCTACAGGAAGTGACTGAACTAACTTGGCTTGTTGCAGAAAACATGGGCATTCAAATGCTGAATAAAGAAGAAGGAGCCTTGGAAAGGGAGGAGCCAGCACAAGAGAAAGCCATCTTAAAAAGACAATTAATACAAAGATTAATACAAATAAAAGGGAAAGGAAGGGTGGCTAAAAAACGGAACCTAAGAAAGTATCTAAAAGGGAACATTTATGAAATTAAGCATGTTAGAAAGGTTCAGAAGGAAAGGGAAGAGAGAGAGAGGATTCAAACTGGATAGAAAGGGGAGAGGGATAAGGAGAAGGAGCCAGCACAAGCGAAAGCCAAAGACAACTAACACAAAGATTAATACAAATAAAAGGAAAGGAGGATGGTCAAAAAAATGAAACTTAAGAAGGTAATTAAAAGGGGAACATTTATGAAATTAGGCATGTTAGAAAGGTCCAGAAGGATAGAGAGCAGAAAGGTAAAGAGAGAGAGGATTCAAACTGGATAGAGAAGGGGATAGGGGATAAAAGAGAGGAGAAGGAACAAGAAACAAGAACAAAAGATAGAGAGACACAGGAATTACATAATGAAGAAAGAAACTTATTTGCATAGAGATAATGGCTAATGTATTAAAAGGGGGCATGAAAAATGGTAATAAGAATATATTGTAATTATAAAAGTGTAAAACAATAGGGGTTACTGACAATCTTTACTGGTAAAGGTCACATTTTATTTCTTATTTACAAAAGAAAGGTAAATGATGATTAGATAAATTGAATTAATTGAAATGATTTTAGAAAATGCCTAAAATGAGATTTGTCAATAACCAAGATTAGTTATTTTATTATTATCTTGGAACCATAAATAAATCTTAGGGGATATGTATTGCAGAACCCGATCGATTAGAGATATATTGTAAGGGAGCTTTTCTTTTCTCCTTTTTCTTTTTCTTTTTCTTCGTTTTAAAGGGAATGATTATGATTATGCTACTATATTAACCACTGAGGTGTCACTTTCAAAGTAGTAAAAGGGGGCAAGTCTAGGGTTTTTTTTCTCATTCTTTTAGTGTTAAAATTTGTACGGATTTAGAATTATGGAGAGAATATGTGATGAAAGGGCAAATCTGACGGACAAAAGAATTCTGTAAATGATAAAAGAGTATTAACAATGTGAAGATAATTAAAGGATAGATATGGATGAACTTTATCTTTAATACGATGGGCAAATATATTGTTATTTGTAAGATTTATAAATGAAGTTTTTAAAATATATATATATATTTGCAATTAACTCGAAATGAATTGGGGGTTTATACAGATTGAGACTAAGATTTGAGATTAGGATTAATTTTTTTGACCCTTTGTCTGCTAAAATGAAATAGAAGTGAAGTCAAATGTTTAAAATGAATATAGATCTACTGTCATATTTGCATGTAAAAGTGATGACCCAGGAACATGCTGTCAACTGAAAAGAGCTGTTTTAAAAAATTGTTAAAAATTGAATAAAATTTGTTTAAAAAAAAAAAACTGGTAGTAAAAATATTTGCATCCCATCCCTGCTCATCAGTTCATATCTAGCTCTAGATAAGAGATAGATCTAGAGAAGTAGATCTAGAGATATAAAGGTAGAGGTCTAGGTGCAGATCCAGGTCTAGATTTGCTCTAGATCTAGATATATTTTGAAAGTTTCATAAATATCCTCTTCTTTCTCCTGCCACCAAATCACAGTCACAATGGGTTATTGTTAGAGTTTTCTGTCCGTATGAAATAGAAACCCAGTTACTGGCAAATTTACAGCAAGTTGTGGGGGTGGGGATTGAATATTTGGAATTCATCAGGAGGTCCATAGGGATTTCAAGGGGTCAAGGGTAAGGGGAGATGTTAGGGGTTATGTTTCCTCTTGTCAGATCTGTGGCAGAAGTTGATCTAATACAGTAAAAGAGAATCTTTGTAGCTCAGGGTTGAAATGGTGCTCTCTGAGCTTGACTGTTTTCTTGCAGACATTTCATTACCCAACTATCCAACAGCATCAGGGCTCATGCCAGCACTGATGGTGTTACCTACTTTGGGTAACAAAATGTCTGCAAGAAAACAACCAAGCTCAGAGGGCACCAAGACCCCTCAGAAGAAGATCTGTTCACAGAAAGCACGTGGCCTGCTGCAGCCTCTGGAAACAATTTCAGGATGAGGGCCACTGTATCACTGAGTTTTATTACCAATCTTCCCCCAGGCAGGGATGTATCAGCATCCGGTTAGTGATGGATTTATTTACCCAATCGGCCTTGCTAAGGATTAGCTCAGGAAACGGCCCAGTTCTTTTTGAACAATGCTTGTAGATGCAAAGAGTGGACCCATCATGTCCTTTTGGACCAAGGCTAGACTTTCCTAGGTTAGGGCTGATTGATTTGTGCTTCTGTCAGCAGACTCCCTGAATTTCTAGGGATCCGGTCCAGGGGTGGGCTTCAAAAATTTTAACAACCAGTTCTTTGCCCAGTTGCTGGGTGGGCATGGCCATAGTGGGTGTGGCCTAGTCAGCCTCCTGCATCACGGCAGGGGGGCATTTTCACTCTCCTTGGGCTCCAAAGGCTTTTCTCGAGCCTCTGGGAGGGCGAAAACGGCATCCTCAGGCTCTGGAGGCCCTCCAGAGCCCCGTTTTTTGCCCTCCCCAAGCCTCCACACAGGGCCTGTATTTATCTGGCATCCAAAATGAGAACGTGGGGACTCCTGGGAGGAGAGGGGTGGGCGGAGCCAGCCAGGGGTGGGATTTACCAGTTCGCCAAACCGGTCATTAAAAATGATAATATTAGCCTGAACCGAGGCGAACCGGTAGTACCCCAACCCTTGCCCTGGAGTCTCTCTCTCTCTCTCTTTCTCTCTCTCTCTCTCTCCCTCCCTCCATCCCTCCCTCCCTCCCTCCCTCTGTCTCTCTGTCTCTGTCTCTGTCTCTGTCTCTCTCTCACACACACACACACACCATCCCCAGTTTATTAGGGAGACCAAAGAGGCAAGAAACAGGGTGGAGAAGAGAATGGGGCGGCCGGTGTCCCCTTCCATGGTTGGAAGCAATTGAAGTCTGCTTCCTCTCCTCCACATCCACCTTCTGCCTGCATTGCAACATCCGGGGGTGCTGTATCTGAGAGAGCTTGGCAGTGCTCTGGAGTGCAAAATCAGTTTTCATTTGTTTGCACAAAAGAGGGGTGGGGTGGAGGGCATCCAGGATGCAGACCTGCTAATGCACAATCCCCAAAGGGCCAGATTGCAGCGTGCTGCAGCCCTTTAAGCCAAAACAGCTGGTTTCCCAACTTTTTTTGAGCTTAGCCTAATATGCAAGTAGAGGCGTGAAGCTAGACCAGCTGCATATCTGCCTGGCTGCAGTTAGGAAACCAGCCAGGGCTAGCTGTCTGTCCCCAACGGGGCATTCTCCAGCAATGAGGAGTGGTTGAGAGAGGTGGGGCTGGATGAGTGATGTTAGGAATCTGTACACAAATTAGTTGGGTTGGCAATATATAAACCAACAATGTATAATGTATGTTTGTTAGCTTTTAAGAAAATCACTGTATTGATTTATACTATATTCCCATTGGCTGATTATATTGCAAATTACCATAAGAGGGAGCTAGAGATCATAGTTTGCTCTCTCTGACGTTCTGTTGCTATCTAAGGTTCTCTGTTGTATTTATGCTATGCTTATATTTTGATATCTTTGTTTACTATAAATGACAAAGGCAACTGGTAAGAAGACTTTGTAATTGGGTATTATTTGGACTGTTAAACATATATGACCTGGACCGTTTATTGGACTGTGCTATTTCTTAGAGTAAACTTTAACTCAATTTAGTGTATCTGTGTGTGGCTGAATAATTATTCATAACTACTCTCATAAACGTTTCCATGTGCATATCCTTGTTACTCAAGGGTTATTCTGTACATATCATAACAAGTTGGACACACCCACCCAGTCACATGACCATCCATCCCCGCCCACCCAGCCTTTCATTAGGGCAGAGAACTGGTTGTTAAAAAACTTGAACTCCACCACTGATTGGAGGAGTTACCTTCTTGCTGAAGCCACTTGGGTGAAGACTTGGAAGGTGGAAGCAGATTGACTAGTGAAGCAATTCCATGATAAGCACCCCAAAAGCCAAAAGGTCCTCTTGGGGAGGGAGAGGAGGTTAGGAGTGCTCAACTAACCTCACTGTGCTCTGTCTCTCCTTTGCAGGAGGGTTTCTTCAACTGAGTGGGGGAAGCCTGTCAATCCTGAAGCCGACCAGGCTATGGCCATTTTTTTTCCTGTGGGGTTTCTCTTCTCAAGGCTTCAGGCTGACACAGCTTGGAGCTGAAGGGGGGAGTGATAGATAGGGTTGTGAAGCCAAAACAGAATAGCTCTCTGGTGAGTCAGAGACATTCCAGTGGCTGGCTGGGGAGAAAAGGAGGAGAGAAGTAAATAGGCAACCAGGCAGTATCCAGATTGGACAATGTGATTTATTGTTTTAAGAAAATAGGAAACATTTTATTTTAATGTGGTGGAAAGTGTGGGAATATTCAGAACTGGCTTTCTACTAGTTAGTGCCAAGTTTATATCTCCAAATAAAGCTATTCTTTGAGGAATCAACCTGCCTCAACGTTCTGTTTTGAAATGGCTGTATTACTTGGAACTCTGACATATTGCCTCCTCAGTGTCTGCTACTGTTGCCGGGAGGAACGCAGCAGCCCTCACCTCCAAGCAGCCGATCTGCAGTCAGTTTTCAGCCTCCGATCGGCTGCTCCAGCCTGCTGGGATCGCTGCTGCCACACCCCGCTGTTGCCTTTTGCTGCTGCCACTCCAACCCCCTCTGTTTCAAGAAGTTTAATCAAAATGCAGTTAAAAGTCATAAGCCATCATTGGAAGTATATATACATACATATGCAAGGAACCAGAAATTGCCCCACAGGAGCAGATAGAGGTAAATCCTAGAGAGGCAGGAAATACATCACAGAACAATGGAGATGAATGCTAGAGAGGGATAGTGCTGCCTACACAGCAGACATAACCCCTATAACATCTTCCCCTTTTCATATTAACACACATTGCGAAACACTGTGGACATTGTAAAAGTTTCAGTGAAAACAACTAACATCTTCCCCTTTTCATATTAACACAAACAAAATTATAAACCTTATAAAACATTGCAAATGTTGTAAAAGCTCAGATAAGAACAGTATCAAACAACTGTAACATTCTAAACCTTGTAAAACCTTGTAAACATTGTAAAAGTCCTGATGGGAATGATATCAAAACAACTGTAATTTTTACACAACGTTATAAACATTATAGAACATAACGTTATAAAGATTCGGATGAATACAGTATTAACAGTTTCTACAGATTAAGTCTATCAGGTGGTTGCGAACATCTGCCACTATGGGTGATGACTGGCCCTCTTGCACAGACTGGCTCTCTTTGCATTAAGGGCTTCTCTGACCTCACTGGGACCGCTGGGCTCTTCTCACAACTTACTGGGGCATCCAGCATTCGACTACTATTGGGTATACCGGCCTGCTCCGAGCTCTCATCAACATTGGTCTGAGGCATCATCCCTGTGCATTCCTTATTATCAATGGGTAAGTGTGGCATGGTACTACCAGATGCATCTGGCCTGCCCACTGAATATGGAAAGTCTGGCTGCTCAGCCATGTGCAAATCTACCCAATTACGACAATAATGAGTTCCTTCAATGTCCAATAAATAGGAGCATGGTGCCACTTGCTGTAAGCAGCTACCCATTTTCCAGCAGCCTGTTTGATCTCCAGGCAGCAGTCTCATCCAAATCTGTTCCCCAATCTTCAATTCTGGCAGATCTCTAGCTGATTTGTCATATCTCCCCTTGACCGCTTGTCTCTTCAGCTGTAACTTTTCTGAGACCCCTTGTATTACCTAGGGCTCAAGCAGTGTATTTGCCACTGGTAAAGATGTCTTTAATCTCCTTGACATCAATCTTTGCGCCGGACTACTATCCATGCCCTCAGTTGGGGTATTTCTGCAATGTAAAATAGCCTTCCATGGGTCTTTGCCTTCACTGTGAGCTTTCCTACATAAGTTCTTGACAATCTTCACAGCTGATTCAGCTTTGTCATTAGCTTGTGGATGATGTGGTAAAGAAGTCAGATGCTCGAACTCCCATTCAGCGGCAAATTTTCTAAATTTTAGGCTTGTAAACTGAGGACCATTATCCAAAATCACTTTATCAGGTTGCCCATGACATGCAAACTGAGTCTTGCATCTCTTAAAGGTAGTCTCAGCTGAACAATCTAAAAGAGGTTCTATTTCCCAAAAGTGGGAATAATGAGCAACTAATACTACATACACTTTTCCTACATAGTTGAACAGGTCCATACTATTCAGGAAAACATAGATTCAAATACTTCTGACAATAAATATATATATATTGGAGGTGAATCCTAGAGAGGCAGGAAATACATCACAGAGCAAAGGAGATGAATGCTAGAGAGGATAGTGCTGCCAACACAACAGACATAACCCTTATAACACCCTCCCTCCCCAGGTATGGCAAATCCAGAGGGGGTTGACACTGATTCCATCCCTCTGTAACATTGGAGGCTTTAAGAAGAGATTGGACAATCAATTTTTCGGAAATGGTGTAGAGTTTCCTGATTGAGAATGGGGTTGGACTAGGAGATCTCCAGGGTCCCTTCCAGGGGTGGGCTGCTGGGGGATCCCATTTCTGGCTGGCCCCACCCACCCTGCCCTCCCCTCCCAGGTGTCCCCATGTGGCCCATTTTGGATGCAGGTAAGTGCAGGGTGTATGTGGCGGCTCAGGGAGGTCAAAAAACGGGCCTCCTGGAAGTTCAGGAAGGCTGGATGTTGGCCTGTTTCCGGCTTCCAGTGAGCCTCCGGAGCCCAGGGAGACATTTTCGCCCTCCCAGAGGCTCAAGGAAAGCTTCCAAAGCCCAGGGAGGGCAAAAATGCCCCCCACCATGGTGCCGGAGGCTGACTAGGCCATGCCTACCATGGCCACACCCACCCAGCAACCAGGCAGAGAACCCTTTGCTAAAATTTTTGAAGCCCACTCCTGGTCCCTTCCAACTCTGAATACCAAGTCCAAGAAGCAGCCTACAAAAGAATGACTTTGGGCTGGACCTCACTCCCTATCCACACCACTGGGACCAATGATCTTGGTGAGAATTGCTGAACCAATGCAATTCTCTATCATCCAACCCCCAACCCCAGAGCTGGCCCAAAAGGTTACCTGACTTGATGGTACCAAAAGTCACCAAGAGGTCAAAGAGAGGCAGGATGGACCCACCACCCTCATCGTGTTCTCACCAAATTTCATCCAGTGAAATCAGTGACTCTGGGCAGCTTACAAACAACAAAGTTTGCCCAGCAGGAACTAAATAGAATGAATACAGAAAAGACGGGTTCTTTTTTCATTCTTTTTTACTTGCCCCTTAATTTGCTAAATAAGGCAGTGTCTTTCCTCTCCCAAAATGCACGGTGGAAAAGCTGTTTGGAAACTGATGTCAAAGCCTGGAGTTCTTTCATGTTTCCACACTGGCTGACTGGGGCAACTGCTTTTAAGAGGCAACTTCAATGATTGACACTTTTTTCCCACTGAGTTCCTCAAATACAATTTTGTGCAACATTCAGCAAAAAATTAGTTAATCCATTTGTCCTCAGGTTTCTGCTTGCAAATGCCTCTTCCATGCTGGGTACAGTACCTTGTAGACCAACAACTAAGTGATGAAGTACACCCACTACTCATGCTTCCACAATGGTAATAGTATGGCTGCCCATGCGACCAGTAACTGAAAAAAAGAGACAACAGTCATGAGTCCTCCAGACAAAATGAGCATCATTTATAGACTTTGAATCTGGAAATAAATGTTCAGTCCATTCACCTTCTTCCCTCATCTCAATGGGAGTTTATAATTCAATTCAACCTTTATTGTCAATGTGCAACACGTGTACAATGAGATTGGCTGAGATTCCCTTAGTGCATTAATTATATATCAGTAACTCACAGTGAAAAAAGAAAATCCCTAACCCAATAAATCATACATACAATCCTCTATATATATATGTCCATAACAACTCCAAATGTTGGTTTGTAGTTGATGTGGTAGAGAAACAGAGGTGGGGTTCACCAAAATGTTGGTGATATCTCCCCTTCCATCCTTTTCAACGGGCCATGGCAAAAGATTACAGCAGCTGTTTTTTAAAAAATGGACTGTGGCACCTTCCTGGTTGCTTCAGAAATTGAGGCTTGGGGAGAATTCTGGAATGGCTCTATTCTCCTCTTTGCTGGTGATTTCAGTTGAGGGTGGTAGGGGGAGGAGAAGTCAGGCTGATGGGTACTCATTTGTAGGGCACTGTAGAGTTTACTCCTTTCCTCATTATTATCTCCCTGCAAGAAAGTATTGGGGAAGGTCATCCATCAGTTCAGGGCTCAGTGTCATCCCAATGTGTGATGGAATATTTATTTATTTATTTATTTGATTTATATTGCCACCTATTCGCCCATGGTGACTCGAGGTGGCTTACACAATGTAAAATCATATTTAAAACAAAAAATAAAAATAACAATAAGAAGTAACAAAAAGAATCAAATAAATTAATAAAGTACAATAGAACAAAATTTGGGAAAAACAGAAAACAAAACAAAACCAACTCCCACCCACCCCCGTCCTAATGACAGTGGATCACACGAACCATTTGATGGGTTCCATCCCTCTCTGGGTTCCCCAGGCCCATTGGCAAAACCAGGTCTTCAGTGCCTTTCAGAATAGTATTAATGAGGGGGCCATTCTAATCTCTGGGAGAATGATGTTCCAAAGAGATGGAGCAACCACAGAGAAGGCCCTTCTTCTAGATCCCACCAGGTGTATCTCCGTCAGGGGTGGGACCCACAGCGTTCCCTGCCTCCTCATTCTAATGGGTCGGGTAGATGTCGCTGGCAAGAGATGTTTCCTCAGATAACCCGGACCCAAGCCATGAAGGGCTTTAAAGGTGACAACCAACACCTTGAATTGCACCCAGAAGCAAATTTGCAGCCAATGCAGCTCCTGCAGGAGAGGTGATACATGTGCACACCGGGGTCTGCATAAAACCATGCGGGCTGTTGCATTTTGCACCTACAGGACATGAGTATGTATTTGCATTTGTGTATGTGTGTGTGTGTGTGGTGGTGGTAGGAGATTTGGCTATACAGAATTTTCCCAGGAAGAGGCCCATATTAAGAGCTGCCTAGTCCTGGATGAAGAAGGTCACGTGCTTCTCCCACCCCCACACTTCTGCCTCCATCTATTACTGGTTTGAAGCAAGGCAGTTGGTGGGGTAGAGATGGCGCCATTCCATGCTCGGCCCCTACCATCCAACCTCATCCTTCAGCTCTGCCACACACTCTTCAAGCAAAGACAAATGGTAGGATGAATCTCATAAACGCCACCACATCTCTGCCTCCGCTTGCTGCTTGGAGGGACTTACCCTCAAGGCTATTTTCCCCTTTTAAACCTGACCTCCTTTTCCAAAGTCATTGGCTATCACCCAGAAGGAACAACCTCTTTCCTCATAGATCTACATAAGGCAGAAGCCCCCCTTTGCATCTGCCAGTCAGTAAAGTGTCTCTTGCTTTTCACCCTCAGGAATCCACTTGGCCCCTATGGCCCTTAAAATATCAGTTGTTGGGCTTACAAATGACCTTCTCTCCATATGCATTTCCACTTCAGCAAACCCAGGGATCAATTCAAGGGCAACCCTCTGTAAACTCTCTTCAAGGCTCGTGCTTGACTCTTTTTTTTATATATAAAAGTTTTTTATTTTGATACAAACATACAAACGGGACATGCAAAACATAAAAACCATCTTCCATATATACATACAGTGTGTCAGTTGATTAAAAATCCTTTGTGTTATCCTTTCATATTCATCACTCACAATTTATCAAAAAGAAAATTTCTCATATTATCAATAAAACATTATGTATTTATCAATTATTACTTGTGTACAATTAAACTATTTATTTCATCATATATACGAGATATATTTTTAATCTAAAATTTATGTTATACTTTCATCCAATGGTATCAACATTATATTTTATATCAGCCTATTATATTTCTATTACAAAATTATATAGTCTATTGCATTACCAAGTCTTTTTATCCAGCCATTGATAAAACAAATCCCATATCTTGTAAAATTGTTTATCTTCTTGTTCTCTAATTTCAAATGTCAGTTTACTCATTTCAGCACAGTCCATAATTTTCCTAATCACTTCCTCCTGCATAGGTATTTTATCATTCTTCCAATTTTGGCAAATACAATTCTAGCTGCTGTTAAAACATTTACAATCAAATATTTCAACTCTTTATTGTAGATATCTGGTATAATTCCCAATAAAAATATTTCTGGTTTCAAGTCTATGTGTTGTTGTATCATTTTTCCAACCATATGTGGATTTTAGTCCAATATCTTTTTGCATCCGACAATCCACCACATATGGTAATATGATCCAGGTATCTGATGACATTTCCAACATTTATCCGATTTATTCTTAAACATTCTTGCAATTCTCGTCGGGGTAGTGCCACCTGTAAGACATCTTATACAAATTTTCTTTATAAGCAGTTGACATTGTCATTTTATAATTCTGGGACCATAATTTTTCCCATTTCTCTAGATCAATCCCATATCCAAAATTTCCCCAAGCAATCATTGTTTCTTTAACTTGTTCCTCTTCCATTTTAATTTCTAAAAATATCCATAAAGTTTTTAATCACCTTTTCATCAGTACCCATCAATATTTTGTCTAGCCCAATCTGCTTGTTATAAATACCTTCTACTTTAATATCCTTATCAAATCTAGATTGTACTTGCAAATATGAAAACCAATTCATTTTTATACCTTGTTCTTCCAACGCTTGCATAGATTTAAGTTCACCCCTTTCATTCAATATCTCACCATATCTAACTGTTTGTTCCTTTTTATATATTACTGGATATGAAAAGGCTTCAATAGTAGATATCCATATTGGAATTTTCAAGTTATGTTGTTTTTAATCTTCTCCCAGTTTAAAACAAAGCTTCTCGAATATAATGTCTTCTAAAATACCCTTGTGTTTTAGTTCTTTTAGTCCTTATACCAAAGGAATGCATGCCACCCCAATAGCAAGTCATGTCCTTCTAGAGTCAATAATCTAGTATTCCTTAGTGTTATCCAATCTTTTACCCACATCAAATTTGCCGCCTGATAGTATAGTTCCCAATTGGGCAAAGCATGCCCTCCTCTTAATCTTGCATCCTGCAATAACTTGAGTTTTATTCTTGCTTTTTTGCCTTGCCATATATATTTCAACATCATTCGATTTAGGTCTTCAAAACTCTTTCCCTAATCTGATTGGAATTGTCTGGAATAAGTATAGAATTCTAGGCAATACATTCATCTTGATTGTTGATATTCTCCCAATCAACGATAGTTGTAAGTTTTTCCATTTTTCCAAGTCTGTCGCTATCTGCTGTTTAAGTTTAATGTAATTATCCTCCTTCAGTGTACTACATCTTGCTGTAATATATATCCCTAGATACTTAACCTTACTTGTGACCTGTATTTCTAAAGCTTCTTCCAATTCTTTCTTCCGTCCTAACATATTCTTTGTTAATATCTTTGTTTTGTCTTTATTAATTTTCAATCCTGCTACTTCTCCATACTCTTCTATTCTTTCAATTAGCTTAAGCTGATTCCAGTGGGTCCTCTAATATAAATACCAGGTCATCTGCAAAGGCTTGTAACTTATATTCTTCTCTTTTAATTTTCATTCCTTTTATTTGTTTATCTTCTCTAATACACCTGTTTAACACTTCTAAGGTTAACACAAACAGCAGGGGCGACAGTGGGCAGCCTTGTCTAGTCCCTTTTCTTATATTTATAGGCTCTGTCAATTCTCCATTTATCAAAACCCTTGGTTTGTTCAGAATATATAGTCTCAATAGCATGTATAAATTTTTGCCAAAGCCCATTTGTGTCAATTGTAGTAACATGAAGTGCCAACTCACGTTATCAAAGGCTTTTTGAGCATCCAGAAACATCAAGGCCATTTGCTTTTCAGGATGTGCCTCATAGTACTCCAGAGTGTCCAGGATTATTCTCATATTATGTTTGATTTGTCTTTTGGCAGAAACCCATTTTGGTCAACATGTATAAAGTTGTTTAAGTATCTTTTCAGTCTTTCTGCCAAAATTGAAGCAAAAATTTTATAGTCTGAATTTAATAGGGAAATAGGCCTATAATTTTTAACTTGTTGTAAGTCTGTGTCTTCCTTCGGTATAAGTGTGATATAAGCTTCTGACCAAGTCTTTGGTATTCTCTTCTCTTGCATGACTTCATTCATAACTTCTAATAATTGGAGGTTTAACACCTCCTGAAAAGTCTTATAAAATTCCACTGGTAAACCATCCGGGCCTGGTGCTTTCCTGTATTTTGTTTCTTTAAGGCTTCTGTTAACTCCATCATTGTTATATTCTCTTCTAACATTATTTCGATATCTTTAGGTATCTGTGGTAACTTTGCCTTTTGTATATATTGTTTAATTTTTTCTTCTTGAATACTCTCTTGATAGTACAATTTTCCATAATAGTCTTGTATAATTCTTTTTTCCTTCATTTCCGTAACAAGGATGTCCTTCTTCATCTATTAAATGGCTAATTTTCCTTGATTCTCTTTCCTTTCTTAATTTATAGGCTAACCATCTTCCTGGTTTGTTTATCCTCAAAATAATTCTGTTTAGCATTTTAATCTTTTGGGCTAGCTCTTCTTTTCCATTAATTCCATTTTATGTTTGGTTATATCCATTTTGATTTTAACATCTTTTTTTTGGAAATTTCTGTAGTTCTTTTTCCAGTTTTTATATTCTTCTTCTAATGTTTTAAAAGTCTTTTTTTTTGATATTTCTTTTCCTTGTATAATCAATTATCAAGCCTCTTGTATAGGCCTTCATCGTGTCCCAGAGATTCTGTAACGATGTATCCTCTTTCTTATTTTCTTTAAAAAGAATACCAGTTCTCTCTCCATTTTCTGTTTAAAATCTTCTTCCTTTAATATCTTATTGTTTAATGTCCATCTAGATCTCATCTTTTGTCCTTTCCAAATAATAATCATTGGATTATGATCGGCCCAAATACTTGCTTCTATTTCAATTTTTTGTATATTAAAAATAGATCAGCTGATGTCCATATCATATCTATTCTTGACCATGATTCATGCCTGTTTGAGTAAAATGTATATTGTTTATTTCCTATATTTCTCTCTCTCCATGCATCTTTTAAATTTATTTCTTCTATCATTTGAAAAAAGGGTTTTGGTAGTTTCTTTCTAGCTTTCTTTGTGGCTTTTTGTGATTTATAATCCAGCTGCTCATTAATTATTCCATTAAAATCTCCCATCATGCATAAATTAACGTAGTCCAGTTCAATTATTTTTTATGGAGTTTATTATAAAATTCCTCTTGGTGGTCATTTGGAGCATATATTGCTATTAAAAGTATTTTAGTATTATTGTCCATTATTTCTACCATTAAGATTCTTCCATCATCATCTGTATAAATTAATTCAGCGAAATTGTTTCTTTTATATAGAACCACGCTCTTTTTTACATTGTGCCAATGAAGTAAACAATTTTCCTAATTTTTTTTGTTTCAGTACGTGTTCATGTTGTTTTTAATATGTACCTCTTGTAGGCAAATTATATCAAATTTTAATTTCTCCAATTTGTGAAATACTTTCCTTCTTTTAATGATTGAATTGAGTCCATTTATATTCATCGTAACCAGTTTTCTTTCCTCCATTTTAGATTTTGTAAGAGGGATTTATTGCTCTGGTGGATCTTATTTCTCTTCGTTCTCTGGCCCGCCTACTGCCTTCTTCTTTTCCTTTTCTTTTTCAATTACTGCTATCAACTCCTTTTGAGGTTCAATCAGGGGCTCTTCTTTTCTTGTATCTTCCTCCTTTCCTCTAATATATTCATAATAAAATGATTCCGCCTTTTCAACCATGTCAATTCTATGTCTTTGTTCCCGCCATGTAAACAGAAGGCCTTCTGGTATCAGCCATCTATAATTTATTCCTTTTCTAAGCAGTTCTTTGGTTAAAAGAGTACTCTCTCGTCTCCTTACTCTTCTTGGTACCTGTTTCAGCACCACAATTTCTTTGTCTTTATACTTTAATGTCTTTTCTCTTGTCATTTGCAAAATTTGTGTTTTAATAATTTTCTTAGTAAATCTAATATGGACTTCTCTTGGTAGCTTATTCCTCATTGCATATCTTGTATGTACACGAAACACTTCATCCATTCCATCCATCATTTTCTTTCGTTATTTCTAGTGCTTCCGCCAATATTTCTATCATTTTTCCAACGAGGTTTTCATCCTTTTCTTCCTCCACATTTTGAAATCTCAAGTAAAATTCTGATCTATCCATCTCTCCTCTCAATGATTCAATCCTGTCTTTTCAACTTCACTCAATCTGATATTGATATTTCCAATTTCCTTATCTCTTTGTTCGTCCTGCTCTTCAATTTTCTTAATCTTTTCATCATATTTGGTCATCATCTCTTGGATATTTTCCACTTTCTCATCTGTCTTTCCAATTTTCTGTTGAATATTTTCAACTTTTTCATCCGTCTTATCTATTTTCTGCTGAATCTTCTCCACCTTTTGATTTGTCTGTTCAATTTTTGGGAGATATTCTCATTACTCTTTTCAACATTTTCTACTTTTGTCTGAAAATTTGAATTCCTTGCAAAATCTTCTGTAATGTATCCTCCTTCTCTTTTTCCTTTTCCTGTTGCAACATTGCCTGTATTGATCGCTGACCTCCAGATGGTGAAGAAGCAGGAGTTGTTGATTGAGAGCTTGGAGCTATTGCTTTTCTACTCATTTTATAGTTATTTCCTAGTAGGCCTCGAAAAAGCAGAGGGCCTTCCAAAAATAATAAAATAAGTAGACAAAAAGGGAAAAATGTAAAAATTAAAATATTAAGGAATATATAAAAAAATTAAAGAAACAAAAAAATTCTTCAGGTTCTTGTACACCTTAATCCAGTTGGTTCCACTTGTATACAAAATAGAAAAAAAGTAAAGAAAAAAGGAAGATCTCAAAAAGCAACAACAGGTGGTTCCCAGTTCAAAAATAAAAAGAAAAAAGGGAAGAGACTTCAGTATTTATATACCCTAATCCAATGGCGAATCAACAAGATGAAAAAAAGAAAAAAAAAAAGGAGCAAATCATAGGCAGAGAAAAGGGAAAAAGAAAATTCCTGGCTAAAATTGAAAAAGGGATAATCAAACAATAAAAATTCAATCAATGGGGTGGAAAAGATAGAGCAGCCACAAATCCAGCCAAAGAGAAAAAAAACTACTGCCACCAGATGTCCAAGGCTTTTTAGAATATCAAGTCAAATTTCCAGTAGAATATACTTTCAAGGTCACTTTAGTCTTCTTTCTTTCAGTTCCAACTCTGGGTTCTGCTATCAATAGTTCACAGATGGGCACCTGTATATACAATCCGTCGTGCTCACCCCACTATCTCTTTCAAGAAGGAACTCTATGTCCTTGAATGCAGCTCACATAGATAAACAAATGAAGAAGAAAGTAACACAATATATCCAAGCCTCTAAATGGCAGTGCTTTGACTTTCACTCCTCCCCCTCAAGAGCAAGAAAAAAGGGGAAAAAAAGAGAAAAGGCACATTGGTATTGCTCTCTTTTCTAAAAGTTCTTAAAATCATAAACAGCATTTAATCCAAAAAATATTGGTGGAAAAAAAAGGAAAAAGACCATCAGAACAAAAGATTATTTTACATAGAGGAAAAGCCAGTCCCTTTTAAAATCAAATAGTTCCAGAAGAGATAAAAAGGAAGAAAAAAGCCATCAATCTAAGAAAAGCTTAATCTCGCCGCTTATAAACTGTTGTCTTTACTTTTTAAGTCCACTTTCCAGTTATTGGGGTGTTCTCTTCAGAAATAAGTAAATAAAAAAGAACCTCTCACCAAACTGACATACCTTCATCCGATCTTGCCTTTCTTTCGGAGCTGTCCCAGCTTCAGCAGCTTGGTGGCTGCCTCTTTTCCACCAGCAAAAAGAGCTTCTGGATCAACCAGGGACTTTGCGATGTCCCTGGGATCAACAGGACATGCTCTTTCCCTTCACTGTCTCTTCGGGACAGTTTAGGTCCAAATGGACCGTCCAGCTGAGAAGATATCTACAGCGATCCAGGAGCTTCCGATCGCACGTAGTATCACTGGGACACAAGCCCCACCCTCTCAAGGCTCGCGCTTGACTCTTGATGTTACCACACATGCACCCAGCAAGCTCCAATCGAGCTGCTCCATCCATCAATGGAATCTTAAAGAGACATGACTCCAAATTATTGCTTTTTGTCATCCCCCCTGCCTCGAGGCAATGAAACAGCTGCCCAACGCTGCCTGGAGGCTCCCAACCTTTTGCAACAGTGACCCAAACATGGCACAAGGAACAGCCACCACTTGACTCAAAACAAAGTGCCGCAAGTATAGGTGCCTTTCCTGTCTATCCCCCCATCTCTCACCCCTCTTCCTCCCTACACATACACACAGGGGTGGGCTGCTGGGGGTTTGCAGGGGTTCGGGAGAGGCTCTTAGCTAAGTTTCTGTGCAGTTTGGAGAGCCCCCAAATCCCACGCCTGGCTGGCCCAGCCTACCCCGCCCCTCCCCTCCCAGGAGTCCCCATGTGGCCTGTTTTGGATGCAGTTTTGGATGCAGATAAGTGCAGGATGCACACGGAGGCTTGGGAAAGGCAAAAAACAGGCCTCTTGGAAGTTCAGGAAGGCCAAAAATTGGCCCGTTTCTGGCTTCCAGAGAGCCACCGGAGCCTGGAGAGGCCATTTTTGCTCTCCTGGAGGCTAAAAAAAAGCCTCTGAAGCTCGGGGAGGGCAAAAACGCCTGACTCCCACTGTGGTGCAGGAGGTCGACTAGGCCATGCCCATCCAGCAATCAGGCAGAGAACCCACTAAAATTTTTGAAGCCCACCCCTGCACACACACACACACACACACACACTCATGTATACATATACAGAGAGAGTTGCTATATTCCAATCTATCTTCAGCAATTTGTAATGACCCCCACATAATGACACATAGTGAAAAATCATAAAAATACCATTATTATTATTGTGTCCTCATTTACAATTACTGACTGATAATCATATAATCATGCATATAATCACTGCATCTTCTGTCACCTGTCTCAGACCTGAAGACATTTAAGGCTATAAGAAGCAAACTTGAATTAGACACTTACCTTTTTAAGCATTTGGATTGACTAACTTCCCATTTCCACATCCCATCTGCGTAAAATAAGCCAATCCAGTAATCACCATGTTTCTCTCTAGTATTATCTTCTAAGAATGCCTGAAAGAAAAAAATATTTACGGTGAATGACAGAGAGATTCTCACCTGAAGGACATTCAGAATCAGAGCCTCCCCAGAAGCATTAGTGGAGGAATATGTAGAAGCAGCAGCAATGCAATCCATATGGTGCAATCACAAAGAGTGGGTCAGATCAGGTTCCTGAAACAATGGAACATCCAGGAGGAACCAAGGAGGTGTTTGGGTAAACTAACATGGTCGTGGAAGCCATGATCAAACCTAGTTTATGGACTATTCCACATTTACACCTAACTAAGGTGAGAGATGAACAGGGAGTCGATTTGTTCCACAGTTTGCTGAGTCCTTGTTTCATCTCTTCTTAAGCCCATATGTCTTCCCTCATCCATCGCCCTTAGTTTGTCCCCATAAAATCAACAACCATCTTCAGTGCTTCCACAATGAACACAATCTGATGCAAATGCAGGTCACCCCACAGTTGAGAAGAAACAGTCTCTTGGCCACTTCAGGTTGGGGTGAAGACATATCTGCTCACCTTCTTTCCTCCTTCTGAGCTGCCCCTGTTTCGGGGCTTCCAGGAAGGAGGAGCACTGCAAGATTACCAGCTAGCAGGAAAGGCCATCTCTCTCAACACTGGCAGCTCTCCACACCTCCTCAACCACTGTACAGTAACCTTGGTTGCAGCACAGAGTCTTCTTTCAAGACTCAACACAACCGTGGGCTTTCCAAAGAGCGCACTTGGGAAAAAACCTACATTATCTCACAAAGCTGGTCAGTCCTCCAGCCCAACCATTACTGTAAGCCACCAGGATTTGGGGAGAGACAGGCTCTGCCACACCATTCTACAGTTGTGTCCAAAAGCAGGTTGCAGGGAGCTGCCAAGTTTTGAGAGGGCAGGTAGAGCTTGGAAAGGGCCTGAACCCCATGCCAAAAATGAGTTCTCTGCATCTCTGTTCAGCTCCCATATAGAACTACTGAGTTTTTGTACCAGTGCTTTCCTACTTTAATCCCCTGACTTGAACGCATGAGGACAGCTTTCAATCAGATGTCTTGCTATCCAGAGATTATCCAGAGACAATCAATGCAGGAGAGGGATCAGTGATGGGCACAGCCTCTTTTAGGTTGGTGTCCTTTTCTGCCAAATCAAGGCCAGGATGACCAAAAGCCAAAGGATACAACAACCAAACTCAGTCAATGACAAAGTTATTCTAATTCCCAGCCACTCACCTTGTATGAACACCAAGTGAGAGCTGTATTGAAGGCCATGAACCTCAGCAAAGCTGCAGGTCCAGATGGGGTGCTGGGGATAGGGGTAAAGACCAGTGCCAACCAATTAGCAGAGGTCCTGATGAGGATCTTCAACATCTCCTTGCAAACGGCCAGTGTTCCATCATGTTTGAAAGCAGCCACTATCATCCCAGTCCCAAAGAAAACAGCAATTAGCTGCCTGAATGACTACAGACCTATTGCATTAACTGTAGTGATGAAGTGCTTTGAGTGATGTAGTGATGTGGTGATGTAGTCTGTAGTGATGAAGTGCTTTGAGAAATTGATTCTTCAACACCTTAGGTCATGCCTCCCACCAAATTTTGATCAATACCATTTTTCCTACAGGGGAATAGGTCGACAGATGATGCCATAGCTACTGCTTTACATTCCGTAGTGAATCATGTAGAGAAATATGGAAACTATGTCAGAATGTTTTTCATCGACTACAGCTCAGCCTTCAACACCATTCTCCAGAGCATTCTTATCGGAAAGCAGACTAACTTGAATTTTGCCTCTTCCATCTGTGACTGAATCAAAGACTTTCTAACGGACTGGCCACAAGCAGTCAGGGCTGTGTCTTTCATATCCTCCTCCCTGAAGCTGAGCACTTGCTCTCCTCAGTGCTGTGTACTCAGTCCATACCTGTATTCATTGTGCACACATGATTGTGTATCTTCTGACCCATGCACTGTAATTATCAAGTTTGCAGATGATGCCACTGTATTAGGCCTCATTACAGGCAGAGACAAAGCAGCATACAGGGGGGAGGTTCAAAAATTATCCACATGGTGCTCAGAAAATGCAACATAACATCCTAAGTATGTAGTATGATAGACTTGCAGGGCCGGTGCAACATGTTCATATAGGTTCAATATATTATAATTATATATTTTTTTAAGTTACATTTATATGCCGCCCTTCTCTGAAGACTCAGGGTGGCTTACAATTTTTGGGATACAACCCAATGTGCTCAGCAATAGCCTTCATTCCATTGTATATGCCTGCTTATTACTAAGCGGCATTTTTACAAAGTCAGCTTATTGCCCCCAACAATCTTGGGTCCTCAATTTACCTACCCTGAGAGGATGGAAGGCTGAGTCAACCTTGAGCCTGATGGGATTCGAGCCTGCATTAATTGCAGGCAGCTGTAACTTAAGTGCTAGGCATTTAACAGCCTGCACCACCAAGGCCCTTAATTATAATTATAATAATTGTTATTGTTATTGTTATTGTTATTGTTATTTATTAGACTTGTATGCCACCCCCTCTCCCTAAGGACTCAGGGCGGCTCACAGAATAAAAAATACAGTACAATAAATTAATTGAAAAAGGATTAAACAATACAAGCCTAATTAAGAACAAGAACAATTAAAACTATTAAACATTTTAAAAGACAGAACCCCCCCCTTCTTGGTTCAGTCCAGACTGGCCTGCTGAAATAGCCAAGTCTTTAAGTCGCGGCAGAAGGAGTGGAGATCCGGAGCCAAACGAAGGTCCACGGGGAGTTGATTCCACAGGGTGGGTGCCCCCATAGAGAAGGCCCTACCCCTGGGCACCGCCAGCCGACAGTGTCTAGCTGATGGTATCCCAAGGAGGCCCTGTCTGTGGGAGCGTACAGGGTGATCGGAGTGTGATGCCGGCAGGGGACGTTCCCGCAAGTACCCCGGACCCAAGCCATGTAAGACTTTATATGTTGTTACTAAGACCTTGAATCTCACCTGGAAGGCAACTGGCATCCAATGCAGGTTGCGCAGGAGGGGTGTAACATGGGAGTATCGGGGCACTCCCATCACAGCCTGTGCAGCCGCATTGTGCACCAGCTGCAACCTCCGGGTGTTCCACAAGGGTAGCCCCATGTAGAGAGCATTGCAGTAGTCGATTCGAAAAGTGACGAGTGCATGAGTGACTGTCTGCAGGGCATCTCAGCTCAGGTAAGGGCGCAACTGGTGAACCAGACAAACCTGGGCAAATGCCCCCCTGGACACAGCCCCCACCTGCTCCTCCAGACTGATCTGTGTATCTGGGAGGACGCCCAGGTTACCCACCCTGTTCACGGGGGGCAACACCTCTCCCCCCATGACCAACGGTGATATCTTCTGAGTAATCCGAGATGCCGGTATGTATAGCCACTCAGTCTTGGCCGGGTTGAGTCGAAACCTGTTCCTCCCCATCCAGATCTGCACCGCATCCAGGCAACAGGACATCACAGAGTGGGCATCACTGATATGGTTGGGGTGGAGATGAAAAGTTGAGTATCATTAGCATACTGATGATACCTCACCCCGAAGCCCTGGATGATCTCACCCAGTGGCTTCATATAGATGTTGAACAGGAGGGGTGAGAGGACCGAGCCCTAGGGCACCCCACAAGTGAGGGGCCTAAGGCCCGACCTCTGCCCCCTGCCAACACTGATTGCAAGCGGCCCGAGAGGTAGGAGAAGAACCACTGTAGAATGGGGCCCCCCACTCCCAGCCCTCCGAGCCACTGCAATAGGATACCATGGTCGATGGTATCAAAAGCTGCCGAGAGATCTAATAGGACTAGGACAGAGGAAAAACCCCTGTCCCGAGCCCTCCAGAGATCATCCATCAGTGCGACCAATGCCATCTCTGTGCTGTACCCAGGCCGGAAGCCTGATTGCTATGGATCCAGGTAATTGGTTTCCTCCAGGAACATTGGAAGCTGCTGGACCACCATGCTCTCAACAACCTTCGCCAAAAAACGAAGGTTGGAGACAGGACAAAAGTTGTTCAAATTGGCTGGGTCCAAGGCAGGCTTCTTTTAGAGGGGCCTCACCACCGCCTCTTTCAAGGCGGCGGGAAAGGAGCCCTCCCTCAAAGAAGCGTTGACAACCGCCTGGAGCCAGCCACATGTAACCTCCCTGTTATTAATGTTATTAATAATTATTAATAACTATTACATTAATAATTATTACATTAATAATTATTACAAAAATAATTATTACATTGTTATTAATAATAATTAATGTAATAATTAATAATTATTACATTAATGTTATTAATAAACATTAATGTAATTAATGTTACGAACATACATGTATAGAGGATTGTGTGCTGTTAGTATGATTTATTGGGTTAGGGATTTTCTTTTGTCAGTGTGAGTTATTGATATGTATTTATGCTGGGGGGGTGCACTAAGGGAGGCTCAGCCAATCTCATTGTACACATGTTGTGCATTGACAATAAAGGTTGAATTGAATTGAATTCCATCAGAAGATGGAGAAGGGAGGGCACTTACTTCCTCATTGTCATCTTAAATATCAACTATGTCAGCTTTAGATTTAATGCATAGTTCTACTGTGCTGTGAAAATTGAATGACTTGTAACTAAATAAATAAAGGTGGACTTTGCGGACTTCTGGGGAATATGGCTAACTGAACACATGCACAGTGAAAGACCGCTGAAGGATTTCTCCCTTTAGTGTTGCTCTTTGACCTCTTAATTGAAGGGACTGATGTCCCATCAGTTTTTATGACCCACCCATCATAAAACTTCCCCTCAGGACTTCAATACAGCTGCAAGCCAGCAAATTGCTTTTGGAGTTTTTTTTTTTTAATTACATTTATATGCCGCCCTTCTCCGAAGACTCAGGGCTGCTTACAATTTTGGAGCACAACCCAATCGCTCAGCAATAGCCTTCATTCCATTGTATATGCCTGGTTATTACTAAGCGGCATTTTTACAAGGTCAGCTAATTGCCCCCAACAATCTTGGGTCCTCAATTTACCTACCCCGAGAGGATGGAAGGCTGAGTCAACCTTGAGCCTGGTGGGATTCGAGCCTACAGTAATTGTAGACAGCTGGATCTTAAGAGCAGGCATTTAACAGCCTGAGCAGAAGCTGTCTGCATGCCAAAAGCTGGAAGGGAAGGGGCTGCAATCTGTTCGGGGGGTCAAAGAAGCCATCCGTTTTGAAATTTATTTTTCAAAAGACAGTAAATTATGCCTTCCTTTCTGAATTACCTTTAAAGATTATTATTCTATCTTAAATCAACTTAATAGAGGCTTTTTCTAGCAAGAGCCTGCTATACCCTTTTGAAGACCTGTGCCATTTCAGGGATTTCTTTTGTCTTAAAGAACAAGGAAGAAGGCTGATAAGACAAGCTAAATGAGGAAGTTATTTAGAAAAGAAAAAGAAGAAAAGTTGATGGACAACATTAAAGATAGAAAGTTGTGGGTGGGTGGAGCTAGCTGGAATGGACAATGGTCACTGAATTTCTGCCTCCTCCGGGCCATTGCAGAGAATGGATTTAAAAGAACATATCACCCATCTAAACATTATGAATATCAAGCGATTATGAAACGTGAGTTATTCTCTTTGCTTTTCTCCTAAAGATCGGACTGTATTTTACTTGGAGACAGGAGAGGAAGGGCCTGAAGACTAGAAAGAACTTAGAGTTTAAAGGAGTACAGCTGAGAAGATAATAGCTGGTTTGTGAGTATATAGTGTGAAGGCCCATTACTCCATTCTTTCAATCGAAGTGTCGAGGTCCACAGAAGGTGGAAGAACTAAATATTTTAAAGACAGAGCCTTAACAAGGTGTGGGCAATAAAGTTAATTGTTGCCATTGGATTTATTTCGTTTTTATTAAGTTGTATTTATGGAGATAATTTGTTAAGGACAAGACAAAGGAGGAAGTAATGTTTATGGACTATAGACTGTAAAATTCATAAAAGGTCAATAGCTGTTTTTGGATGGTTGGATGTCAAAATTCAGCAAAAGTGTGGAAAGTGTTTGGCAAAGACCCAAAGTAGGCCTTAGACCTTCAGAGTTACATCTGATTTGAATGGAAAAAGCCCTAGAAATGGAAGCAAGAAAATAATTGCCTGAGAAATCACTGACTCAATCAGATAAATTTGATGTTATCTTACAAGAGTTCAGAGATATGAAGGAGGATTTGAAGCAAATAAATGATAAAATGTATAGTATGGATGTAAGAATAACGGAATTGGTGAAACAAAGTCAGGATATGACACAAGATATTACAGAAGTAAGGACTCAGATGGGAGAACATGATAGGGTGTTAAAAAGCCAGATAACTATGATGCATCAGGTGAAAAAGGATTTGATTGTGATAAGGGACCAACAGTACCGTTCAAATTTACGGATACGTGGATATCCGGAGACAAGTGAAGAAAAAGTAAAGTTGATTCAAGAAGTATTGGACTGGGTTACCTCGATCCTCCCAGATGTCCCCTTTACAAGATATGATATTGATGTAATCCATAGAGTCGGCCCAAAAAGGTTGGGAAGAAAATTGCTGAGAGACATTGTGATATGATTCTGATCTTACACAAAAAAAGAACAATTGATGCGTAAATTGTGAAATATGGCATCAATAGTGTTTGGGGGGTCATCAGATACAAGTTTTTCCAGATTCAGTGAGACTTTACAATGGAGGAGAGAGATGCATCAAATTTGTCAATTATTGAAGAAAAATAATATTAATTATAGCTGGGGTTATTCAGTTTTGTTGAGATTTCCATATGGTGGAAGATCCTATAGAGTTGAAACAAAGGAGGAGGCGATGGAGAAATTAAGGGAGCTTGGAATCATCAATAAAGAAGAGTTCATGGAACAAATCCAGAAAGTGAATGAGATGTTGAAATTATCAAGAAGGGAGATGAAGAATAAGAAAGAAGATCTACAGGAGAAAGGGAAGCTGGATGAAGCAACAGGAGTTACAAGTTCGTTGTAGATATTTGCAATAGTTATATTAAGGGATATGTGCTATAACATATGTTTGGATGTAGAAATAGGGTAAAGATGGCCAAGGGAAGTGAAGTGGGCGACTGAGGTCCGTGCACGGATGGCTCCTCTTCTCCCCCCGCCCCCCAAGAGGCCTTATGCGGCAGAGAGAAGGAAGATGTCCTGAAGAAAGGACAGGGGACATTATATATGTTTATGGGATGATAAGAAGTGATTTACATTTTGGGATAATATGTATACTGTGTAGTCTTAGTTTTGTAAGATTTATGTTGGAGCACATATGGAGACCAAAGGGAATATGTAATATGAGGAATAGATGGGGAAATCATTAAAAGTAGCTACATGGAATGTCCATGGCTTGGGGTGGGGGAATATAAACGAGCAAGAATTGAGAAATCAATTAACAAAGAGAAAATAGATATTGTATTTTTACAAGAAACACATCAAAAGAAAGAAGGGGTGAATGTACTTAAGTTATACTGGGCTGATGTATATGAAAAGGCATTTGGTACATCAAAAGCAAGAGGGGTAGCAATCATTGTAGCTAAAAGATGTGAATTTATGATAAAAGCCATAAAAAGAGATGATATGAGAAGATTTCTTATAATCCAAGGCTTGATTTATGGACAAGAGCAAACTTGTATGCACCTAATATAAATCAGAGAGAGTTTTATAATAAGGTATATGAAGAAATAGAAGAAGTCAAAAAAGGTTATGTGATAATGGCAGGTGATTATAATATGGTTGTGGATAATGGAATTGACAAATCCAATCCATCAAAAGTGGAAATAAAGTATAATAATACAGATTTAAGAAAATTTATTAATAGAAATAAATGTTTGGAGAGAACTACACGGTAATCAAAAGAGTTATACATATTTTTCTGGTAGACATAAAAAATTTACAAGAATAGATTATATATTTGTAACACCAGAAATATTATCTAAAATAATTAAAGTAGAGATGAAAATAATTAAAATATCTGATCATGCAATGGTAATTATGGATATGGAAATAGATTGTGATTATAAACAGGCAAGTAGATGGAAAATGGATTTGAGGATTTTTAAAAAAATAAAGAGATTTTAGAAAAAATGGAAAGGGAATTAAAAGAAATATGGACTATAAATGAAGAGGGAGGTAGTAATATAGGTGTAATATGGGATGCAATGAAAGCAGCACTGAGAGCTTTAGGGATAAAACACTGTTATAATATAAAAAACAAAAAGAGAAATATATTAAATGGTTGGAGGAGGAAATTAGGGAACTAGAGAGCAAATATATAGAAAGCAGAGAGAATAGGATTGTATTAGAACTATCAGCTAAAAGAAAAGAGTTGCAAAATATTGAGATAGAACAGTTCAAAGAAATCTAATATATTGAAACAGGGAGTTTTATGAAAATAGTAATAAAAATTCTAGAATGTTGTCTAGAGCACACGCTTAAAAAGGCAAAAGCCTGATTGGAGTAATAAAGAATGATAAGGGGAAAGATGTAACATAATGAGAGAAAAGTGTTGATATTTCAGAACTGCTTTGAAAAGGGAAATGACATAAATATGAATGAAAGTCAGGCATATACAGAAAAGCATTTAAATTGTAAAATTCAAGAATACGATAAAGAAATAATGGAATCACAAATAGAAGAAAAGGAAATAGTGGAAGTTATTAATAAATTGAAAATAGGTAACGCACCAGGGCTAGATGAACTAGGTGTAGAATATTATAAACATTTTAAAGTACTAGGTGCCAAAGATGAAGATAATATTTAATAAAATAATGGAAGGGGAAAATATTCATAGCAAAACCAGGTCAAGATCATACAAACCCAGGATCATATAGACCAATATCCCTTATTAATCAGGACACTAAGTTTTTTACAGCAATGTTGGCAAATAGACTAAATATATTCATAGAAAATTATATTAAAATGACCAATATGACCACTGTGGATTTATAAGAGGCTGATAAATGTCAGATGTGGTAAGAAGGGTATTAAACATATAAATATATTGTTATGTATGTAGGTTTGAATGTTATTGGTTTATTTGAACTGTTCTTGTAAAATGTCAAATGGTATTGGTTTAGATAGTGCGGGAAGAAACCCTGCACTCCCATTGGCTGGCAGCTACGGCTGCAGGCTATAAGAAGCAGCCAGCCAGGACGGGTCTATTCGAGCTGTAGTCACTTAATAAACTCTTTGCTGGAACTCCTCGCCTGACTCTTCATGCAAACTTAACACTGGCGACGAGGATGGGATTTCCCTGAAGAGAAGACGACGACGAACAAGCAACTGAGCGAGATGGCTGCGCTGAACACCCCCAGCACCGTTCGATCCGCGACGGAAGACTGGGAATCGATGCGGATCGTTCCACATGTTCCTGGAGGGAACGATCTCGCCGCATCCCCGAGAGACGGAAGAGGGCGGTCTTTCTCATGCACTGCGGTCCGGCAGTCTTCAAAATGGCGAAGGCGGAGCAGCAGAGCTGAAGGTAATGGAATGGCCCGATTTAGAAAACTTTTAAGAGCCCATTACGCACAAGTATCGTGCCTCATTAAGAGACACGAATTTTACCGTCGGGATCAAGGGGATAGCGAGAATGTTAATGACTTCGTGGCAAGTTTAAGGGACATTGGGGTGCTTGTGACTTTACCAACTTAGAAGAGGCCATGATCGGTTTGTTTTAGGCCTTAAAGATAAGGTCTTACAAAGCAAACTATTAATGAGACCTAAGATCACGTTTAAGGAGGCCATTGAAGAAGCTGTTTCAGCGAAGCCACCAAGTCCTCAGCAGCGCCATGAAAAGATTAACAAGGCCTCAAGCCAGGCCTCAAGCCATTCTGATGGGGAAAATCCACAACAGCCCATTGCAACAAATAGACTCTGATTCTGATGGCAGTGAGGCAGAGGAGGGATTTTAAACTCAGAATGGAGAAGAAAAGAAAAGTCTCTGGGAAAAACAGGCAAGGGTTCTATTGCAGAGGCTGTGGGGGCACCCCGCACTGAATGCAAATTCTTTGACTCCATTTGCCTACGTTGTGAGAAACGGGGTCACATAGCCAGAGTCTGCAAATCATCCAGAACTCCACCAGCTAGGAAGAAATTTCCTGATAGAGACTTTAAGCCCAACAATTTCCTTGAAAAAAAAAATTTAGAAGCAAATGGCAAGAATGAAACTCACCAAACAATCACTATTGGTCATTCTTCACCCTTAAAAAGCAGAAAAGTACATGTAAAGGTGTTTATTGAAGGAAGGCCTTGCCAAATGGAAGTGGACTCAGGCTCTTATTTATTATGGTGTCATGGGACACTATCCACAGACTCTTTCCCAAAATTCAGAAAAAGCATTTCCAGAAGCAAGCACTGACTCTCAAAGACTACCAAGGAAACAAGATTCCAGTAGTTGGAGCGAGAGATTTCAACGTGCAGTTTAAAGGCCACACCAAACGTTTGCCCCTGACCATCGTGGACAAGGATCGCCCAAGTTTGCTGGGACTTGAGTGGTTCAAACCACTTGGCATCGAGGTGACTGGCATCCATCACGTAAGCAGTTCTGACTGGGAAGAGTCCTTGAAGTCTGAGTTTCCAGAGGTCTTCAGCGAAGGACTGGGCAAGTATATGGGGACCCCTATTGCTTTCTGCCTAGACCCCAAGGTGCCCCCAATTCGTTTAAAGCCCAGGAGGGTCCCATTTGCTTTAAAGGAAAAAATTGATGCACAATTAGATAAACTCATTGCTCAAGGGGTTTTAGAGCCTATTGACCACTCCAGATGGGAATCACCCATAGTCACACCAGTCAAGGCTGATGGGTCAGTGAGAATCTGTGGTGACTACAAGGGGACACTTAACCATGCTGCAGCAGAGCGCATATCCTGTACCAGTTGTGCATCATCTGCTCCATTCCCTTGGCAGGGGTACAGTATTTGCTAAACTGGATTTGGCCCAGGCATATCAACAATTAACAGTTGATGATGCCACTGCAGAGGCACAAACAATTGTGACCCATAGAGGTGCCTTCAAATGTAAAAGACTACAATTTGGAGTAAGCGTGGCACCTGGCATTTTCAGAGCCTTATGGAAAGAATGTTGCAAGGACTGCCAGGGTAGTGCCTTATTTTGATGATGTATTAATCTCTGCTGAAAATGACACTCAGCTTCAAGAAAGACTCAGAGAAGTCCTTACCAGATTCAGAAAAGCGGGTTAAAAGTCAAGGAAGACAAATGTACACTCAAAACAGACAGAGTTGAGTTCCTGGGGTATATGATTGACAAGCATGGCATCCATCCTACTGATGCCAAGGTTAAAGCAATCAATGAAGCCCCTAAACCTCGATGCAAGGCAGATTTGCAAGCCTTCCTTGGACTTATTAACTTTTACCACATGTTTCTACCTCACAAAGCATCTATTGCTGAGCCCTTATATCGCCTACTTGATAAGAATGCTGTTTGGATCTGGGGGCGGAAGGAACAGTCAGCATTTAACAGTATTAAGAGACTAATCACGTCTGATGCTGTGTTGATACAATTCTCTGAGAATTTACCTGTTGTTCTGACTTGTGATGCATCCCCTTTTGGAGTGGGGGGGTTTGAGTCACAGGCTTCCCAATGGACGGAAGCCCCAATTGCATTTTACTCTCGCACGCTGTCCAAAGCAGAGAGGAATTATAGCCAATTGGACAAGGAGACTTTAGCAGTTGTTGCAGCTGTTAAGAAATTTCATGAATATCTGTATGGCAGGTCATTCACCATTGTTACAGATCACAAACCTTTACTAGGCATTGTGGCAGGAGACAAACCTACACCTAATATCCTGTCACCAAGAATGCTGAGGTGGACTGAATTTCTTGCAGCCTATTCCTACAAACTGATTCACAGGCCTGGCAAGGACATTGGACATGCTGATGCACTGAGTCGTTGCCCACTACCTTGCCACAAGGAGGACTTTGAACTTGAAACTCACACCTTTTCCTGGAGACCGTTGCTAAGCTTCCAGTCCATGCTGCTGAGATTGCCAAAGAAACTGCCAAAGATGCTGTGTTGGCACCTGTTATGGGCTGGATTAAGAAAGGTTGGCCTCTTCAAGATCTACCTCACCTTGCCCAACCTTTTAAGTCCAGGCAAACTGAATTATCTGTATTAAGAGGATGTATTTTGTGGGGTAACAGGGTGGTTATTCCTGCAAAACTGCAAAGGGAGGTTTTGGAAATGTTACATGAGGGTCATCCTGGGATTGTAAGGATGAAAGGTTTGGCCAGGAGTTATGTATGGTGGCCAGGTATTGACAAAATGGTTGAAAACTGGGTAGCCTCTTGTCCCAATTGCCAGGTAGTCAGACCTGCCCCACCTCACGCCCCCACACAGGAATGGGAATGTCCTAGGGGCCCATGGTCTAGAATCCACATTGATTTTGCAGGCCCTACAAGAGGGCACACTTTTCTAGTTATAGTAGATGCATACTCCAAATGGCTAGAGGTAATTCCCATGACATCCACTACTACTGAGGCTGTTATCAAGCAGCTCAGAAAATTGTTTGTAACCTATGGGTTACCAGATGTCCTTGTCTCTGACAATGGCCCTCAATTCACATCTAACATTTTTGAATCCTTTCTAGCTCAACAGGGCATCAGACATGCCCTCACTGCCCCTGGGCACCCTTGACCAACGGCCGGGCTGAACGCATGGTACGCTTTACCAAAGAGAAGCTTCTGCAGCTGGGTCCTGGGGACATCACTGAGAAGCTTGAAAAGCTTCTTAGTGTTCAACACATCACTCCTAGCCCATCAACTAACTTGTCCCCAGCAGAGTTGTTGATGGGCAGGAAACTTAGGTCTTCCCTTGACCGCCTTCATCCCACTTATGCACCCAACACCACTGGATTCCACTTCCAAAGTTCGTTCTTTTAGTGTGGGAGATTCTGTCTATGCTAGGAACCTTATAGGTGAACCTTTGTGGATTCCTGCTGAAATAACTCACATCACGGGCCCTCGTTCTTACAGGGTACAAACAGAGGATGGCCTCCTCTGGAGCAGGCACATTGACCAACTTAGATCCAGGTTCCCTCAGGAACATCGCCCTGTCTCCCTCTAGGTCCCTCACCTGATGTTTCTTCTAGGGGAAGGGGGAACAGGAGGAAAATCAGCAAACAGGAATCAACCCCATGTGTAGCGAGCCATTGCGACAGGAACCATCGAACCCTGTCACAATGCCAAGATCCACCACCTGAAGTGGAAGATTGCACATCACTACCTGACTTGGGTGCTGACATTGGAATGGAGATGGGTTGGGAGGAGAGACCAGATTCTAACAGTCTAACAGGGTCTTCTTTCACAGGAAGTCCTAACAGGGAAATGTCAGTAGACACATTTCCCTCTCACTGGGTGAGAACGTTAAAACTTCTGAACCACGAAGGTCTCAACGTACACATAGGAGCCCCACCTATTTAAAGGAATACATTAGATAGATTGGGGTTTGGTATGGACTGAACCTAGTGGGGAGGGGTGTTATGTATGTAGGTTTGAATGTTATTGGTTTATTTGAACTGTTCTTGTAAAATGTCAAATGGTATTGGTTTAGATAGTGCGGGAAGAAACCCTGCACTCCCATTGGCTGGCAGCTATGGCTGCAGGCTATAAGAAGCAGCCGTAGCCAAGCCAGGACGGGTCTATTCGAGCTGTAGTCACTTAATAAACTCTTTGCTGGAACTCCTCGCGTCTGACTCTTCATGCAAACTTAACATATATGTTAAACATATTTAACATATAAAGAATCAAAAATTGAAGGCAGGTGTATTAGCCTTAGATGTATTTAAGGCCTTTGATTGTGTGGAATGGCCTACATTGAAGATATTAATAGAGAGGTTTTGGGGGGGAAATTAGAAAAGTGATAAATCAACTATATTCAGAGAATAAAGCGAGAATAATTATAAATGATGGTATTACAGAGACAATAACCTTAAGCCAAGGAACAAGACAGAGTTGCCCTTTATCTCCAGTTTTATTTGCATTATTGATTTGGCAAATGCAATTAGGGAAGATTCATTGATTGAAGGGATTGGTGTACAGAAGAAAACTAAAATAAATTTATTTGCAGATGATACATTATTAACATTTCAAAATCCTGTAGTTATCATAGAGAGGATATACTTACATCTGAATGAACTTGGGAAATATAGAGGATTACAAATAAACTGGAAAAAATCAGAAATGATGTTGTATAACCATAGTAAAGAAGAAATGGACGTATTGAAAGGAAAATATAAATTAAAAATAGTAGATAGTATTAAATATTTAGGTATTGACATCCCCAAAAATATTCAAGAGTTAAAGAAAATAAATTATGAAAAGTTACAGAAAGTTATCAAAGATAAAATAGATAAATATGAGAAAGTAAAATTATCATGGTTTGGAAGAATTGCAATGATAAAAATGAAAGTTTTACCAAAAATTAATTTTTTGTTTTGGATGATCCCAATTAAATTTTCAGATCAAGAATTAAAGCAAATACAGAGGTTGCTGGAGGTGTATTGTAATGGAGACAACAGAGCAAGAATAAGAAAAGCATTATGGTATGAACCATTAAAAAAGGGTGAGCTGAGTCTTTCAAATGTTGGAAATTATTGGCTAGCTAATCAATTATAAAGGTAGTCCCAGATATTATAGCAGTAACTAGAGATTTAATATGGAGGGATATAGTTGGAAGAATTAAGGGAAATAGGTGATCTTATAGAATGATATTGGTTTAAAAAGGATATTTTTTAAAAAATTGCTAGGAGGATTCAAAATCCCTTTTTTAAAAATTTGATAGAATTATGGAATAAATGGAGATGCCAGGAATTTCTCCTTTAACACCGGTGGTGGAAATGGAGAAATTCCCTAAGATTGAATTGAAAGAATGGATTAGTAAATTAAAAGAAAATGATATATATAAATGGGAAGACTGGAAGAACAAGATAAAGAATAACACAATTAAAAAATGTTTTATCAGATATTAAATTAAATTGGTTGAATTGGATACAATTAGAGAAATGGATAAAAGTGGAAGAAGAATTTGAGAAAAAAGATAGACAGTTAACAAAATTTGAAATGATTATAAAAGAATGTGAGGTGAATGAAGAATATATAGCTAAAGGAAGAATTGGGAAAATATATAGATATTAACTGAATTAGAAGAATAGGCAAAAGGTTTAAAATTAATTTGGGAATGAGATTTAGGAGAAATAAATGATAATGATTGGAAAAATATTTGGAATAGAAGAGTATATTAAATATGTCAGTTAGAGTTAAGGAAAATGGATGTTGGTATTAACATTCAAAGTCCTTCATGGCTTGGGTCCGGGGTATTTACAAGAGTGTCTCCTGCTGACATCGAATGTTGATCGCCCTGTGCAAGAGCACATACAGGGACTTCTCGGGGTACCGTCCGCAAGACACTGTCAGCTGGCGGTGCCCCGGGAAGGGCCTACTCTGTAGTGGCTCCCGCCTTGTGGAACCAATTCCCCGTGGGACTCCGTTTGGCTCTGGATCTCTGCTCTTTCCGCCACGATCTGAAAACTTGGCTGTTTGAACAGGCTGGGCTGGACCGACATCTCAGGGAGGGGATTTTAAATTGTTTTCATCTGGGCTTGTACTGTTTAATTCATTTTTTAATGTATTTATTGTTGTTGTTTTAGTTGTGAGCCACCCCGAGTCCTCTCGGAAAGGGGGCGGCATACAAGTCCAATTCTTAAATTAAATTAAGTGATATGGAGGTGGTACCTAACACCACGTAAATTAAATCAAATATTTGTTGGAGGTGCAAGAAAGAGGTTAGAACATATAAACATATATGATGGGATTGTGATAGTGCACAAAAAATACGGGACATGGTGTTTAGAGAAATTAATGCACTTTTGAAAGTAAATTTAGATATGTCACCAAGAATTGCACTATTGTTACTGGTGGAAAAACAGGATATAAGTGAAACAAAAAAGGAATTGATTGCAAATTGGCTGCTAGAGTAGTGATGGCTAAATATTGGGGACAAAATTGGGATATTCAAAGAAATGAGTGATAGAATGAAATTTGGAGCATGGCAACAAATGATAAATTAACAACAGAAATTAAATTTTAAAAAGGGGTGATTAAAGCAAACAATTTTAATGAAATATGGGGGGATTTTATAAAATCGGTGTTGGTGGAAGGCAAAGGGAATAAATTTACTCCAGAATATATGTTGTTTTGAAAGGGATAAGGGCACAATTGGAATATATAGTAAAACTTTTAATTGTTATAGAAGAATTTTAAGAAAAAAAAATGGTCTCCAGGGGTTGGGTGTACTGTAATATTTGTATTTTTTTCCTTTCCCCCCCTTTTCCCCCCTGTATTTAGATGTATATATATTATGTTTGTATTTGTGGGCCAATTGTTCTCTGATGATAAAAAAATCCTTTCAAAGCATTTCTGAGATGCAAATATGTGGAAAATGTTACCAAGCTGCAGAGGCAAATTTTCAACTAGCTAAAAATGCAGAGTATATCCAGTGGTTCACACTGGTTCATTAGAACCAGTAGCTAATTGTTTGTTCAGTTTGGCAAACTGGCTGAACCCTTACCCCTCCCCTTCCCTCCTTGCCACTCGTCCCCTCACTGGGCTGCTTGACTCTTACTTTGGATGAGATTAAGGGACTATGGACAGCCTGCTGTCACTGTTCCGAGTTTGGCCAGCAAAGAAAGAGACCACACTGAGGGCCTTGAGCTGGCTCGGCATGCAGTGAATTGGTTGTGCGCATGTGTAGGGTAATGGCGGTTCAGAGGAGTTGAGAGTTGTGGTTATTATGGGAAGATCCCAGATTTGGCCGTTCGGGGGGTGGGTTGTTTTCCTCTGGAGAGGTGGACCTTGCAGTGGCTCGACCCAGGGTGCTTCCCCTGGGTCGGGGTGTTGGCAGCGGTGGCAGCGATGCCGGTCAGGGGTTTTCTTTCCTTCCGGCTGGTGCCGCCCAGTGCGATGGCTGGGGGGTGTGGCCCTGCGGCCTTGGCGGCCTTGGCGACCCTCAGCGTTCGTGCCTGGAGCAGGCCATGCTGGAAGCCTGCTGTCTGACCCAGGGTGTTTCTCCTGGGTCGAAGTGTCAGCGGTGGCAGCTCGTGTGGCTTGCGTGGCTCGCTGGAAGGTCCACCATCCGACCCAGGGTGTTTCTCCTGGGTCGAGGAGTCAGCGACGGCAACAGCAACGCTGGTCAGGGGTTTTTCTCGGCTGGCTCTGCTCGGCGCGATGGTGGGGGGTGCGGCGCTTGCGGCCCTATGGCCTTGGCGGCCTTGGCGGCCTCAGCGTTTGCACCTGGAAGCTCGTGCAGCTGACGCGACTTGTGCTGGAGGTCCACCAGAGGAAATGGTCGGAATTTTTGGAGGAGCAATCCGATCAGCAATGAAGAAGCGGACCTTGAGATCTGGAATGATGGTGGCGGCTGTTGGAATGACGGCTGCTGAAGAGACTGTTGGAGGGGTCGTTGTGGACTGCTGGAGAGGCCGCTGGGCCATCGGAGGGGCTGTCGGAGGGCCCGCTGGAGTCTGCCGGAGCTGCTGCGCGACTGTAGCATGGCTGCAGCACGGCAGAGATGGCATGGCGATGATGGCGGCATTAGCGGCACTGTTGCTGCTGGTGCTATTGGCTGGGGGATATTTGAAGATCTGCTGGGGAGGATGCTCGGGGCACTGGTCTTTTTATTGGTGTCCTTGGTACCTCCCCGACCTTCCCCCTAGCCTTGGATGCAACGATGGCGGCGGATGTTGCTTTCCGGCTTCTTCTTCTTGGGAGGGCCTGGAGGATGCAACTGCAGAGATGACTGGTTGGTGGAGACATCGGGCCCTTAGTGGCCGTCTACTGTGCCTGGTCCATCTTTCCTTTCCCCCGGATGCCTCAGTTTGCCCTTTGGGGATTGCATGGTGTGGTGAGAGCACGCCATGCCTGGCCATCACCACTGGGGTGAGAGAGCAGTGGTGTTTGGCCCCCCTTATCCGGGGTCAGCTTGAGGACTGTCTTCCTCTGTGGGAGAGAGAAAGCTGGACCATGTCGAGATCGTGGGACTTACTCCCCGGTAGGCTGTGGGAGTGCCACCTGGGTTGAGAGGTCTCCGCTGTTTGCTGGCCCTAGAATTCACCATCAGCGACCTAAACTATGTATCATCTTATCCTGGACTTTGATTTTTCCCATTGATGACTACTATTGGTTACACCTACTCTTCTCTTGAGCTGCGGGCACTCAGGGGTGTTCCCCTGTCCCTGAGATGGCCCACTGCATTGTCAAAGCCCCTCCTCGATGACGGATCTCCTAATCCTGAGAGGGGGCATAGCACGACCAAATTAAATTAAGTTTAATTCGGAAGGGGAGGTTTTTAAAATTTTTAATTGGTTGTCTTAAGGGGTTAGGGAGGGGGGTGGAAGGGTCTTCTTGGCGGGCTTTTGCGGATTGCCTGCCTAGTTTGGTTGGAACTCAGTCCAGCCTGGTCAAGGAACGTGGTGGGGGGGAGGGGGGCCCTCGGGGCTCTGGGAAGCAAGGCGGGAACATCGATCCCCAGGGTGATCGGATTTGGCAGTAGACAAAGAGTCAGGGGGCCATATCGTGATTTGGGAGTGCGCTGCCGCTATTTGCGAGCTGTGGCGTGCTCCAACCCCCATGCCTCTGCCCACTCCCCTGGGGATATGGGACCTGGAGCACCTGTGCTGCAGCTGGTGTATTTTAATGCCAGGTCCGTGGCTAATAAGGTGTCCCTTCTCTGGGAAATGATTGAGGAGGAGGCTGTGGACTTGGCCTGCATCACCGAAACCTGGTTGGGGCCAGAGGGTGGAGTTCCTCTGGTTGATTTATGCCTCCCAGGTTTTCAGGTTTTGCACCAGCCTAGAGCCTAGGGAAGGGGTGGTGGGGTGGCTGTTGTTATTCGGGAGACCTTGATTCCAAGGGAGGTCTCTGTTCCCCAGACAGGCGGGTGTGAGACCATCCTCCTGTGGTTGGGGCCCGGTGGCCAGTTGGGCCTGCTGCTTGCATACCTTTCCCCCAGCTGTGTAGCAGCGGCCCTGCCTGGGTTTTTCGATGCACACTCGGGAGTGGCGGTGGAGCTCCCAGGCCTTTTGGTCTTGGGTGACTTCAACTTGCCCTCCCTGGGAGGGGCATTGGGTTTGGCCCAGGAGTTCATGGCTTCCATGGAGGCTATGGGCCTGGCCCAGCTAAAACAGGGCCCCACGCACGGGGGGGCAACATGCTTGACCTTGTTTTTGTCTCGGAGCAGTGGCGTAGTGATCTGGGGGTGGGCAGTATTAATGCCCAACCCGTTGCATGGTCAGATCACTATCTTCCAACAGGCCACCCCACGCTGCTGGGATGAGGAACCGCTGAGATGGTTCTGCCCCAGATGCCTGATGGACCCTGAGAGGTTCCAGGCAGAGCTGGGGTCTCTGCCCGCCTCCCTTATCCACAGCTCGGCTGAGGTGCTGGCAGCTGCATGGCAACAGGCTGCCTCGGAAGCCCTCGACTGGGTTGTCCCCTTACATCCCCTCACTCGCCGCAGATCCCGGGTGGCTCCCTGGTTTACAGAGGAGCTCCGGGAGATGAAGCGACGTAGGAGGGGTTTATAGAGCAGGTGGAGGTCAACCCATTCCGAATCCGACCGAACCAAGTTGAGAGCCTATTTTAGGACTTACCTGGGAGCTTTGAGGGCAGCGAGGAGGGCTTACCTCTCCACCCTCATAGTGTCCGCAGATAATCGCCCGGCTGCCCTGTTCAGGGTCACGTGCTCCCTCTTACTTTGGGAGCCAGAGGTAGACCCTCTGCGGGGCAGGACTGAGGAATTTGGACAATATCTGTCGGATAAGATCACTCAGATCCGGGAGGGGCTGAGCTCTAATTTGCAGTGGTCTGAGGAGGGAGTCACAGAGAGTCTGGCTGATGTCATCTGGGCTGAGTTTGATCCTGTTTCTGAGGTTGAAGTGGACAGGATTATGCGATGCCTGAGTTCCACCACCTGTTTATTGGACCCGTGTCCTTCCTGGATGGTATATGCCTCCAGGGAGACCATGTGCGGCTGGCTCCAGGCAGTTGTTAATGCCTCGCTGAGTGAGGGGTCCTTTCCTGCCACCTTGAAAGAGGCGGTGGTGAGACCCCTCCTGAAGAAGCCTGCTCTGGACCCAGCCGTTTTAAACAACTTTCGTCCAGTCTCCAACCTTCGCTTTTTGGCGAAGGTTGTTGAGACCGTGGTGGCTCAGCAGTTTCTGCTTTTCCTGGAGGAAGCGGACTATCTAGATCCGTATCAGTCAGGCTTCCGACCTGGGTTTAGCATGGAGACGGCATTGGTCACGCTGATGGATGATCTCTGGAGGGCTCAGGACAGGGGACTTTCCTCTGTCCTAGTCCTGTTAGATCTCTCAGCGGCTTTCGATACCATCGACCATGGTATCCTATTGCGGCGCCTCATGGGGTTGGGAGTGGGGGGCACTGTTTTGTAGTGGTTCTCCTCCTACCTCTCAGGGCGCTCGCAATCGATGTTGGAAGGAGGGCAGAGGTCGGCCCCGAGGGCACTCACATGTGGGGTCCCTCAGGAGTCGGTCCTCTCTTCCCTCCTGTTCAACATCTATATGAAGCCGCTGGGTGAGATCATCCGTGGTTTTGAGGTGAAGTATCATCAGTACACTGATGATACCCAGTTGTATATCTCCACCCCAAACCAAATCAGTGATGCCCTCTCCGTGATGACCCGGTGTCTGGATGCGGTATGGATCTGGATGGGTAGGAACAGACTGCAGCTCAACCCGGCTAAGACTGAGTGGTTATGCGTACAGGCATCTCGGCCCAGTCAGTTGATTCTATCTTTGGTCATAGGGGGAGAGGTGTTGCCCCCTGTGGACAGGGCCCGGAACCTGGGAGTCCTTCTGGATTCACGGCTTGGTTTGGAGGAACAGGTGGGGGCCGTGACCAGGGGGGTTTTGCCCAGGTCCGACTGGTTTGCCAGTTGCGCCCGTACCTGGACCGAGATGCCCTTTGCACGATCACTCATGCACTTGTGACTTCCCGACTAGACTACTGCAAAGCTCTCTATTTAGGACTGCCCTTGCATACCATCTGGAGGCTTCAGCTGGTGCAGAATGTGGCTGCGCGGGCTGTGATGGGAGTTTCCCGATACTCCCATGTTATACCCCTCCTGCGCGAGCTGCATTGGTTACTGGTTGTGCTCCGGGTGAGATTCAAGGTGTTGGTGTCAAAGTCCTTTACGATATGGGTCCAGGGTACTTGCAGGAGTGTCTCCTGCCAATATCAAACACCGATCGCCCTGTGCGTGCGCACAGAGGGGGACTCCTCGGGGTGCCGTCAGCTAGACAATGTCGGCTGGCGGTGCCTCGGGAAGGGCCTACTCTGTTGCAGCCCCCGCCTTGTGGAACCAACTCCCTTTGGAGCTCCGTTTGGCTCCTGATCTTCACTCCTTCTGCCGTGATCTGAAGACCTGGTTGTTTGAACAGACCGGGCTGGACTGACCTCCAGGGTTTTTTTAAAATTATTTTAATTGGGTTTTAAAGATTGGGCTTGTTTGATTTAATTTTCTTTTAAATATTTATTGTTTGTACTACTGTGTTTTAGTTGTGAGCCGCCTGAGTCCTTGTGGACAGGGGGCAGCATACAAGTCCAATAAATAAATAAATAAATAAATAAATAAATAAATAAATAAATAAAATAAATACCAAAACAAAAAATGTTTCTAGCTAGCATTACCGGCTTCCTCTGGCCGGCTGGCTATGGTGGCAGGAACACCCCACCCACACCTGCTGCCAGCCTGCTCCAGCAAGCATTCTTCACCAGCTCTCTGCAGGCTCCAGCAAGCCTTGATTCATAGTCTGTAATCCAGCTGCAGCTCTCTCCCTCTTCCAACCTGCTCCAGCAAACACTATTTGCTGGCCTGCTCCAGCAAACACTCCTTGCCGGTTCTCTACAGGCTCCAGCAAGCCTGGATTCATGGCCTCTCATGTCTCTCCCTTCCTGACTTTCCACCAGTGTGAGTTCATTACAACACCCAGTACCCAACACCCAACTGTGTGCCCCCTCCCCCCTCTGTGGTTTGTGGCAACTCTGATTCTTGGACATTGACACCTGCTTCCTTTTCCTTCCTTATGCTGTGCCAAAGAGAGTCACCACCTTCTTGCTCTTTCCTGTCTGGCCACACTGAGGCCATTTCAGCATCTCGACACTCCTCTAATCTCCTCTGATGTAGTGTCCAGGCTGGCTACAACACAGATGTTCATTCTCAACCTTATTTGAGATTCCTAGCTGCAATGGACAGCAATGCTAAGATTTGTTTTCTATTTCAAAGTTTTTTATTTTATATTTACAATATAAGTGAAACTCAAAAAATTAGAATATCGTGCAAAAGTTCATTTATTTCTGTAATGCAACTTAAAAGGCGAAACTAATATATGAGATAGACTCATTACATGCAAAGCAAGATAGTTCAAGCTGTGATTTGCCATAATTGTGATGATTATGGCTTACAGCTCATGAAAACCCCAAATCCACAATCTCAAAAAAATAGAATATTACATGCAATCAATAAAACAAGGATTGTACATAGAACAATATTGGACCTCTGAAAAGTATAAGCATGCATATGTACTCAGTACTTTGCAGCAATTACTGCCTCAATGCGGCGTGGCATGGAAGCTATCAGCCTGTGCTGAAGTGTTATGGAAGACCAGGATGCTTCAATAGAGGCCTTCAGCTCTTCTGCATTGTTTGGTCTCATGTCTATTATCTTTTTCTTGGCAATGCCTCATAGATTCTCTATGGGGTTCAGGTCAGGCGAGTTTGCTGGCCAATCAAGCACAGTAATCCCACGGTCATTGAACCAGCTTTTAGTGCTTTTGGCAGTTTAGGCAGGTGCCAAGTCCTGCTGGAAAATGAAGTCAGCATCCCCATAAAGCTTGTCTGTGGAAGGAAGCATGAAGTGGTCCAAAATCTCCTGGTAGATGGCTGAATTGACCCTGGACTTAATGAAGCACAGTGGTCCAACACCAGCAGATGACATGGCTCCCCAAATCAACACAAACTGTGGAAACTTCACACTGGACTTCAAGAATCTTGCAGTGTGTGCCTCTCCATTCTTCCTCCAGACTCTGGGTCCTTGGTTTCCAAAGAGGACTTTGGACCACTGATCAACAGACCATGTCTGTTTTTTTTAGCCCAGGTAGGACGCTTCTGACGTTGTTTCTTGTTCAGGAGCTGCTTGACAAGAGGAATATGACATTTGAAGCCCATGTCCAGGATCCATCTGTGTGTGGTGGCTCTTGATGCACTGATTCCAGCCTCGGTCCACTCCTTGTGAAAGTCCCCAACACTTTTGAATGGCCTATTCCTGACAATCCTCTCCAGGCTGCTGTCATCTCTGCTGTTTGTGCACCTTTTTCTTCCACACTTTTCCCTTCCACATAACTTTCTATTAATGTGCTTTGATACAGCACTTTGGGAACATCCAACTTCTTTTGCGATTACCTTTTGAGGCTTTCCCTCCTTATGGAGGATGTCAATGATGGTTTTCTGCACAACTGTCAGGTCAGCAGTCTTTCCCATGATTGTGATTCCTACTGAACCAGACTGAGAGACCATTTAAAGGCTCAGGAACCCTTTGCAGGTGTTATGGCTTAATTAGCTGATTAGAGTGGGAGACTTTGAGCCTAGAATATTGCACCTTTTCACAATATTCTAATTTCCTGAGATTGTGGATTTGGGGTTTTCATGAGCTGTAAGCCATAATCATCACAATTATAGCAAATCACAGCTTGAACTATTTTGCTTTGCATGTAATGAGTCTATCTCATATATTAGTTTCATCTTTTAAGTTGTATTACTGAAATAAATGAACTTTTGCACAATATTCTAATTTTTCGAGTTTCACCTATATCTCCTTGTTCATTTAACTCTTGTTTAGTTTTGAGCTCACCTTTTCATTCAATATATCCTTATATCTAACAACAGTTCCTGTTTTACAAACATTTGGATGTATAAGTGCTTCCATTGACGATAACCAGACTGGAATTTTTAAATAAAGTTTGTTCTCTAGTTTTTTCCCATATTAACAATAAAGCATTCCTTACATAATGTCTGAAAATAACCATGTATCTTATTTCTCCCTACCATAAAAATGCATGCCAGCGCAATTGCAAATCATGTCCCCCAACGTCAACAGCCTTGTATTTCTTAACATAATCCATTCTTTCATTCATGTTAACACCGTAGTCTGGTAGTATAGTTAGCAAAGCTAAGGTTGATGTCCACCTGTGTCAATCCAGCAGACAAAACAGGAAAGGGGGACAGAGAGAAACAGTCCAGCTGCCAAGGTACTATCTCCACACAAGTAAAGTAATAACTAGCAGTCAGCAAGGCTTTGTTAAAAACAGATCATGCCAAACCAACCTTATTTCATTCTTCAACCTAGTGACTAAATTAGTAGACCAGCAAAATACTGTGGACATAATATACTTAGATTTCAGCCAGGCATTCGACAAAGTAGACCACAACCTACTTTTTGGTAAGCTAGAAAAAGGTGGGATAGATAGAACCACCACCAGATGGATTCACAACTGGCTGACAAATGGTACTCAACGAGTAGTCCTTAATGGGTCTGTCTTTTTTAAAAAAATAAACTTTATTCAATTTTCCAACAGTTTAAAAAACCATAAAAAGAACACAATTATATCAACATTGAAGACATAATTTACATTTCTTAATCATATTCTTATACTTAATTTCTTATTACATTACAATTATTACATATTGCTTTTCCTATTAATTTACTATTCCTTACTCCTTATTTATACCCCTGGTTACATAATATATTTTCTATTAATTCTACATTCAGTATATATAACTTCATAACCTTTAATTGATTACAGTATTAATTTTCTTTCTCTTCTCAAACCGTGCATACCAGGCATCCTAGACTGAATAATATATCGATTCGTCTCTATCCTTTAATTCTAAAGTCAGCCTGTCCATTTCTGCACAGTCTAGAATTTTCCTTAACACTGCTCCCTCTTGTGGTATCTCTCCTTGTTTCCAGGGCTGTGCATATGTAATCCTAGCAGCAGTTGTTATGTGTAAAATAATATATCTATCAGTATTACTATATTTTCCTTTTATTATGCCCAAAAAAACAGTTCTGGTTGAAAATCGATTTTTTATTTTGTTATTTCTTCTAACCATATTTATTTATTTATTTATTTATTTATTGAATCTTATTCCAATATTTTGCTTCCTGGCAGGTCCACCACATAGAAAAGTATGTGCCCCATAATTTCTTGCATTTCCAGCATTCTGGGTTTTGACTTACAAACATTTTTGCCAATCTGGTGGGAGGTAGATGCCACCTGTACAACATTTTATACATATTTTCTCTTTATGCTGTAGATAATGTTAGTCTATAATTCCCCCCCCCTACACACATACATTCTTTCCTAATGTTCCAATTCTATATTATATTCCATATTTTTCACCCAGGCTACCATCATTTCTTTAACTACCTCTTCTTCCATCTTTTTTTTAAAATTACATTTATATACCGCCCTTCTCCGAAGACTCAGGGCGGCTTACAATTTTTGGGATACAACCCAATACGCTCAGCAATAGCCTTCATTCCATTGTATATGCCTGCTTATTACTAAGCGGCATTTTTACAAAGTCAGCTTATTGCCCCCAACAATCTTGGGTCCTCAATTTACCTACCCTGAGAGGATGGAAGGCTGAGTTAACCTTGAGCCTGGTGGGATTCGAGCCTGCAGTAATTGCAGGCAGCTGGAACTTAAGTGCTAGGCATTTAACAGCCTGCACCACCAAGGCTCTTAAAGTTCAGAAGAAAGTTATATAATTTAGATATCATCTTTTTCTCTGTTCCCTGGATAATTTTATCTAATTGTTGTTTATTCATATGAAATCCATATTCTTCCTTGTCTTTTCTATACCTTGCCTGTACCTGCATATAAGGCCACCAGTCAATATCTATGTTTTGCTGTTTTAACTCATGTATTGTTTTTAATCTCTCTTGTTTATCGAGCAAATCCTCATATTTAGCCAAATCTATTGCATTTGAGAATATTAGTGCCTCCATCATCGACAGCCAATTTGGTATTTTATTGTAATGGTTCTTCTTAATTTTATTCCATATTTGAATAAGTGTATCTCTAATTTGGTGTCTTTGAAAGTAGGCATGTTGTTTGTTTTTTCCGCCCCATAAGAAACTATGCCACCCTCTTTGCAGATCGTGTCCTACTATTAATAGTATCCTTTTATTCTCTAAGTTAATCCAATCTTTTATCCATACCATAGCTGCTGCCTGATAGCATGTTTACCAATCTGGGAGTCCAAAGCCACCCCTCTCTCTTTTATCATGCAACAATTTCATTTTAATTCTAGCTTTTTCCCCATCCCAAACAAATTTACCTATAATTTTATCCAATCCACCCCCCAAAAAAATTATCTAATGTTACCGGTACAGTTTGAAATATAGTATTTTCAGCAGTATAGACATCTTAACTGCCGCAATTCTTCCCATTAGTGAAATTTGGAGTTTCTCCCATAGTTCCAATTCCTTTTTTATGTGTCATTAATTTATCATAATTATTTTCTTTAATTGAGGAACATCTTGATGTTAGCCAAATACCAAGATATTTTACTTTTTTTGACTATTTGCATTCCCAGTTTTTCCTCTAATTCCTTTTTTTGTTTATCTGTCATATTTTTAGTTAATATCTTCATTTTGTTTTTATTTATTTTAAATCTCGCTACCTTGCCAAATTATTCAATTTCTTTAATTAAAGCAGTCCTGGTTTCATCTGGTTCCTCTAGAAGAAATACTATATCATCAGCAAATATTTATATTTTATATTCTTCTTTCCTGATTGTAACCCCTTTAATTTCTTTATTTCTTCTAATGTTTGTTAATACATTTTCGAATGCAAGGATAAAAAGTAGGGGTGACACTGGACAACCTTGTCTTACTCCTTTATTTATATTGAATATTTCTGTCTCCATTAAGTTCTGTCTCCATTAAGTAACACACTAGCTGTCTGGGCTGAATAGATTGCCAATATCATCCTAGTGAATTTGTCCCCAAAATCCATGGTGTTTAACTGTTTTGTAAGGAACTATCAATTTATGTTGTCCAATGCTTTTTGTGCATCCAAGAACACCAGTGCTACTTTTTTTCCAGTGTGTCTCATGGTATTCTACGACATTTATTACTGTTCTGGTATTGTTTTTAATTTGATTGTTCGGTAAAAATCCATTCTGATTGGTATGTATAATTTTATTCAGTATTCTCTTAAGCCTTTCTGCAATTATAGTCATGAGTATTTTGTAATCCACATTCAGTGGTGATATGGGCCTATAATTTTGAATTTGTTGATGGTCTGTATCTTCCTTTCGGATTAATGTAATATAGGTTTCCTCCCATGATTTGGGTAGTTTCGCTGTCGCTAGAGCTTCATTGTATACTTCTAACATTTGTGTTTCTAATATTTCTTGTAGTGTTTTAAATAAGTCCCCTGGGAGGCCATCTGGTCCTGGTGTCTTATTATTTGTCTGTTTCTGGATTGCCTCCTTTAATTTTAATAGTGTTATTTCCTTATTAATCATTTCTTTACTTTCTTCCAAAATTGTAGTTAACCCTTTCCTTTTTAAGTATTGTTGGATGTTTTGTTCTGTTATATCTTCCCGCCTGTATAGTTTCTCATAGAAGGTTTTAACAACATGTTTTTTCCTTTCCATCTGGTGTTGTAGTATGCCATTAGCATCTTTCAATTGCTGAATCGATCTCCTCTTTTTCTCTTTCTTTAATTTGTAGACTAACCACCTCCCTGGTTTGTTTGCATGTTCAAAATGATTTTGCTTCACCCTTCTCATATTTTGTACCCATTCTTCCTGCATCAGCATCTTCAATTTATGTCTAACTCTTTCTTCTTTCTAGCTCTTTCTTCATTTATTATCTTATTATGTGGTTCTTTTTGTGATGCTATTTCCAAATCTGTAAGTGTATTTTTCAATCTAATTTGTTTTTCTTTCTTTTCTTTATTTCTTCGTGCTGTGTATGAAATTGTTAGGCCTCTTATGTATGCCTTTGTAGTATCCCATAGGTATTGGACTGACATTTGTTGTTTCCTATTTTCTCTTAAAAATATCTCTAATTCCTTCTTCATCATTTCAGCATATTATTTTTCTTTCAGGATTCCTTGATTTAACATCCATCTCTTTTTACTTTTTTGTCCTTTCCAACTTATTTTAATAGGATTATGCCCATGTAGTTATCTCAGTTTCTACTTCCTTTATGTTTTGTTCTAATTCCACATTAATCCATATCTTATCTATTCTCGACCACAATTTCTGTGGTACCAAATAGAAAGTTGTTTTTTTATATGGGTTCATTTCCCTCCATGTATCTCTCAATCCCAATTCATTTGTCATTTCCTAGAATATTTTTGGTAGTGTTTTCCTTTTCTTCATGTCTACACTATTACTCACATGATCTCTTTTGGGATTCACTACTGCATTAAAATCGCCTACCAGGCATATATTTTCCTACATCATCTCCATCAATTTCCTATATACTTTATCGTAAAATCCTTTCTGTTTTTCATTCCATGCATATATAACTGTAAGTAACACTTTCTTATAATGTATTATTATTTCAATCATTAGTATTCTGCCCTCCTCATCTGCATAAACCTGTTTAGCTTGTAATTGTTTTCTAACATATACCACTATCTCTCTTTTTTTTTGTTGAGCCAAGGATACATACAAATTTCCTAGTTTAGCTGATTACAGAATTTTACTATGTTTTTGTGAATGTGTTTCCTGAAGGCATATGATATATATATATTGTTTCTGTAGTTTGATTATTATTTTTTTTGCTGGTGAGTTTAGAGTTTAGACCATTGACGTTTATGGAAATTAGTTTGATTACTTTGTCCATCCTACTTTTGATATGTTACTTGTTGGCATCTATTTGCTCTTGCTTCTCTTTGTCATCTTGTTCTTACGCCCTCTCTTTCTTGTCATTCGATTTCCTCTTATTCTCTTTCTTCTTATTCTGTTTCTCTTTCCTCTGACTGTTGTTCTTCCTGGCTTCTACTTTCAACTTCTTCTTTGCTGATTTGATCTTCTTCTGATATTACATAGAAGTCGTAGAATCCCTGTGCTTTCTCTATACTATCTATTTTGAACTTCTTATCCTGCCATGATATCGACATCTCTTCTGGGATGAGCCACCTAAATAAAATGTTACGTTTATTCAGTTGTGATGCCAGGAAATGATAGTTCTTTCTGTGTTCTCTTATTCTCCTCAGGATTTGTTTTAATGTCACAATTTCTTTTTCTTTAAAGATCAATGGCTCGTCTCTTGTTATTTTATATATCTCATCACTTATAAGTTTCTTTGAGAATCTTATGTGGACTCTCGTGGCAACTTAAAACATCTCGCATAGTTAGTATGTATTCTATATACCTCACCAGAAATTTCTCACCGGATCTCTTGTCCACTTCTTTGCAGTGCCTCCACCAATAAGTCTGACATTATTTTTGGTAAATCTTCACCTCTATCCTCCATCACATTTTGAAATCTAAGAAAGAAGTCAGCTCTCTCCGTCTCCAGCTGGGCAATCACCTCTTCTATCTTCCTGTTTTTCACTATCAGTTTCTGCTCAACTGTATCCATCTTCTTATCTGTCTGTTCAACCTTCATTTCCATCACCTTTACTTTTTGCTCCATTTTGTCTGTTGCCTGCTGAATTGTCCCTATTTTATCATCTAATTTTCGTATTTCTCCTTTCATCTCTCCCATCTCATTTTTAAAATCTGCATGGTTTCTTGATCTTGTGTCTTAGCTTTTCATCATAGTTTCTTGTATCATCGTGAGTGTTGATTGTATTGTCTGCATGTTTGGGGCACGATTCATTTTTCAGACCTCGGCATACACTCAATTGAACGTTGTCCTGATGGCGATGTTGTTGTCAATGCTGAATTAGATCCCATTTTTTCCCAATCTTTGTAACAGTTGTAGTAGTTGACATTTTGAAATTTCTGAAATTCCTAAAGAAATATTTCAGTACTATCATCAATTATGTCAATCAATTTCCAAAGGGTGTCAATTTATATCTAATACCTCAGTCTAACATATATCAGTCACTACAGTTCTAATTAAAAGTATAAAAAGTATCTATGTAAGTGTAAATAATATAAAAATATTATCCAGACTAATATCGATAATATATCTTTTTATATATTCTTCTATATACCGTATCCCACTTTGTTTGGTTGTATAGTTCTAAAGTAGACTAAATAAAGGTAAGAATCTAAAATACATATATATAGCTATAAGCAATTATCAAATAAATATCAAGAAAATATAGTTAATATAAATATAATAAGTAGCTTATATAGGTAATAAGTTTATAGTTAACACTTTCAGTATATAATATAGATAGAATGGAATATGTGTGTGTGTGTGTCTGTGTGTGTGTGTATAGTGATAATGTATAAATCAGTTCATCAGTTATGTGACTTGCTTAAGTATTTAGTTAATCTACAAATATTTAAACAATTCTCACTTCTTTTTCTACTTGTCAAACAGTTCTCCACACTTTTTCTGCTTCATCAGCTGTCTTTAACTATTTAGCCTCTTTCTCTATCAATTTGCAAAGTCACTGTCCTTATTCAAAATGGTTCCTCTTGTCTATTTCTTTCTCTCCGAAGAACTCTTATCTGCTATTCCTTCATTCTTTAGCATCGATTTAGTATTTATTAAGAGTTTTGAAGTCTTACAATTCAATCTTCTTCAATTCTTCTGAGCCTCCACCTCTCTCTGACTGCTAAGATATTTGCTTTCTGTCAATCTCCACTCTGCTCCACTCTCACCACCAGTTCGCCACCACCACAGTCTGTTCTCCCTGGAGGCTTCGTCTGCTAAGCATGTTTCTCAGGGCTCTCTTCTCTCACCTCACCAAACTGTCAAAGTCTGCCATTTCTCCTCTGATTTTTTCCCATTGATCTCCATTCTCCTGCTTCCTGATCACAGCTGGCTGTCACAGCTTCAGACCCGCCATAGTTGCTGGGTTTTTTGTGCACCAGTTTCAAGGGGTTTCCTTTCACTGTAGTGGGAGGTTGCCTCTCTCCTCGCTACCCTCAAGGCTTCCCCTCTAGTAGTTTGTTTCTCTCCAGGATCCATGATGCCCTAACTGGCTCCCAGGCATGAAAAATCATACACAAAGGAGTGGAGACCACTCTCCTGCTCACTGAGATACCATCATCAGAAGTCCAATGGGTCTAAGTCTAAGTCTAACCAGTGGAGTGCCACAAGGTTCCATCTTAGGCCCAGTACTCTTCAATATCTTCATAAATGACATATATGAGATAATAGAAGGGGAACTTACCAAATTTGCAGATGATACTAAGCTGGCAGGAATAGCTAACATCCTAGAAGATAGGCTCAGGATCCAGATGGATCTTGACAGACTAAAACACTGGGCCATATTTAACAAAATGAAATTCAATGTAGAGAAATGTAAAGTCCTCTACTTAGGCAAGAAAAACCAAAAGTACACATATAGACTGGGAGAAACCAGACTTAACAGCAGTAACTGTGAGAGGGATCTTGGAGTCTTAGTGGACAACCAGCTAAATATGAGCCAGCAGTGTGCAGCAGCAGCCAAAAAAGCCAATGAAATCCTAAATTGCATTAACAGAGGGATACAATCAAGATCAAGGAAGATACTAATGCTACTCTATAAAGCCTTAGTAAGACCACACCTAAAATACTGTGCTATCCAGACAGTATATAGGTAATGGGAATTGAGATAGTTAAATTAGAATTGGGAGCTATCCTCTTAAGGGAATGCATCATGGTAAATGTAGTTAAAGCATCATGGGAAATGTAGTCCATGTCATGTGGTCACATCTGTAATCCTTATTGGTCACTGAATTGACCCTTGGTTGGGTTGGGTGAAGCCCTTTGTTCCCTTTCCTTGCCTGGACCCAGCAGCATGCTGGCTCCCTCCGCTCCTTTGTTATGGGATGAAGAGAACTGTCTTTTTACAATATGAACTCAGCTATGCAAAGAATTGGACATTAGATGGTCTCAACATAACCGTGAGTTATATTTGAGGATACCTTGTGAACCAATAAAGATACTTGTATGGAAGATTTTGTAGAGTTTATACATTCAGCCAGTAATTATAAAAGACAGAACAAGTACTACATCCAGTTTTGGTCACCACACTATAAAAAAGATGTTCCGACTCTAGAAAAAGTACAGAGAAGAGCAACCAGGATGATTAGGGGACTGGAGATGAAAACATATGAAGAATGATTACAGGAACTGGGCATGACTAGTCTAGTGAAGAGAAGGACCAGGGGAGACATGATAGCAGTCTTCCAATATTTAAGGGGCTTCCACAGAGAGAATGGGGACAGACCGAAAGCCGAAGGATACAACAGCCAAATTCAGTCAATGACAAAGTCAGTCCATCAGAAGAGAGAGAAGGGAGGGCACTTACCTCCTCATCATCCGCTAGAATATCGACTATGTAAGATTTAAATTCCTTGCACATTCGTACTGTACCATGATAATCATTTATCTCGTAACTAAATAAATATATGAAGCCTCTATGGGCCATCCAGTCGTGATTCAGTTTGTAATGAAGATCAGCTTGGAGACGTGAAAAAGGAAAGAAGAAAGAAAAATTAGAAGGAGCACAGTTAGGCAAATACTTTCATCCACTTAAAAAAACATCAATTTTAAGAAAAAAAGCATACAGGTGAAACTCAAAAAATTAGAATATCATGCAAAAGTTCATTTATTTCCGTAATGCTACTTAAAAGGTGAAACTAATATATGAGATAGACTCATTACATGCAAAACAAGATAGTTCAAGCCATGATTTGTCATAATTGTGATGATTATGGCTTACAGCTCATGAAAACCCCAAATCCACAATCTCAGAAAATTAGAATATTACATGCAATCAATAAAACAAGGATTGTACATAGAATAATATTGGACCTCTGAAAAGTATAAGCATGCATATGTACTCTGTACTTGGTTTGGGCCCCTTTTGTAGCAATTACTGCCTCAGTGCGGCGTGGCATGGGAGCTATCAGGCTGTGGCACTGAGGAGATATTATGGAAGACCAGGATGCTTCAATAGCAGCCTTCAGCTCTTCTGCATTGTTTGGTCTCATGTCTCTCATCTTTCTCTTGGCAATGCTCCATAGATTCTCTATTTATTTATTTGTTTGTTTGTTTGTTTGTTTGTTCGTTCATTCATTCATTCATTCATTCATTCATTCATTCATTTCTTTGGTCTTACATGCTGCCCTATCTCCCTGGGGACTCAGGGCGGCTCACATCATAAAACATACAATAACAAATTTAAAAAGAGTTTAAAAAATTATTAAACCAATAAATAAATCTAAAACCAAAACAAACATTTAAAACTAACCCAACCCCCCGCCCCTTAGTCCAGGCCAGCTTGTTCAAATAACCAAGTCTTTAGGCCGCGGTGGAAGGAGCGGAGGTCGGGGGCCAAATGGAGCTCCAGTGGAAGCTGGTTCCACAAGGTGGGCACACCCAGAGAGAAGGCCCTACCCCTAGGGACCGCCAGCCGACATTGTTTGGCTGATGGCACCCCAAGGAGACCCCGCCTGTGGGAGCACACAGCGAGATAGGAATTAGATGCTGGCAGGAGGCATTCCCGCAAGTACCCTGGCCCTAAGCCATGTAGGGCTTTATAGGTAAGTACCAGCACCTTCTATGGGGTTCAGGTCAGGCGAGTTTGCTGGCCAATCAAGCACAGTAATCCCACAGTCATTGAACCAGATTTTGGTGCTTTTGGCAGTGTGGGCAGGTGTACAATCCTGCTGGAAAATGAAGTCAGCATCCCCATAAAGGTCATCTGTGGAAGGAAGCATGAAGTGCTCCAAAATCTCCTGGTAGATGGCTGTGTTGACCCTGGACTTAATGCAGCACAGTGGACCAACACCAGCAGATGATATGGCTCCCCACATCAACACAGACTGTGGAAAATTCACACTGGACTTCAAGCATCTTGCAGTGTGTGCCTCTCCATTGTTCCTCCAGACTCCGGGTCCTTGGTTTCCAAATGAGATGCAAAAGTTGCTCTCATCAGAAAAGAGGACCTTAGACCACTGAGACCAGGTCTGTTTTTCTTTAGCCCAGGTAAGATGCTTCTGACGACATTTGAAGCCCATGTCTAGGATCAATCTGTGTGTGGTGGCTCTTGATGCACTGACTCCAGCCTCAGTCTACTCCTTCTGAAAGTCCCCAACACTTTTGAATGGCCTTTTCCTGACAATCCTCTCCAGGCTGCGGTCATCCCTGCTGCTTGTGCACTTTTTTCTTCCACACTTTTCCCTTCCACATAACTTTCTATTAATGTGCTTTGATACAGCACTTTGGGAACATCCAACTTCTTTTGCAATTACCTTTTGAGGCTTTCCCTCCTTATGGAGGATGTCAATGATGGTTTTCTGCACAACTGTCAGGTCAGCCGTCTTTCCCATGATTGTGATTCCTACTGAACCAGACTGAGAGACCATTTAAAGGCTCAGGAACCCTTTGCAGGTGTTATGGCTTCATTAGCTGATTAGAGTGGGAGACTTTGAGCCTAGAATATTGCACCTTTTCACAATATTCTAATTTCCTGAGATTGTGGATTTGGGGTTTCATGAGCTGTAAGCCATAATCATCACAATTATGGCAAATCACGGCTTGACCTGTCTTGTTTTGCATGTAATAAGTCTATCTCATATATTAGTTTCACCTTTTAAGTTGCATTACTGAAATAAATGAACTTTTGCATGACATTCTAATTTTTCAAGTTTCACCTGTATAGGACAATAGTCATGTTTTCAAAGTGGGGGAGATCAGCATGGGGCAGAGGTGGAAAAAATAAAGTAAAACAAAAGGGAAACACTTTTCTGGAAAGAAAATTACAAGACCTGTAAACTGAATATCATTCTATACCTTAAGACTGAGCATTGGTGCTCTTTGAGTTTGGTCATTTTCTTGCAAATGTTTTTTATCACCCAACTAGGTCACACAAATAATGCAGAACCACCGCAAAAACAGGGAGTTTTACCCAAAGAATTTTTAAGCACCGAATTGGATACTTGTTGATATCCCGGATGTATGGGGTGTGGATGGGAACAAGGGAACCAAATGCCTTGGGCCCAAAAACCACGGATCCAGCTTTGCTTCTACTGTAACCACTTGGCTTTAATAAAGTGAACTTCTGGCTAATCATGAGCCTGAGAGTCTTTCTTTTCTAACTGACCAAGTTGGGATAGCTGACAATCTGCCCAAGACAATACTTAAAAAAAAGCAGGGTGCAACGCTCTAATCTGCCCTGCCTGGGAGAAAGCTATCCCTCTATCCAGATTTTTATTAATCTCAATCTGTGAGAAATTTACCAATCTCTGCTTGAAGTTCTTTGATCTTTTCAGCCCATATGAGCAACTCTCTTGACGCATTCTCAGCTTGCAGGATAATGTCAGTATCTGAAACACATGTAGCAAGAGCACCTCTTCAGATCTGAAGCTGCCTCCTGGTCTATCGAGAGCCCACTTCCTTCCATGCATGAAACAGTCCTCTGAAGGTGTCTGTCGGTCTCTGCAGCTCGGAAGTGTTTTTCTTCCCTCTTCCCAGGAAGGACCCCATTACGAGGTCCCTGGAGGCAAATCTCACCAAACCCTAGAGCAGTGGTGGCTAGCCTTTTTGGGCTCCTGTGCCAAAAATTGCATGCACGCTTCTGTGCCAGCACCTAGAAGGCAATGTGCATGCCCACCCACTGCGCATGTGCATACGATCCCCCGCCCTCTTACCTGCATTGTGCCTCCCAGCTGATTTTTGGCCCATTTGAGGCTTTTTTCATCCTCGCAGAGACTTGAGGGAAACCTCTGCAGCCTTTGCAGGCTGAAAAATGGGCCCATTTTGTCACTTCCGGTATTTCCAGAAATACAGGGAGGCATGGACATGCGCAGTGTGGTAAGTTTGCCTGGGGCTCGCGTGCTCGCACAAATGGCTCTGCATGTCACCTGTGGCATGCATGTCATAGGTCTGCCATCACGGCCCTAGAGAATCATGGCAAGACTGGCCTTTCAGAACCCTGACCTAAATCTTGTGCCTTGTAGACTGGCATTGGGTTGGTGGAGAGGCTGGAGGTTAGGAATGAATGAATGGATCTCCTCCCCTGTTCACCCTTGGCTTGGGCTTCATCCTGTTGGCTCCCTCATGCTTTGATTAGATTGAACAACCAATTTATTTACTGTCTGGAAAGAGCTGGACTTTTTAATAGCTCCTGATTCTTCTGCAGAACCAGTTTGGAGGTGACCTAGAGCAGAATTCAAGGCCAGCAGCAGATGGATACGAATGCTCCTTCCATTCCAATGTAACCCACCAATCTAGCTAAAGGAAGGAAAATTGGTTCAGGGTGGAACTCTTTACTTACCATTAAGGCTATAATAATCAGGATTCAAGGAAAGCATATAGCTCCTAATTTGTGCGACTGCATACCGAAGTGGATCCCGTTTTGCCTTTTCAGCAGCACCTGAAGGGGATGTTTAATTACCATATAATAATAAGTTGGATTGAGAGCCATTTGGTGTTGTGGTCAAGGTACCAGGCTAGAAAGAGGGAGACTATGAAATCTTTTCCCACCTTGGGCACGAAACCATCTGGGTGACCTTGGGTCAGTCATTTTGACTCAGCCCTAGGAAGAAGGCAATGGCAAAGTCCTTCTACAAACCTTGAAGCCTCCCTGAAGTTCAAGCCTGCATTCTTTTACAGTACCAGAAGCCTGACAGAATGGAGAAGTGACCAATTGTTTTTTCCTAGAATGGCCAAGGAAGATTGGGGAATGGATTTATTAATTGAAAATCACTTCCATTTGGACTTTGTTGTGAAGATAGACCACTGTAGAGATTGAACTTATTATACTTAATTAGACAACAATTGATTAAGAAACAATTAAGAAACAATTAAGAAACAAACATGGATATTTGATCTAGGACAAATTATTCTTAACTTTTGGGATGAGGCCGTGGTAAATTTTCCACAAGTTGATTAAAATAATAGTTAATGCGGGGTTTTGAAACTTTAACCTTGTATTATCATGATGGTTAATCTTCAATTCAATTCACAGTCTGGGAGTGGTGAAAAGGTTAACAGTTGAAGTCCTAACCATGGACCAAAGAGCTGTTAATGTAATGTCTGAGTATATAGGCAGTTCCAAGTAATTGGTTTTTTGCAAAGTTAGGATATTCAGGTCTAATTATTTCAAAATTTCCATGTATCAAGACAGTCCTGTGGGTATTGCTCCAAGGGCTCCTATTACTATTGGTACGGCCATTGATTTCTTCCTCTACTGACCTTCAATTTGCAAATCACAACATTTTGTTATTTTTTCTACCTCTTTCTCTTCATTTGTGCATCACCTGATATTGCAATATCAATGAACCAGACTTTTTTCTTTTTCATAATAATGATGTCAGGCATGTTGTGGGCCAGATGTCTGTCCAGTTGTGTATTAACCATTAAGAAGATTAAGTATGTGCTTAGGGCACCAGGCCCAAAGGGGGCACCACAAAGTTGAGGAAAAAAAACCCAATGAAGATTTGTAAAAAATATTGTATGTACAAAGGAGGGGGGGCACCAAGATTTGTCAGTGTTTAGGGCACCAGTGAGCCTTAATCCGCCACTGTGTCTGTCTGTTTGGATCCAAAAGTCCCACAGGATTGTGACCTGTTCATTTTTAAGAACGTCAACTTGGTGTTCCCATTGATTTTTGCTTCATTCGAACCCAAACTTCTGGCAAAGCTTCCAATATATGATGTAATAAAGGAGAATATTTATAGCTCAGGGTTGACATGACGTGTCCTTGGAACTCTCTGAGCTTGTTTTCTTGCAGATATTTCATCATCCAAACTAGGTAACATCATCAGTGTTAACAGCACTATACAGTGTTAGTCGGGGTTCCAGAAAAACCCAACTCCAATTAAAAACTCTGAGACAGGCATTTTCTCAAAGTGTCCTTTTATTGGAGTAGTTATACTGGCACGTCTGGGAAAACCTGAATCTGAGAGTTCCGGGTTTTCCCTTAGTCAAAACCCAACCCCTGCACCCATCAGTCCATCACATGGTACAATCACCAACTGTCCCAACTTGAGACATCCCTTCAACCACTCCTCCTCCAGGTGCAGGAATAACATGATCTTGACCGAAAAGAAGAATGCTATTATGTCTAACTACTAACATTCTAAAATCCCCCTCCTCCTAGTTTCCCAAGCACAGGAATGTGGCAGCGTGGAAGCTTCTGGTACTAATATGGTTTCTGTTATGTATGTAGGTTTGAATGTTATTGGTTTATTTGAACTGTTCTTGTAAAATGTCAAATGGTATTGGTTTAAATAGTGCGGGAAGAAACCCTGCACTCCCATTGGCTGGCAGCTACGGCTGCAGGCTATAAGAAGCAGCCGTAGCCAAGCCAGAACGGGTCCATTCGAGCTGTAGTCACTGAATAAACTCTTTGCTGGAACTCTTCGCTGACTCTTCATGCAGACTTAACACTGGCGAAGGTGGGATTTCCCTGAAGAGAAGATGACGCGAAAGACAAGCAGAAGAGCGAGATGGCTGCGCTGAACACCCCCAGCCCCGTTCGATCCGGGGAAGACTGGGAATCGTATGCGGATCGCTTCCAGATGTACCTGGAAGGAAACGACTCGCCGACATTCCCGAGAGATGGAAGAGGGCGGTATTTCTCACTGCGGTCCGGCAGTCTTCAAGATGGCGAAGGTGTTAGCGGAACTGCAGAACTGAAGGTAATGGAATGGCCTGATTTGGAGAAGCTTTAAGAGCCCATTACGCCCCACAAGTATCGTGCCTCATTAAGAGACATGAATTTTACTGTCGGGATCAAGGGGAAATGTTAATAACTTCGTGGCAAGTTTAAGGGACATTGGGGGTGCTTGTGACTTTACCAACTTAGAAGAGGCCATGCGTGATCAGTTTGTTTTAGGCCTCAAAGATAAGGTCTTACAAAGCAAACTGTTAATGAAACCTAAAATCACGTTTAAGGAGGCCATTGAAGAAGCTGTTTCAGCGGAAGCCACCAAGTCCTCAGCAACGGCCATGAAAAAGATTAACAAGGCCTCAAGCCAGGCCTCAAGCCACTCTAATGTGGAAAAATGCACAACAGCGCATTGTGAACAAATAGACTCTGATTCAGATTGCAGTGAGGTGGAGGAAGGATTTTAGACTCAGAATGGAGAAGAAAAGGAAAGACCCTGGGAGAAAGAGGCAAGAATATTATTGCAGAGGCTGTGGGGGCACCCCGCACTGAATGCAAGTTCTTAGACACCATCTGCCTACGTTGTGAGAAAAGGGGTCACCTAGCCAGAGTCTGCAAATCATCCAGAACTCCACCTAGTAGGAAGAAATTTCCTGAAAAGGATTTTAAGCCCAACAACTTCATTGAAAAAATGGGGCACAATTCAGAAGCAAATGGCAAGAATGAAACTCACCATTGGTCATTCTTCACCCTTGAGAAGCAGGAAAGTACACATGAAGGTGTTCATTGAAGGAAGGCCTTGCCAAATGGAAGTGGACTCAGGCTCTTATTTATCTATGGTGTCATGGGACACTATTTGCAGGCTACTTCCCAACATTCAGAAGAAACATTTCCAGAAGCAAGCACTGACTCTTAAAGACTAACAAGGGAACAAGATTCCAGTAGTTGGAGCAAGAGATTTCAACGTGCAGTTTAAAGGCCACACCAAACGTTTGCCTCTGACCATCGTGGACAAGGATCGCCCAAGCTTGCTGGGACTTGAGTGGTTCAAGCCACTAGGCATTGAGGTGACTGGCATCAATCACGTGAGCAACTCTGAATGGGAGGAGGCCTTGAAGCCTGAGTTTCCAGAGGTCTTCAGCGAAGGACTGGGCAAGTATATGGGGACCCCTATCACCTTCAACCTAGATCCCAAGGTGCCCCCAATTCGTTTAAAGCCCAGGAGGATTCCGTTTGCTTTAAAGGAAAAAATTGATGCACAATTAGATAAATTAATTGCTCAAGGGGTTTTAGAGCCCACTGATCACTCCAGATGGGAAACACCCATAGTCACACCAGTCAAGGCTGATGGGTCAGTAAGAATCTGTGGAGACTATAAGGGGACACTGAACCATGCACTTCAACAGAGCGGGTCTCCTTTCACAGGAAGTCCCAACAGGGAAATGTCAGCAGACACATTTCCCCTCTCACTGGGTGAGAACGTTAAAACTTCTGAACCACGAAGGTCTCAACGTACTCGTAAGAGCCCCACCTATTTAAAGGAATACATTAGATAGGCTGGGGTTTGGTATGGACTGAGCCTAGTGGGGAGGGGTGTTATGTATGTAGGTTTGAATGTTATTGGTTTATTTGAACTGTTCTTGTAAAATGTCAAATGGTATTGGTTTAAATAGTGCGGGAAGAAACCCTGCACTCCCATTGGCTGGCAACTACGGCTGCAGGCTATAAGAGGCAGCCGTAGCCCAGCCAACTTGGGTCCATTCGAGCTGTAGTCACTGAATAAACTCTTTGCTGGAACTCCTCGCGTCTGACTCTTCATGCAGACTTAACAGTTTCCAAAGCTGACAGTTTCAGTAAATTGCACCCCTTACCAGCACTGATGATGTTGTTCTGACCCAGGCTGAACAGAATCATGAAAAAGACTCCTTGTCCAACCCCCCCTTTTTTTTATTTGGTTAATGTGAATTCCTGGTATTTACACCCAGAAAAAGTCCTGGCAATAATCCTTCCCAAGTTTAAGTGCAAGAACAGACCTTATCAATCCTTGGATAGTTGCCAAGCCAAGAGCTTTGAGTCACAATGCTGTAAAAGGAAATACTTGGGAAAGAGTCTCTGTGAGGCATGAACTCAGATAAGAAAACCTTCACAATAATAAGCGAACTAATTGTCTCCTGCAAAAACCCCTCCCCTTTTGCTCCTATTTATTCCCTATGGGAGGGACTGTTCAGTGTCCACTTGTGCCTTTTCTTCTGAGTCAAACCCTGTTCCTTAGTTGTTCCCTTCTTGTGACAGCTCTGCACATACGCACAATTGGAACAGGCTCCAGCTGTTCTTCTTCCCCTTTTATCTCCAACTCCGAAGGCATCTGATAAATGTTGGATGGCCCTGGCCCCATCTCTGCCTCCAACACAGAGCACCCATCAGAGCCTTCCCCAGACTCCAAGACTGGCACAAGTTCCTCCCCAATCTCCTCTCTGTCCGAGTCTGCCAGCAGCTCTGCCAGCAGCTGGCAGGCCACAACAGATGTTACCTAGTTTGGGTAATGAAATGCCTGCAAGAAAACAAGCAAGCAAGCTCAGAGAGCACCAATGTATGATTTTTGGCAATTCAATCATGAAGTGAGATTTTGCTACAGCCACTGATAAGGTGATCCACTGTTTCATCTTTCTTGTTGCATAAGCGACATACGCTCTTGTTACTAACATGTTGAATGCTGGCTTTCATGGAATTGATCTGCAAGGCTTGTTCTTGGGTGGCCAAAATGAATCCTGCAGTTTCTTTCTTCAGCACCCCTTATCTCAATCAGCTTCATGTGAGCTTTGTATCTTCCTTTCCTTCAAAGTTCTTCAGATATTGGCTGGGCATAGGATTCCTTTTCCAGTTAGAAACTCGAGGCTCAATTGTTTCTTTTCCATGTTTACTAGTTTCAAATTTTTGGGGATGTCAGAGTATATTCATGAACTGGAATAGAGCTTAGTAACAAGCCAATAAGAGCTGAATTGAGGGCTGAAATTTAAAGAGAGAATCTGGGCATGGTTTATCTCTGTTCCATGCTCAGCTCTAAAGTGAAAGAGAAACTAACTTGCTTGCTGAAAACTAGAGTTCTGCTTTGAACCTGTAACATGTCTGCTTCTGTTTGAGTTTGCTCCATGTTGGAAAAATCTACAACTGGTATTGTAAAATTTATGTGTTTATAATGAAGTTAAATGAAGCCTCAGCCATCTGTGTTTACTTTTCTGGTGCTGAATTTACACTGCAATACTCTGAACAGGTTATGGGCCCAGAAAAAGACTGAACTGTAATTAAAGCTGAGAGACTGCCTGTTTTAAATGTAAGAAACAAGGCAAGAGGCTTTGCAGGATGGCTGAAACAATTAAAGAGAGCTCTCTACCCCATTTCGGTCAGAAGACCTATATCATTTGGGCTGCAAAGATGGAATGTTTTCTAAAAGCTAAAGAGCTTTGGAATATTGTTGAAAATCCACCCCAGGCACCATTGAATGCTGCAGATCAGAAGCTGCATGATAGAGCATTGGTTTATATCATCTTAAGTTTAGAAGATGATCAGTTTTTATCAATGTAGCTGGTTTAAAGATTTCAAAGGAAGTCTGGGATAAACTGAAGAATGTTCATGTGAGTGTATCTGCAAGCAACATCGTACAATTGTCAAGAAAGTTATATAGAGCTTGTTTGCAGCCAGGAGATTCAGTGGAAGAAAATTTTGTTCATATGCAAACTTTATTTGTGGAGTTAGAACAGCATGGGATGAGGATTCCTGAATCTCAGAAAGTGCTGCTAGTTTTGAGCAGCCTAGATGAAACTTGGGACATTGTTTCTGTAGTGTTTGATTGCAAACCAGAGCAGGAATTGTGTTTGGAAGCTCTGAAAGCATGTCTGATAGCTGAACAGCAGAAACTCCATTATTGAAAAAGCCACGAGGAGGAGAAATCCCTAAGGAGGGGGCCCAAGGAGCAGAATGGAAAATTCCACAGACTGGCTGTCTCCAGAGAAGAGAAGAGCAGCACAGATATCAGATTACAACCCAGCAACAGAAGAGGTGCTTCATTTGTGGACAAACAACTCATTTAAAGAAAGACTGTTTGCAAAGGGACTGTTTGCAAGACAGAAGTTTGTGAGAAAGACAATTAGCTGATGGACAGGCTGCTGTTGCAAAAATCAGTTATTGCAGGAGAAATCAATGGCTAATAGACAGTGGGGCTAACCAAGCAATTGTTAATAATGCTAAATTGTTTTACAGGATGGATGCAGCTGCTGGAGACACTGTAGCCTTGGCAAATGGCAAGAAGGCTAAAGTCATTGGAAGAGGCAGTGTGCAAATTCCATATTTGGAAACAAGGTTTAATAATGTTTTGCGTGTACCAGAATTGGAATATAATTTGCTGAGTGTCTGTAGTTTAGACAAGCAAGGATTTGAGATCACATTTGTAAATGGGCAGTGCCTTATTAAAGAAAATGGAATTGTCTGTGCAAAGGGCATAAAGCATGATAATCTTTATATGTTACAGGGGCAAAATGTTCAATGTGCATAAACATTTGTCATTGTTGCAAAACATGATTCATGTGTTCATCTTTTACACAGAAAGTTTGGGCATACCAGCTTCCAAGTTTTGCAGAAGATGGGCCAATTTGCAGAAAGTTTAAAGGGATGTAAGGCATATTTGGATTGTGCAGTATGCAAAACATCAAAGTCCAAGTCATTCCCAATAAGCAAGAGTAGCACAAGGCAGACAACAAGAGCTCTAGAGCTGGTACATGCAGATTTGGTGGGCCCAATGCAAGCCAGTTTGGGAAAAACTAAGTATGCGCTGGTCATTGTAGATGACTATAGAAGGTTTGGGTTCTGCTATTTACTAAAGAGTAAAACAGAGGTGCTACAGAAACTTAAGCAATGGGTAAGCTTTGTAGAAAGAAGGTATAAACAACAGTTATGTCAGCTGCAAACTGACAGAGGTTCAGAATTCATGTCAACAAATTTTTAACAGTGGTTGGCAGAGTTAGGAATAAAACACAGATGCACAAATCCTTACACAGCAGCTGAGGATGGTGTTGCTGGGTGACAGAATGCAGTCTTGCAAACCATGAAGGACTCACTGCTAGAGGATTCTGGTCTAAGCAGGTCATATTGGGGTGAAGCCATATTGACTTCTAATTATTTAGTTAATAGGTTGTGGAGTTCCCCCATTAATGATACTCCATATGCAGTGCTATATGGGAGAAAACCATCTCTAGCACATTTAAGAGTGTTTGGAAGCAATGTGTGGGTGCATATTCCAAAAGCAATTAGAAGAAAAGGGCAACCAAAGGCTAGAAAACTCAGGTTTGTGGGCTATGAGCCAGGCTCAAAGAGTTATTGCTTTAGCGATGGGAGCAAAAGAATGGTGTTTTCAAGGTGTGCAAGGTTTGCAGAGCAAAATTGGAATTGGAATTGTAACAGAATTGATGCAAATTTGTGGGATGCTTCACTTAGTGACGGTAACTCACTTAGTGATGGTAACTCACTTAGTGATGGTAACTCACTTAGTGATGGTGTCAGCATTCAGGGAGGAGAAGCTGAGCAAGATATGAAGTAAGAGAGGGTTGACACACAGGAGCAGTCAGTGCCATGCAAGTCAGAGCGATGGAACAAGGGGATACCACCTGACAGGTATTCTGCTAGTGAAGTTAAAGCGTGTAATGTATGGTACGAGCCAAGGAACTCCAAAAAAGTATTGGCATTACCTGAACAAGTAAAGTGGAAAGAAGCCATTGACAAGGAAACAAAATCCATGGGAGAACATGAAATGTTCACATCTATGACTTTGCCACAGGGTAGCAAAGCTGTAGGATGCAAGTGGGTATACAAGAAAAAGATACTGCCCAATAATGAGATACAATATAAAGCAAGGTTAGTGGCACAGGAGTTTTCACAGATGAAAAATGTGCACTATGATCAGGTATTCGCACCAACTGTAAAGAGTGAGAGCATCAGTCTGGCACTAGCGTTGGCAGCGGACATGGCCATAAAATTTGGCATTTTGACATAACCACTGCATTTCTCAATGCAGAATTAAAGGAAGAAATTTACATGGTTCAAGTACCTGGGTATGAAAGTAAAAAGCCTAACACAGTATATAAATTGAACAAGGCCGTTTATGGGCTGAAGCAGCCAGGAATTGGAATATCTGTTTAGATACTGCATTGAAAGGTCTTGGGTTCTAGAGTTGCAAGGCTGATGGCTGCATATACACTGGGAAGTTAAAAGGTGGGGATTGTCAACTATTAGCATTTGTGGATGATCTTTGCTTCATTGCAAAGGATCAATCACAGGTAAACAAATTTGCAAATAAGTTGAAGAAGAAATTTGAATTAAAGAATTTAGGAGAAATAAAAAATTATCTCGGTGTACAGATACATAAAACTGAGAAAGATGCTTATATTCTCAGTCAACAAAGGAAAATTGAACAGTTGTTGGAGAGACATAATATGAAAGATTGTAATACTACTCCAACGCCTATAAGTACAGATTTTCATAACAGTTTGGGTGAGGACAAAAGTGAAGTGTGTGATCAGGAGATATATCAGTCAGCAAAAGGGAGCATATTGTATCTGTCACAATGGTCCAGACCAGACATAGCTTCTGCAGTAAGCATTTTTAAGTCACTTTACTGCTGCACCAATGTAATTGCATTGGATGGGTATAAAAAGGATTCTCAGGTATTTGAAGGGAACTGTGAATTTAGGGGTTCAAATACAGGTCTCTGAAGAATTAAAATTGAAATGCTATGTTGATAGTGATTATGCAAATCATGTAAAAACCAGAAAGTCCAATTCTGGGATTGTGATATTGTTTGTAGGGGCTTTAATTGGTTGGAAGTCCAGAAAGCAAACAACTGTAGCCATTTCTACTGCGGAGGCAGAATTTATTGCTTTGTCTGAACTCTGTTCAGGGATAACTTGGTATGTACAACTGTTACAGGATTTAAATATAAACATAACTGAACCTGTATTAGTCTACGAGAATAACACTGCCTGCATTAAAATGGCAACAGGTGATAGAGTAAAAAATAGAAGCAAGCATGTCAACATTAAATATGGTAATGAAGAGATATCATCAAAGATTAGCTTGCTTCATTGTGTGTCAGAAGACAATTTGGCCAACATAATGACCAAGCCATTGGGTGGAGTACACCATGGAAAAAATATAAAGTTAATTGGATTTATGTCTATTCCAGTTATGAAGGGAGGAGTGTCAGAGTATATTCATGAACTGGAATAGAGCTTAGTAACAAGTTCAGCCAATGAGAGCTGAATTGAGGGCTGAAATTTAAAGAGAGCATCTGGACATGGTTTATCTCTGTTCTGTGCTCAGCTCTAAAGTGAAAGAGAAGCTAAGTTGCTTGCTGGCTGAAAACTAGAGTTCTGCTCTGAACCTGTAACATGTCTGCTTCTGTTTGAGTTTGCTCCATGTTGGAGAAATCTACAACTGGTATTATAAAATTTACTTTATGCGTTTATACATAAGTTAAATGAAGCCTCAGCCATCTGTGTTTACTTTTCTGGTGCTGAATTTACATTGCAATCCACTGAACAGGGGGCCTGTTTTGCAAGGGGTGGGAACCAATATTGTAGTACTGTATTAATCAGTATTCAGATAGGGGGATAAAATATGTGTGTTGGTTTATTTCTTCTTTTGAATGCACCTTTTTAATGTGTTATTTTGTGTATTTTTTTGTTTTCTTTTTGGGAGGGTGGAGTTTTGCATTTTAACTTTCTTTAGAATAAAATAAAAAATAGGAAAAAAAATCCTTGCCAAGAATACTGCAGGGACTAATCCAGGCAATCTCCAAAAATCAGTCACCATTGAATGGAAGGGGAAATAAACCTTGAATTCCCACATCACATATTGGATTTGATTACAACAGCATGTTGCAAAATACAGACACACACACCAAGAAAAATATGCTTTGGCCCAACACCTTTAAAGGTTTCTTCTGCTGGAACCACAGCCACAGAAACATTGACTTCTAACACAATCGAAACTGAGCCAAAGCATCTCCTTATGAAGATCTAACCAAGGATGTCCTTGTGAAGACACAGCAGATGAGCTACCATGAATTCACACAAATACCTGGGGGAATTCTGGTTTCCTGGACTAAACACTACAATCTGCCCTCTTTGTACATACCTTCCTCTTCTTTCTTGAAAGATGTAAGGATGCCTGTATATTGGAGAGCGATTGGCCAAGACAGGGGAAGGAGTCAAGTGAGCAATTAATCTGGAATCTCTACATGAGCACAAGAGGACGAAGTCTGATCCTCTTTAAACCTTATCTAGTCTGGCCCAGCTGCAAACCGCCGGTCTGTGGAGATTCCTGCACTTGAGCAATAAAATATCTAATTCAACTCTTCACATGTGGATTTCACTGTCCACGGCTGATTCTGTGTGATTCTCCCACTTTTTGACACAGAAGTTGAGCTGAGTGTGCCCAGAAAAACAGACAAGGATACTGAATGCAGTGGGAACTTAGAAAGTGTATGGTAAAAGGAGAGGGGGAAACATGAATGAACGTGGACTGAATACAAAAATGTGGAATATGGAATTAGTCAGAGGAGATCGGGTCACATGAAGGGGACAAATGAGGATCAGGTGGTAAAACTAATCAAGGAAGGAAGAAGAAATGAATTGAGAGGAAGGTGATGAAAGGAAGGAAAGAGATGAGAAATTTAGTCTTGTGCCATTGTGACACTGAGCCCTGAGCATTTTACAGATAGTCTTTGACTTATGACAGTTGTGACCAAGGCAGTACTTACTTTTTAAAATGCCATTGTAACATGACCCCAGGACGCTGCCACTGTCATAATACATGCTGGTTGCCAAGCACCCAAATTCTGATCATGAACATTTGTAAGCTGAGGACTACCCATGTAACCTTTTTTCCTGCAGTGTTTAACAATTTAGGGTAGTGTGTCTCTCAACCTTAGCCATTTTAAGATGGGAATACTTCAACTTCAACAAAAGCCAGCATGCAGAAGTTTTAGGGAATATTTCACCTGCAAACTGGTTCCTCAGTATATATTCGTTCTTCGCAAACACCTTTCACAACTTTTGTCTTTCCCCCAATCTGCTTACCATAACCAGAATCATTGCAGAGAACTTTGGCTCTGCCACCCAAAGGCTGGACTCAGAGTTTCCCTCCCACTTTGCTCCATTTCTCCGTAAATCTTACTTCGACTGTCACACCAGCATGGGTGAGCTCATCCACACAGGATGCTTATAGTTGGAAAAGTGCACTTTGGTGGGAGAGGTTTGGTGGCAGGAAGATGACCCATCATTACCTGACCCTGTAAAAATGATGGACATTTCTTGGGCTGTGAAGGGGACAGGGGAGAAATGCCCCTTCAGACTTGCAAGACTGAGGTCAGTCTTGCGAGGTAGATTTATATCAGTTCATTTAGTGACCTTTTAAAGTTACAATGGCACTGAAAATAGAGATATAGGACCATTTTTCAGATTTACGACAGTTGCAGTATCCCCATGATCATGTGACCAAAATTCAGGCACTTGGCAACTGATGTTTATGATGGTCCCAGTGTCCCAGGATCATGTCATCTCCTTCTGTGACCTTCTGACAAGCAAAGTCAATGGGGGAAGCCAGATTCAATTACTAACAGATTCATGTTACTAACTTAACAACTGCATGGATTTGCTTAACAACTGTGGCAATAAAGGTCGTAAAGTGGGACAAAACTCACTGAACAACTGCCTTGATTAACAAAAGACATTTTGGGCTCAATTATTTATTTATTTATTTATTTATTTATTTATTTATTTATTTATTTATATTTGAACTTGTATGCCGCCCCATCTCCGAAGACTCGGGGTGGCTCACAACTAAAAACACAGAACAATGAATATTTAAAAAACCATTATTTATTTATATTTATATTTGAACTTGTATGCCGCCCCATCTCCGAAGACTCGGGGCGGCTCACAACTAAAAACACAGGACAATAAATATTTAAAAAGACATTAAACCAAACAAGCCCAAATATAAAACACAACAATAAAATACATTAAAAACCCATCCCTCCTTCCAAGGAAGGGTCACAGCCCGGGTTGGTCAAACAACCAGGTCTTTAATTCGCGGCGGAAGGTGCGGAGATCAGGGGCCAGACGGAGCTCCAGAGGCAGTTGATTCCAGAGGTCGGGGGCCTCAACAGAGAAGGCTCGTCGTCGGGGAAGTACCAACCGGCATTGACCCGCCGATGGAACCCCGAGGAGTCCTTGCCTATGAGCCTGCACAGGGTGGCCAGCACTAGCTATTGGAAGAAGACGCTCCCTCAGATATTGGGGACCCATGTCATGTAGGACTTTGAAAGTCAAAACTAAAACCTTGAATCTCACCCGGAGCGCAATCAGCAACCAATGCAGGCCATGCAGGAGGGGGGTAACATGGGAGAACCGGGTAACTCCCATCACCACCAGCGGCGCATTCTGCACCAACTGCAATCTCCGGATGGTATGCAAGGGCAGTCCTAGATAGAGAGCCTTGCAATAGTCGAGTCTCGAGGTGACAAGGGCATGAGTAACTGTGCGCAGGGCGTCCTGGTCCAGAAAAAGGCGAAGTTGTCGAACAAGACGGAGCTGGGCAAAGGCCCCCCTGGCGATGGCCCCCACCTGCTCCTCCAACGGAGCCGTACATCCAGGAGGACCCCCAGATTCCGCGCCCTATCCACAGGGGGTAACACCTCCCCCCCATGGCCAAGGATAGACAATCCTGGCTGGGCCGAGACGCTGACATGCAAAGCCACTCAGCCTTGGCCGGGTTGAGTCGGAGCATGTTCCTACTCATCCAGATCCGTACCGCATCCAAGCACCGGGACATCAGGGAGAGGGCATCACTGATCTGTCCTGGGGTGGAAAGGTACAGCTGAGTATCATCAGCGTACTGATGGAATTTCACCCCAAAACCACGGATGATCTCACCCAGCGGTTTCATGTAGATATTAAATAAGAGAGGGGAAAGGACCGACCCCTGCAGGACCCCATAAGAGAGAGCCCTCGGGGTCGACCCAACCCCTCCCACTAACACCGATTGCGACCGCCCTGAGAGGTAGGAGGAGAACCACTGAAGAACAGTGCCCCCCACTCCCAACCCCCGGAGGTGACACAAAAGGATACCATGGTCGATGGTATCGAAAGCCGCTGAGAGGTCCAATAGGACCAGGACAGAGGAAAAACCCCTGTCCCGGGCCCTCCAGAGATCATCCATCAGTGCGACCAATGCCGTCTCCTTGCTGTAACCGGGTCGGAAGCCCGATTGGTACGGATCCAGGTAGTCCGCTTCATCCAGGAAAAGCGGAACCTGCTGAGCCACCACACTCTCAACAACCTTCGCCAAAAAGCGAAGGTTGGAGACTGGACGAAAGTTGTCTAACACGGTCGGGTCCAAGGCAGGCTTCTTCAGGAGGGGTCTCACCACCACCTCCTTCAAGGCGGAGGGAAAGACACCCTCCCTCAATGAAGCATTGACAACTGCCCGGAGCCAACCGCAGGTGGCCTCCCTGGCAGCACAAGTCAGCCAGGAGGGACACGGGTCCAACAAACATGTGGTGGAACTCAGTCGCCGCATAATCCTGTCCACTTCATCCTTGGAGACAGGATCAAACTCATCCCAGATAACAGTGGCCAGACTACCCACAACTCGTTCCTCCGACCACTGCAAATCAGAGGACAACCCGTCCCGAATGCAAGCGATCTTATCCATCAGATATTGACCAAACTCCTCAGCCCTGCCCCGCAATGGATCTGGCCCTTCCTCAAAACGAAGGTCTCGGTGATACAGGCCAGGTCCGCAGCCTCCTCCTCGATGATTTCCCGGAGGAGGGAGGACTTATTAGCCACGGACCTGGCATTAAAATACACCAGCCTAAGCCAGGGGTCTCAGTTCCGCTGCCTCCTAGGGAGGAGGCCATAGGGTCGGAGCGCGCGACCGGTCTTAAATGTCGGGCGCGTGCTCCCATCACCTGATATGGCCCTATGCCTCGACATCCTCTCCAGATCCCGACCACCCTGGGAATCGCGGCCCCACCTCAGGGCCTGGAGCCCCGCCGGCCCCCGCCCCCACCCCCTCCCACCGCATCCCAAGCTGCAAAGAGACCCCCCCATCCCTACCCCCTTCCCTATCCCTTTAAAACATCAAATTAACATTTTTAAAAGCTTAAATCCTAATTTAAAATTTAAGCCCTTGGTTGCAGCATGCCACCTCTCGGGATCCCAAGATCCGTCATCAAGGTAAGCTGTCGACAACCCACTGGGCCAACTCAAGGACAAGGGTGCAGTCCTGAGGGCCCACAATTCCGGTCGTGAGTAAGCCCCCATAACAGTGAGTCACAAAAGTCATAAAGGGTTAAGGTTAAGCATGGCGTTGAATGTAACCGGGTGTAGATGTTATAAGATGTAAAGAAAAATCCGAAGGAGAAAGAGGTCCAGGCAACAGCATCCAAGGAGTCTAGCACCACAAACGGGCCTCTCACATCCGCTTGGGGCCGAAGATGGTACTAAATGACCAACCGCTCTCTCACCACGGTGGTCAAAAAACAGTCTTGAAGCTGAAGGGCCGATGCTAAATCCCTCTACCCTCTCACAGTAGTTGTAAGTCGAGGCTACCTGCAATTCTACTTTACTGCAAGGTTAAATTAACAGTATTTAAAGTCCACCTCTTCCCTCCTTGCCTTTACAGCCCACAAAACTAGGGAGGGTCTCTTGTGAGATGTTTTCCCATACCCCTATGGCAGCTGCAGGCTAACCTGGCTCTTTGCCAACCACTGTCTGGCTTTGGATTCTCCCTCTGTCTCCCAGGCTCATTCCCACGTACCATTACAGACCTTCAGAACTGATTAATTAGTTGGATAAAATTACTTACATAAACTGATATACCAAAGGGTGTACAAAAACAGACAGAACAACATGAGAACGCCAAATGTTGCAAAATTGTAGCTTTGGAGACATTGTTGTAGTTTGTTTGGAGGGCCTGTGTTTTGGAAAGGAAGATTAGAAATGATCTTCAGAGGTAACAATAAGAATCACACAATCTTAATGATGCATTTTCACATACTGTGGGACCCTAATCTGCAACTGCTCCAGAGCTGGGCCCTCAACAAGCAAACCTGTTCATTAAGAAGCCTTCATGAAGGGATGGGCGGAGCTGATGTTGCCGGGAGACGGAGGTGATCTTGACTCCTGAGATCACCCCCGATACTGCCGCTTCGGGACGGTCCCCCGGGATCTAAACCGACTCGTAGGGTTGGTGAAAGTTGGGGGCGCTTTCTGTTGATCCCAGGGACATCGCAAAGTCCCTGGTTGATCCAGGACAGCCCCTTTACCCAAAATGCGCTGAGGCAGCCATCGGGCTGAAGAAGCTGTGACAGCTCCGGAGGAATGAGATCGGAAGAAGTTTGTCGGTCGGTGAGATCATTTTGTTGTTAACCCTTTGGGAACACCCTAGTAATTCTAATGGTGTGAAATTGAGTGCGAGATGGATTAGGTGGTGGAAGAGAATCGGGCTTGAAAGTAAAGAGTTTTGTTTCTTCTTTCTTTTTATGGCTTTAAAGACTTTCCCCTCCTTTTTCTTCTTGGGAGTTTTTGAATACCTTTTATATTTTTGAACTTTGTCACCTTTCTCTTTTTTTTTTTTTTGGCACTGGGGCTCTAATGTAATTTGGCTATTTTGACTTGGTTACTTTTCATTTTTGCATATAAGAAATGGCTGCTGAGGCTTTTTTCTGTCCTTATTGTTTTGAATGAGACAGGAAGTGATATATTTTGGGAGCCATCCGGCAAGGAAGTGAAAGTTGGCTGAGAGATACAATATTGCTACCTAGAGGCTCGCTATCTTATACAACCATATACATTTGCAAGGACTGTATCCAAGGCTCTGTTGATTAGAAAGTGCTGGACAGGTGCTCTTGGAATATCTTTGAGCCTGCAGTTTGGAACTGAAGAGTAAAGCAACCTTGGAGAGTTTTAAAATAAAAGAACTGGATTTCTTCGAGAGGCAAAAACAGAAGAGCTGCTATCTTTCCTCTTTCACTAGTAAAGCCCTGGACTTTGCGTAGTGGCAATGGAATAAAGAGTGATATTGCTTCCTGCCAAGGCTTTTTATTGTTTGGAATTTAATTTTTCATAATTGGAGCCCCTAAAAATATATTTTGTTATTCTTAAAGGATATTTTACTACTTTACTATTTTTCATTTTTTTATTTTTTTTATTGATATCTTCCTATTTTTCAATTTTCAGCCTTTTTCTTTTGAGAGTTGGTTTTCACTTTGTACATTGGAAACAAGACGGTCAATTATTGGACCCTTTCTTTTTCTTTCCCTTTTTCCTTTTAAATTCAAGTTTTTATTTATACATTCTTTTCTTAGTTTTCAAATTTTTACTTTTTCAAATTATTGATATATTATTGATCATAATTGAACCCCTCTTTTTCTTCCTCTCACTATTTCTTTCCCTTTTTCTTGTTAAACAGGATTGTTCCTCTCCCTTTTATAACACTAATTTTATTTTTATTTTTTATTATTGGCCTTCATTCCTTTTTCCCCTCCTTTTGGAATTGGTGCTGACAATTTCAAACAATGAGTAGAAGATCTTCAATTCCACAAGTAACGGTTCCCACAACAGAAGAGGCAATACAGAAGATTCTACAAGCAGTAGGTGAGATTGGAAAGAAGTTAGATAAGACAGATGAAAATATAAGGGCTTTACAGCAAACAATGGAGAAATACGGCGAGAGGATGAAGAAAGTTGAAGAGCAGCAAGAACAGAGAGACAAGGAAATGAAGAGTTTCAACACCAGATTAAGGGAAGTTGAGAGTGACCATAATGAATCTCTGCGGCGAAATTGATAGATCGAATTCTATTTGAGATTCCAAAATGTCGAGGAAGAGAAGGGTGAAAATTTATTGGAGAAAATGACACAGATTCTGGCAGAACTGCTAGAAATAACAGAAGAGAAGGTGAGGGATGGAATAGATGAAACAACAAGATACAACGAGGAATAAACTTCCAAGAGAAATTCATATTAGATTCACTAAGAAGAGTATCAAATCACAAATATTGCAAGCAGTCAGAGATAAGACGTTGAAGCACAACAATAAAGATGTCACGGTACTGAAACAGATACCAAGAAGAATAAGAGAGAGGAGAGGAGAATATGCGTTTTTATCCAGAGAACTACTGAAGAAAGGAATAAATTATAGATGGCTGATACCAGAAGGCCTCTTGTTTGTGTGGCAGGAACAAAGACATAGAATTGACACAGTGGAGAAGGCAGAATCATTCTATGGTGGCTACTTCAAAGGAAAAGAGAGAAATGGAGGACATGAAGAATTGATTGTGGAACTTCCAAAGGAAGGTGCAATGATAAGTGAAGAAAAAGAACAACTTGGAGCAGTAGGCGGTTTACCTAGAGAACAAAAAGAAGTTAGAACGACTAGAGCAAAACAACCTATATATAAGACTTAAAATGGAAGGGAAAAAATTGATTTCAATGAATATAAATGGACTCAATTCAATTGCCAAAAGAAGGAAAATATTTCATAAATTAGAGAAATTAAAATTTGATATAATTTGTCTGCAAGAGGTCCATATTAAAAGCAATATGAATATGTATTAAGGCAAAGAAAGTTAGGAAAGCTATTTACATCACTGGCTCAATATAAAAAAAGAGGAGTGGCTCTATATATTAAAGATACAATTATTGCAGAATTGATTTATACAGATGAAGATGGGAGGATTTTAATGGTGGAGATAATGGATAACAATACTAAAATGCTTTTGATAGCAATATATGCACCAAGTGAGAATCAAGAAGAATTTTATAAGAAATTATATCAAAAGTGATTGAATTAGACTATGCAAATATCTTTCTGATGGGAGATTTTAATGGGATAATTAATGATCAACTTGACTACAAATCTGAAAGAACTAAAAAGAAAATTAGAAGAAAGCTACCCAAGTCCTTCTTTCAAATGATAGTAGAAATGAATATTAAAGATATATGGAGAGAGAGAAATATTGGAAATAAAGAATTTACTTTTTATTCAAATAGACATGAATCATGGTCAAGAATAGATATGGTATGGGCATCTGCAGATATGCTCTCCGATATACAGAAAATTCAAATCGAAAGTGGGACCTGGGCGGATCACAATCCACTGATAGTTGCCTGGAAAGGACAGAGTAGAAGATCTAGATGGACATTAAATAACATGATTTTGAAAGAAGAAGAATTTAAAAAGAGAATTGAGACAGAACTTATATTTTTCTTCAAGGAAAACAGAAAAGAAGATACATCACTACAAACTCTCTGGGATGTGATGAAGGCTTATACAAGAGGTCAGATAATTGACTACATAAGGAAAAGAAATATTAACGGAAGAAGACACTTAAAATATTGGAAGATGATTTCATGAAATTGGAAAAAGAACTACAACAATCACCGCAAGGGAAAGATATTAAAAGGAAAATGGATGTGATTAAACATAAAATGGCTTTAATGGACAAGGAAGAAGTCGCTCAAAAGATTAAAGGTGCTAAACAAAATTACTTTGAAAATGCTAATAAGCCAGGAAGATGGTTAGCGTATAAAATTAGAAAGGAAAAAGAAACAAAGAAAATTAGCCTATTAATAGATGGAAAAGGCATGGGAATGATGAAAAGAAAAAAATTATTCGAGACTACTATGAAAAACTGTACTCTCAAGAAGATATTCTAGAAGAAAAAATTGAACAGTATCTACAAAAGACAAGACTACCACAGATACCTAAAGACATCGAAACAATGCTGAAAGGGAACATAACCATGATGGAATTGACAGAAGCCTTGAAGAAACAAAATATAGGAAAAGCACCAGGCTCAGACGGCTTACCGGCAGAATTTTACAAGACCTTCCAGGAAGTGTTAAGCACTCCCCTTCTAGAAGTGATGAATGAAGTGCTACTAAAAAAGAGAATACCTGAGACATGGTTGGAAGCTTATATTACCCTTATACCTAAAGAAGAAATGGACCTACAACAAGTTAAAATTTATAGACCTATCTCATTGTTGAATTCAGATTATAAAATCTTTGCTTCAATTCTGGCAGAAAGAATGAAAAGATACTTAAATGAATTTATTCACATGGATCAAAATGGATTTTTGCCAAAACGACAAATCAAGCACAATGTGAGAATAATTTTAGATACTTTGGAGTATTATGAAGCACACCCTGAAAAACAGATGGCACTGATGTTTTTAGATGCTCAAAAAGCATTTAACAATGTGAACTGGCGGTTTTTGATATTGCAAATGATGCAAATGGGCTTTGGAAAAAACTTTACACAGGCTATTGAGACAATATATAATAATCAAACAGCAAAGATATTGGTAAACGGAGAGTTGACAGAATCTATAGGGATAAGAAAAGGAACTAGACAAGGCTGCCCTCTGTCACCCCTGCTGTTTGTTTTAACATTAGAAGTACTGAATAGAGCTATCAGAGAAGATGAAGAAATAAAAGGAATGAAAATTAAAAAAGAAGAATATAAACTACAGGCATTTGCAGACGATTTGGTATTCATACTAGAGGATCCACTTAAATCAGCACCTAAGTTGATAGAACAAATAGAAGAATATGGAATGGTGGCAGGTCTAAAAATTAATAAAGACAAAACAAAGATCCTAACAAAGAATACGTTAGCAAAACGCAAGAAAGATTTAGAAGATTTATTAGAGATACAGATTGCAAATAATGTTAAATATTTGGGAATATATATAACGTCAAGATGCAGTACTTTGAAAGAAGACAATTATATAAAACTCAAACAGCAGATAGCGACAGATCTTGAAAGATGGGAAAATATACAACTATCCCTTATTGGCAGAATATCGACAGTTAAGATGAACGTATTACCTAGAATTCTATATTTATTTCAGACAATCCCAATTAGACTTGGGAAAGAGTACTTTGAAGATTTAAATAAAATCACATCAAAATTTATATGACAGGGCAAAAAGCCAAGAATTAAATTTAAGCTATTACAAGATGCAAGGTCAAGAGGGGGATTTGCACTACCAAATTGGGAATTGTATTATCAAGCTGCAAGTTTGATGTGGGTGGAAGAATGGATAACATTGAGAAATAATAGATTGTTAACTTTAGAGGGTCATGATTTATTACTAGGATGGCATGCTTTCTTATGGTATAAGGGAACTAAAAAACAAGGATATTTTAGAAGACACTATGTTCGAGAAGATTTATTTTTAAATTGGGAAAAAACTAGAAAACAACATTATATACAAATTTCATTATGGATAGCCACTATTGAAGCTTTCTCATATTCAATAATATATAAGAAGGAACAAACAGTTAGATATGGAGAGATTTTAAATGAAAAGGGTGAACTCAAATCGATGCAAACACTACAAGAGCAAGGTATAAAAATGAATTGGTTTTCATATTTGCAAATACAATCTAGATATGATGAGGATGTTAGGACTGAAGGTAGTTATAAAAAACCAACTGAACTAGATGAAATTTTGATGGGTACGAACGAAAAAGTGATTAAAAAACTCTATGGTCATTTATTAGAAGTTAGAATGGAAGAGGAGCAGGTTAAGGAAACAATGATTGCTTGGGGGAAAAATTTTGGTTATGGGATAGATCTAGAGAGATGGCAAACACTGTGGGATCAGAATTATAAAATGACAATGTCAACTGCATATAAAGAAAATTTGTATAAGATGTTTTACAGGTGGCACCTATCCCCGAGAAGGATCGCAAGAATGTTTAAGGACAAATCGGATAAGTGTTGGAAATGTCATCAGATACCTGGCTTCTACTGCCACATGTGGTGGGCTTGCGCTGATGTTAAAAGATATTGGACTAAAATCCACATGTGGTTGGGAAAAATGACACAACAACATATAGACTTGAAACCTGAGATATTCCTATTGGGAATTGTACCAGAGACACTTAACAAAGAACTGAAATACTTGATTGTTAATGTATTGACAGCTGCCAGAATTGTATTTGCTAAAAACTGGAGAAATGATAAGACACCTACGCAGGAGGAAGTGATTAAGAAGATTTTGGACTGTGCCGAAATGAGTAGATTAACATTTGAAATTAGGGATCAAGAAGAAAAGCAGTTTTATAAGATATGGAATATGTTCTATCAATGGTTAGATAAAAAAGTTTGGTAATATATTTTTGGGAATATAAAGATAAATAGAACTGTTGAAACAATATAGAGATCATAATATAATAGAGGATTAATAATAATGATTATAGTTTTTCCTGTTTGTAATATTGAGTATGAATAATGAGGGGAAGGCACTGTGATTTTTGACCGACCGACATACTTGAAATTGATATGGATTTATGTGTTGTATGTTTGTTTGTTACGTTTGTTTTTTTGGAAAAATAAAACCTTTATTATAAAAAAAAAAGAAGCCTTCATGAAATGCTCGCCTTTGGAGAGATGTTCAACCTGCCCTTCATTCTATGGTGGCCTTAGATTATAGACACAACATCCATGCCAGGCTTCACTGAGTAAGTAGGGAGCAGAGTTTGGACATACCACTGAGGGGTCAAGGCATCCAGCCCAAGAAGGAACTGATAGATTTGGGCCTTGGACCCAATTGTTCCTTGACTCTCTTGGGATGAAACAACTTCATGTGCCCTTCCCTTCCCTTCCCTTCTCCCAGGAAGTTTCCATGGCCAAGGATGGGCTTCAATCTAAATTTCTCTAATACTAGCCCACCCCTTCATCACTCGCCCACACTCTATACTGTCACTGTGCCCAGCAGCCCAAATCAGCCAACTTAACACAGCATCATGACTGGGACCAACTTTGCTCACCCTCAGCAGACCAATGGCTGGCCTGGTTCTTAGGCATTCCTGAAGCCCACCGCAGAAAGACAACTGTAGCCAAATAGGCAAGAGGGCTTCTTCCATTATGAGATAGTCCTTCTCTGTCTCTCCCTGTGATGGAACATCCTCCGTATTTGCTCCTTCCTCCTGAAGTGGCTTCTCTTGGCCCCACCCCCAGCTACTGGGGTCCTCAAAGGTTTTGATGGGCCATGCTGTGTCCCCTCCTCTGAGCAGACCCTCCACCCCCTGTGCTTCCTGTGACAGCACTCCAGGCTTAACAGGGGGGGTCTCCCTTCCTACTCTGCCTGGAGAGGGTGGTCTTCCCTTCCCTTGGACCTCTCCACTCTCAGAGGGGCCTCCCTCCCACTACTTGGCACCATCCCCACAACCATCCCGATGATGGAAGACTGTGGGGAGGGTGAAGCAGCAGCAGACCTACAAACAAGCCCAAACTGCCAATGTGGCTAATTCCAATTTGCTTGGCAGCTTAAGCACTATGTGTAGCCTTCTGCAGATAAATATTTTAAAGGTGCTTGAGATAAACACACATCCACCATCTGTCAAATATGAAAAAAACTATCACAATAATTACAAAATAATAAATTAATTTTTAAAAACACACCAAAAAAACCAAACAAATTCAAAGGACAGACTTGATGGATTACCAGGTCTTTTTCTGATGTCACTTTTCCCTCTTGTATCTCACACCCCTTTTCCTCCGTTCCCTTTCCCCACCTCACTTTCCTGTTTTCTTTTTGCATTTTATATAATATATAATAAAAAAGTGACTTAAAAGAAAGTAAACAGATTGGGCCCCCAAACCTGACTTACTCCACAAATTTTCTAATGCATACTTACGATTTGCTGGAGCTGGACCTAAAAAAAAGACAGAAAACCAATTGACCTCCAGTATGTCAAAAGGGATTCGCCCCATCCTAATGCATCACCCAAGAATCCTACCCCATAAAAGCACAATGTCTGCCTAAAGGTTCATCCAGCAGGCGGCATTAATGAGGAAGCTTTGTTTTACAGGGTGAGAAAGTGCAGGAATTGCATTCCAATCAGGGAGAAGGAGGGGGGAGGAGGACAAGGAGGAGGAGGAGGAGGAGGAGGAGGGGGAAGAGGAGGGGGAAGAGGAGGGGAGGATGGGATCTGTTAGTATAACTAACATTTGGGTTTGTAATATATAAGCCAGGATTGAAAGTGTATGTCACTTTAAGAGTAGCCGGAATGTGATTGGCTGTGGCTACAGCAACCGGCCATAAGAGGGAGCCAGAAACCTGGTTCTCCCCCGCCCGTTCTCTGCTCTATCTCTGTGTTGATTACCTACTGTTTATGGTTCTCCGTGTTTTGACTACTGTTTTGAAAAACTACGAACTGTGCCTGCTGATTGGTAAGGACAAGGACATATTGGTATTTGACTGACTTGTTTCATGTATGACTTGGACTGTTTTTGGACTCTGCTAAATCCTCAATGATAGTAAAACCAACGTTTCCAGTATTCAGTTTACTCCTCGTGTCCAGTGTCTTATTCATTGCCTCTCTACTCACGCTTTCCTGGCTGCACTCATTTCTCCTCACGGAGATATACACTAACACTGGTTATGGGCCCAGTGTAGGCCAGAGAGCAAAGAAGTGAGAGCTGGTCTGAATATTCAAGACACAGACAACTGTTTACTGCTTGATTGTGGTTTACTATCCTGGTTGAAGATGGCTAATGATCCAGCAACCAGTCTATCACTGATAACCAGACTGGATGGAACAAACTATGTTTTCTGGTCTATGAAGTGCAATCTACTTCTGCGTAGAGAAGGGTTATGGTATGCAGTCAATGATCCACCAGACGCGAATGCATTGAACCCTGAAAATGAGGATGATGCCAAGAAGATTGCTGAGTTTAAACGTGATAACGAACAAGCTCTTTGTATAATTGGACTAACACTGAATGACCAGCAGCTTGTCCATATTCGTGGGGAAGAGTCTGCTGCTAGGTGTTGGGAGAATTTAAAGAAGATTTATGTTCGTGATAGTGTTGGTGCACAGATACATCTAACACGGAAATTGTTTAGAGCACGTCTTCTGAGAGGTGGAGATATGCTGCAGCATTTAAATTTGTTGAAGAAAATTTTCCAGGAGCTGCATGAAAAAGAAGTAATTTTTTCAGAACTACATCAGGTTTACATCATACTTTCATCATTGGATGAAAGTTATGATAACTATGTTTCTTCTCTGGAAGTTTTAACAAGAAATGAACTAACATTGACTGGCATAACTGGAAGATTGCTAGAAGAAGCAAGAAGGAGAAATGACAGAGACCAATTGAGGGAGAAACAACTGCAGGAAGATAATTTGATAATTTGCAAGATTCTGTAAAAAGGCTAAAAATACTGGGAATTTGCAGAAGCCTAAGCAGAAGAGTAGTCTGGCTGTGTTTAGAAAATCCACTAGTAACCATGATTTGTGGGTTGTTGATAGTGGAGCCTCACAATATATTACAACTAACAAAAAGCATTTTGTAAAAATGTTTAAAAGTACACATGTTTCCTTAGCAAACGGTTGGAAGATGAAAGCAGAGGGTGAAGGTAATGCATATTGTCCATGGTTAAAGGAGCATTTACCTATGTTATACATCCCTAAACTGAAGTGTAACCTGTTATCAATTAGGGTTTTAGCTAAACTTGGTTACGAAGTAAACTTCAGGGGAGATAAATGTATGATAGAAAAAGAGGGTAAATGTGTTACCACTCAGCTGGAAAATGAGCTATATGTCATACGTACTGACCAGTTGCAGACAGCTAACTCGCTTTGTAGTAATGATAAGCCACATGATGAATGTATTCACTTACTACATAGGCGTCTGGGGCATGTTAATTTTGAAAAGATAAAACAAACCATTAAGTGAGCAGAGGGAGTGAAATTGAAGCCTTGCAACAAGTATTTAAACTGCAATGCTTGTAACCAAGAAAAGAGCAAGGTTACTCCTGCAAACAGGGTTAATGGTTTTAACACGAAGGAACCTCTAGAGGTGGTGTTTGTTGATTTAATTGGTCCTATGAAACCCAGTTTGGGTGGTGCCTGTTATATACTAAGTATTGTGGATCACTACTCTAGATATGGTTTTTGTTATTTGATGAAAACAAAAACTGAAACGTGCCAGAACTTCTTTAATTGGTTAAAATTTGCCGAGCGGAAGAGTAAGCATAAATTGATAATGGGACAGAATTTGTTAACAAGGAGTTTCAAACAAAGTTAGCAAATCCAGGTGTGAAGAATAAACGTTCTGCACCTTATAGAGCTGAACATAACTCGTACATTGAGAGAAGAGGACAAACGTTGCAAGCCATGGCTCGTACTATGCTTAATGATGCTAATTTGCCTAGGTCGTTATGGGGAGAGGCTATTATGTGTGCCAATAGTCTATTGAATAATGTAGTGCACTCAACTACAGGTAAAATACCATTCACACTTTGGCATGGTAAAAAGCCAAATTTAGATTATCTCCATACGTTTGGTACCCCTCCATGAGTACATGTTCCATCTCAGATGAGAACAAAAGGGCAATCCAGAGCCAGGAAGCTGATCTTTGTTGGATATGATTCAAATCACAAATATAGATAGATTTTGAGCACCAGGCACGAAAAATACATACAGCAGTGCTAGTGCAAAATTTCTAGAACATATAGGGTGGAATAGACTAGAATCTACTGATGATGTGATTATTGAAACTAAAATTGTCCCTGAGGAAGATCCAGTAATTGATGTAAAAGTAGAGGAAATGGCACAGGATGATGTAGTATCTCAAGAGGAGATAAAACAAGAGGATCAACCTGTAAGTCCTGTGTTACCTAGAAGAACAACGCGTATATCTAGGCCTCCGGATAGGTATCAAGCCAGCATAGCATGCCAGGTTAATGTAGTTCCATCAACTTATGATGAGTTGAAAATGGATCCAGCCAAGGAACAGGCTGCTTGGCAGGAAGCTATGAATAGAGAGCTGAACTCATTAAAAAGGCTAGAGGTTTATGAGAATGTAAAACTACCTCCTGGTGAACATGCAGTGGGATGCAAGTGGATATATAAAAAAAAACCAGCATAAATGGGACTGTAGCCCATAAGGCTAGGTTGGTTGCTCAAGGTTTTAGTCAAACTGCAAATGATTATGATGAAGTGTTTGCTCCTAGCCTGAAAGCTACAACTTTGCGTGCAGCTTTGGTATGGGCAGCAAAACAAAAATATATCATAAATCACTTAGATGTGGAAACAGCATACTTGCATGCACCGTTGCAACATAACATATATATGAAGAAGCCTCTTGGAATAAAAGAGGATAACAACACTAATTGTTGGAGGCTGAAAAGAGTTTATATGGATTAAAGCAGTCAGGTTATGAGTGGAACCAATGTATAGTTAAAGAGTTAGAAAGGATAGGGTTCGTAGCTGGCATTGCAGACCCGTGTTTATTTAAAACGGAAACTGATATTCCATATCATTATTGCTCTTATTTACAGATGACATAGATTTAATCATGAAAACTGAAAAGGAAGCAACAGATATAATTTCATTGTTGAATAAGAAGTTCAGAATAAAAAATCTAGGTGAAATTAAACAATATCTTGGATTAGAAATAGACAAAACTGACAGAGGCTATAAAATTTCTCAGATAGCGAAAATCGATAGACTGCTAAAGATGTTTAAAATGGAGCTGTGTAAACCAGCAAAGACACCCATGAGCCAAGAGTTTTGTAATACTGATGGTAAAAGCCCAATGTTTGATAAGAACATCTATCAATCTTTGATTGGTAGTTTGTCTTATATGGGCAATTGATCCCGTTCGGATATTGCTTATAGTGTAAACCAATTAGCTAGATTTAATTCCGAACCAACTGAAAGACACTGGCAAGCCGCAAAACGTATACTGAGATATCTGAAGCATACAATGCATTGTGCATTGTATTTGAGCCTAGTAATGATCTGAAATTGACTGCGTATGCTGATGCAAGTTTTGCAACTGATATATCTACACATAGATCGACATCAGGTACAGCAGTGTTATTAGGTAATGTATTGATATGATGGCGGTCTATAAGGCAAAAACATGTCAGTTTGTCGACGATGGAAGATGAATTTTCCTTTTATCTCTGTTATGTACAGATCTAGTATTCTACAAACAACTGATGTTTGATATAGGAATCAAGGTGCAAGAACCACTGACTGTGCATGAAGATAATCAAGCAGCAATACAAATGGCGTCTAGTCTTGCTGTAAAGACTAGGTCTAAACACACTGATATACATTATCTAAATGTCAGGCAATGTGTGCAGAATGGAATGATTGTATTGAAATACTGTGCATCTGAGGACAATATTGCAGACAACTTCACAAAAGCACAAGGCAGTGTTAAACATAACATGTGTTGCGATAAGTATGGAATAAGAATGTAAGGTTTTATATATTATTTATTTATTAATGGGACTTATATGCCGCCCCATCTCCGAAGACTCGGGGCGGCTTACAATAAAACAAACACAATAAATATTTAAAAAAGAATTAAATAATGGTCTCAATTAATACAAAACATTAAAAGCCGCAAAATCTAAAACACCCCACCCATAGGTCACAGCCCGGCTTGGTGAAATAACCAGGTCTTCAAGTCATGGCGGAAGGTGCGGAGGTCAGGGGCCAAGCGGAGCCCCAGGGGAAGTTGGTTCCAGAGTTCAGGGACCGCGACAGAGTAGGCACGTCGTCGGGGGACCGCCAGCCGGCATTGCCCGGCTGATGGGACCCCAAGGAGCCCCTGTCTGTGACTTCGCACAGGGCGGTTAGTATTCGATGTCGGCAGCAGTCTCTCCCTTAAATAATAAGGACCCATGTCATGTAGGACTTTGTATGTTAAAGTTAAAACCTTGAATCTCACCCGGAGAGCAACCGGCAACCAATGCAGGCAGCGCAGGCAACCCAAAGGGGAGAGTGTTAGTATAACTAACGTTTGGGTTTGTAATATATAAGCCAGGATTGAAAGTGTATGTCACTTTAAGAGTAGCCGGAATGTGATTGGCTGTGGCTACAGCAACCGGCCATAAGAGGGAGCCAGAAACCTGGTTCCCCCCTGTTCTCTGCTCTATCTCTGTGTTGATTACCTACTGTTTATGGTTCTCCGTGTTTTGACTACTGTTTTGAAAAACTACGAACTGTGCCTGCTGATGGTAAGGACAAGGACATATTGGTATTTGACTGACTTGTTTCTGTGTATGACTTGGACTGTTTTTGACTCTGCTAAATCCTCAATGATAGTAAAACCAACGTTTCCTGTATTCAGTTTACTCCTCGTGTCCAGTGTCTTATTCATTGCCTCTCTACTCACACTTTCCTGGCTGCACTCATTTCTCCTCATGGAGATATACACTAACAGGATCCTTGAAGTTCTCTGAGCTTGGTTGTGTTCTTGCAGGTTGTTACCCTACCTAGTAGGGTTGTTACCCTACTAGGTAACAACATCAGTGCACCACGGGGTAATGAAACATCCACAAGAAAACAGCCAAGCTCAGAGAACACCAAGGACCACAGAGTTTGGGGTGAGATATCATCAACAGGCTGATGATATCAATTATTCTTCTGGACCTCAGTAAGATCAAGTGACAACGTCAAAGTCTGGATCCAGTGCCAGGAAACTGTGTGAGCTTAGATGGGAGTGAACAGATTCAGGCTTAATCCTGGTATGTTTATGTTTATTTGGACTATTGCATGGGAACATGCCAACTTTGGCCTTAAGATGGCTTGCATCTATTTATTTATTTAAATTTATATGCCACCAAGCTCGCTAGTCAAAGCAACTTGCTATCCATTGTGCACAGTCTGAGGTTTCTCTTGGAGTCACATCTCCTGCTTGAAGAGACCTGGAACTCTCTCTGGAAGCCACCTGGCAACCAGCACAGCTTGCAAAGTAGGGCTGTTATATGGGCACCCTGAGGCATACCCATCATTGCCTGTGCTGCTCTCTTCTGGACTAGAGGAAGCTTCGAAACCAGCGCCAAGTAGAGCATGTTGCAGTAGTCAAGCCATGGGTGTCCAGGGAATGGGTAATTTTCTGAGGGTAACTTCTGATCTAGGGAAGGCCACAACTGGTGCACCAGATGGAACTGTGCAAGACTTCCTGGCCACAGCTGTCACTGTCCACCAAGCAGCAGCTGTGATTCCCAGAAGACCCCAGACCTTTCATTCATATTTATGTTCTGGGTTCTTCGTTCCCAGTTGCCGCCCGCATTGTCACTACAGAAGGTGGGACCTTGCAAGTCAGCAAATGGTCTCCAGGATCCTCCCAAGAAGGAAGTCTACAGGTAGGGCACTGAAATTCTCATACATGGTCTCCTGCTTGAACAGGAAGTTGGATTAGAAGACCTCCAAGGTCCCATCCAATGATGATGATGATGATGACATATTTTGAGGAGAAGATGGCAGAAAAGATAGCTTACCTTTTGCTGGTGGTGGTTTGGGAGCCATTTTACCTCATCAGTGCATATAACATCTCATCCCAATGTGCACAGCTGGAGAATGGAGCAGATTATGAGAATTAATACAAGCGGAAATGCAAACATTTTGGTTAATAAGAGAAAGTGGTCAGTAAAATGGAGACAGCTTCAGATTAACTAATACCTCCTTTACTGGAGTTTATGTCCTCTTATTGGACAAACATTTAAATATGAGCCAGCAATGTGTGGCACCAGGCAAAAAAGCCAATGCAATCCCACCTTGCAATAACAGAGGGATAGAATTAAGATCACATGAATTGTTAGCACCACTTTAGAAGGCCTTGGTAAGACCACACTTGGAATATTGCATCCAGTTTTGGTTGCCACAATATAAAAAATAAGTTGAGACACTTGAAAGAGTGCAGAGAAGAGAAACAAAGACAATTAGGAGGCTGGAAGCTAAAACATGAAGAACAGTTGCAGTTCATTCTAGTCTAATGAACAAAAAGGACTTGGGAGACATGATAGCAGTCTTCCAATATTTGAGGGGCTGCCACAAAGAAGAGGGGGTCCACCTATCCTACAAAGCACCTGAAGGCAAAACAAGAAGCAACAGATGGAAACTAATCAAGGAGAGAGCCAACATAGAACTAAGGAGAAATTTCTTGATAATACATTTAACCAGTGGAATAGCTTGTGTCCAGAAGTTGTGGATGCTCCATCACTGGAGGTTTTAAGAAGAGATTGAACAACCGTTTGTCTGATATGGTATAGAGGTTTCTGCTTGAACGGGGGGGGGGGTGTGTGAACTAGAAGACTTCCAAGGTCTCATTCTTTTCTGTTACACCTTGTAAGTGAAAATGTTCTCCCGGAGTAGGTTTTAATATTCATTGTAGGATGCTCACTTGCAGCCCAGAAATAAAAGGTTGGATTGCACTGGGTCGCGCAGCAATAATGAACATGGGCCATATATGGAAAAGCAAGGACATCAGCCTGGCAACCAGAGGTGGTATTCAGCAGGTTCTGACCAGTTCTGGAGAACCAGTAGCAGAAATGTTGAATACTTCAGAGAACAGCCAATGCCACCTCTGGTTGGCCCTGCCCCCATCTATTCTCTGCCTCCCGAGTTGCAGCTGATTGGCTGGGCTTCTTTGGTTGCCCTGCACAGGAGAGCAGAGCTGGAAGAGGGGTGGGGTGGAGAGGGAAAGGGATTTTGCAGTAACCTTCCCCAGGAGTGGGGAGGGAATGGGGATTTTATAGTATCCTTCCCTGCCACGCCCACCAAGCCATGCCCACCAAGCCATGCCCACGAACCGTAGTAAAAATGTTTAATCCTACCACTGCTGGCAACCAAACATAGATTAGTCTTGTGTTCCCCATAGATACCCATGGCTATGAAAGCTGGACCTTAAAAATGCAAGACAGGAAGAAAATTGTCTTGTTTGAGTTGAGGTGCTGGAAAAGATGCCTGCATATTCCTTGGGCATCAAAGGTGACTAACAAGCAAGCCCTGGAGTGCATAACACCAGGCATGTCACTGGAAGGGAAAATCAAGCACTGAGTCTCCCTTACTTTGGCCACGTCATGTGCAGGAATTCACTGGAGAAGGCTATTATCTTTGGAAGAGTTAGCAGTATGAAGAAATTAAACTGCCAAAGAACACAGTGGCTGGACACCCTCAAAGGTGACCCCAGCCAGAGCAGAGAATGACTCAAGAAGCAGCGGAAGATCGGAAGAGATAGAGAGACCTGGCCAATAGAATCACCAAGAGTCAGACACAACTGAATGGATAACATCATCCTCAATGTTCATTGGACTTTCCGGTGATAGGTTGGCAAAAAGCTCTAATCTCTTGCACTGGACTTGTTACTTGGATGCTTGAGCGTGTGTGAATCATTTCCTTAAACTCTTTGAGTTTCTCTATCCAATCTCTCCTGTGCTGTCTCTGTCTTACCTCTCCAGGTCCTGCCTTCTTTTTGCTGTTACAACCAGCCCCAGTTTCCTCCTCAATTCCCTCTCCCTGTTAGTAGAAGGTAATGGGCATAGGAACGGGATACCTACCCAAACTCTGGATTCTCAGTCTACTACCAGGATTGAACTGTGAGTAGGAGTTCCACCATACTTACTCTTTCTGTCTTCAGCTGGATTATACTTCTGACAGTTTTTGACAGTTTGTTCCTTTATGATGTAGAATAATCAACTTCTGCCTCTCTCCCATTGGCTGGCTTCTGGGCCCAATCAGCATTCAGCACTTCTTCCTTTTTGGCTGAGAAACCTGCATATTAATTGGTGAATTTCAGATAAAATAGAATAGAATTCTTTATTGGCCAAGTGTAATTGGAGACACAAGGAATTTGTCTTTGGTGCATATAGCAATAACAATAGCACTTAGACTTATACACCACTTTATAGTGCTTTACAGCCCTCTCTAAGCGGTTTATAGAGTCAGCATATTGCCCCAACAATTTGGGTCCTCATTTTACCCACCTCAGAAGGATGGAAGGCTGTGTCAACCTTGAACCTAGTGGGATTTGAACTGCCAAATTGTACATAAAAGAAAAGATAATGCGTCACAAGAATCATAAGGTACAACACTTAATAATAGTCATAGGGTACAATAAGCAATCAAATCATACTGAGTCCATATAAATCTTGGATACAGCGACAAGGTTACAGTCATCACAAGTGGGAGGAGATGGGTGAGGAGTGATGAGAAGATTAATAGTAATAGTAATGCAGACTTTGTAATAGTTGGACAGTGTTGAGGGAATTATTTGTTTAGCAGAGTGATGGCGTTTGGGGAAAAACTGTCCTTGTGTCTAGTTGTTCTGGTGTGCAGGCTCTATAGCATCATTTTGAGGTTAGGAGTTGAAACAGTTTATGTCCAGGATGTGAGTCTGTAGAAATATTTTCACAGCCCCTTTTTGACTCGTGCAGTATCAGGTCCTCCATGGAAGGCAGGTTGGTAGCCATTGTTTTTTCTGCAGTCCTAATTACTCTCTGAGTCTGTGTCTGTCTTGTTGGGTTGCAGAACCAAACCAGACAGTTATAGAGGAGATGACAGACTCAATCAGTCCTCTGTAGAACTGTATCAGCAGCTCCTTGGGCAGTTAGAGCTTCCTGAGTTGGCGCAGAAAGAACATTCTTTGTTGTGCTTTTTTGATGACATTTTTTATGTTGGGTGTCCATTTTAGGTCTTGTGATATGATAGAATCTAGAAATTTGAAGGTCTCTACTGTTGATACCGTGTTGTCTAGTATTGTAAGAGGTGGTACTATGGGAGGGTTTCTCCTAAAGTCTACCACTATTTCTATGGTTTTGAGTGTGTTCAGTTCCAGATTGTTCTGATTATACCACGAGGCAAGTTGTACTACCTCCCATCTGTATGCGGATTTGCCATTGTCTCGAATGAGACCAATCACTGTTGTATCATCTGCAAACTTCAGTATTTTTTTTTAATTACATTTATATGCATCCTTCTCCGAAGACTCAGAGTGACTTACAATTCTGGGATACAACCCAGTGTGCTCAGCAATAGCCTTCATTCATTGTATATGCCTGCTTATTACTAGCGGCATTTTTCAAGTCAGCTATTGCCCCCAACAATCTTGGGTCCTCAATTTACCTACCCCGAGAGGATGGAAGGCTGAGTCAACCTTGAGCCTGGTGATTCGAGCCTACAGCAGTTGTAGGCAGCTGGAACTTAAGTGCAGGCAATTAACAGCCTGAGCCACCCAAGGCCCTTTAACAGATGGATTGTTTGAGATGCAGTCATTGGTATAGAGGAATGGAGAAAGCACACATCTTTGGGGGCTGTGCTAATTGTACAAATATCAGATGTGATTCTGCCTAGCTTCTGCTGCTTCCTGTCTGTTAGGAAGCATGATCTATTCGTGAGTTTTCTCTATTGGTTTAAATTGTCTTCTGACTGACAGAAGGGCCAGAGGCCATTGCAAAGCCCATGAAGCTCCTTTAAATCCTGTTTTCCCAAGTACCATAACTTTGTATTCTGGGAAAATATGATTTTCTAAGCTTACCTAAGCTGTACACAAAACTGTCTGCTACATTGTCCTGCCTGTCAATGACTACTTCAGCTTCAACCACAATAACACACGAGCAAACAATAGATACAAACTCAAAA